>CM043703.1:80590726-81190726 GCA_023935145.1 Bretschneidera sinensis | reverse complement strand
TTAAAAAATTATAAAATATAAAGTAAAAAACTTGAAATTAGGGAACATAAAATAATTAAGATAAGATTAAGAAATAAGTAAAGAAAATGAAAATATTTTGCTTGTATTTTCTTCTTCTAAATATTTACAATAGAATTATACAAATTTCAAATTACTGAGGTTGATGTTATTGATTAAATATATATTATTTTTGTAACATTTAGAAACTAAACTTAGCCATATAAAATCAAGTCTCCCATTTTAAACCACATAATTTGAAATGTTTTCCTGACATCATAACCATAATTAATAATCACTAACGACGTTTGGTGGGGTTATCGCCACAGCAGCTGCTTTTTACGTAGATCTATTTGTTTGATCAAATTACCCTTATTAATTATATCATATATCTTATAAACTGTAAAAAAGAAAAACAAAAACTGAATGCCAAAATACAAAAATTAACGAAAGATTTGATGTTTAGCAATGAAATATGAATTGATACCCTAAATCACCACCGCATTTGTGAATATGAAAGGATTATTTTACCTAGCATGAGCTAAAATACATTTTTAGTCCTTAAGGATCACTTAACATGAATAGATTTGGTGAATATTTATGCGAATTTAAAAAATACTACTATAATTTGAAGAACTCAGGAACATGCTTTTGGATTGATCAATTATTTAAAAAATTATTTGATCCTTAGAATACCTTAATATCGAAAAAATACAATAAGTATTTGAAAGAAGATGTTGATAGAATAGACACATTAGGATTAAGAGTTCAATTCGTACATAAAATATTAAAAGGTTTTTGCACAAATATGTTGGCTATGAAAGATTCCAAATAGAGGCTAGGGGATAGAATGGATAAGAAAGGATGTACATATTTAGCATATATGCTAGAACAATATAGATGCGAAAAATCAACAAGAAAAAAGAAATACAAAAAGTATTTCAGAAAAATAGACAAAAACACTAAAAACTACAAAAAGGGTTTTAAAAAGAGAAAGTTCTTCAGGAGAAAAATAAACTATAATAAAAGCCCTCATTGCCTATCAAGAATGCCGAAATTTGAATGTACTTATTGGATTTGTAAAGACATAGGAAATATAACTTTTGATTGTCCTAAAAACATCCTAATAAAAATACAAAAAATGATTAAGGCCTTCAAAGAATTAGATTCAAAAATAGAATTACTATCAAAAAATAAAACACTGAATGACGAGAATATATTTGTTTTGGAAAGTAAAAACGAAGAGGCTGAAGAAAAAGAACATGAATCTTTAGGGATGATGAGAGAAGAATCTTCTTATGAGAACACAAGCCTAAGAGAGATATAAAATTCACATGAAAGTTATGAAGCAAAAGACTATAATGAAAAAAATGGGAAATTGGAAGTTACTAGATAGAAAAAAGAGTGACATCTATCAAATGAGTTTTTTTTTTTTAATCTAAAAACTAAACTTAGCATAGACACTGTCGAAGGGACAACCCGAGTTGAAAAAATGGAAGAAAGAAGTTTGATGATTCCACTACTAAGCCCTAAAAAACTAGCTAATAATGGTTATAAGTTTTCTCATATTGTACTAATCCAAGTAAGAATATGTCTATTATACATAAAAGGGATAGATTCACTTGTATTAGCTTGTATGCTTGATTATGGACACCACCTTAAGCACAAAGATGCCTTAAAAGGAGAAGTAAATGCTAATTTGTGTAATGGCCCAATAGTGTTCGATGTTTACCTACATTATCATATAAGCTTAGAAGATAAAAATCTTCATAAGAGCATTATGGTAAAGCTACAAACAAGAAATGCAAACATGCTCATAAGAAGACACAACGTAGCAATAAATTATAGGATCTTTTATAGATTAACGAATACTACTAGTACAAGCTTTAGGAAAGAACCTATAGATATGGTACTATAGGAAAACAAGACACCACATGTCAAAGGATGACAAGTCAGTGGCCATAATGGTTGATTTGCACAAGAACAAATGGTCCATAAAAATGTATGTCCAACTTGGGTTATTTCCTATTAGGATACATCATCCTAGAGAAACTTATGAGAATGGTGATGTAGATGATATAGGTGGTATGGATAGATGATGGGGATGGGGATAGGGATGGAGATGAAAGGGTGAAAGCTCAATTTGATGTTGAAAGTGATGTACCCATGTTATATGTTAATTTGGGTGAGGACATTACAACCTAGTCAGTTAATGAGGCCTATAAAAATGTTGAAGAAATGCTTGTAAATGGGTGTGAGGACTAGGCTACTAATAAAGCTGCTTTTCCTACTGATTGTGAGGCCCATGTTAGTAATGAAGGCCTCAATGGGCATAATTTTGAAGATGAAAGTGATGATGACTCATAAGTTGCTTCTAATGAGGATGAGGGGATGTTAATGATGAAGATGATGACAACGATGACCCCAACAAAATACAAAATATAACTCCAAAATCCATGAAAATCCTAAAACAACAACAAAATAAAATTTTTAAGTCTCCATAATATCCAAGCTCCTACTCCACATCTTCCTCAAGTACTGTTGACAATTCATAATATCCAAGCTCCTACTCCACATCTTCCTCAAGTACTGTTGACAGGCAAGTTGTATCATCGGTTGAACAAGAATCTAAACATAAAAAAGATTAAAAAAATTTAAGAAAATATAATTAGTGATTGTCACAGAAAATTGCAAGCACAAAAGACACAAAATAGCAATTTGATAAATAAACATTTACCTCCTAACTCACTCCACAACCTATTCTGTGAGCACATTAAAGCTTCCAAAGTATTCGGATGAAGCCCACTTCGATGAAGACTAACAACTCACCCACTAGTACTAAACGTAGACTCAGATGCAACTATAGAAATGGGAATAGCTAGAAAATCCCAAGCAATCAATTACAAAGTGGGATATTTTAATCCATTTTTCTTATACCAACTAAGAGTATCAAAGTCTTGGCACCATGGTAACACACTCTCGTCCAAATAATGATCCAACTCAGATTTAAAATGCACACTAGAAGATGATGAAGTAAGAAATGCAACTAACTGAGAGATGTCTTCATACTCATTTGCCTCACCATATAACCTACTATTCATAGATGAAGTGGATGCAGTAGGAGTAAAGCCACTAGAATGGCTTGATTTAGAAGATCTAGATTGGTATTCAGTTAATAAATCATAATAAGTTGACTTGACTTCTAACATCTCACATTTTCCAGCAACGGTACCATAAATACGATTAAAGTAAAACTCTACCACCTTCAACTTGTACTTAGGATCCAACACAATTGCCGCAGGTAACATAATATGAACAATGCCCAATATTTTTCAAACTTCTTAAACATTTTTGTAGCCATTGTACTAACAAAATCATCTAAAGACTCCATCCATTTACACAATGCCTCCCGAACTTGGCAAACTTTGAAAAAGTTACAATTTGAAGTGGGATACTTTGTCCGAGAAAACAATTCAGTGGCATTACAAAAAAAACTTCAATTTTTCAGCTATGTTCTGTACTGTAGCTCGAGATTTCAACCCAAGAGGGGGGGTGAATTGGGTTTTTAAAAACTTTTGCGGAATTTATACAAGTTTATAAAAACTGATAAGCAACAAATAATTGATACAAGTAGAAAGCTGTAAATAAAGAGTTTAAGGAAAGAGGATGCAAACACAGTTATAGTGGTTCGGCAATATCGGATTCGTTCCGACCCTACGTCCACTCTCTTCAAGGAACTCCTTGAAGTAATCCACTAAGAAAACTTAGTCGCACAACTTAGCCGGGTGTTGCACAAACCGTACACAAGCAATTTACAGGAATTGCTTAAACCGAAAAATCCCCTTCCTTTCGGAAGTTTCCCCTTCCTCTCGGAAGTAATCCCTTTACAAAGATGGTGTAAAGTAAAAGGTAGAGAGACAACAAATGAAAGCTTATTACAACAGAAATGTCTCTCTTTCAAAGTAAAGCTTGAAGAAATGGCTCAATAAGATTATTTCAAAGCTTTTTGTGTTTCAAGAGTATAAAAACTTGATTATATGAGATCAACTCTTTTTGAATATGTGCTGCTTGTTATTGAATGCTTTGCTGAGAGGGTTTATATAGCAATCAATTAATATGGCCGTTTTGGACTTTAATTTGAAAAAGATTTACTTTAAAACGTTCAGATTTGGAGTCCAACGGTCATATTTTTGAATTACCAGTCGACTGGGTCGAGATACCAGTCGACTGGGTTCACTTGAAAAATATACGTTTTCAGACCTTCTGGGTATCCAGTCGACTGGTATATATCATCCAGTCGACTGGGGACTTTCTGTCCATTTTACCAGTCGACTGGGTTGATTCATCCAGTCGACTGGGAAATTACTGGTCAAAGTACCAGTCGACTGGGTTAATTCATCCAGTCGACTGGGTACCTTCTGACCCATATACCAGTCGACTGGTATATGTACCCAGTCGACTGGGTTGTCTTCCAACCCAGTATTTCTTATGTTTTTCATTAAAAACATTTTAAAATTAATGGTTTTAGAAAAACCATTTGTGTTTGAGCCATTAAACAAGCTAATACAATGTATGAGTGAGACTTACATTGGTTCTAAACCTTAAGACCTATACTAGATCTTCAGTCTTCACTTGATACTTGATTTGGTTCGAGTTTTTGCACTTTGTTCCTTGGTTGAATGTGTTTGATCCTTAATACAACTTAGTTTAAACATGTTAGTTAAATAACAGTTGTGTTTTGCCATCATTAAAATACGGGCGAGGGTCAACAATCTCCCCCTTTTTGATGATGACAAAACTAATAATGTAAAAACAGTTTTAAAAACTAAGTGTTAAGATTTTACAAAAATTTGGACAGAGTCTCCTCTGTTTTTCGAGAAAAACCACCCTGTCAACAAGCAAACACAGTTTATATTTCTTTCAACCAATCCAGAATTAAACTCAACCAATCAATAAACATTTTTACATAGATATGGAGCAATGCTCCCCCTAAATCTATGCATTGGTTGCGTTTTTACTTAGATTTTCTCGTTTTTCTCCCCCGTTTTGACAACAGCAACCAAAGGGGGCAGAACAATTAACAAATAAGCTATGAGACAAACAGATATTTAAAAACAGTTCTAACATATCACAAATAGCTTAAATAAATGCAAGAAATATGGCTTATAGTATTACATCATCATAGAAAAAGTCAATACAAGTAGAGTCTTATAGAGCCATAACTAAGAAAAACAAACATGAGATGTCCGTGCTAAGTGACAAATACTGGAAAAGTGCTAAGAACTGATTAAATGAATGAGACTCATGGTGCGGGAGAGTCCGAGCTGTCACGAAGAAGTTCCCTAATCTCAGCTAGGGAACCCTCGGTGTGCTCTCGATGTAACTCGAAGTCATCCCGTAGATGGTCTATGGAGGAGCTCAGCCTCTGATAATCGGACTGCATGGACTGAAAACCGGATTCCATCGTCATCTGAAGACTCGTGATAGCTCGTAGGATGTCACCATATCCAGTCTGACCAGTACTCGAGCCACCAATGGGAGGTGCTCGGGTATCTGTCTCCATCTCAGCAGCCGTATCAGCATCCTCACCACTGTCACTCGCATCCTCTCGAATCCTTAGGCGCTTTCCAGCCTTAGGATAGAGAAACCCTTCACGAACAGTACATCCCATCTTCTTCAGAGATGAGATGTTGATGATATCCGTCAATCCAATATCCTGAGCCTCGGAGGCAGGCAAAGGTACCCGGAAGTGCTGGAGGATGAGTGTAATGAGCATCCCATAAGGAAGACACCCGGAGTCGTTTGCTTCACCGTTTATCATGTTGGCGAGCAGCAGAGGATATATATTGAAGTGGTGCCCAGATTTTAGGCACCAAATCAATACCGTATCTATTTTAGATAGATACCCTCGACTCCCGAGTCTCGGGTGGATGGTCCAACTGACAATCAATTGAAACATTTTTGAGTCGAGGGGCAAGTCACTACATGTGTGAAATGTAGTGGGTCTGTACACATAGTTAGGGTCGCCCCTGACTATCCGACAGGCCTCCTCAACTTCAAAGTTGTCTGGCCATCCATCCAGACTCCATTGAACCCCCCTTATAGGGATTCTCAGAATGCTCATCAAGAGGTCAGTGTTGACCTCAAACTCCACACCGCTAACTCTGGTTCTGAATCTCAGAGCCAGAGGACTGGGTTTCACCAAGTTCGCATAGAACTGGTGAATCAGTCGCGGGTAATATTTTTCATGAATACTGACTAGTGGGGTCAGATTTATTGCCTCAA
Organism: Bretschneidera sinensis; assembly: GCA_023935145.1. NCBI lineage: Eukaryota > Viridiplantae > Streptophyta > Magnoliopsida > Brassicales > Akaniaceae > Bretschneidera > Bretschneidera sinensis. The sequence goes on along the minus strand of CM043703.1, from coordinate 81,184,444 downwards.
AGGCTGGTAGAATATCGAAATTACCATGACGAATGGAGTCGAAATCACCGACTCTACCCGTCATGATTTTCTTGTGACGGATTATAGAGTTATACCTCTTATGAGCAGCTGGGCTGAAAAACAGAGCCTGCTCCAACTCTGTTCTGGACTCCTTGCTGGATGACCCTGCTACTCCCTTCCCTTTTGATTCCGAAGCCGAAGGTTTTGAAGACCTAGGCTTTTTGGGCGCATTGGGTCCACTTGTTGTGAGTTTTATACGGATTTTGTCACTCATTTTCGAGAAATTTGAAGTTTTTGAAAAAAGGAAATTTGGTAAAAATGAGAGATTTTAACCGTAGAAAGTTAAAAATCTCTTTAGGAATGAGTAGATCGGTGTGTTTAGAAGGGATTTGGATGGTTTTTAGATCAAAAAGATGAATTTTTCTAGAGAGAGAAAGCTTGGGCTCTTTGAAAATGGCGTAAAAATGGCGAAAATGAACAGTCTCTTTTATAGAATCGCGATACCAGTCGACTGGGTAAACTTACCAGTCGACTGGGCCCCTTTAAAAAGATGAACAGTTCTCTTACCAGTCGACTGGGTAAACGTACCAGTCGACTGGATTAACTGACAGTGAGATACCAGTCTACTGGGCTATCGTTACCAGTCGACTAGGGGTTCAAAAAAATGAAAAAAAATTTGGCTCCAAGCATGATTTGATTTTATAGACGACTGGAGAAGACTTACCAGTCGTCTGGAGTTTTTGGCAGAGAGTTACCAGTCGACTGGGTCAAAATTACCAGTCGACTGGAAAAACAGGCAGAGACTTACCAGTCGACTGGAGAACATTTACCAGTCGACTGGATCCTGAGTAAAATTTCCAGTCCTGAATTTTTAGCACGATTTTGTTTATCTATGACATTTTTGAGTGAAGGGAATAATTAAACATGGATTAATACTCTATCACTCAATGTCAAACATGCAAATGATGAAATGTGAGATGCAATCAAACATTCAATTTATCAAAATCAAGCAATCCCATCAACTTTCTTATTTTGCAAAAACTAGCTTCACTTAAGGGTTTTGTAAGAATATCAGCTATTTGATCTTCTGAAGGTATAAATTCTAATCTTATATCACCTTTTTGAGCATGGTCTCTTAAGAAATGATGTCTAATCTCTATATGCTTGGTTCTAGAGTGCTGAATAGGATTTTTGGTTAGGTTGATGGCACTAGTATTATCACAAAATATAGGAATATTTTTGAGACTCATGCCATAGTCTTCTAGTTGTTGTTTCATCCATAGTACTTGGGCACAACAACTGCCAGCTGCTACATATTCCGCCTCAGTGGTTGATAGTGCAACTGAATTCTGTTTCTTGGAGAACCAAGAAGTTAACATAGCACCTAAGAATTGGCATGTTCCACTTGTGCTTTTTCTATCTAACCTACATCCAGCAAAATCAGCATCCGAATATCCTACTAGCTCAAAAGATGATTCTCTAGAATACCATAATCCTATGGTCTGGGTCCCTTGTAGATATCTAAGGATTCTTTTTACTGCAACTACATGTGATTCCTTAGGATTAGATTGAAATCTAGCACACATGCATACACTGAACATTATATCAGGTCTACTTGCAGTCAAGTATAGTAAAGCACCTATCATGCTTCTATAATATTTAGAATCTACAGTTTTACCTCCTTCATCAAGATCAAGTTTGGTGGTTGTGCTCATAGGCGTTCCAATTGGCTTTGAGCTTTCCATCCCGAACCTCTTTAGTAGATCTTTGATGTACTTTTGTTGATTGATGAAGATACCTCCTTTTAGTTGCTTGATTTGCAGTCCAAGGAAGTAGGTAAGTTCTCCCATCATGCTCATTTCAAATTCACCTTGCATGCACTTAGCAAACTCTTGACACATAGATTCATTAGTAGCACCAAATATAATATCATCAACATATATTTGAACTATCAAAGTGTCATTTTTGTGAGTTTTTGTGAAGAGAGTTGTATCTATTCTTCCTCTTACAAAATCATTATCAATCAAAAATTTGCTTAGTCTTTCGTACCATGCCCTTGGTGCTTGCTTCAGCCCATATAAAGCCTTAGAAAGCTTGTAGACATGATTTGGAAGACTAGGGTTTTCAAAACCAAGAGGTTGTTCAACATAAACCTCTTCTTCTATAAAGCCATTTAAAAAGGCACTTTTCACATCCATTTGAAATAGCTTGAATTTATTAAAGCATGCAAAGGCTAATAACATTCGAATAGCTTCTAATCTAGCTACGGGAGCATAGGTTTCATCAAAATCTATTCCTTCCTCTTGATTATATCCCTTAGCAACTAGCCTAGCCTTATTTCTAGTTACTATACCATTTTCATCCATTTTATTTCTATATACCCATTTAGTTCCAATAATTGAATGATCTTTAGGTCTTGGAACTAGTTCCCAAACATTGTTTCTCTCAAATTGATTTATCTCTTCCTGCATTGCAATTATCCAATCATTATCTTTTTCAGCTTCTATAAATGTCTTAGGTTCTACTTGAGACAAATAAGCTGCAAAATTGCAAGTATTTCTAATGGAAGAGCGAGTTCTTACCCCTTGTGAAGGATCACCAATTACTTGATCAATTGGATGATGATTTACATACCTCCAATCCTTGGATAGATTTTCCTCTTGTTGACTTGAGGATGGTTGGTCTAAATTTGGAGTTGCCATCCCTTCATTTGTTTGAGAAGAACTCACTTTTGGGTCAACAATGGGAGTAGAAGTTTCCATTCTTGGAATAAAATCTGCATCATCTTTAAAGGAAACTTCTCCACTACTCATTGGGTTAGATTCATCAATAGTTACATGCACAGATTCTTCTACTACTAGAGTTCTCTTATTGAAAACTCTATAAGCCTTACTAGTAGTAGAATATCCTAAAAATATCCCTTCATCGGTCTTGGAATCAAATTTACCCAAGTTAGTTTTATTGTTATTTAAGATGAAGCACTTACTACCAAAGGCACGAAAATAGGAAATATTGGGCTTTCTCCCTTTCCATAGTTCATAAGGAGTTTTATCAAGCAGGGGCCTTATCAAAATTCTATTTAAAATATAGCAAGAAGTATTCACGGCTTCAGCCCAAAAATATTTTGGTAAATTATTTTCACAAAGCATTGTTCTTGAAAATTCTTCTAGAACTCTATTTTTCCTCTCAACAACTCCATTTTGTTGAGGAGTTCTAGGAGCTGAAAAGTTGTGATTAATTCCATTTTCATCACAAAATTTTGAAAAGCTTTGATTTTCAAATTCTTTGCCATGATCACTTCTTATGCTTGAGATACAAATTCCTTTTTCATTTTGTACCTTTTTGCAAAACTTTTCAAATCCTTTGAAAGCTTCATCCTTATAAGCAATAAAAATAACAAAGGTATATCTTGAATAGTCATCAACAATAACAAGAGCATATTGATGGCCACCTAGACTAATGGTACTAATTGGACCAAATAAGTCCATATGCAAAAGTTCCAAAGGTCTAGTAGTTGAGACAACATTTTTTGCTTTGAAAGATATCCTAGTTTGTTTTCCCATTTGACAAGCATTGCAAATTTTGTTTTTCTCAAAATTGATTTTAGGAAGACCAATAACTAAATCTTTTCTTGAAACAATTTTTAGCAAGTTCATGTTTACATGACCAAGCCTTCTATGCCATAGCCATTGATTTTCACTAAAAGCAGGAAAACATTTTTCATTATTGGAATGTAAGGATTTCAAATCAACTATATAGACATTTTCATGTCTATGGCCAATGAATTTGATCTTGTTGCTCTTGATGTCTATAACTAGACAATGAGAGGTCTCAAATGTGACTTTATATCCTTTGTCACATAATTGACTAATGCTAAGTAAATTTGGCTTTAAGCCTTGTACTAGCAATACATTATCTAAAGTTGAGAAATCATTACCGACTTTTCCATGCCCGATGATCTTTATTTTAGTATTGTCTCCAATGGTCACAAGTCCACCATCTCTTAGAGTTAGCTCCTTGAATACGCTTTTATCACCGGTCATATGCTTTGAGCAACCGCTATCAAGGTACCAACAGTTACCTTTCTCCTTGGTGTGAAGGCAAATCTACATCACACAAGGATATACGATAGCATTTTTAGGTACCCAAAATTTCTTGGGTCCTTTGGGGTTAGTCCTTGAAAATACGGTTCCTTTTGGGACCCATACTTTCTTAACAATATATGGTGCTCTATGAACATGTTGATGATGCACATACCTAGCATTATAGTCATAGAAATTTCTAGGAAATTTTACATGTGCATTCCTATAATCCTTAGGATGATAGTTCCTAGGATACATGATTCTATGGTAAGGGGTATGAAAATGCATGTCATTTCCAGAAAATGAACGATGATGCATTCTAGGATACATGCTAGCATATGTATGCAAGTTATTTCTAGAATAGTCATGATGGTGATTCCTAGGATGAGCAGAATGCATTCTTTGATTATACACATTGTTCCTAGAATGAACATGATGATTATTTCTAGGATGTGTATGAGCATTTCTAGAATGAGCATACAAATAAGCATGAGTATTTTTAGGATGCTTCAATTTAGTATGATCATTTAAGTTTCTAGAGTTCCTCGGATTTATTAAGGGAGTGCTTTTAACAAGGTTAGGAGCTTTCGAAGTAGAAGCTCCATCTACACAAGAGGCTTTCATGAATAAGCTCTCTTTTGTTTTTTGTTTTCCCAATGGAGAATATCCTACACCAGATTTTCCTCCACTTAATCTTTGGGAAGAAAGCACTTCATCAAGTTTTTCTTTACCAAGCATAAGTCTAGATACAGTGCTGTTTAATTCAGAAATTTTATTTTTCAAATTCTCATTTTCATCTTTAAGAAAATCTTGAGACGAATTATACAGTAAAGATGATAATTTTTCTTTTTCTTCTCTAAGAACTATCATTTCCTTAGAAAGAGATGATACTTCTTTCTTAAGAACAGAATTTCTAAAATCAAATTTCTTTAATTCTTCATGCATTTCATTTATGACTTCTAGTAATTCTTCACTACTAGTAACAATATTATTTTTTGAAGAGGGAGAAGATGTTACCTCACTTTCATCATCGATTGCCATTAAACAGAGGTTGGCAATCTCTTCGTATCCAATTTCTTTGTCTGATGACTCATCTTCTTCGTCATCGCTCCAGGTAGTTGCTACCATAGCTTTCTTCTTGAAGCCCTTGTATGGTTTGCTTGAAACTGGACAGTCAGCTTTTATATGTCCTGGCTTCTTGCAGCCATAGCACATAAGTGGTTCCCTTTTTGAGGTGGGATCCTTTGAGTAAGGTTTCTTGCTTTTCTTCAAGAACCTATGGAATCGTCTGGTGATTAAAGCCATTTCACCATCCTCTTCACTGCTCTCTGCTTCTTGTTCTAATTCCTTTTCTTTGTTGCTCGTAGAAGCTTTGAGAGCAATTTGCTTCTTCTTCTTCTCATCATCATTGACGATGGGAGTCATTTCTTCCATCTCGTATGTCAATAATGACCCAAGCAGCGTCTCAATATCAAGCTTGTCAAGATTTTTGGCCTCTTGAATGGCTGTCCTCTTTGGTTTCCATTCTGGAGGTAGAGATCTTAAGATTTTTCTGGTTAGTTCAACTTCCTCAATATTCTTGCCAAGCAATTTTAAACTATTTATAATAGTAGTAAATCGTGAGTGCATTTCAGAAATGGTTTCATTAGGAGACATCTTAAAAGATTCATATTCAGAAATTAGCATGTAAATTTTAGACTTTTTTACTTCACTTGTTCCTTCATATGTGACTTGCAATTTGTCCCATATTTCTTTAGCAGAAACGCATGCAGATATTTTGTTATATTCAGAAATATCTAAAGCACAATGTAGCATGCTTGTTGCTCTGCTATTGAGAGACATTGTTCTACAATCCTCGTCAGTAAACTCAGTTTTGAGTTTAGGCATTGTATGAAGAGTCTCTCCAATAACTATTTCTTTTGAGGGAATTTTAGGTCCCTCTTCTATAATTCTCCATAGATTGTAATCTTGTCCTTCGACAAAGATTTTCATTCTATTTTTCCAGTAGTTATAATTCGATCCATTGAACAATGGAGGTCTAGTATAAGAGTGTCCCTCAGAGTAGCTATTTGCTGCCATTGGATCAACTCTAGGAATTTAAGCCTTATACAGAGAACTAGGCTCTGATACCAATTGTAGCTCGAGATTTCAACCCAAGAGGGGGGGTGAATTGGGTTTTTAAAAACTTTTGCGGAATTTATACAAGTTTATAAAAACTGATAAGCAACAAATAATTGATACAAGTAGAAAGCTGTAAATAAAGAGTTTAAGGAAAGAGGATGCAAACACAGTTATAGTGGTTCGGCAATATCGGATTCGTTCCGACCCTACGTCCACTCTCTTCAAGGAACTCCTTGAAGTAATCCACTAAGAAAACTTAGTCGCACAACTTAGCCGGGTGTTGCACAAACCGTACACAAGCAATTTACATGAATTGCTTAAACCGAAAAATCCCCTTCCTTTCGGAAGTTTCCCCTTCCTCTCGGAAGTAATCCCTTTACAAAGATGGTGTAAAGTAAAAGGTAGAGAGACAACAAATGAAAGCTTATTACAACAGAAATGTCTCTCTTTCAAAGTAAAGCTTGAAGAAATGGCTCAATAAGATTATTTCAAAGCTTTTTGTGTTTCAAGAGTATAAAAACTTGATTATATGAGATCAACTCTTTTTGAATATGTGCTGCTTGTTATTGAATGCTTTGCTGAGAGGGTTTATATAGCAATCAATTAATATGGCCGTTTTGGACTTTAATTTGAAAAAGATTTACTTTAAAACGTTCAGATTTGGAGTCCAACGGTCATATTTTTGAACTACCAGTCGACTGGGTCGAGATACCAGTCGACTGGGTTCACTTGAAAAATATACGTTTTCAGACCTTCTGGGTATCCAGTCGACTGGTATATATCATCCAGTCGACTGGGGACTTTCTGTCCATTTTACCAGTCGACTGGGTTGATTCATCCAGTCGACTGGGAAATTACTGGTCAAAGTACCAGTCGACTGGGTTAATTCATCCAGTCGACTGGGTACCTTCTGACCCATATACCAGTCGACTGGTATATGTACCCAGTCGACTGGGTTGTCTTCCAACCCAGTATTTCTTATGTTTTTCATTAAAAACATTTTAAAATTAATGGTTTTAGAAAAACCATTTGTGTTTGAGCCATTAAACAAGCTAATACAATGTATGAGTGAGACTTACATTGGTTCTAAACCTTAAGACCTATACTAGATCTTCAGTCTTCACTTGATACTTGATTTGGTTCGAGTTTTTGCACTTTGTTCCTTGGTTGAATGTGTTTGATCCTTAATACAACTTAGTTTAAACATGTTAGTTAAATAACAGTTGTGTTTTGCCATCATTAAAATACGGGCGAGGGTCAACATGTACTATTTCCTAATCATCCTTAGAAGAAACAAAATTGTAATTCTTTTCCCTAAGCTTCATTCTAGGGAAAACATTTGTGTATCCTATAGCTATTTGAAGCATCATGTAAGTTGAGTTCCAACAAGTTTTGACATCAAGACATAACTTCCTAGAACATGAAATCTTTAGTTGATGGGCTATGTCTTCAAATTTTTCCACTCTTGATAAAGTGTATGCCCAAAAAGACACACTATCACAAATTTTCTCAATTTGATTTTGAATGACAGATAACCCATCCTTCACAATTATATTTAAAATACGTGCACAACACCTCATGTGAAGAACCTTCCCATTAAGTAGCAAATTACTATACAAATTCTATTTGATTAACCATGCCATCATTAATATTATAATTATCAACAGTAATAGTGGACAACTTAGTCTCTATGTTAAAATTAGTCAATCCTTCCATTAAGTGCATTGCAAGAGCATCCATGGTGTGAGGTGTAGGAATATAAACAAACTAAATATTTTCAAATATAGAAAAAATAATAAGGACACGATAAAAGGCAATATATACATAAATTCATAAACAAGGAAGACTACATGTTAAATAGAAAAGTGGTAAATGTTTTACCTCAAAATACGACTTTGTAATAACCAAGACTCATCAATATAATGATCAATTATAGATATGTAGCCTTTCTTCTGATTGGAAGTCCACATATCTGTGGTGACTGCTACACGACTATTAAGCTTCTAAAATACCTTTTGCAACTTCCTTTCTCAATGTCATAGACTTTAAGGATGTCGTTCTTAATTATACTGTGAGAAACCATCTTGAAGAGAGGTTGGAGACTACTAATAACCTCCGAAAGCCTATGTGATCAATAATGGATAAAGGATACTCATGCTAGATGATAGCACATGCAAGATGGTTTCTTGAGACATCTTGGTCAAAAGTAAAATTTTCAAATTGAACTCTCCCATCATTTTTTATTTGAATAGCAATTTGTTTTTATTTTCCAAAGAATTTTCAATTTATATCTTATTCTTTGACTTTACAAGACATGTCTTTAAATGGTTATGCATTGCTGAAGTTCCCTGTGTACTATCAGCCTTAATATTTCTTTGACAATGATGACATACACCCACCTCTATACCATATATATATATATATATATATATATATATATATATATATATATTTTCTTCTGAAAATGATCCCACACACTAGAAGTAAGTTGTCTCTTCTTACCTATTTGTGGCATAGGAGGTTTTTAGCTTGAGGTAGGACATGAAGTTGGTCTAGGTAATTCTAAATCTATAGTTGGTGTTTGTGGATTATTAACTGAATGAATAGAGGGACATGATGATGGAGTTTTACCTCCACAACTTTCTGTACTCTCAACTTCACCAAGAGTTCTATGTTCAGCCATAATTATAAGCATGTAAACAATATAATACGATGAAATTTTTTTTTTGTTAGTAAAGAATGTGTTAGCTCTACCACTACAAGGCATCAGAGTTCCTCCAAAAATTAAACCAAAACAAAACCATCATAGAACTAACACATCACAACCCAGATGATATGAAAATTAATTATATATGCACAAAACAACACACACACACACACACAAAATTCCACAATGTATTAGCTCTGTTAATTTTGTCATATCAACCATTATATATATATATATATATATATATGTTGTTATGTTACAAAAGTCATGTTTATCTTATTTTTATATGAACTGCTGGAGAATGTTTCAGGTTTCAAAAATGCTGGGTACATAACTGACAGTCTTGCCATTTAAAAAAAAAACCTGACAGTTTTACAGATTAATAGATTGGAAAGATGAGAGATTCAAGGCCATGTACATAGTAATAATTTAATATTAAAATGATCTTAGAGTTTACCTTTTCTAATTCAACAACCAAGAGGAAGATACAACAAAATTTTAAGTAGATATCGTTAAAAACAAAAACAAAGTAGATTATTCTCTAATTGTTAACTTTAAACACATATACTGACTATAAAAAATAAGAAGAAAGTGTTTTACAAACAAAACTAGCATGAAGGGAATTAGATACAAAACGTATATTCAAATTTCTGACCTTACCTGTTTTGGATATAAGATCTCGATGGGTTAGGAGCTGTAAACAGACAAGAAATTAGAGAAACATTAGTTTATAAGCTTTTCAAACAAAAAAGGTAAAGAAAAAAGAGGATATACACTTGCGTCACTGTCAGCGATGATGTTTGAGGGAGAGAGCAATGAGAAGAGGTAGAAAGAGGGGGGTATAGTGAGAAAGGATAAAAAGGTTTTTAATACCTTCACAGTCGACCGTAATGTTGGAGGTAGGAAGCGTCACCGTCACCAGAGGAGAGAGAGGCAGAGGCGATATCTAGAGAGTCGGCTACTAAGTTAGTAAGTTAGGTCGTGATAATAAAGATGAAACATAAGGAATCTTAGGGTTAAAATGGTAGATTGATCATTTTCTTTATTTTATTAAATGAGTAAAATTAAATTGATACAAATATATTTAATTGTGAAATATTAAACAAGTTATTGATTTGGTTCATTAGTAACTTTACCCATAGGTCATAGGTTCAAATCTTGTAGTTTGTACTTTCTATATATATATTTTAAATTATTATATATAATCAGGTTTAATGGGTAACCGGAAGGCATTACCTGAAAACTAACCGAAACCACGAAAATCCATGAAAAACTAACTATAACAGTTTAAAACCCATTTAAAACTAACCAAGATCGGTTGAATAGGTTTGGATCGAGTAAGTTAACTGTCAAAAACGCGAATTGCCATCCTTATCGAAACTTGATTTTAATTAAAAAAATGATTTATATGCTGAAAACCGGTCGACTGCCCGGTCGATCGGTTCTATACTGGTCGACTGGGAGGTCAACTGATTCGGTCCAACCCAATCTCAAATATTTTCGATTCTGCCACTGGTCACTTTCATTTAAAAATTTATAGTTTTCCACTACGTAATTACGATTCTGCCACTGTTTAATTACAATTTTGCGTTTTCTCCTTTAAAAATCATATTTTCTTCCTAAAAAAATCTAAAACATCTAAAAATTATATATATATATATATATAATTATATATTCTTCCACCAAATCTTCTAATTAATTTCTTCAACCTTAGTCCACATTTGTTTTTCAAAATTCTTTTATTTCAAACTTCTAAATTTCAAAATTTTCAGTATTTTCTTCTTTAAAAAAATTTCTAACTCTTTCCAATAAATTTCTCAAGATCATATTTCAAAACTTACTTTAAATGGATACTAAATCTTTCATATTTGCATTATTTTGTTTAATATAATATCAATTTACCTCTTTACCATTGTTTTAAGGATACGAGTATTACATTTCTACCATCTTTAAAAAAATTTAGTCCCTGAAATTTTCTTATCTGTCTCTTGAAACAATTGGGGATAATCTTTCATCATTCTTGCCTCTCGCTCCTAAATAATCTCTTCAATATATTTATTCTGCCATAAAACTTGAACTAAAGGAATCATTTTATTCTGCAAGACTTGTTTCTTTCTGTTTAAAATTCTGACTGGCATTTGCATAAAAGGTCAAATCTTCTTGTAATTCTACAGCATAACTCGAAATACTATGGGATTCATCATGTAAACACTTTCACAAAACTGAAATATGAAACACATTATGTAACTGTTTCAGTTCTGGAGGCAAATCCAATCTATAAGCTATTGGTCCAACTCTCTCTCATTCACCTTATAAGGCCCCACAAACCTCAAACTAAATTTCTTTTTCTTTCCATATCTCAAAACACCTTTCCATGGAGACAATCAACAGTAAATAAGCATCACAGCTCACTCAGAAACTCAATACACATGCTCTCAACATATCTTCTAGTATTATAATAATCCTCTCTATTTGTCCATCTGTCTAAGGATGAAAAACTGTACTAAATTGCAACTGTGTACCCATAGTCTTCCAAAAATCCTCCAAAATCAGAAGTAAATCTAGAATCTCTATCTGATATAATGCTCAAAGGTACCCCATGCAATCTGAATATCTCTACTACATACAACTCAACCAAATTTTCAGGACTCTAAGTAATCTTAAAGAAAATGGGATGACTTAGAAAGTCTATCTAAAATCACCCACATAACATTATGCTTTTTTTGGGTATGGGAAAAACCTAAAACGAAATCCATACTATCATTCTCTTATGGCCACTTTGGCATTGGAAGAGGCTATAGTAAACCTAGTGGATGTTTATTCTCAGACTTCATCTGCTGACAAACCAAACATCTAGAAATGTACTCAGTTACATTCCTCTTCATTCCTGACCACCTATAATTTTGTCTTAACCCCTTATACATCTTATTATTACCTGGATTTATTGAATACATAGAATCATGAGCCTCTCTAAAAATCTCATTTTCTCATATCAACATCAATTGGAAACACAAATCATATGTCCCAATACCACCATACTATCCTCCCTGATTGTGAACTCAGCTTGCTTCCCACTCAAAACCTCATGTTTGATCTTCTCTATTTGCTCATCTCTACTTTGCTCATCTTTACTCTACATTTCAAAAAAACATTCAACAATAGAAGATTGCACCACTATATTAGCCATCAACACTCATTTATCACTAACACTCAACTGCATTCTCATATCTCTCATTTCAACCATCTAATTCATATTATAAATCCCAATAGCAGCTAATCTCACTGTAGACTTTCTACTTAACGCATCAGCTAACATTTACTTTTCTCGGATGATAATGAATTGTACAGTCACAGTCACTAATCAACTCCATTCATATCCTCTGCTTCAAATTCAACTCCCTCTAGGTAGGTATATATGTCAAACTCTTATGATCAGTAAAAATCTCATAAGTGGATCCATACAAATGATGTCTCCAAATCTTCAATGCAAACACTATGACAGCCAATTTTAAATTATGAGTCGGGTAATTCCTCTCATGGCTCTTCAACTGTCTAAAAGAATAAGTTATAACCTTCCATGTTGCATCAACACACATCTCAACCCTTGATGTGACACATTACTATACACCACAAATTCTTCATCACTATAAAGAAGTACTAAAACTAGAGCCGTAGTCAACTTTTCTTTTAACAGCTGAAAACTCTTCTCACACTCTTCTGACCATTCAAACTTCAACCTTTTTTTGGTCAACCTAGTCAATAGTACTGGAGTGATAGAAATTTTTTGATTGAATCTTTTATAATAACCAGCCAACCCGAAGAAGCTTTTAATTTCTGTCACATTAGTCAGTCTCTCACAATTTAGCATTGCCTCTACCTTATGTGGATCAATAGCAATACCATCTCCTGGCATAACATGTCATAAGAAAGATACTTTATTCAGCCAAAACTCACATTTAGAGAATTTTGCATACAAGCTCTCTACATGCTTCACCCACAGCTCAGCCTCAAAAGGATTCACATATCCTCTAAACAACATGGGATTCAACTTAATGAATCTAACAAAACAATCTCCCTATATCTCATGCATAAACTCACCTTCCCTCTCTTGAACATCCACCCTTACTGGATCTACAACAACCTTAAGCTCTACTCTAGCCTGCTCTTCTAGTCTATGTTGTAGACTATCAGCTATATCCTTTACTGCAATTATTCTCTCAAGAGCATGAGTAAGAATTTTTCTTATCTTGTCTCTTCCAACCTCAAATTCTCTTAAACATCTACTAGTGCCAACTGTACTACCAACACGTTCCCTTCTAAGAACCGTAGACTTAGACTCAACCTCCATTTCAACCTCGACTTGTCTAAATATTATGGGCCTACTGTGCCCTCTCAGGTCAGCAACTCTAACTCTAGGTCTACCACATCCACGTGGCATCCTCAAACTCTACATTAAGATATAATTTATTTTAATCTTCCACTTTCTTACTATTTATGCATTCTTCAGAATCATAAAACCTAATGCTCTGATACCAAAATTGTAACGACTCATCCTAGGTTAGCCACCTCACCTAGTGTAGGTTGTGACCTAGGTGGAGCTAATAAATGAATCTCTCCTAGTGTAAGTTGTACCTAGTTGAAGAAGATTATGGGACCTCGCCTAGAGTAGGTTGTTACCTAGGTGGAGGGGATCCGATGAAATGAGAATGCTAAATGTATCGGTACATGGGGAGACATCCTCGTTATGATATAAATAAATTCAAGAAATGGAAAAAACTTTAAATTTGGAAATAATTGATCATCGTTAACACTTGCAATGCATGGTATCTTTGTTTGAATATTTATGTTGAGTTATGGATGATTGAAATCTCCCAATGAATGATATATTATATTTAGTCATGCGATGGAAGTGTACTTTTTACCTTTATAATAAATTTTAGACATAACTTTTATGAAGTACAAATAATACGTTCATTGATAATTTACCTTATTCATTAAAAAATGTTTAAAACATTTCATGTTATTGTGGATCAATTAACGATTACTCTGAGAAATATGATTACTAACTTAGCTTTTTAGGTCATTTCTTTTTCTTTTAAAATTTTACTGGAAAGTTTGTTTGAGATTTTACCGTTTGAAAGTGAGGAGTAATTAAGAAGAAATTTGTTTAGGTGGGTTACAAGCAGGAGTCTACTCTTGATCTTTTACTTTGATTGTATAGACTATGCTTATATACCTCTATTTTTAGGAAGATGTATATTTTGGTTTATTTTGGATGTAGTAAATGGAAAAAGTTTGTATACTTGTAGATACTTGGTTTTAACCGAGAAAACTTTGCATAAACTATCAGTAAAGTTATAGTAGTGTATGTATGTGTAAAGTAAATCGCAGAATTTACTAGAGATCTAGGTCATAGTTTTCATCAATTTTAGGTGTTCGATGTTCAAAGGTAATGATGCTATTATGAACGGACCCATACTGTTCTTTTAGGATGTGTCGTTACATTTTTGGTATCAGAGCTTTAGGTTTAAGATTTTGTAGACTTAGTTACATAGTGCATGGTTCATGTGGTGGTTGTAGGAAGTTGAGTGTGCAGGATTAGATAGGATGCCATTTATGAGTTGTGGTTAGTATCAGAGTAGGTTGGAGTGAGAAATCTTGAGAATAAAATCGAGTCGATAAGTTTTTAGATGTTATGTAAACTTGGTGATGTTTGGAATGCTTTGTTGTGTTTTGTAGAACCTTATGGATTTAGAGTTATTCTCGAGAATGATTTCTATAAAGGTATAAATTGTAAGGAGTTAATAAACTATGTTGAGTTATGTGTAAATGTTTTATTCTACAATTTTTTTTCATTCCATTTATGCTAAAGTGCTAGTGATTAATGATTATGTGAATGCTAGGTATTGTTGGCTTAAGAAATTATTATTATAAAAGATGTAGACTTGAAATAGATGAAGTCAAGAGTAATGTATCAGTATGTGCATGTACTTGGGTGATGAGTATAGGAAAAAGGTAGTTGATCTGAGATCAGACTAGGAGTGATTGAAAGTTTGAGTTGTGGTTTTTTTTTTTTATAAACATGGGAAAGTTTGTTGGGAAATCACCCTCAAGATGCCCAGGAGGTGATCTTCCAATCGTCTAAGTCTAGAATGACTTGTGATGATCAGAACAGAAACAAAAATCAAAGAAAAGAAAGAAGACAAGCAATTTGTTATCGAGGTTCGGCAATAGCCTACATCCCCGTGAGTTCCTCCGAACTCTTTGCACTAAATCAATGAGTTCTTACAAGTTACAACAACACCCCTTCAAGAATCACAAGTTCTTAACGAACCAAATAAGAGAAGAAAGAAAGTGATAAAAACTATTACAAAGCCCTCTACCCAATCTATGCTACTCTCTCTTTATAACCAGCTTATCTTTTCAGATCTATTCTAGTGCCTCTCCTGTGTTTTGTGTCTTTGCACTCTCACACTTGCACTTGAATTCTCTTGTATGATGATCACTTGTATGTATTGTGTATGAATTGTGTTGAGATTGAAGTTAGGTGACCCTTTATATAGGGCACCAACTTCTTGACCAATCTTGAAGGTCAATATCCACCCTTAGATCTTGAGGACCAATCAACCACAACCCTTGATTAAGTCTAAGTGATCCTGTACGTATTGATCATGCACCCACGCACCTTTCAAAGAGGTTAAAAACTT
Source organism: Bretschneidera sinensis (assembly GCA_023935145.1). NCBI lineage: Eukaryota > Viridiplantae > Streptophyta > Magnoliopsida > Brassicales > Akaniaceae > Bretschneidera > Bretschneidera sinensis. The sequence goes on along the minus strand of CM043703.1, from coordinate 81,168,827 downwards.
GCATCAGGTGTGCCTTCAAGCCGCAGCCTAGAACAGGGTAAGTCACGGCCTGAAGAGGGCTGAAACTCCACAATTCTTCATGTCATGCTGGAGACCACGGCCTGGAGTGGTTGAGCTACGGCGCACACTCCTTGGGCCGCGGCGCACAGCACTAACCCTAAACCCTGGACTTCCTTGAGGCCAAGGCGCGCACACCTTGAGCCAAGGTGCCAAGACCTGATGTTGAACCCTTTCAAACCATGTTTAAACCTTAGACAAACACCAACAATCTCTATCTTTATCTAAGCAATTAAACCCGAACCTATTGTGCAGAGAACTCAGGATCCAACTCAACTTGAGTCACTATATCAACCGACTCCAATCCTAAGAAGTCCAAGGCAATGACTGAACTTACTTAGAGGTAGAACTTTGGTGCCTAAATCTATAGGATTTTCTTCCGTGGCTACCTTGTCCACATGAATGCATCATTCCGTAACATTTTCCCGAATGAAATTGTAGACTGAGGTTTCAACCCAAGAAGGGTGGTGAATTGGGTTTTAAAAACTTTTACGGATTAAAACACAAGTTTATTAAAACAAATAACACAACAAGCATATAACAAGTAATATGTGTTGTAAATAAAGAGATTAAGGAATAGAGGATTCAAACTCGATTTATAGTGGTTCGGCAATATCGAAATCGTTCCGACCCTACGTCCACTCTCTTCAAGGTACCTCCTTGAAGTACTACACTAAGAAACTTAGTCGTGTAACTTCACGGGTGTTGCACAAACCTTACAATCCCTTCCTCTTGGAAGCACACCCCTTCCTTTTGGAAGCAAATCCCTTTACAATAAATACTGTAAAGAAAACAGTAGAGAGACAACAATGGAAGCTTATACAACTGAATAATATCTCTCTTTCTAGATAAAGCTTGAGGAATGGCTCAACATTCAATTTTTCAAAGCTTTTTGAGTATCAATGAGTAAAAACTTGTTTGAATGTGTAAAGCTCTCTCATGAAATGCTCAGTAGTGTGGGTTTAAATAGTCTTGATGAAATATTTCTGTTCTGCATTAATTTGGTACGCTTTTGTACATCAAATGTACAGGTCTGGTGCTATAACGGTCATATTTTTTGAATTACCAGACGACTGGGTCCTCTTTAAAAATCACATTTTTAAGGCTATTGAAGTTACCAATCAATTGAGTATGACTTAGTAGTCGACTGAAAACTTTCTGCCCAGGTTACTAGTCGACTGGGTAGTTCGTACCAGTCGACTAGGAAATCTTTGACCAAAACACCAGTCGACTAGTATGAAGCATCCAGTCGACTGGGAAATCTCTTACCAAAACACCAGTCGACTGGTATGAAGCATCCAGTCGACTGGGAACATACTGACCTTTATACCAGAAGACTGGTATAAGTACCCAGTTGACTGGGTTGCTTTAACAACATAGTTTTCATGTGTTGAATAGATTTTAACTTTAAAAACATTTGTTTAAAAGGTTATGTTAAAATGGCTTTTCAAAACGAGCCATTGGACAAGCTAATTACCTGAACAAGTGAGACTTACAACTTGATTTAATACCATAGACCTATTCTAGTTCTTCTGTTTTCGCATGATGTTTGATTCGGGTTGAGTTCTTGCACCTTGATCTTTGGTTGAATGCTTTTATTGCTTAATACACTTAGATAGCATCATTAGTATAATAAGAGTTGTGTTTTGTCATCATTAAAATACAGGTGAGGGTCAACAATCTCCCCCTTTTTGATGATGACAAAACTAATAAGAGATAACAGTTTCAGAAAAATTAAGTGTTAGGTTTTTTAGAAAAATTGGGTAGAGTTTCCTCTGTTTTTTTTAGTAAAACCAACCTATAAACAAATAAACGCAATTTATTTACAACTCAACCAGCCAAGACAACATACATAAACATATTCCAATATCTTTGGATCAATGCTTCCCCTAAATCTATGCATTATGTTGAGTTTACATTAGATTTTCATATTTTCTCACTTTTCTCCCCCATTTTGACAACAGTAGAAAAAGGGGCCAAAAACTAAAAAATAAGCTACTTAGCTACCACATCATCTAGAGTATGCATAAACAAACTTGTACGCGGAAATTTGGCTCCATTCAGAGTTAAGAAGCCTTCCCGAGAAGACCCGGAAGTTTCCATACAAGAAAAAAAAGTTTCAAAGCATATATCCAAATTTAAGCAGATATAAAGCATGCAACTATATTACACATATGTAAAACAAGTGTATGAAATAGGTCTAAGCATAAATAATCGATAGATACACTAGTCTATACAAATTAGGCTTCGTAGAGCCGAAACATAAGTATAAATACAATAAAATATGTCTGTGCTAAGACACTGAGAAAGGAAAATACTAAGTACATCATAAAGAAGATAGAAAAGAGACTCATTGAGTGGGAGAGTCTGAGCCGTCACGAAAAGAGACTCTCGGTGCAGCTCGAAGTCATCCCGGAGGTGCTCATTGGAGGAGCTCAACGTTTGGAATCCGGACTGCATGGTCAGCTGGAGGCTCGTGATAGCCTGAAGTAGATCGCTGTACCTAGCTTGACCAGCACTCTAGTCACCCAGAAGAGGTGCTCGGGCATCCGTATCCATATTAGCAGCAGCAGCAGTATCCTAATCCTTATCATCACTGCCGTCATCCTCCCTAATCAGTATGTGCTTCCCAGCCTTTGAGTAGATGAGGTCGTCACAGACCGTGTAACCCATCTTTTTCACTGAGGAGACATTGATAATGTCCTTTGGCGCGATATCCTGAGCCTCAGAGGCTGGGAGAGGCACTCGGAAGTGCTGGAGTATGAGTGTGATGAGCATCCCATAAGGAAGACATCCAGAGTCGCTCGCTTCGCCATTAATCATGTTAGTGAGCAACAGGAGGTATAAATTGAAGTGGTGCCTAGTTTTAAGGCACCAAATCAATATGGTATCTATTTTTGATAGATACCCCCGACTCCCTAGTCTCGGGTGGATGGTCCAATTCACCATGAGATTGAACAATTTTGAGTCTAAGGGCATATCACTACATGTGTGAAATGTAGTGGGTCTGAACACATAGTTAGGGTCGCCCCTAACTATCTGACACGCCTCGTCAACATCGAAATTGTCTGGCCATCCATATAGACTCCATTGGATCCCTCCCACAGGGATCCTCAAAATGCTCATCAAAAGGTCAGTATTGACGTCAAATTCCACACCTATAACACTGGTTCTGAATCTCAGAGCCAATGGACTGGGTTTCACCAAGTTTTTTTAGAACTGGTGAATCAGTCGTGGGTAGTATTTCTCATGTACCTTGACTAGTGGGGTCAAGTGTATTACCTCGAAGGCAGGTAAAATATTGAAATTACCATGATGAATAGAGTCAAAGTCGACAACTCTACCTGTCATGATTTTCTTGTTCTGAATGATTGAATTAAACCTGGCCTTCGCTTCTTGCTTGATGAGCCTGCCACGCCCTTCCCCTATGACTCCGGAGCCATGCATTTGGTGGACCTTGGCCTTGTAGGCGCATGGGGTCCCCCAAAGGTAGTCTTTATCTGGATTCTTTCGGATATTTTGGAAGAAATTGAGTTTTTGGGTAAAAGTGGTTTTAAAAAGAAATGGGAGATTTCAACCGTAGAAAGTTGAAATAGATGTTTAGGATTAGTATATCAATGTCTTTAGGTAGTGTTTTGAAGGTTTTTGGATCAAAATGGCAAGATTTTGTAGAGAAAGAAAGCTAGAGTTTTTGAAAATGGCATAAAAATCTAGAAAAAATGAAGAGCCTATTTATAGAATCGGGATACCAGTCGATTGGGGTATGGATACCAGTCGACTGGGTCCATTTGCAAAGATGAACATTTTGGATACCACTCGACTGGGTCAGGGTACCAATCGACTGGAAGAATAGGCAGAGAGATGCTAGTTGACTGGGTAGTTCTTACCAGTGGCTCCAAACAAGGTCTAGTTGAACTAGTCGACTGGTATTGACTTACCAGTCGACTGGGAAATTAGGCAATGACTTTCCAGTCGACTAGGATAGACTTACCAGTCGACTGGACTCTTTGAGAAACTTTTCAGTTTTGAGTCTTAGCACGAAATTTGTTTATCTATGCCATCTTGTGTGAGAGAAGTATTAAACAATGATTAATACTCATTCACTAGATGTCAAATATGCATAATGATGAATGATGAAGCAATTAGACATTCAGTTTATCATAGTCCAACAATCTCATTAATATTCTAATTTTACAGAAGCTAGCTTCACTTAGAGGTTTTGTAAGAATGTTAGCTATTTGATCTTCTTATGGTATGAATTCTAGTCTTATATCACCTTTTTTAGCATGGTCTCTTAAAAATGATGTCTAATTTCTATGTGTTTAGTTCTAGAGTGCTGAATAGGGTTCTTGGTTAGGTTGATAGCACTAGTATTATCACAATGAATTTGGATACTTTTAAAGATCATGCCATAGTCTTCTAGTTGTTGTTTCATCCATAACACTTGAGCGCAACAACTTCCAGCTGCTACATATTCCGCCTCGATGGTTGATAGTGAAACTGAGTTTTGTTTCTTGGAAAACCAAGACGTTAACATTTCACCTAAGAATTGGCATGTTCCACTTGTGCTTTTTCTATCTAACCTACATCCAGCAAAATCAGCATCTGAATATCCTACAAGCTCAAAAGATGAATCTCTAGAGTACCATAATCCTATGGTTTGAGTTCCTTGTAGATATCTAAGGATTCTTTTTACTGTAACTACATGTGATTCCTTAGGATTAGCCTGAAATCTAGCACACATACATGCACTAAACCTTATATCAGGTCTACTTGCAGTCAAATAAAGCAAAGCTCTTATCATACTTCTATAATATTTAGTATCTACGCATTGACATCCTTCATCAAGATCAAGTTTTGTCGTTGTGCTCATAGGAGTTCCAAGTGGCTTTGAGCTTTCCATCCCGAACCTCTTTAGTAGGTCCTTAGTGTACTTTGATTGATTGATGAAGATGCCTCCTTTTAATTGTTTGATTTGAAGTCCAAAGAAGTAGGTAAGTTCTCCCATCATGCTCATTTCAAACTTACCTTGCATGCATTTTGTAAACTCTTGACACATAGATTCATTAGTAGCCCCAAATATAATATCATCAATATATATTTGAACTAGTAAATTGTCATTTTTATGAGTTTTTGTAAAAAAAGGTTGTGTCTATCTTACCTCTTACAAAGTCATTGCCAATAAAAAATTTACTTAGTCTTTCATACAATGTCCTTGGAGCTTACTTCAACCCATATAGGGCTTTAGAAAGCTTGTAGACATGATTTGGAAGACTAAGATTCTCAAATATAAGATGTTGCTCAACATAAACATCTTCTTCTATAAAGCCATTTAAAAATGCACTTTTTATATCCATTTGAAATAACTTAAACTTATTAAAGCATGCAAAGGCTAATAACATTCGAATAGCTTCTAATCTAGCTACAGGAGCATAGGTCTCATCAAAGTCTATTCCTTCTTCTTGATTATATCCCTTAGCAACTAGTCTACCCTTGTTTCTAGTTACTATTTCATTTTCATCCATCTTATTTCTAAATACCCATTTAGTTCCAATTATTGTATGATTCTTAGGTCTAGGAACTATATTCCATACATTGTTCCTTTCAAATTGATTTATTTCTTCTTGCATTGAAATTATCCAATCATTATCCTTTTCAGCTTCAATAAATGTCTTAGGTTCTATTTGAGACAAATAGGCTACATAATTGAAAATATTTCTAATAGAGGAACGAGTTCTTACCCCTTGTGAAGGATCACTAATCACTTGATCAATCAGGTGATAATTTACATACCTCCAATCTTTGGGAAGACTATCCTCTTGTCGTCTTGTAGATTGTTGGTCTACTTTGAGAGTTTCCATCTCTCTATTTGTTTGAGGTGGACTCTCTTTTGGGTCAACAATGGTAGTAGGAGTTTCCGTTCTTGGAATAAAATTTGCATCATCATTAAAAGAAACTTCTCTACTTCTAATTGGGTTAGACTCATAAGAGTTATATGTACGGATTCTTCTACTACTAGAGTTCTCTTATTGAAAACTCTATAAGCCTTACTAGAGGTTGAATATCCTAAAAATACTCCTTCATCGGTCTTAGAATCAAATTTACCTAAGTTAGTTTTATTGTTATTTAGTATGGAGCATTTACAACCAAAGGTACGAAAATAAGAAATATTAGGCTTTCTACCTTTCCATAATTCATATGGAGTTTTGTCAAGCATAGGCCTAATTAAAATTCTATTTAAGATATAGCAAGAGGTGTTTACCGCTTCAGCCCAGAAGTATTTTGGTAAATTATTTTCACAAAGCATTGTTCTTGAAAATTCTTCTAGAACTCTATTTTTCCTCTCAACAACTCTATTTTGTTGAGGGGTTCTAGGGGCTAAAAAGTTGTGATAAATTCCATTTTCATCACAAAATTTTGAAAAACTTTGGTTTTCAAATTCTTTTCCATGATCACTTCTAATGCTTGAAATACAAATTCTTTTTTCATTTTGAACCTTTTTGCAAAAGTTTTCAAATCCTTTGAAAGCTTCATCCTTATAAGCAATAAAAATAACAAAGGTATATCTTGAATAGTCATCAACAATAACAAGAGCATATTTATGGCCACCTAGACTAATGGTACTAACTGGACCAAATAAGTCCATATGTAAGAGTTCCAAAGGTCTAGTAATTGAGACTACATTCTTTGATTTAAAAGAAATCCTGTTTGTTTTCCTATTTGACAAGCATCACATACTTTATCTTTTTCAAAATTGATTTTGGGAAGTCCAATGACTAAATCTTTTCTTGAAATGATTTTCAGCAAGTTCATGTTCACATGACCAAGTCTTTTATGCCATAGCTATGGATTTTCACTAATGGCAGGAAAACATTTTTCATTTTCGGAATGCAAAGATTTCAAGTCAACTATATAGAAATTTTCATTTTTATGGCCAACACATTTAATCTTGTTACTCTTGATGTCTATAATTAGACAATGAGAGATATCAAATGTGACTTTGTTGCCTTTGTCACAAAGTTGACTAATACTTAGTAAATTTGGCTTAAGGCCTTGTACTAGCAATACATTATCTATGGTTGAGAAATCATTACCAACTTTTCCATGCCCGATGATCTTTATTTTTGTGTTATCTCCAATGGTGACAAGTCCACCATCTCTTAGAGTTAGCTCTTTGAATACACTTTTATCACTGGTCATGTGTTTTGAGCATCCACTATCAAGGTACCAACAGTTACTCTTTTCCTTGGTGTGGAGACATATCTACATCACACAAGGATACACAATGACAGTTTTAGGTACCTAGAATTTCTTGGGTCCTTTGGGGTTAGTCCTTGAAAATACAGTTCCTTTTCGGACCCATACTTTCTTAACAGTTTATGGTGATCTATAGACATGTTGATGATGCACAATCCTAGGATTATAGTTATTGAAATTTTTAGGATTTCTTAGTTGTACATGCCTATAATGCTTAGGATATAAGTTCCTAGGATACATGTTTCTATTATAAGGAATATGAATATACATGTCATTTCCAGAAAATGTATGATGATGATTCCTAGGATACATGCTTGCATTATCATGAGTATGCATATTATTTCTAGAATAATTATGATAGTAATTCCTAGGATATGCTTGTGCAGTGTGCAAGTCTTAGGTATACAAATTGTTCCTAGGATGAGCATACATATATGCATGAGTATTTCTAGGATTCTTCAATCTTATATTAGCATTAGAATTAGTATTTCTAGACATGCTATCATTCAATAGGGGTGTGATTTTTTTTTTGATCTGTAAATAAACATGTATTGATTGATCAAAATGTACAAAAATTCACTTGGCATAGCCAGGAGATTTACAAATGAGGCATATACAAAATAAACATGAGCCTTATGCCAAGCCTATAATGCTAATCAAGCCAACCCATCCATGGGATCAAATAGGAGCCTGCTGACCTAAACAGGCAGCCCACATAACTACAACCAACCAAAAGAACTTACAAGAGAGTTGGGCATACCCAGGGGATCACAAGAAAGCAATACAGCAAAACTGAGCAAAACACTACAGGGCATTCCTGAAAAATACAAGGGAAATAAGCTAATAGCCAACCCCCAAACATAAGATTTTTATACATGATGGCTGGAACCTACAACAGCAGCCTATACTCAGGGCAAGCAGCATATACACTTCTATATATACCAATCTGAATCTTTTTCACAACACTGGCAGGTAGGGCAGGAGCTTTGTCAAAAATCTTGGCATTTCTGGCCAGCCATATATAGTAGACAGTGCTTGCAAGGGCTGTCTTCCTGGCCACTGCAGGGGGGCCAGTGCCTTTGACTTTTAAAGTCCATCTAATGGCACTTTCAATTGTTCTTATTTGCCTCCTACAACCAAGCCAATTGTTGATGGAAGCCCAGATTTTCTTGCTGACTCTACAAGAGAAGAAAAGGTGGTCCTTGGTCTCTTCCTGGTCAGAACAAAGAGGGCATAGCTTGTCATTCCTTTCAAGTTGGAGCTTATATTTTGTGAGGAGTCTGTCCCTAACAGCCAGCCAAAGAATAAATGATTGTTTAGGGGGGCAGTGTCCATTCCAGACCAGAGAAGCCCATCTAACCTCACTGACTTTCTGTCTCATAGCATTATATACTTTCTTGATGCACAGCTCATCATGCAGCCTCTATTCCATGAGCTTGTTAGTAGCTTGCTGTGGACAAGGGGGGTGGCCAACTATCTCATCTCTGATTTCCTGTATCTTCTTCTAGAGAGGGGAGTCATCCTTGTTTGCCTTGATCTCCTATAAGGTTTTGTTCAAGAGATAGTAGTGCTGGACCCATTGGATCCATAGGGAGTCTTTCTTCATATGGATGTCCCATAAGACTCTAGTAAGGAGAGCTTTGTTCTAAATTTTGAGCTCCACCGGCCCAAGACCCCCCTCAGTTTTAGGCTTATAAATGTCAGCCCATGCAACAAGAGCTTTTCTCATGCCCCATTCTTACCATTCCAGAGAAAGGTTCTACAAAGTCTGACTATCTTATCAAGGATGTTGCCAGGGATTGGAAATATTGTAAGCCAGAAGTATTCCACTCCTTGGAGCACTGATTTGATAAGCTCAATTCTCCCAGCATATGATAAGGAGGAGCCAGCCCATACATTGATATAGCCAGAGATTTTCTCAATAAGGGGGGCATAATGTGTGGCATTCAATCTTGCAGAGGCAAGAGGGACCCCTAAGTACTTGAATGGGAGGCTGCCATCCTCCATTCCAGTGCACCTTTTGATTTCCGTAAGCTCCTCAGGTTTCACACCCGCATGGAAGATGCTAGATTTTGTAAGGCTAGCCTTAAGACCTGAGCATTCACTAAAGGTATTGACACATTTCATGAGCATTCCCACTGATTTAGCCTCCCCTTTAGCAAACAAAATCAGATCATCAGCAAAGGCCAGGTGAGTAATCTTGAGCTTGTCATATTTGGGGTGGAATCTGAACCCCTCTTCCTCATTCAATCTCCTGAGCAGCCTTGATAAGTATTCCATTATCAACACAAAGAGATAGGGAAATAGTGGATCACCTTGTCTCATGCCTCTTTTGCCTTTGAAGAATCCATGCAGGCTACCATTAATGGATAAAGAATATGTAGTTATAGTGACACACTCCATAATCCTTTCTTTGAACTTTCTAGGGAACTCCAGGCCCTCTAAAAGGCTGCTTAAGAACTCCTACTCCACAGTATCATAGGCTTTCCTGAGGTCAATTTTGATCATGCATCTAGGAGGGATTCTCTTCCTACAATACCTCCTGAGTAATTCCTGGACCAGGTAGATGTTCTCAGCCATACTCTTGGCCTTAATGAAAGCAGCCTGTGCAGGGTTGACAATGTGATTCAAGCAAGGAGCCAATCTAGAAGCAAGGATTTTGGAGATTACCTTGTAGATCACATTGCAGCATGCTATAGGCCTGAAGTCCTCAACTTTGGAGGCTTGTTTACCTTTGGGGATCAAAATGAGGGAGGAGTGGTTAAACTGCTTTAATTGTTTCCCATTCAAGAAGAATTCTTGGACAGTCTCTATAATCTCTTTGTGGATAACCTCCCATGCTTTCTTGTAGAACTTAGATGAGAAACCATATGGACAAGGGGATTTTTCTTCCCCTATGCTCCATAAAGTAGCCTTGATCTCTTCCTCTGTGACATTCCTGACCAACTCTACAGCTTGGCTTTCTTGAAGAATTGGCCCCCCTCTAATAACTTCCATCTCAATGGGGTTACAATTTCCAGAAGAGCCTAATAGCTCATTGTAGAACCTTGTGAATTCCTGGACCACTTCAGTTTCAGAAGTAGTTTGAATACCATTAGCAGCTCTTATAGATGCAATATGGTTCTTGGAAGACTTCCTCTTGACCAGGGCATGGAATAGTTTAGTCTCCCTATCACTATTGAATATGTACTTACATTTAGCTTGTTAGGAAAAGAAGCTTCTCTCAGCCTCAGCAAGTTGAAATGCTTTCAGTTTTGCATTAGCCACCCTCATTTGTAGCTCAGTATCAAAAGGGTTGTCATGAAGATCTTGCTGCAAGCTAGATAGCATGTTTGCAGCCTCCAGGGATCTCTTAGATATATGACTGTAGTGATTCTTATTGAGGTTATTGAGGTGGGGTTTGAGGCCTTTCAAAAGCTTACATAGAATGAATTGTTTGGAGCCCCTCCTTTGGCAGCCCCAAGAAGTTCTAATTATGTCTATGAATTTGTCATGCTCAGCCCACATGTTGAAGAATTTGAAAGATCTCCTACCCCCACAAACCTCATCCATCAAGCTAACAATACAAGGTGAATGGTCAAAGAGGCACCCAGCAGGCAGAAAGGAAGCTTGAGCTCTCATCCCCTTTTGGAACCACATATTGTTAACCATTGCTCTATCCAGCTTACACCATACTTTATTGTTTGACCAGGTGAAGAAGCACCCACCTGCATTTTACATCACTCAGCCCAGTCTCCCTACAACAATGAGAGGGGTCTCTAATCTCATAATCTATTACAGGCAGCCCATTAGATTTTTCATCAATGGCAAAAACATTATTGAAATCACCCAATACAAGCCAAGGGGAAGACAATTCATAGCTGAAATTACAAAGATTGTCCCATAAGGGCCTCCTTAATACAATGGAGTTGAAGTCATAAACAAAACTAATTACAAACTTACAAGAAGAGATTAAGCATGTAACATTACAATGGATAACTTGAGGAGTAACATCAATGGAAGATAGACTAACCTTTGAGGGGTCCCAAAGAATCAAAATTATGCCTGATGGGTGAGTGGAGAAGTTGTTGACCTGGCTCCACAAGTTAAACTTGTTGCCCATAATCTTTATCAACTTTGGTTCATCAAGCTTGCATTCCAAAATCCTCATTACATCAACTTTGTTTTTCTTCATGAGGTGTAAAACCCCATTGTGTTTAAGGGGCTTATAAAAGCCCGTGATGTTCCAGCATGCCACTATCATTGGAAAGGTTGGGAGGCAGTCCCTCCCTTCCTAGTTGGTTGTGTGCCTTTCTGAGCTATTCTTCCTTTCCTTCTCTTGACTGCCTAAAACCTATCAACTCCCTGCACCACAGGGCCTCTTTCTCTTTCACTAATGGCTTGGTCCAGGCTAGTGTTTTTCTTTTGGGCCTCTCTTGAGTGATCAGGAAGGTCAGTAGATTTTAGGTCTGCTACTACATGTATTAGAGAAGGAAAAGTCCCCAGGATCTCCATCTCCTTTGTGTCAATAGGGATTTGAACTTCAGCAGCATCCCCATCCTATTCTTGAGCTTCTTCTCTGGGCTCAAGGTTTGAGCAACCCTTATCTTGCTCATCCAATCTTACACTATCTCCATTAGGCTCAGCAGCCTGGTTACTCCCTTCTTTGGCAGTATCACTCTTAGTCTTGGCTATTTCCTGCCTAGCTGGCTCTTTCCCTTTCTCCCTAGGCTTCCCTCCCTTTTCATGGTTGACCTTCTGGCTGCAAGAGTGGAGGTCATGACCTACCACCTTACACTTTGAACAAAATCTAGGGAGGTTTTCATAAGCAATCTTTTGTTCAAATGAATCACCATTAAGTAGGGTCAAAGGAACTGAAAATTGTATATCTTTGGCTACATCAATTTCAACCAGTAATCTAGCATATGAAATTCTCTCTTTACTCTTAGTAAATTGGTCAGCATATAGGGGCCTCCTAATTAAGGTGCCAATCTTGCTAAGGCAACTGGCTGACCAGAGCTCTAAGGGCAGGCCTTTTAGTTGAATCCAAACTGGAATGGTAGTGATTTCCTCATTACCAAACTTGAAGAATTTTGGCATTGACTTCAATAGTAAAGGCCTACCATACACTTGGTAGGGGCCTTCTTGCAGTACATTTAGACTAGTCTCAGCATTATCAAATTTAAACACTATCCACCCATTCTCATGAAATTGAGTAGAGACCTTTACCTTCCAAGAATCAGTGAGCATTTTTAAAGCTGTCATTCCTGGAAATCTCCCAGCAAAGTAACCAACCAAGCAGAAAGGTTGGTCTTCAAAAACTTCCAGCATGTCTTCTTGAGTGACTTTAACCACACCTCCCTCACTAGCTATGGATGAGAGCTGGAGGCCCTTACTTTGCTTTCTATTCTCTGCAAAGAGGCTGACCCAGGGAGCTTTCTTGGCCTCCTCCTTAGAAGCAGGCCTCTTGCCAGTGGACTTAGAGGATTGCTGAGCTACCTTAGGACCTGGGGCAGGGGGGGCTACATTGTCCCTAGAGTCATACTGGAGGCACCCATTCTTCACAGGGGATTGAGGTCTGGATTCACTGCTCTCCTCTTCTCTACCTTGCCTTATTGTAGTCTTCCTACCATGAACAGTTCCATGAACAGTAGCTTGATAACTAGTGTCATCTTCCTCACTGGAAGAGTAGGACTCCAATTGGTCTGAGCCCTCCACACACTCCTCAGAGGAGCTTGAGTTCTCATCTACTAATGTCTGAGACTCTTCTTGCATAGCCTGGCTAGTAGCATTGCCCTGCATTGGAACCTTGGTACTGTTCACCTTTGATGCTCTCGCAGAGCTTCCATTCTTGCCCGAGCTTGAAGCTTCCTTTTGAGACCCTGAGGGATGGGAATCCTTCTCTCCCAAGGAGCAGGAAGAGAATGCTGACCCTCTAGATGGACCCTTGGCCCCATCCAAGCTTGCACTGCCTGCAACTTCTTCTTACGACAAAGCTACTGTAGCAGCTTTGTTCTTGAAGTGATTCTGGACAAAATCCAGATCATTTTGCTCCTGGATTATTAGAGGAGGCTTCCTAGGTGGATTCTTCTTCCCCATGCTGAAGATGGCAGAAAAAATGGCACAGAAAGAGGTGGAGGAGGAGGAGAGAAGATCAGGAGACCATGGGCAGCACTGTTCACAGTTGAAAGCTTCTCTCTCTAGCTGCCCGGGTTGACCGACTAACTGACAATAGGGGGGTGTGATTTTAACCTTAGAAGTAGAGGCTTCTTTCACACATGAAGCTTTCATGAATAAGCCCTCTTTTGATTTTTGCTTGCCTAATGGAGAGTATCCTAAACCAGATTTTCCTTCACTTAATCTTTGGTAAGAAAACACTTCATCAAGTTTTTCTTTACCAAGCATGAGTCTAGATATAGTACCATTCAATTCTAATATCTTCTTCTTTAAATTCTCATTTTCATCTTTGAGAAAGTCTTGAGAAGCATCATACAGCAATGAAGATAATTTTTCTTTCTCTTCTCTTAGACTTATCATCTCCTTAGAAAGGGTTGACACCTCTTTCTTAAGAGTAGAGTTCCTAGAATCGAATTTCTTTAATTCATCATGAATTTCATTTATAACTTCTAACAATTCTTCACTACTGTTCACAATGTTATTTTTAGAAGAGGGAGAAGATAATACCTCATTTTCATCATTAATTGCTATAAGGCATAGGTTGGCAATTTCCTCATATCCAACTTCTTTATTTGAGGATTCTTCTTCTTCTTTGTCATCACTCCTAATGGTTGCAATCATAGCCTTCTTCTTGAAGCTCTTGTATGGTTTGCTCGTTGCCATACAATCAGCCTTGATATGACCGAGCTTCTTGCATCCATAGCACACAAGTAGTTCCCTTTTTGAGGTAGGATCCTTTGTGTAAGGTTTCTTGCTTTTCTTTAAGAATTTATGAAACCACTTTGTGATTAGAGCCATATCACCATCTTCTTCGCTACTCACTGCCTCTTCTTCCAAATTTTCTTCTCTGTTGTATGTAGAGGCTTTGAGAGCTATCATTTTTTTCTTCTTCTCATCATCATTGACAATGGGATTCATTTCCTCCATTTCATATGTCAACAATGACCCAAAGAGTGTCTCAACATCAAGTTTGTCAAGATCTTTGGCCTCCGTGATAGCAGTCTTCTTTGCTTTCCATGTGGATGGCAAAGACCTTAAGATTTTTCTTATCAATTCAAATTCATCAATGTTCCTACCAAGAAGCTTCAAACCATTAACAATAGTTGTGAAACATGAGTGCATTTGAGAAATTGTTTCATTATAAGACATTCTAAAAGATTTATATTCAGATACTAGCATATAGATTTTTGATTTTTTAACCTCACTAGTTCCTTCATATGTCACTTACAATTTATCCCATATTTCCTTAGCTGAAACACATGCAAAGATTTTATTGTATTCAGATATATCTAAAGCACAATGTAAAATACTTGTTGCTCTACTATTGAAGGACATCATTCTACAATCCTTCTCATTGTACTTAGTTTTGAGTTTCGGCATTGTATGAATGGTATCTCCAATAGTGATTTCCTTTGATGGAATTCTAGGTCCCTCTTCAATGACTCTCCACAGATTATAATCTTGTCCTTCAATAAAGATTTTCATCATATTTTTCCAATAGTTATAGTTGGAGCCATTGAACAAGGGAGGCCTAGTATATGAGTGTCCCTCAGAATAACTATTTGCTGCCATCGGATCAACTCAAGGATATTAAGCCTAAAATTGAGAACGAGGCTCTGATACCAATTGTAGACTGAGGTTTCAACCCAAGAGGGGGGTGAATTGGGTTTTAAAAACTTTTGCAGATTAAAACACAAGTTTATTAAAACAAATAACACAACAAGCATATAACAAGTAATATGTGCTATAAATAAAGAGATTAAGGAATAGAGGATGCAAACTCAGTTTATAGTGGTTCGGCAATATTGGAATCGTTCCGACCCTACGTCCACTCTCTTCAAGGAACCTCCTTGAAGTACTCCACTAAGAAACTTAGTCGTGCAACTTCACGGGTGTTGCATAAACCTTACAATCCCTTCCTCTTGGAAGCAAAAAATCTCTTCCTTTTAGAAGAAAATCCCTTTATAATAAATATTGTAAAGAAAACAGTAGAGAGACAACAATGGAAGCTTATACAACTGAATAATATCTCTCCTTCTAGGTAAAGCTTGAAGAATGGCTCAACATTCAATTTTTCAAAGTTTTTTGAGTATTAATGAGTAAAAACTTGTTTGAATGTGTAAAGCTCTCTCATGAAATGCTCAGTAGTGTGGGTTTAAATAGCCTTAATGAAATATTTATGTTCTGAATTAATTTGGTACGCTTTTGTACATCAAATGTACAAGTCTGGCGCTATAACGGTCATATTTTTCGAATTACCAGTCGATTGGGTCTTAGTACCAGTCGATTGGGTCCTCTTTAAAAATCGCATTTTTAAAGCTGTTGAAGGTACCAGTCAACTGGGTATGACTTAACAGTCGACTGGAAACTTTCTGCCCAGATTACCAGTTGACTGGGAACATACTGACCTTTATACCAGAAGACTAGTATAAGTACCCAGTCCACTGGGTTGCTTTAACAACCCAGCTTTCATGTGTTGAATAGATTTTAACTTTAAAAACATTTGTTTAAAAGGTTATGTTAAAATGGTTTTTCAAAACGAACCATTGGACAAGCTAATTACCTGAACAAGTGAGACTTACAACTTGATTTAATACCATAAACCTATTCTACTTCTTCTGTCTTCACTTGATGTTTGATTCGGGTTGAGTTATTACACCTTGATCCTTGGTTGAATGCTCTTATTGCTTAATACACTTAGATAGCATCGTTAGTATAATAAGAGTTGTGTTTTGTCATCATTAAAATATAGGTGAGGGTCAACAAAAATGATAACGAATATCCATGTGCTTCGTCCTCTCATGGAACACCGGATTCTTACACAAGTGCAATGCACTTTGGCTATCCGAATATACCACCACCTGCTCTTTCAGGACCTTCAACTTTTCCAACAACCCTTTGCACCACATAGCCTCCTTAATGGCTTCCATTGTCGCTATGTACTCAGCCTCGGTTGTTGAGAATTCTACCACAGGCTGCAATTGAGCCTTCCAACTTATACAACATCCATTTAAGTTGAAGAAGTAGGAGGTAATCGATCTTCTTTTATCCTGGTCTGCTCCATAGTCCAAATCCGCATAACCCTCAAGACAGATGAACTTACCCCTCTTCTCATAACATTTGGGCATCCCTTCAAGTACCTCAGCAACCACTTCATCCCAAGCCAATTCTCCTTTCCAGGATTACTCATAAACCTACTGAGGATATTTATTGGCTAAGCAATATCAGGTCCAGTGCTTACCATGGTGAACATAAATGAACCAATCGCACTAGAATAAGGGACCTTTTCCATTTCCTTCTTCTCTGCCTCCAATCTTAGACATTGATCGCTGGAGAACTTGAAATGACCAGCAAGGGGACCCTTCACTGGTTTGCTATCTTCCATAGAGAACTTAGATATCATCTTCTCTATGTAAGAAGTCTGAGAAATCTTCAATCTGTTTCTCTCTCTTTCCCGGATTATATTCATCCTAAGGATCTTCTGTGCATGGCCAAGATCCTTCATCTCAAACTCCGAACTGAGTTGAGACTTCAATTCTTCTATCCTCTCCCTGTTGCTACCAACTAACAGCATATCACTGACATAGATAAGGATGATCACCACTTCCTCCACCTTGTGCCCCTTATAGTATAAGAACGAATCATAGTAGCTCCTCATGAAACCCAAGCTAGTTACAAAGGAATCGAACCTCTTATTCCATTATCAAGGTGATTGCTTCAGGCCATAAAGAGATTTCTTCAATTTGCACACCAACTTTCCCTGCCTTCCTTCCTCATAGCCTTCGGGTTACCTCATGTAGATGGTCTCATCAAGCTCTCCATGCAAGAACACTGTCTTCATATCCATTTGCTCGATCTCCCAATTGGACCACCATTGCCAATACTATCCGTATCGTCTTGTATTTACCAACCAGTGAGAATATTTTGGTGAAATCTATACCTTCTCTTTGAGTAAACCCCTTCGCCACTAACCTAGCTTTATATTGGACTTCATCCCCTGGAGGGTTCCCTTCTTTGATCTTGTAGATCCACCTACAATCCACAACTCTCTGTTTTTCTAGTTTGGGCACCAATTCTTAAGAGTTATTTGATGAGTGCCAAATATTGCATATTTTGGCCACTTAATTTACATTTGTTAGCTTAAGAAGTTGTTATTTTGAGTTGTTTTCGTTGTTTTTCAGGTTTACAAGCACTGAGAAAGGAGTTCACTAAAATTGCCAGAATTGCCTGTACAGATTAGTCATTTTTGTGGATTTTACTATATTGATTTAGGAAGAACCAAGAGATGAGCCATATATGCTTAGAAAGATCCAGAAGTCTATTTTATGAGAAATCTTACGGCTCATAAAAATGATTTTTCTAGAGAAAGTTATGGCCGTTTTAGTAGACAAGGGTCGAGCTGAAGATGTCTAGTGCGATCGATCGCACCAGACTTGCGATCGATCGCAAGTGCGCACTTGCACATCCTACATCAGTTAAAAATGCTTTGCAGTGCACCAGCATGTGATCGATCGCAATATGCTGCGATTGAGCGCACTCGGGCAGTATCCACATCGAATTTGCAACCCATTGTGCTCCGGGACTCCCCCTATAAAAGCACCATCTCACTTCATCTTTCGGTGTGCAATTCCTGGGCCATTTGGTGTAATCCGGTGGATGTCTGCTAGCATTCTGGTGGATTCTGAAGGCTTTGCTACCACGAAGGGAAGCGTCGCCCAACAGCGAGTGGAATTTATCCCATGTATAGTAATTTATTTAATTTTATTTAGTTTTAAAGTTTAATATTTAGCACTTGTATTGTGAACTTGTATGAGAGGCTAAAATCTTCAGCTAAGGTTGAAGATGAAGCATTTCCTTTGTTTAGCATTATATTTTTAGATTTGTGCATAACAATTATGATGTTTTTAGTATAAATGTTCTGTTCAATTATTTGAGTAGATCTTATGATTGATTGCTTTTAGTTGTTAAATTGGATATTCCTCGTGTTTCATCTGATGGATATATCGAATCGTTTTCGATTAAATTGAATTTCCTTTGTGATTTGTTAAAAGCGGATACATTGGATGCTTTTGGTTTAATTGGGATATTCATTGTTTTTTGTTTAAAGTTGGATTCATGGAATTTTTTTATTACTTTTATATAGAACATGAAAATATATGCCTTACTTTGGTGGGGTAGATTCAGAAACCTTAGTTTATTTATCATTTGCTTTAAAAATAATTCGGTTTAAGTTTATATTTCTTTGCACAATATAATATAAAATTCAGAACTAGGTTAAAATAGGGTTAGTTTAGATAAAATTATATTTTCACAATGTAATTCCCTGTGGATTCGACCTCGCACTTGCACAACACTATATTGCAAACGACTCGTGCGCTTGCGAGTAATTTAAAACTCACAACAAGTTTTTGGTGCCGTTGCCGGGGAGTTGTTTGGTTTGTGAAATTTTTGTCTGAATTAATTTTATTTTTCTACTAGTTAGTTAACATTTTTTTTGTTTGATTTTTCTTATTGCAATTTTATTTTAGTTTATTTGTTTCTATTGGCAATTGCCCATAAAAAAATAAAATTAAAAATTAGACAAAATTAAAAATTAAAAAAATGTGGATGAATCCAGCGCTGGTTTCACAGTCTTTAGAGGACGTCCTTAAGGATTTCATGAAGATAACCGACTAGTCCATCAATACAGCCAATACATTCAATGATGATAGTTGTTCCATCTGTGCTAGTTCTATGCATTTAGCACAGAATTGTCAATCTATGCCGGTTTTTGTCGAGTATCCCATGGAACAAATGAATGCTCTCAATGACTGTCGGTGGAAATCAAATGGATCTTACTTCGAGACGTACAATTCAGGCTGGTGGAACCACCCTAATTTTTTATGGAAGCAGAACCAACTGATAAATCAGGGAGGAGTCCCTCATTATGCTCACAATCAATACCCTTCCGGATTTCCTCCACCAGTTTCAAGTTATGGTCATTCAGCCTATCCAGCACCATCACCTGGTTACCAAGCTCCCATTCAAGCGCCAGTGTCGGTTTCACAGTCATTGGAGGATGCCCTCAATGATTTCAGGAAGATGATCGGCCAATCCATAAGTGAAGTAAGGAGTGTGCAAATAGTAAACACCTAAGCGATTGCTAGGATAGAGAGTCAAATGGATCAAATCGTAAGTCACGTGGGTGAAGGAGAGAAGGGAAAGGTCCCCAGTCAACATGTCCCCAACCCGAAGGAACAGTTTGAGGTGAGAAATTCATCAACTCCTATGCACAGGCAGGAACAAGTGCAATTGATTGTCCCATTGAGGTCTGAGAAACAAGTGGACAATCAAGTGGAAGAGAACCCAGCTATGCAACAAGGGCAAGAAAGTGGCAACAAGGAAAAGAGAGATGCTGAGCCATCTACAGCCACACCTATTATTAAGGATCTCCTTAGGTCGTTTGTACCTAAAGAACCTTACCCTGAGAGATTACAAGCGCCCAAGAAATGAGGGGAGTGTGAGGACATTCTGGAGGCATGATTTGCTCAGTTTGAAGAGGATTTTGATTTAGATAAGTTACTTAAGCAAGCAATTGTTATCTTGGAGTCTGCTCCTCGAGAGAGCAGTAAGACAGAGGAGACTGTGGGTGAATCAAGCATTGAGGACCCCCTGGAGGCATGTTTTACTCAATTTGGAGAAGATTTGGATTTGGATAAGTTACTTGAGCAAGCAAATGCTATTTTGGAGTCCGCTCCTCAGAAGAGCAGTGAGACGGAGGAGACCAAAACACCTGAACCCCCTAAGAAGGAACTTAAGCCTTTACCGGACAATCTTAAGTATAAGTTCCTAGGTCCAACAGATTCTTTGCCTATGATTATAGCTTCAGATTTGGTTGATGCTCCAGAGGAGAAATTATTGGACATTTTAAGAGAGCATAAGGAAGCTATCAGCTGGACTATTGAGGATGTCAAGGGAATCAGCCCCTCGATGGTGATGCCCAAGTTACGTTTGGAAGAGAATGTCAAGCCATTGAGGGAGCCACAAAGAAGGCTCAACCCAGCTATGCAAAAGGTTGCGAGGATTGAAGTGATAAAGTTATTTGATGCAGTGATCAATTATCCAATCTCTGTTAGCAAATGGGTGAGCTCGATTCATGTCATGCCCAAGCGGGCTGGAGTGACGGTAGTGAAGAATAAGGACGATGAGTTGGTGCCAATTCGTGTTCTGTCAGGATTGAAAGTGTGTATAGACTACCAAAAGTTGAATGTTGCCACAAGGAAGGATCATTTTCCACTCCCATTTATTGATCAGATGGTGGAGTGCTTAGTTGGACATGATTACTAATGTTGAGTCCGGATGAAGACGTTAAACTTAGCGCTCATGGGAGGCACCCCACAGCATATCCTTTCTGTATATTTATTATTATTTTTTTTCATATTTATGATTACTGTTTGTTTCCAGTATTTTTTGTTTTCTAGTTTTTATTTTTCAAGGACAATCCGTACTTCAGTTCAAGTTTGAGGGTATGCTATGAGCCATACTAGTCCAAATAGTTCTCCATATCCCAGGTCAGCTCTTTCCATAATTATTCACACATTGGGGTCAATGTGTAATTTAAATTTGGGGGTATGGGAGACACATTTCACACATTTTGTCCTAATTTGTTGTTGTTGTTTTTTTTTAGTGAAGATAAATGCATGTTCATGTTCGTCTGAAAATTTTGATTGATCTGAAAATTTTTGATGTGATTTCATTGGTGAGTTTAAAACTTTGAACACATGATCTGATGATAGAGTTTAAACTTTAGTTACTTACTTTAGGCATTCGAGAATTCACATGTTTGATCTAATCTAACACGTGCACATTAGCATATATTTGTGTGAGGTATGACATGTGATGTTAATGTGTATGTTTCTTATCTTAACTGAAACGGGATGACTTATTGGATAAACACTTGGGCATAGAAAAGCATAAAAAAAGAAGAAGAAGAAAAAAAAAATAATACTACTAATGATCATCATCAATAAACTTTCCACTGAGTAACTGGACCTCTTGCCTCAGTAAGCAGTGAGTGTTCACGTCAAAATGTGAGAATTTTATTCATATTGATCATTGCGAAACTTTCTACTGAGTAACTGGACATCTTGTCTTAGTAAGCAGTGAGTGTTCATGTCAAAAGGTGTGAGTTTTAAATTACTCGCAAGCGCACGAGTCGTTTGCAATATAGGGTTGTGCAAGTGTGAGGTCGAATCCAGAGGGAATTGCGTTGTGAAAATATAATTTTATCTAAACTAACCCTATTTTAACCTAGTTCCGAATTTTGTATTATATTGTGCAAAGAAATATAAACTTAAACCAAATTGTTTTTAAAGTAAATGATAAATAGACTAAGGTTTCTGAATCCACCCCACCAAAGTAAAGCATATATTTTCATGTTCTATATAAAAGTAATCAAAAAATTCCATGAATCCAACTTTAAACAAAAAACAATGAATATCCCAATTAAACCAAAAGCATCCAATGTATCAACTTTTAACAAATCACAAAGGAAATCCAATTTAATCGAAAACGATTCGATATATCCATCAGATGAAACACAAGGAATATCCAATTTAACAACCTAAAAGTAATCAATTATAAGATCTTCTCAAATAATTGAACAGAACATTTATACTAAAAACATCAGAATTGTTATGTGCAAATATGAAAATATAGTGCTAAACAAAGGAAAAGCTTCATCTTCAATCCACAACTCTCTTTTTTCTAGTTTGGGCACCAATTCCTAAGAGTTATTCTTCCTCAAAGAATTAATTTCTTCCTCAATAGCTAGCTACCACTTTGACGACTCCTTATATTCCATGGCATCAATGTAAGTTTTTGGTTCAACCGTCCCTCCTTCTGAATAAGGAGCCACGAGTCATATCTCCAAGGTGGTTTAACCACCCTCCTTCCCTGGTCCTTTGTGAGCTGGTAGTCATTCTGACTTGCTGCATCAACCCCTTCTAGTTCAGCGTCCTCTTGAGTGTCCTGAGCTTGGCCTTCATCAATGGGCTCTACCTGGTCCGAACCCTCTTGCCTTCCTTGCTCTACCTGAACTGAATTCTCCCTGATGCTATGCTTCACAAATTCGGGACTGGTTTGCTCACTAGCCTCTGCAGGGTTAGTTTTCTCCAAATAGAGAAATAACAATTCATTAAAAATAACATCCCTACTTATTATGAGTTTCATTCCTTTTGGTTCTATAGACCACAACCTATACCCCTTAACCCCATCACCATACCCAAGAAATAAATATTTTCTAGACCTTGGGCTAAGTTTATCATCCTTTTGATGTGCAAATGTAGCACACCCAAAAGTCCTAAGGTTGCTTAACTCAGGGGGTTTCGCACTCCACATCTCCATAAGAGTCTTGAGCTCTAAAGCTCTAGAGGGTGATCTATTAACCAAATATGCAGCAATAGCCACAGCTTCCCCCAAAAAATATTTTGGTAAACCGGACCCAATTAACATGCACCTAACCTTTTCCATAAAGGTCCTATTCATCCTCTCAGCAACTCCATTTTGCTGAGGTGTTTTTATAATCCTCTCAGCAACTCCATTTTGCTGAGGTGTTTTTACAACCGTTCTATCTCTAAGAATGCCATTTTACTCATAGAATTTATCAAAATCCTGATTGCAAAATTCTAAGCCATTATCAGTTCGTAAAGCTTTAACTACCTTACCCATTTGAGTCTCCAACAACTTTTTCCACACCACAAATCTATTCAAAGCATCTGATTTATTTTTAAGCAAATAAACCCAAACCTTTCTTGAATAATCATCGATTAAAGAAAGAAAGTAACGATTACCTCCCTGTGTTGGTGCTCTTGCTGGTCCCTAAAAATATGAATGTATGTAGTCAAGAATGCCCTTAGACTTCCGTGATACTTACTGGAAAAGTGTCATCTTCTCCAATCGCTAAGTCCACATTTTGTTGCATAAGCACAACCTTGATCTTTCGCTTCCAAAGGGCAAAGTCTCCCTTTCCATCAAACTTCTCAACGATGAAGTTTGAACCCATCTTGCAGAGAAAAATCCCAGATTTATGCAGCACCCACAAATGCTTTCCCAAACTTCTGAATCTCAAGAACACAATCGAAGATTGATCTCAATACCATTCTTGAATCACCCTCAAGAACACGATCAAATCTTGATCTTTACTCCGTTCTTGAATCACCCAAGAAGTTGATATTTGATTCTTGGAGTCTTGCTCTGATACCTTCGATTCTTACTCCGATACCCGATTGTTCCTGAACCATGGCTCTGATACCACTGTTGGGAAATCACCCTAAAGATGCCCAGGAGGTGATCTTTCAAACACCCAAGTCTAGAATGACTTGTAATGATCATAACAGAAACAAAAATTAAAGAAAAGAAAAAAGACAAGCAATTTGTTATCGAGGTTCGGCAATAGCCTACGTCCCCGTGAGTTTCTTTGAACTCTCTGCAGTAAATCAATGAGTTCTTACAAGTTATAGCAACACCCCTTCAAGAATCACAAGTTCTTGAAGAACCAAAGAAGAGAAGAAAGAAAGTGATAAGAACTATTACAAAGCCTTCTACCCAATCTATGCTACTCTCTCTTTACAACTAGCCTCTCTTTTGAGATCTACTCTAGTGCCTCTCCTGTGTTTTGTGTCTTTGCACTCTCACACTTGCACTTGATTTCTCTTGTATGATGATCACTTGTATGTATTGTGTATGAATTGCGTTGAGATTGAAGTTAGGTGACCCTTTATATAGTGCACCAACTTTTTGACCAATCTTAAAGGTCAATATCCACCCTTAGATCTTGATGACCAATCAACCACAGCCCTTGATCAAGTCTAAGTGATCTCGTGCATATTGATCATGCACCCACACACCTTTCAAAGAGGCTAAAAACTTACATTAGGTGTGCCTTCAAGCCGTGGCCTAGAACAGGGCAAGCCGCGGCCTGAAGAGGGCTGAAACTCCACAATTCTTCATGTTATGCTAGAGGCCGCAGCCTGGAGTGGCTGAGCAGTGGTGCATAGGGCCAGGCCACGGCGCACACTCCTTGGGCAGTGGCGCACAACCCCAACCCCAAACTCTAGACTTCTTTGAGGTCGAGGCACGAACATCTTGAGCCGAGGCACTAAGACCTGATGCTGAACCCTTTCAAACCATGTTTAAACCTTAGACAAACACCAACAAAGTTAAAGAACTAGAAGTTACATCGACTAATAGAAATTGTAAGTATATCATTAAGAAGTTAGACTTAAGAAGAATGATTCATTATGGTATGAGTATAGAGAGATTAATGAGTATAAAAAGAGAAAATTATTCGATAAGTGATTAGCGTAAGGATTAAGGTTTAGTAGTAAGTGATTGCAGTAAAGCGAGATAAATTAATTAAGTAATGAATGATGGTGTTCAGAAAATTACAATTGAAGTTTTTGAGGTGTTTTGAGGCTTAAAGGAAGATATTAGAGGAAGTATTTTAGGAGAGTGGAAGTTGTTATATGAGAAATTGTAAAAGGATAAGGTGAAGTAGATCTTAAATTTTAATCGTAGTGTTAAGTAAAGTACGATATAAAGAGATGGTGGATTTATTCTCAAACCTAAAGATCATTGATTTTAGATTATAGAAGGAATGATTAAATGGTTGAGGCTAGTTGTTGTGAACTTAAAAGTTTTATTTTTTTACTTAAAGTTGTAAATTTGGGAATATTGATTTGGTTATGGTAAGAGATGTGTGATGATGAATTTAGAAATTGGAAGCACTTAGAAATCTAAAGACTGGTGAATAATTTGTCTTAGATGCGGTTAGGATATTAGAAAGATGTTGATTAGTGAAAGTATCATGAATATGAGTACAAAAGGAGGTTACTAGGCAAAGGGAGGTGTTAAAAAGGTGTAATATTGTAATGACCCATCCCGGATTGGCCACCCCTGAGACGGTGTCGCCACGTTTTGAAATTCCAGCATGACGCATATATACAACAATATAAAAACATCAACTGAAATTGTATATATACATAAATCCACAACCCTCAACAGGGGAGTTACATTATTAAAATCCCAATTGAAACCATATATACAACTTATTATGCATGAATATTTACAATTTTTTTTCTTCCATTAGTATGATGATGTGGACCATGAGGCTTATAGATACTCACTCAGTCTGAATCACTTCTCACAAATTTATTTGTCCTGCCCGCTACCTAAAACTATTTAACAATGAGGAGTGAGCTTCACAAGCTCAGTGAATTAAATTTACTAAAAGTACTCGATTATATACTTCCAGTCACATCTTATAATTCAATCGTTTCTAATTCACCAGTATTGATCATCTATTTCTTCACATATATTAATTCAATCTTTCAATTAATCTTCCAATATTCATTCATCTATTATCTCATTTAATTCAATAATAACATTCACTAATCACCACACATATTATAATTTCAACTATTTATCAATCTCTTCTTAAATTTAATCATCAAACATATTAATTTTTCTTCTCTTATATTTAATCATCTTGAGATTATCAATTCAACATTATTATTTACCTCGTTATGAGGTTCACAACATATAATTGATTAATCAACTAATTTTTATCATATCATACTTTCATATTTCTTTCTCATCATATTAATCTCTCTATGAGACTCAATTATCTTTAAATAATTTCATAACAAGAGTGATACTTTAGCATCTCAATCAATAATAATCAATATTTAAAACAAATGTAATGCATGAATTTAAATTATTATTCTTTCTTTCTCATTAGATCATTTCATATTATCATCCAGGAACGTCTTCCCACATGTCAACATGTTTCAGCTAGACCAGCTGCCTTCCTGGTATTTTCGGCTAGATTGGCTGCCTTCCCGAACTTTTAATTTTAGCTAGACCGGCTGTCGTCCCAGTCTTTTATTTTCAACTAGACTAGCTGCTTTCCCGATCTTTTATTTTCAGCTAGACTAGCTGCCTTCTTGGTCTTTTATTTTCAGATAGATGAGCTGCCTTCCTAGTCTTTGATAAGTGCTTAAATAGTCATATTTAAGCCCCTTAATTTACATTTGTTAAGTAACTTATTTATCTATTTCTATGGATTTTACTTCATTTTCATGTTTTATGTGTTTCTCATAGGACTTGGACAAAAAGATAATAATTTGGAGCCTTTAGAAGCAAAAGTCAAATTCTTCCATCCAGCAAGGTGCGCTCGAGCGCACCTCCCTTGAGATCGAGTGCACAAGAGCACTAGCGCACTTGAAGAAGGCTCGAGCGCACACATATGCTCGAGCGCATACCGCATACGCTCGAGCGCAGTCACTCCAGAAGCGGCAGAGCCAGAATTGGAAAGAAGTCTTCCGACTCCAAAAAGGAATTAGGGTTTCGGGACACCATGAAGACCCTATAAATAGCCCTATAAAAACACATAACACACCTTTTGTTCTAGATTGGAAGTAGAGAGCTTAGGAGAGGAATTGACGACTTGTCTCCCGAGTCTCCTTCAGTTTTAGTTTTCTGTTTTTATTTAATTATGTCTAGCATGTTTATTTTACTTAGTATGTGTAACTAAACTCCTATCAGGCTTGATTGAAGCCCTAGTTATGCTTTATCATATATTCATTCATTGACATCTTTGCTATAGCCTTGTTAGAATATTTAACTTGATTAATACTTGTTTGTATTTACATTCCTCATATGTATGTGCCTGATCAACGTATGCATGTGGTATGGATAGCTTAGTCGAATCAATTTGGATGACCGAGTCCTGGGTTCCACATTAGTAACAAAAGATATCCACACCGGATTCCCGGGTTAATCAACATGGAAAACCGAGAGCGGACCAAGCCTTAGGTCCCGTGTAGTTGTCGATCTCCACAGCCCTCATGCTCTCTTAAGGAACAACTCAATATACACTCTTGTTGAATCCCTTAAGAGAGAAAAGAGTTAGAGTATATGCCATGCCTAACTCGTTTCATAGGGAGATCAATAGCCTAAGGTGTGGGCCAATCCCTTAGGTTGGCAACCATTAGATATTCATGATAATGCTAGAGCATTGAAACCTTAGTTAGTGGGAAAAGTATAATTAGTGGTGGATATCGTAGCCTTATGTTCTCATTATTGTTATTTACTCACAATCAAACTGCTATTTCTCTTTTTAACTTGAAGAAACTAATTGTAAAACAAAATTCACCAATCCCTATGAAAAATGATCTCGCACTTGTACACTATGCTACCACAGACCTTGTGCACTTGTAAGTAAAACTAGAACAATTATATGCATAAATATTTAGGTAGATAATCGTTCAACAAGTTTTTGGTGTTGTTGCCGGGGATTGCGCTAAACTCCTTTTTAGAATTAACTTCTCATTTAATTTGATTATTGTTATTTCTTTTATTCAATTCTTAATCATTGTGTTTATCTTATTTTTTTCGCTTCATTAAAAACCCTAATCAATTTCTCTTTCTCTGTTTCAGGTACACTAGGAGAGCCCTCTGTACCACTTGCGATCGAGCGCACTCTCTTGTGCGATCGAGCGCACTCTCTTGTGCGATCGAGCGCAATTGACGCAGAGAGACATTCGAGCAGTAGTATTTGACTGCTGCACTCACATATCTGCCGTTGATTCATGCACAGACGATAGTCCAAGAATCCAGCAGTCCTTCCCTTTGATCCCGAGCTTGAGAGGTCTATCCGATAAAGGTTTAGAGATAACTCGGAAGAGATAAAAGCAGGAGTTGAGGAAGAGACACTAATGGCAGAACAGATAGCTGAACAACAACCACCTGAACGGAGACCGATGAAGCAATCCTTCATCCCGCAGAACCTCGAACAACCTTCGTGCATTGCATATCAACTTGAGGCGGAAGGAAATTATTACATATCCCTGTAGATACTCAGTGCATTAACTCACTTTAGGGGAACACCTAGTGAGGATCCACATTTTCACCTTCGAGAGTTCTTCGACCTCTACAAATTCCAGCACATCCAAGGCTTAGACCAAGAAGGAATAAAGTTAATTCTTTTCCCTTTTTCCTTGAAAGATAATGCTAAATTATGGTATAATTCTTTGCCTGCAGTTTCCATCCACACTTGGGAGGAGTTGGCGAGCAAATTTCTAAGGAAGTTTTTCCTAGCCCAGAAGACATGGCAAATGAGGAATGAAATACAATCCTTCCAACAAAAGGATGGAGATCTGTTCTTTGCGGCATGGGGACACTTCAACGAGCTACTACTCAAGTGCCCACACCACAACCTATCCCAAGACGAACTGGTACAAGCCTTTTATGAAGGTTTAAGTGATTCTAACAAAAACATTGTTGATTCAGGTTATGGAGGGGTGTTGATGGAGAAGAGCAGCGAAGAGGCAATGGAACTTTTTGAAACCCTGAGCGAACACACACAGTAGTTCTCCTCTTGAGGAAGACATATAACTAAAAGTAAGGGTATGTACAAGGTGAGCTTAAACGGAGGATCATCTCCTAAAATGGCTACTGTGGAGAGAAAACTTGACCTATTAGTGAAAGCCATGGCCACTCAAAACACCTCAACAAACCCGTCAACTGCACCACTATAGGTATGTGCCATTTGCTCACAGTGTGATCATAATACTGATACTTGTCCTTTATATTTTTCAGATCATGAGCAAGCCAACTTTGTGGGACCAAATAATTATCTGTCGAAGAACAACCCCTATGCCAACACATATAACCATGGATGGCGAAATCACCCGAACTTCTCATGGAGCAACAACCAAAACAATCAAGGGCAGCAAAGAAATTTCCAACCAGCAGCCCAAACTGGCCCTGAACCAAAGAAGAACAACTTTGAAAGTATTTTGAGGCAACTAGCGACTCAGCAACAACAAATCCTAAATAAACATGAACAATTCATGGAAGAATCAAGGCAATTTCGGACTGAAATGAGGCAAATCACTGCGAAACATGATCAAGCCATTCAAGGACTAGAGGTACAAATAGGACAGTTGGCCAAAGAATTGAGTACCAGAAAGCAAGGTGAGCTCCCGGCCCAACCATTACCTAATCCAAGAGGACATCAGCAGCTGAATGCCATAACAACCTTAAGAAGTGGAAAGGTCATTGGCACCAACGAACCTACACAAACATCTCCTAATCAAACCTCCACATCTAAGGTAAGAGAGATAGAAAAGGTAAATACACCTCCACCCTTCCCTCAAAGGTTGGTAAAGCCTAAAAAGGAAACTAAAATGATTGACATATTTGAAACCTTGAGAAAGGTAGAAATAAATATTCCTTTATTAGAGGTAATAAAACAACTACCTACTTATGCTAAGTTTTTAAAAGATTGTTGCACTAACAAACAGAAGTTTCAGGAGCATGAGACCATAGCTTTGACTGAAGAGGTAAGTGCTGTATTATTGAGAAAATTACCACCCAAGCTAAAAGATCCGGGTAGTTTTACTATTCTTTGCAGGCTAGGTGACCAGCACTTTAAGCACACATTATTAGATCTAGGAGCAAGTATCAATTTGCTACCCTATACTGTATTCGAGACACTAGGTTTGGGAGAACTCCAACCAACCTCCATTACTTTACAATTGGTTGACAGAAGTATCAAACGACCAAGAAGTATCCTCGAGGATGTTTTGGTAAGAGTAGAGAAATTTATTTTACCTGCTGATTTTATTGTATTAGACATGGAGGAGTGCTATATGCCTGTACCATTCCCTATCATCTTAGAGAGACCATTTATGATCACCGCTGACACAAACATTAATGTTAAAAGAGGCATTGTCACAATGAGAGTAAATGATGAAGAAGTAGAATTTAAAATCTTTAATACACTAGACTCCACTAAAACTAATGATGAGTGTCACAATGTGAGTTTCATACAAGGGATTGATGAGAAAGTATCCAAGGCCCATGTCATTGATCCACTGAAGACCATCCATGATGACATGGGATTAGAAGTTGGGCCAGAAGATAATGTGATTAAAGATGTCTATGGAGCTGTGCACACCATCGAAAGCACACCTAAACCTTCAAGTAAGTATAATCCTCAAGTTAAAAATCATGTACTTACTAATGCTACTCTAACTTGTTTTATCTACCAAGTGCCTAAATTGGAGGCAAAGCAGCTATCAACAGACTTAGAACCACCTGATGGGGGCTCTAAGTGCCTCATTCGAAAGACATAGCCTTAAAAGCTACCATAGAGAGCACTTGAGCAATTTCACTTGCTTAACATGTAGCTCAAGTGCCTCTATCAAGGTTAGTGGTACTGAGGCCACTACAAATTGGTATGACTGTATCGTTCCCATTTTTTACCTTAATTCATTTCGTTATATAACCTCTTTTTACTATTTCTGTCTTGCGATCGATCGCACACCCCATGTGCTCGAGTGCCACCTCGCCCTGCATTGCGAACGAGCGCAGTACCCTACGCACTTGCACATCACGCGATCGAGCGCACTGTGATAGCGATCGAGCATACCTCAAACTGAGCGATCGAGCGCACCAGCAGCTGTGCACGAGCGCAATCATACTAGAAGCAACATTGCTTGATCACATCACATGGCTTCCACATCCCGAGCTTCCACCAGCCATCACTAAGCATCTTGGCCCAGTTTCGAACAGCGTGAAATACTATTTGAGACAACTTTCAATATGGAAGAGGACTTTAAGAGTTTGGACGCCACAAGATGGGCGGTCCAAGAGTTCAAGAACTGGGGGCTCAAGCAGCTATTCAAACCAGTCTGCTCGATAGCGTACACACGATTTGTGGTCAGTTTCTATGAGAACCTGACCTACGACTGCACCAAGCCAGAGATTTTATCTTCCTTGGTCCAGAGTAGGTTCATAGAGCTGACCACCACTGACATAGCCAGCTCGTTACATTGCTGCGATGAGTCCCCTCTAGAGGATAGCCACATAGAGGAGCAGCCTGACTCATTCCCTCTCCCACACATCATTGAGGATATGTGTGTGGGTCAGTACGCCGACCACCACAACAATACGGGGAACCGGTCGAGGTTGCCTCCCCGCCTATGGTTCATCGACTCAGTCCTACAGCGTAATGTGTGCCCTTTGGAGCACAAGACATAGAGGCGGGATCAGTTTTTGCAAGCTCTCTACACTTTCCACCAAGGTCACTGGTACTCCATCCCAGCAATCATATGGAGTCAGATACACAAATTCTGGGATGGGGTGCATAACCAGCAGACGACCACAGCTAATGCTTGGGGTCTTCTTTTCCCCTTCTTGCTCAGTCATATCTTCAAGAAGAAAGGGCTTAAGGGATCCTCTGTAGACGGCCCAGTTAGTGACCATCCTTTTTTTGGGAGAGCACAGTGGAGCCTCAGCTAGTCTCACATGCCTTGAGGTCCCCGAGCACAGATTCCAGGTCGAGCCTATAGTGGATGATCCGATTGAGGCCGAGCATCCACCAGTGAGCCCATTATGGGAGGAGGATCAGACAGACATGGGATCTATGGAGTATCAGCATATCCTAGATGAGCTATCCTCCTTCCGCTGTGAGATGTCCAACATCCATTTGGAGGATCGTGAGGCAGCCCGTTTGATCCATCAGCAGATCGATGGGTTAGAGGCATAGTTCACACGACAGGAAGTTATGTTACAGGCCATCCTTAACAGCCTACCTCCTGTACCGGATACCTCTTCGACTACACCCACTAACGATCAATAGTGAAAAGAGATACCCCGTCTGGCTGAAGACGTTAAACTTAGCGCTCATGGGAGGCACCCCAGACATAGCCTTTTCATTTTAGTACTTTTCTTTTAGTTATAATTATATTTACATATTTAGTTTGCATATTTTGTTTTCCGGCACAACGTTTATTTTTCTTTGACAGATACTCAGTGTGTGCATCCAGTTCAAGTTTGGGGGCGTGGACAAGCAAGCAAGCAACGGAGTTCTCCATCTCCCAGGTTATATCTTTCCATGCCACACACACATTGGGGACAATGTGTATTTTAAGTTTGGGGGTAGTGGGAGATACTAGATATTATCACACACGCACTTGAAATACATACACGCACTAAGTCCTAGTTTTTTTTAAAAAAAAAAAAGATAAATGCATGTTCTTTTGATAAATGATGAGAGTCATAAAATGCCTCTCAGCAGTGGTTAATTGTTAGCATTTTAGGATTGATCTTGGTCTTTATTGTGCTTTTATATGTTACTAACTCTAAAGTAATATTATTGGACCACTGACTTATTTCAGTGTAATTTACAGGTACTTTAAGTTTAAAAGAGAAAAATAAGCGATCGTTACTTAAAAGACCAAGATCTCATGCTTCTGGAAGGACAAGATGGACTGCTGCCTGAATTACGATCGAGCACACAAGTAGTGCGATCGAGCGCACAAGCAGTGCGATCGAGTGCACATCCCACATCGAGCAAGGTACTCCGTAGTGCATATGCGATCGAGTGCATAAGCTGCGATCGAGCGCATATGCAATCGATCGCACTCGGGCTGCGATCGAGCGCACCTGGACAGTTTCCCACATCCATTAGATAACACATAGCATTCCGGGAATTTGCCTATATAAAGACCCACTCCGCTCAGCTGAAAGAATCAATCGGGGATGAATCCAGAGGGCCTTTAGGAGGAACCCGAAGTTTAAAGTTTGAAGGTCTTGAGAGATGATCATCGGGAAGCCAGAGGCAACTCGAGGACGCATGAGCCCCATGGCCAGTTAGTCTCCAAGCAAGGCGAAGGGATGAATCCCTAGGTGTAGTTGTTCTTATTTTCTTTTATTTGTTTCGGTTGTAGTTGGAATTATTTTCATTAAATATTGTTATGTTTTATTCTTAATTTAATTAGTAGATTTATTATAACTCCGGTGGTTGCATGCTTCTTTTCTATATAAGTTCAGTCAGGTTTCTCTTATGTGTACCTGTTTGGGTGTGATTGAGTCCGGTAGATCTCTTTCATAGATTTGTCCATTGCTGCGGTATCATCGTTTAGATATATCATCGTCTCTTGATAATTTATAAGTTAGGTCATGTGTGTTTGAAAGTAAAGAATAATTCATAACAATTACATTAGGATTTATAGTTGCACTTTAATTGAATATTTTTCGATTGCCTGTTTGGGATGTTAAACCTGCAATCGAGATAAAAACAACTGAATCAAGTTAGGATTAGAGCAACGAACCTAGGGAGGATTCTCGGAACCTTGTTGTCATTTTTATTTTAAACTTATTTACAAAATTAATCTTTTTCTCAAACAACTTAGATTCTTTTAATCTTTTATCGTTTGTGTTGAGGTTTACACCTTCTGTTGTACTTAACTTGTTTCCCTATGAAATCGACACCCCAAAACTATACCACAATAATCGTGTTATGTTTTGGGCATAATCAAATTTTGGCGCCGTTGCCGGGGAAACGCGCTTAAGTACAAAGAAGCTTGTCAACTTTGAGTGTGACGGTAAAAAAAAAAAAAATTTGTTTTATTTATTTTATTTCCTCTCTGATTCATTTGGTGCATGCTTAGACAAGAGATCTGCGAGGTAGATTCATTAGAGGACCTGAGCTAGAATTACCCTCTCCTTCCGAGTCTGATAGTGAAACCTCGCCTAGATCAACCCATAGAGAAAACTCAAGTGAGAATCTAGAGGATTTTGTTAACATGGCCGATAACCATAATGAGAGTGTTGCTAGGACACTTCAGGATTACCTCCACCCTATACGCACAGCCATACCATCATGCATCATGTTTCTAGCCAATACTCACCATCAAGATCTTAAACCAGGGATGATTCAATTACTCCTTATATTCCATGGCTTGGATAACGAAAACCCATATGTGCACATTAGAGAGTTTGAGGAAGTAGTTGCGACTTTTCATAGTCAAAATGAAACTCATGACATTATGAAACTTAAGCTCTTTCCTTTCGCTTTGAAGAATAGAGCCAAGAGTTGGCTATACTCACTTAGATCACGATCAATTGGGTCGTGGACTGAGATGACTCAGGCTTTCTTTAACAAATACTTTCCCCAACATAAGACCAACACTTTGAAAAGGAAAATCTCCACCTTTGCACAAAAGGATAGTGAGACTTTATATCAGTCTTGGGAGAGATTTAAGGAGTTATTGAGTATGTGCCCTCACCATGGGTATGAGAGTTGGCGCTTAGTGAGCTATTTCTATGAGGGACTTACCTATAGAGAGCGCCAATTCGTAGAGATGATGTGTAATGGTGGGTTTTTAGAGAAAAATCCTGATGAGGCCATAGAGTACCTCAACGAGCTTGCTGAAAAAGCTCACACTTGGACTGGACCTAGTGCTACTGAGAGCACAAATAGGTCACGACCTATAGGGTACCCAAATGGTGGTGGAATTTACCATTTTAGGGAAGAGGATAACCTTAGAGCCAAGGTCGAGATGCTCACTAGGGAGATAAATGAGTTAAAGACTAAGAGCTTAAAGCCAACACACGTGGTTAATCATGCAAAATCTTTTGAACCATGTTTTGTGTGTGGCGGGGTAGATCATCTCCTCCAAGAATGCCCTACATTTGCTGATATGAGAGGGCTGTATGAGGAACAATGTAACGCCTTAGGCATGTACAAGAAGCCTCTTGCACCTTTCTCTAACACTTATAACCCGGGGTGGCGAAATCACCCCAACTTCAGCTGGAAATCTGAAAACCAGAATGCACAACCCCCTAGATCATCCCCTGCACCTTATCATGCACCCTCATCCTCTAGGAACTCGCTAGAAGACACCTTACAGGCTTTTATAGAGGCACAAGGTAAGACAAACCAAAGGTTTGAGGCATTATTTACGCAGGTGATGGAAGAGCATAAAGAAATAAAGAGCCAAGTGTCCAAGTTGATGAGCTACTTGAGTGTGACTGAGCGAGGTAAGTTTCCTGCTCAAGCTCAGTCCACATCCCATGGTCAACATCTAGCACAAAAGAATTTGGAGGAGGTGAATGCCATTGAGACACTTGGTGGTAAATCAGTACACATCCCAATAACGAAAAAATCAGAGGATGTGGCTGAAAGCCATCAAGCACAAGTATACATGATGGACTCGTTTATGGAAAAGGTCCAGCACCTTAATCCATTAGAGTCCACCTTCACCCATGGCTTCACCAAAGCATATATCAAGCCAGCATTTGCGGATGTTACTGATGACATCCTTAAGGCCCCCCAAAAGCATAGAGGCACCGAATTTGGCAGTGCAGCAGCGACAGATGCATTCAACCTATACTTTTCGATGAAGGAATAAGAGCGTCTGGCTGAAGACGTAAAACTTAGCACTCATGGGAGGCAGCCCACAACGTATCCTTTTATTTTTATTTTTTTTCATATTTCTTTTATTATTATTATCTTGTTATTTTCCAAGTTTTTACTTTTGTATTTATTTTTCAGGGACAAATAAACGAAGCAGTTCAAATGGTGGAGCACAATTTTCAGCTTCTGTGCACCTTTGGCTACAATGGGAATTTCCTTTACTCTTTCTTTTACATTGAGGTCAATGCAATTTTTAAGTTGGGGGTGGAGGAAACGCATCTCTTTGTTTCCATATTCTTTGTTTCCCTTTCTTTTTGTTTTAAAGCATGCTTTGTGGTTGCCTTGGATGTAATTCCATGTCAATGATGTGAGCTTAATTGAGATAGCATATAGCATTTAGAAGTAGTTAAATCTTGCTTTGGTTTGAAATTAATTTAAGTATCAATCTTGATTTGGTTAGAGACTCTAGTTTGTGGCAAGATTGGATGATTAATCGAAAACATTTAGAAAAATTTTATGTGTGATTATTTTGTGAATATTTTTGCGGTCTCGACAAGCTCTAGAACTTACTTAATAACCACTTGAGGCGAATTCCTAGAATGCACACTACTTAGGATATGATATAGGCCATTTTTGAACCGTTTGAGCCTTTCAAACCTACCATTGCTATATTTATCACTAGTCACCTATTTGAGCCTTTTTCTTGAAAAGAAAAAAATTGAGCCTTGTTTCTTTGGATAAACCATTTACTTACCTCTACAAGCCAAAAAAATATTTTATCCTTACCTTTCTTTTAAAAAGAACTTAGTTA
The DNA here is from genome assembly GCA_023935145.1 of Bretschneidera sinensis. Classification (NCBI taxonomy): domain Eukaryota; kingdom Viridiplantae; phylum Streptophyta; class Magnoliopsida; order Brassicales; family Akaniaceae; genus Bretschneidera; species Bretschneidera sinensis. Next base: position 81,132,297 of record CM043703.1, on the reverse strand, counting down.
TACACATGTTGTGAGAAGCACATAAAAGGAGTACGGGTGGAAATATAAATATATATATATATATATATATATATATATATATATATATATATATATATATCACTACCACAACCCAGGTACATTAAAAGAGATAAGTTGGGGGTTGTGGAAAAGATAAGAAAAAAAATGATGAAAAAAAAGGTGAATAGTTATGTGCCAAAATAAAAAAAAATGAATTATGGCAAAGAAGGAAGAAAGAAAGAAAAAGAAAAGAAAAAAATGGTGATTTGTTGAAAGAAATGCTCGAAAAATGGTTGAAAGAGTTGGGTGTGGAAGTAAAGGTGATCAAATGCTTAAAGTAATTGTGTTTAAAGCTAAGAGATTGAGTTCTTTTACTTGTGAATCTTTCTCATTTTTCCTTAGCCTTTACCTTAGCCTAACGTTACAAGCTTATTAAAGACCTTTTGATCTAATATAGTGTGATTTTTCTACAATAATGGAGAGTGGTTTGAAATGTAAGCATATGGAGCTTGTTTTTGTGATTGACGTCACGCTATTTATTATGTTTTTTAGAGACCAAGATTTGTATTCATGAATGTTATGCATAAAATCATCCGGATGTTTGGATTAATGGTTTGTGGTAAGATGGATGTTAAGAGTCAATAACGATTTTAAGATTGATGCTTAAATTACCTTTGGATTTGGGTGAAATTTAATGATTCTTTATGCCATGTTTTATGTGCAATTTTTGAGACAAAATGTGAATTACTCTTGGTTAACACAAATATTGCTTTTCATTTACTTTGATTCCCACCATGGAATTCATCTCTTAATTTCGCTTGAATTGCTAGGGACTAGCAATAAGCTAATTGGGGGTTGTGATGAGAGTCATAAAATGCCTCTCAGCAGTGGTTAATTGTTAGCATTTTAGGATTGATCTTGGTCTTTATTGTGCTTTTATATGTTACTAACTCTAAAGTAATATTATTGGACCACTGACTTATTTCAGTGTAATTTACAGGTACTTTAAGTTTAAAAGAGAAAAAGAAGCAATCGTTGCTTAAAAGACCAAGATCCCGTGCTTCTGGAAGGACAAGATGGACTGCTGCCTGAATTGCGATCGAGCGCACAAGCAGTGCGATCGAGCGCACATCCCACATCGAGCAAGGTACTCTGCAGCGCATATGCGATCGAGTGCATAAGCTGCGATCGAGCTCACTAGGGCTGCGATCGAGCGCATCCAAACAGTTTCCCACATCGGTTAGATAACACATAGCATTCCGGGAGTTTGCCTATATAAAGACCCACTCCACTCAGCTGAAAGAATCAATCGGGGATGAATCCAGAGGGCCTTTAGCAGCAATCCAGAGGGCTTTTAGGAGGAACCCAAAGTTTAAAGTTTGAAGGTCGGGAGAGATGATCGTCAGGAGGCTGGAGGCAACTCGAGGACGCATGAGCCCCATGGCCGGCTAGTCTCCAAGCAAAGCGAAGGGATGAATCCCTAGGTGCAGTTGTTCTTATTTTCCTTTATTTGTTTTGGTTGTAGTTGGAATTATTTTCATTAAATATTGTTATGTTTTATTCTTTGTTCAGTCAGGCTTTTCTTATGTGTACCTGTTTGGGTGTGATTGAGTCCGGTAGATCTCTTTTATAGATTTGTCCATTGCTGCGGTATCGTCGTTTAGATATATTGTCGTCTCTTGATAATTTATAAGTTAGGTCATGTGTGTTTGAAAGTAAAGAATAATTCATAACAATTACATTAGGATTTATAGTTGCACTTTAATTGAATATTTTCCGATTGTTTGTTTGGGATGTGAAACCTGCAATCGAGATAAAAACAACTTAATCAAGTTAGGATTAGAACAACGAACCTAGGGAGGATTCTCGGAACCTTGTTGTCATTTTTATTTTAAACTTATTTACAAAATTACTCTTTTTCTCAAACAACTCAGATTCTTTTAATCTTTTATCGTTTGTGTTGAGGTTTACACCTTCTGTTGTACTTAACTTGTTTCCCTGTGGAATCGACACCCCAAAACTATACTACAATAACCGCGTTATGTTTTGGGCGTAATCAATAAACAAAAATTTTGTTTGATTTAAAAATTTGATAACACTTCATTAGTAAGCTTAAAAGTTAGAATACATAGTCTTGCAATAGGAATTTTACAAAGTTTAGTTACCTACCACAAGACACCTAAGAATTCACGAGTTTGATTCAAATTTACACAAGCACATTTAGCACGCATTTGTGTGGGGTATGACATATAATTCTCTTGTATATGTTTCCATAATCGAACTTTAATTGGATAACTTGTTGAAAAGAACACTTTGGTATAAGAAAAATAAAGAAGAAATAATAATAATAATAATAATAATAATAATAATAATAATAATAATAATAATAATAATAATAATAATAATAATAATAATAATAATAATAATAATAATAATAATAATAATAATAATATGTTCATCATGCAAAAAAATGATCAAAAAGCTTCTAATGATCAGTAAAAACTTTTCACTGAGTAACTGGACCTCTTGCCTTAGTAAACATTGAGTGTTCACGTCAAAAGGTGGAAAGTAAACCTTTAATGATCATAATAAATTTTCCCACTGAGTAACTGAGCCTCTTGCCTCAGTAAGCATTGAGTGTTCACGTCAAAAGGTGGGAAATTCATTAAGAAGTATAAAAAAACCTGTTAGTTCCGTAGCCTTTTTGACTTGAGTTAGTAAGTCCTTAGGGGTGTCTTTACACTTAATGCCCTAAAACCATCTGGTTTGGGAGTCATTGGCCAAACACTCGTTACAAGGGTCAAATAGAAAGCTCGATGGAACTCAACATGGTAGCATGGGAGTCATTTAGAAGCATTAAAACCAGTTAGTTCCGTAGCCTTTTTGATTCGAATTAGTAAGTCCTTAGGGGTGTCTTTACACCTAATGCCCTAAAACCATCTGGTTTGGGAGTCATTGGCTAAACACTCGTTACAAGGGTCAAATAGAAAGCTCGATGGAACTCAACATGGTAAAGATCGCATGATAAAAAGCTAAAGAAAAAAAGAAGTAAGTATTATGCCATTTTTGCTCTCTTTGATAATAAATTCAATAAAAGTTTGGGCATCGAAACCCTATATGCTAAAATTACATGGAAGCCCCATCTTATATGTGCTAACTCATCACACAAAAATCAAACTTATGATGCCTTAAGCCAACCTTAGGTAAGTAACTTAAAACTTTTGAAAGTCCTTTTGCAATCCAAAATGTGTTTTTATTCTAAGCTTACTCATGAACGGTTATCATAGATTTATGTGCAACCCAAATCTTTGAGTATCATGGAAATGAATTTATCTTTAAATTTTGTTCTAACATACTCTTTAATTTTGTATTGCTAAAGGACTAAAAATATGTAGTTTGGGGGTGTGATAAGTTCTTAAATAGTCATATTTAAGCCCCTTAATTTACATTTGTTAAGTAACTTATTTATCTATTTCTATGGATTTTACTTCATTTTCGTGTTTTATGTGTTTCTCAAAGGACTTGGACAAAAAGGTAATAATTTGGAGCCTTTAGAAGCAAAAGTCAAATTCTGCCATCTAGCGAGTGCATCTCCCTTCAGATCGAGCACACAAGAGCATGAGCGCACTTGAAGAAGGCTCGAGCGCACACGTGCGCTCGAGCGCATATCGCATACGCTCGAGCGCAATCACTCCAGAAGTGGCAGAGCCAGAATTGGAAAGAAGTCTTCTGACTCCAGAAAGGAATTAGGGTTTCGGGACACCATGAAGACCCTATAAACAGCCCTGTAAAAAACACATAACACACACTTTTTGTTCTAGACTGGAAGTAGAGAGCTTAAGAGAGGAATTGACGACTCGTCTCCCGAGTCTTCTTCGGTTTTAGTTTTCTGTTTTTATTAAATTATGTCTAGCATGTTTATTTACTTAGTATGTGTAACTAAACTCCTATAGGGCTCGATTGAAGCCCTAATTATGCTTTACCACATATTCATTCATTGATATCTTTGCTATAGCCTTATTAGAATATTTAACTTGATTAATACCTGTTTGTATTTACATTCCTCATATGTATGTGCTTGATCAACATATGCATGTGGTATGGATAGGTTAGTTGAATCAATTTGGATGATTGAGTCCTAGGTTCGACATTAGTAACAAGGTATATCCACACCGGATTCCCGAGTTAATCAACATGGGAAACCGAGAGTGGACTAAGCCCTAGGTCCTGTGTGGTTGCCGATCTCCACAGCCCTCATACTCCCTTGAGGAATAACTCAGTATACATCTATACTGAATCCCTTAAGAGAGAAAAGAGTTAGAGTATATGCTATGCCTAACTCGTTGCATAAGGAGATCAATAGCCTAAGGTGTGGGCCAAGCCCTTAGGTTGGCAACCATTAGATATTCATGATAATGCTAGAGCATTGAAACCTTAGTTAGTGGGAAAAGTATAATTAGTGGTGGATATCGTAGCCCTATGTTCTCATTATTGTTATTTACTCACAACCAAACTGCTATTTCTCTTTTTAACTTGAAGAAACTAATTCTAAAACGAAATTCACCAATCTCTATGGAAAATGATCTCGCACTTACACACTATGCTACCACAGACCTTGTGCACTTGCAAGTAAAACTAGAACGATTATGTGCATAAATATTTAGGTAGATAATCGTCCAACAGTCTTTTATTTTCAGCTAGACCGATTGCCTTCCTAGTATTTTATTTTATACATATGAGCAATAGTATGAAAACAAACAGACCAGCTGCCTTCCTGGTCTTTTATTTTATGCATTTGGGCAATAATATGAAAATAAGCATACACTCAAGCATTCAATTTAGCTATCCAGCTCTTTCTCAGAATTATTATTTTCATCATATTCATTAAATTATCTCCTCATATATCATATCCACTTTTCAATCATCTTTTTTAGAAATTTTATTGGAAATCACCTTGACAAGATGCCCAGGTGGTGATCTTCCAAACAACAAAGTCTAGAATGACTTGTAGAAAGAAATACAGCAATCAAAGACAAGAATAGAAAATCAAAGAAAGAAAGAAGACAAGCAATTGTTATCGAGGTTCGGCAATGTGCCTACGTCCCCGTGAGTTGTTCCAAACTCTTTGCACTAAATTAATGGTTCTTTACAAATACAATAACCCTCTTCAAGAAGCTCAAGTGCTTGAAGACACCAAGAAAAGAAGAAAGGAAGAAAATAAGAACTAACAATGCTCTTTATCTAATCTAGACTTCTCTCTCTTTACAACCAGCTTCACTACAATGAGTCCCTCTTGTTTTTGATCTTTTTCACTCTCACACAATTCTATCTTTTATTACAATTGATCTCAAAGTATATCACAAACTTGTGTTGTTCTATCTTGTTGTACTTGGAAAATGAAGCTAGGTAACCCTTTATATAGTGCACCCACTTCTTGTCCATTCTTGTGAGTCAATCTCCACCCTTAGATCTTGATTGCCACTTAACCATGACCCTCCATCAATCCTAAGTGGTACTGTGCATTTTAACCTTGCACCCATGCACCTAAGAGGAGGTTAAAGCATGCTGTCCATGTGTGCTTTGGTGTGCCTAGCGCCTAGGCGCTCAACAGGGGGCGGCGTGGCGCTGGGCTGAGCACACATGCAGCCCATTCTGGATGGCACGACGCTGGTGGGGAGCAGTGTGGCACAGGTGCGGGTCAGGGGGTCTCCATTCTGTGTGGTGCAGTGCTAGTGTAGGGGTAGTGTGGCACACACAGATGCTGCCCCTTTACACAGCAGTGCGCACACATTTTCCTACTTGTGTGCTGAAGTGCGCACACTTGTGCGCCTACCCTTACCTTGCTCCAAAGTGATGCACATACATGTGTGCAGTCTTTTAACTTACTGTATTTTAATACTCCAACCTTGATTTAAACTTTAACCATCTTTGAACCATGTTTAGACATGTTTAAACCTTAGAAAAATACCAATAATCTCTACCTTTGTCTAAGTGTTTAAACCCGAACTATTTTTGCAGAGAGCTTCGGGATCCAAACTCATCTTGAGTCATCAATTAACCAACTCCAATCCTAAGTAGTCCAAGTCAATGATTGAACTTACTTAGAGATAGAACTTTAGTACCTAAATCCGCTAGATTTTCTTCCGTGGCTACCTTGTCCATATGGATGCATCCTTTCGTAATATTATCCCGAATGAAATGATACCGAACATCCATGTGATTTGTCCTCTCATGGAACACCGGATTCTTACACAAGTGCAATGCACTTTGACTATCCAAAAACACCACAACCTGCTCCTCCAGTACCTTCAACTCTTCCAGCAACCCTTTGCACCACATAGCTTCCTTAATAGCCTCCGTAGCCGCTATATATTCAGCCTCGGTTGTTGAGAGTGCTACCACTGGCTGCAACTGAGTCTTCCAACTTACACAACATCCATTTAAGTTGAAGAAGTAGGAGATAATCAATCTCTTTTTATCCCGGTCTGCTCTATAGTCCGAATCCGCAAATCCCTCAAGGCAGATGGACTTACCCCTCTTCTCATAAACCAGCCCTACTTCAGGGCTTCTCTTCAAGTACCTCAGAACTGCATCCCAAGCCAATGCTCCTTTCCGGGATTACTCATAAACCTGCTGAGAACACTTATTGCATAAGCAATGTCAGGTCTAGTGCTTACCATGGTGAATATAATAGAACCAACTACACTCGAGTAAGGGACTTTCTCCATTTCCTTCTTCTCCGCCTCCAATCTTAGACATTGATCGCTGGAGAACTTGAAATGACCAGCAAGAGGAACCTTTACTGGTTTGCTATCTTCCATAGAGAATTTAGATATCATATTCTCTATGTAGAAAGTTTGAGAGATCTTCAATCTGTTTCTCTCCTTTTCCCGGATGATACACATCCCAAGGATCTTTTGTGCATGGCCAAGATCCTTCATCTCAAACTCCTCACTGAGTTGAGCCTTTAATTTCTTTATCCTCTCCATGCTACTCCCAACCAGCAACATGGCATCAACATAGATGAGGATGATTACCACTTCTTGAACCTTCTACCCCTTATAGTACAAGCACGAATCATAGTAACTCCTCATGAAACCCAAGCTGATTACAAAGGAATCAAATCTCTTATTCCATTGCCGAGGTGATTGCTTCAGGCCATAGAGAGATTTCTTCAATTTGCACGCCAACTCTCCCTGCCTTCCTTCCTCATAGCCTTCGGGTTGCCTCATGAAAATGGTCTCATCGAGCTCTCCATGTAAGAATGCTGTCTTCACATCCATTTGCTCAATTTCCTAATCAAATTGGACCACTAATGCTAACACTATCCGTATCGTCTTGTACTTCACAACCGGTGAGAAGATTTCAGTGAAATCTATATCTTCTTTTTGTGTGAACCCCTTCGCCACCAGCCTAGCTTTATACCTCATTTAATCTCTTGGAGTATTCCCTTCTTTGATCTTGTAGAGCCATCTACAATCCACAACTCTCTATTTTTCTGGTTTGGGCACCAACTCCCAAGAGTTGTTCTTCATCAAAGAATCCATTTCTTCCTCCATAGCCAGTTGCCACTTTGACTAATCCTTACACTCAATGGCATCCGTGTAAGTTTCTGGTTCAACCTCTACTTCTATCTAAGGAGCTGCTACATTAGCATCCACAAACCTATATCTCAAAGGTGGTCTAACCACCCTCCTTCCTCGGTCTCTTGTGAGCTGGTAGTCATTCCGACTTGCTGCATCAACCTCTTCTTAAGTTTCTTAAGCTTGGCCTTCATCCAAGGGCTCTACCTGGTCTGAACCCCCTTACCTCCTTTGCCCTACCTAAACCGAGTCCTCCTTGATGCGATACTCCATAACTTCTAGACTGGTTTGCTCACTAGCCCCTGCATGGTTAGTTTTCTCCAAGTAGGGAAATAATAATTCATTAAAATAATATCTCCTACTTATAATCAGTTTTATGCCCTTCTTTTCTAAGGACCACAACCAATATCCCTTAACCCCATCACCATATCATAGAAATACATATTTTCTAGATCTAGGGCTAAGTTTATCCTCCTTTTGATGTGCATATGTAGTACATCCAAAAGTCCTAAGGTTGTTTAATTCAGGGGGGTTTCCACTCCACATCTCTATGGGAGGCTTGAGCTCTAAAGCTCTAGAGGGTGATCTATTTACCAAGTATGCAGCTGTCGCCACAGCTTCTCCCCAAAAATATTTTGGTAAACCAGATCCTATTAGCATGCACCTAACCTTTTCCATAAGGGTTCTATTCATCCTTTCAGCAACTCCATTTCGCTGAGGTATTTTTACAACCGTTCTATGCCTTAGAATGCCATTTAATTCACATAATTTATCAAAATCATTTTTGAAAAATTCTAAGCCATTATCAGTTCGTAAAGTCTTAACTACCCTACTCGTTTGAGTTTCCAGCAACTTCTTCCACACAACAAATCTATTCAAGGCATCAGATTTATTTCTAAGCAAATAAACCCACACTCTTCTTGAATAATCATCAATTAAAGACAAAAAGTAAAAGTGACATCCCTGTGTTGGTGTTCTTGCTGGTCCCCAAAGGTCCGAATGAATGTAGTCAAGAATCCTCTTAGACTTGTGCACTCTAGTGTTGAAGCTGACCCGGTGTTGCTTCCCAAGAATGCAACTCTCACAGAAATCCAGTTTTTCTACTTTGTCTCCTCCAAGTAGACCATCATTGCTAAGAACTTGCAAGCCCTTTTCGCTCATGTATCCCAAGCGAGTGTGCCAAAGGGCTACCTTGTCCATCTCAGCCATCAAGCTTGCTGCTTGATCATTGATTTATGTCTCTCTGATCATCTTATAGAGTCCATTGTTTCTTGCTGCCTTAATCACTACCAAAGATCCCTTAGCCACCTTGATCTTTCCTCCCTCTACTTTTCATGTATACCCCATGGAATCCAGCTGCCCCAATGAGATCAAATTTCTCTTCAAATCTGGAAGATACCTCACATTTTGCAGTAGCCTTGTGACTCTATCAAACATCCTCAATTGAATGTCTCCAATCCCTCTCACTTAGCAAGAATTGTCATTCCCCAAGAAGACTCTTCCATCATTGATCTCCTTGAAATTCTTGAACCATTCCTTGTGAGGGCACATGTGATATGTGCACTTGGAATCAAGAATCCACTTTCCGCTGCCTCGCCTCCTGCTCACATTTGAGCACACAACAAGAACATCATCTTGCTGCTCTCCTTTGGCAACCGAAGCCTCTCCATTGTTGGTATGGCTTCTCTTTTCATCCCACATCCTCTTCTTGCAATCTTTCTTAAAATGGCCCTCCTTGTTGCAGTAAAAGCATCTCCTTCCTCCTCTAAGTCTTGTCTTGGAATGAGATCTCCCATGGTTCTTAGCTTTACCTCTTGATTTCTCTCGGTAGTTTCCATGGTTGCTACTGCCGTTCCGAGTTGCTGGCCTTCCTCTTACGAACAGCCCATCTCCACTTGATGTCTCCTTCATCTTGGCTTTGAAATCATGTGCCCTTATGGCATTGATCACAATCTCCTTTGTTAAAGTGTCCCTTCCATACTCAATAGCATTAATCAAATTATCAAAGCAATAAGGAAGAGAATTTAACAAGATAACAGCCAATTTTTCATCTGAAAATATAATGCTACAGCTATTCAAATCTTGAACTAGCTTATTAAAGACATCAAGATTATCTTGCAACTATTTACTAGGGTCCATTTTAAAAGCAAAGATTCTTTTAAGAAGACAAATCTTGTTAGGGAGAGTTTTGGTAAGAAACAACTCATCTAGCTTCTTCCATATGACAGTGGGATCTTCCGAGTCTCCGCACTCCCTTGTGACACTATCCGACATGTGCAAGAAAATGGTGTTGTAAGCCATCTTCTTCATCTCAGTTCGCTGGTCCTCCGTGACACTTGCTGGAAAAGCATCATCTTCTCCAATAACCAAGTCCACTTTCTGTTGCATTAGAACCACCTTGATCTTCTGCTTCCAAAGGGCAAAGTCTCCATTTCCATCAAACTTCTCAACACAGAAATTTGAAGCCATCTTTGCGGACAAGATCTCAAATTTATGTAATACCCACAAATGCTTTCTTCAACCTCAAGAACACAGATCGAAGATGGATCTTAACACTGTTCTTGAATCTACCTTAAGAACACAATCAAATCTTGATCTTTACGCCGTTCTTGAATCACCCAAGAAGTTGATCTTTGATTCTTGGAGTCTTGGCTCTGTCACCTTCTTGTTCTTGCTCTGATACCCAACTGTGCTTGCTCTGATACCACTGTCCAAAGCTCTTATAAAACTTTTAGAAATCACCTTTACAAGATGCCCATGTGGTGATCTTCTAAAAACCCAAGTCTAGAATGACTTGTAGAAAGAAATACAGCAATCAAAGACAAGAACAGAAAATCAAAGAAAGAAAGAAGACAAGCAATTGTTATCGAGGTTCGGCAATGTGCCTATGTCCCCATGAGTTCCTCCGAACTCTCTGCACTAAATCAGTGGTTCTTTACAAATATAGCAACCCTCTTCAAGAAGCTCAAGTCATTGAAGAAACCAAGAAGAGAAGAAAGGAAGAAGATAAGAACTAACAATGCTCTCTATCTACTATAGACTTCTCTCTCTTTACAACCAGCCTCACTACAATGAATCCCTCTTGTGTTTGATCTTTTTCACTCTCACACAATTCTCTCTTGTATTACAATTGATCTCAAAGTATGTCACAAACTTGTGTTGTTCAATCTTGTTGTACTTGGAAAATGAAGCTAGGTAACCCCTTATATAATGCACCCACTTCTTGTCCATTCTTGTGAGTCAATCTCCACCCCTAGATCTTGATTGCCACTTAACCATGGCCCTCCATCAATTCTAAGTGGCGTTGTGCATTTTAACCTTACACCCATGCACCTAAAAGGAGGTTAAATCATGTTTTCCATGTGTGCTTTGGTGTGCCTAGCGCCTAGGTGCTTAACAGGGGGCGGCATGGCGCTGGGCATAGCACACTTGCAGCCCATTTTGGATGGCGCAGCGCTGGTAGGGAGTGGGGTGGCACTGGTGCATGTCAGGGGGTCTCCATTCTATGTGGTGTGGCACTGGCGAAGGGGTGGCATGGCACACACTGATGCTGCCCCTTCACACAGTAGTGCGCACACATTTTCCTGCTTGTGTGCTGAAGTGCGCACACTAGTGCGCCTACCCTTACCTTGCTCCAAAGTGATGCACACACATGTGTGCAGTCTTTTAACTTGCTGTGTTTTAGTATTCCAACCTTGGTTTAGACTTTAACCATCTTTGAACCATGTTTAGACATGTTTCAACCTTCGACAAATACCAACAAATTTCATAAAACTTCTCAGCATATTTTTCATTCATCCATCCTTTATAAAATATAAATTCTTATCTAATTAATATTCAATACCCTTTCCAATTCATAATCAATAAATCAATTAATTTTCATTTTAACAGAAAATATATCCTTAAATCATTATAATTCACCCATTTATTTTGATTGGTTTCGATTACAAAAAGTAAATCTAACTCACCACGTAGCACTTAAAGCTATCCGTGGATCATCTCTTTGCCTTTCTTGCTCCTTTCAGCAATTTCTTGAGATTGTTGATCACTAACACCTCAAATATGATGACATCTTGCTATTATAATTTGGTTGACCGTACTATCTCTAATATTAGAGAAATTTTCTTTACAACTTTTTGCTAAAAATTTGAATTGAAGAAATAGGAAAACAAAACGAGATTTGGTAAGAAAAATCAAAATAAAACAAAAAACTAAATATATATTCAAACTGTTTCCCCACTGATTGCCACATTGTTTTCTAACATGCAATATACATGTTAGGTAACCAACACCTGGATTTCCAGTGTTGGTCTTGTCCTTTTTTTTTCCTTTAGTAATTACAAACATCACCTAGACGCTCCAGATGCCCAGTTTTTTTTTCAAAAGAATTATTTTATTCAATAATAAATTCTGCATATTTATTATTTTAATTCCATCTAATATCTATCAAATTACTTCTTTACTCTTACTTTAAGAACATGGGTAATACAATTCTACCCACTTTATAAAAATTTTGTCCCCGAAATTTCCTTACCTAACTCATGAAAAAGCTAGGGGTACTCTTTTCTCATTCTTGACTCATGCTCCCAAATAATTTCTTCAACATATATGTTCTGTCACAATACTCGAATCAAAGGAATAACTTTATTACGCAAAACTTGTTCCTTTCTGTATAGAATTTTGACTGGTACTTGCATAAAGGTAAAATCTTCTTGAAGTTCTATAGCCTGAGTCAGAATACTATAGGATTCATCATGTAAACACTTTCTCAAAAGTGAAACATGAAACACATTGTGTAATTGCTTTTAACTCTGGAGGCAAATCCAATCAATATGCTACTAGTCCAACTCTTTCAATCACCTCATATAGCCCCACAAATCTCAGACTTAATTTTCCTTTCTTTTTAAATCTCAATACACCCTTCCATGGAGATATCTTCAAAAATACCCAGTCACCAACTTGAAACTCAATAGGTTGTTTTCTATTATCAGCATATCCCTTATGTATGTTTTGCGCTGCTCTAAGGTTCTTTTTAACCAATTTAATCCTCTTAGTAGTCAAATCTAACATTTTTGGAGCAAATGCCTTTCTTTCTTCAACCTCTTATCAAGGTCAAGGCAGCGACGAGAAATCGTGCCTAAGGCCACACTCGACTGAAAAAATATGTAAGTCAACAACCTTCTGCCTTAAACAAATCAAAGTAAAAAAGAGAGAGATAAGAGTTAAGGAATTACCTTGGAGGCCAAATCCTCTCCCATCCCGACAAGAGCCTCAATGGGTTCTTGGCTTAGCCTTACAAAATTCTAAGGAAGGATACCCTACATCAGATGCTCCATTGCAATTTTGGCACTCCCAAAGATTGAGTTTATGGTCTTCAGGCACTAGTTGAGCCTCAAAACCTCTGGGAACGCAAGCAGAGCAAATAGGGTTGCAGATGGGAGCCCAAACACCTGAGGTCTGGGACAAAGAGGTGTGGAGTCATCGACATCGATAATTTCTAAAGGAGAAGGGTCTTGAGACTGCCTTTCAGTGGCCTCTCTCTTCTCTGAGGGCTAATCCTCTACCTGAGCCTCAGCAAGCCTCTTCCTGTTTGCCTTTTTTGCCTCTCTCCGAGCCACCTTTATGGTATCCATCATTGTATCTGCCTTACACCTTAAGAGGTTTGGCTTCTTATTGGGCCTCAGAAGGTCCAAATCCCACTTCAAAGGAACTCCGAAGCTTCTATCACTTTGAACATAGAAGAACTTCTTCTTCCACATTTTGATAGAAGTGGGTTTTTTTTTTATCTAATAGCCCCTTCTTCACCTTCGAGTTGATCACTACCCAGCCATACTCCGAGTGTTTGTTGACTTGAAAGAGGGCCTTAAAGACATTGATGTTCATCAAACCTTGCACCTTCATACAGACATATATAAAGGCTACTAGCAGGCACACGGAGTTGAGAACTAATTGGCAAAGGATGATGCCATAATGGTTCAAAATAAGGCAGAAAAAGGGGTGTAAGGGGAACCTAGGCCAGCATAAAGGGAATGGGTGTAGACACAAAGTTCAAAGGGTGCCTCTTCCCTAAGGTTATCACAGGCTCGCTCCCCTATCCCAACATTCCTAAGCTTGTACTCTTGATGAATCCTAAACTTAAGCCTAAGTATTTGAAGTTCTTCCTCATCTAATTCGTTTAGTTCCGAATTAGTGCTAAAAACTAGATTTTCTCTCTCCTCCTCACCGATCTCCTCTTGGAACTCAGTAAAAGCATGATTACCCTTCGAGGATAAGATGATATCCCTTCCCTCATAAGGCACCATCATTCAAGATTCAACCAAAGTGTTATTCACCTCATCACTACTGGAAGACATCGAAGAAGAGAAACTCACCAAAAACTCTAAGGAACTCTATTCTTAAAAAAATTGAGCTCTTTATGTCTCTCAAACTCCAAAGACTCTCAAGTATTCTCTTGTTTGTTAATGAGTGAAGTGAGAACTGAGTAAGGCCTCCACTCCCTTATAAAGAACTACTTACACCTGTAATTTATTCAAACGAGGAAGAGTTAATTCAAACAGCTGTAATATACTTTAACAAGGGGGTGTCTTTTCACTTAACTAAGGGGAGGAAACAGTTCGATATACCACCATTAATCCTAAAAACTATTAAACATATAAGCACACTCAGCTTATGGGCCAAGTCCTGGGCCCTACACTCAAAGCCCAGTTCAGTTTATAAGCCACAATCTTGGGCTCAGCCAATGGGCCCCTAAAGAAGTTATGCTCCATGGGTCGCTTAATAGGCTAAACGCCCTCAGCTACACCTATTTCGTGAAAGTATCTATGCTCTAAACAAACAAGTTTGCTCAACTCAGTTTCGTTCCCTATCTCCACAACTCCGAGGAGTTTGATCCAAGTCATTCTCCTCGGACCTATCTCCATAACTCCAAGGAGTTTGATCCAAATCATTCTCCTTGGATCTATCTCCAAGATTTCGAGGAGTACTCGAGCCTGTCTCCACAACTTTGAAGAGTTTGATTCAAGTCATTCTCCTCGAACCTATCTCCACAACTCCAAGGAGTTTGATCTAAGTCATTCTTCTCGGACCCATTTTCACAACTCGGAGGAGTTTGATCCAAGTCAATCTCCTAGGACCTATCTCGAAGATTCCGAGGAGTTCGATGCATGCCATCCTTCTTAGACCTATCTCCACAACTCCAAGGAGTTTGATGCAAGTCATTCTTCTCGGACCTATCTCCATGACTTCGAGAAGTTTGATCCAATTTATTCTCCTCGGACCTATCTCCACAACTCCGAGGAGTTTGATCCAAGTCATTCTCCCCTGACCTGTCTCCACATCTCCGAGGATTTTGATCCAAGTCATCATCCTCGGACTTGTCTCTACAACTTTGAGTTTGATCTAAGTCATTCTCATCGGATCTATCTCTAAGATTCTGAAGAGTTCGATCCATAGCATCCTTCTCGGACCTATCTCCACAATTCTAAGGAGTTTGATCCAAGTTCTTCTCCTCGGACCTATCTCCAAGATTACGAGGAGTTCGATCCATAGCATACTCTTCAGACGTAATCTCTAAAAACTTCGAGGAGCTCACGCCAAGTTTAACTCATCGGACTAAAACTCCGAGGAGTTCATGCCCAATTCAACTCCTTGGACTTCACCAATCTCTCAATTCCAAAATACAAACTTCAAATTCAGGCTCTTCGGATCATAACCCCCTTATTTAGAAGGACTTTTCTAAAGTCTGAACACGTCGGACTCTATATCTTTCCTAATTGCAAAAAGGCTACTCCAAACTTTGCAAGTCCAGAATTACACAGTTCTCTTCTGAAGAGGTAGTGTCGAGTTATTAGGCCTCCTCGGAGTACATATACCAGGAAGATAGCGTCGAACTGTTATGTCTCCTTAGAACATAAATTTTCCATTTGATGAGGTAGCTTCGAGCTATTAGGCCTCTTGGAGTATACATACTCATTCAAGGAGGTAGTGCTGAGCCTTTATACCTATTTGGAACATACATTTCTCTCCTAATGAGATAGCACCAAGCCAACAATCCTCCTCAAACTCACATCATTCAAAAAGGGTATCACCCCTCAGTTTTGCTCGAATAATTCTAGCCCTCATTCTCTACCTCATAGTACCTGGGTACCTATACAATCTCAAGCCTGATCTCAACTACACAACATTACAAATGACCTACTTCCTCAACCGCATAAATGCGCTCAAAGAAGTGGGAGGCATCTGATGTAAGGAAAAATTCTTCATCCAATGACACAATGACATGTGGCGCCCACTGAGGACAAAATAGTAAATTCATGGACAAAATTCTCTATCCAATTACACAATGACACATGGACGCGCCAAGGAAAAAGTAAGAATCTCATGAACTAAACAGACTGACCATAAAAAAGATACACTTAGGCAAGGGTATAGTGGTAAATTTGTACTGAAGCCTTAATACTACTATAATGCTCCAGCTAATGGATAAACTGAATATCATTTAAATCCAGCTTATGGATAAATCTCATTTGTATCATAAAACTTAGTGATCAATCACTCTCCTAATCGGATTCTACTCCGAAATGTTATATAAGGGGGCCCTCAACATCAAAAGGTATATTCAACTCGTAATCATAGCTCTGCAATACTTCTAGTTTTCCTTTCACCCAAAAGCTATATTCTAACTTAGGCTTCGGAGAGTCCCTCCAGAGGCACAACCCCTCCAGTCCTCTGGCGACTTTTGTGATTTCTTATCGTTTCGTGTGTGCAGGTATTACATTCCAACTCTTTGACTACTTTGCAAATTTTCGGCATCAACAATATTTCAATTATTTTTTAAAAATAAATTATTTAGTGTTTAAGTAATCCTACTTATAGTTTTGAATAAACCGTAAAAATGTTTAATAAAAAATTATTAAAATCAACTTAAAACTATTAAAATAACAAAAAAAAAACAGAGATTATTTTTAATCGGATACCTTTTAATCTTTTGAAATTATTATCCCCAATCTTATCATTTTTTCTAGAATCTTGTAACAGAGAAATGCAAAACAATGAACTCTCTGCTAAACCCATCTCAAATCTATCTCCAAAAATAACAACGCCTACAAGCTCAAGCTGCACCAAATCAGCGGTGTTTTTATAGCACCAGCAACAACCAAGATGATTATCATGTGAATGGAGGGTGGTTTTATAGAGAGGAGAGCTTGGCTACATCTCTGTATGATGGGTTCGGTTCTTGTCAGGCACCTAAATATAATCTGACCCAGTATTTTCATCATCCTCAGGCAAAGGCTGCGTGTGGAAGACAATTCTGAAGAGGTGTCCAGATTGTCTTGATGAATGGATGGATTATGATTGTTGAAAAAACCTAAGGGTAAAAAGAGAATGGCCTTGATGAATGCAGATTTTAATTAGGGGTGTTCAATTGGTTAAGTATAGGCCAATTAAAATAATTAAGCAAAGTTTTTGATATAAAATATTTTGTTTAGATTCGGTCAATTTTATTAAAATATTATGATTATTTTTTATCGATTCGATTTCGACACGATAAAAACAACATAAGCTCCAGTTCACACAGAATTTTGTGCCCACAAGCTGATAGCCCTTGGAGATCAAAGAGCTGACTGTGTTCAGTACTTCTGTTATCGGTCTTTATGTAAATTTAATTTTTAAATTTAAAATTAATAGTTTATTCTATGAATTTTTAAAAGAGATAATTTATTTGTTGATTTTGTCAATTTGAAAAAATTTAATTTATTGGTCTGATTCCGACTAAATTCTTATCAAAAAATTATCAAAAAACTCAATATATATTAACTTATCACTTCATATGACAAATATGTTAAATTTTTCGATAATCTTAACCATCTGATGTTGCAAGTTAACAAAAACTATTAAGTTTTCTGGTAATCTTTTGATCAAAATCAGACAAATAGGTTGAATTGCTCCAAATTGACAAAGTCAAAAGCTAAATTGTCCATTTTGAAAACTCTTAGGACAAATTGCTACTTAACCCTAAATTTGAGAGAAATTTTACAATTAAGCCTTATACTTTTCTTTTTAATTTTGTTTTATTTTTCTTAGCCCAACATACGACATTCATGAAGTATTCACTTTTAATTTAAATTATCTATTTCACCAAAAATATTTGAGGAAATAAGCAGTTCACTTGCTCATACTTTTTGATTGGCTGTACACACGAGTTTTATGGTGGCTTCTAAGATGATAAGAAGAGAGAACGAAGGATTTGACTTGATATTGCACGCTAAATGTTTGACAAAAAGCTGGACTGATTAAATCGACCAAAAGCTTAAATTTATCTAAGAATCAACGTCATAAAATCAATAGCTTGATATATATGGGTGAACACTCATTTAACACAAAAGTTTAAATTTATGAGTATTAAATGCAAACTTATATGATACAAAAATTTAAATTTATGAGTATTAAATTCAAACCATAAACTATTTTTGTTTTTTATTTTTTTTATTATGTGGTATTAATTTTTTATATATTTTTTTATTCACATGTGAATATTTTATAAAAATTCAATAACAAACTACTCGTTCAAGCGAAATTTCGTGTGAGCTCAAGCTTCGGCAATAAGTACCCTCCTGGAAAGGGTTACCTAATTACTCCTCGAATGAAACAAAAGCCAACTAACGAGATAATAACATGCAGAGTTGAAAGAATCAGAACAAAGTAAAATTTGAGACACTACATGGAGAATTAATTTTACATACTATCAAATTAAAATTCAAAACTTATGGCACCCCTCTTCTCTAAAACAAAAAATAAAAACAGATCTTTATTGTATATATCCTAAAGATTTTAATGTTTTCTTGTCTGGTTATGAAAATTCGAAAAAGCATTACCTGAAGCAATCTCTTCAGCCTATTGTCACGACCTTAGACTTCAACTAGCAATCGTGCGGCACTTAGCACGGTCCGTTGTACTAAGCCTGCCTTCTAACCCGAAACAAACACTCCAAAGAGACTAGAAAGGAACTTAGAGATTTAGAGGATTCAAAAGCAAAGCAAGAACACAAGAGAGTTTGTAAAGAATGCTTTATATTGCTCTAGAGAGGTTTTCTTACAACTTCCCAAGATTTCCCAAGATGGATTACAAATGAAGGCAAAGAGGCCTATTTATAGTTGTGGCACTAAGCCTAAGGTTATGCCACAAGTTTCTAGATCCTACCAAGTCTAGAATGTACAAGAACATTTACAAAGTTCTAGTTCTATCTACAACATGCCTCAAGGTTTCAGAACCTTCTAGTCAATTCTAACCAACTCTAGAGTCTTCTAAGATTGTCTAGTTCCTTCATCCAAGTTCTAGGATGTTCCTAAATCTTCCAGAAGCTTCCACATCCTTCCAGCACCTTCCAGAATCTTCTAGCACCTTCTAGAATCTTCCAGCGCCTTCTAGCACATGCTAGTGTACTCTAGAATATTCTAGAATCTTCCAAGCTTAAGTCCATCTAACTCTAGCTTCCTCTAGACAACACTAGACCACTCTAGAACTTTCCCATGTAGTAACTTGTAGAAAAGTCTAGATCCTTTGGGTAAGCACCATTCCTTTGGATTTTGCGGGGCAATTTGAGCGGGACGTGACACCCTCCCCCACTCAAGTTCGCGATGCCCTCGTCGCGCCTTCAAGCTTGAACCTCTCTATGTGGTCTTTGAATTGCCACAAAGAGTCTTCGAGTTCCCAGTTCGCCTCTATGTCCGGGGTATTCTTCCACTTTACCAAGTATTCCCGATAAATTGGCACACCCCTTTGCCGAATCTGGCGATCCGTCAAGATAGAGTCAACCTCTCTATCAAAGGAGGTTACTACCGCAGTGGGTGCCCTCTTTGATTCCCCTCGGCTCGCGTCTTCCTCGTCTCCATGGTAAGGCTTCAACATGCTTACATGAAAGACTGGGTAGATTTTAAGCTTAGGAGGGAGTTGTAGTTTGTAGGACACCTTACCCACTCGCTTAAGGACTGGAAATGACCCTTCAAACTTACGCAGCAAGCCCTTGTGAACCTTCCGTAAAGTCTTGAACTGTTGGGGCAACAACTTGACAAGGACCAAATCCCCTTCCTGAAACTCAACCATCCTCCTTTTCTTGTCAGCCCACTTCTTCATCCTTTTGGTTGCCTTGCTCAAATATGCTCGGGCTAACTCAGCTTACTCATGCCATGCTTTAGCAAATTTGAAGGCAGCAGGACTCTTCCCTTCATAGCTCGTGGCCAAAGCATGAAGGGTCATGGGTTGTTGTCCCATGATGATCTCGAAGGGACTTTTGCCAGTGGACTCGTTCCACTGCAAGTTGTAAGAGAATTGGGCCACATCCAGCAACTTAGCCCAATCATGTTGGTTGGCACTAACAAAGTGCCTAAGGTAAAGCTCTAGCAATGCGTTGGCACGCTCCGTCTGTCCATCGCACTGCGGATGAAAGCTTGTGGAAAAGTTCAAGTCTGATCCCAATAACTTAAACAACTCCGTCCAAAACTTCCCGGTAAATCGCGAGTCTCGGTCACTCACGATATTGGATGGGACTCCCCAATGCTTCACGACATGCTTGAAGAACAACCGCGCGGTCTCATCGGCGGTGCAATCCGCTGAGGAAGGTATGAAGGTTGCATACTTGCTGAAGCGATCAATGACCACGATTATGCTGCCAAAGCCCTCCGATCTTGGCAAGCAAGTGATAAAGTCCATCGAGACACTCTCCCATGGTCTCTCCGGAACAGACAACGGCTCTAACAAGCCACCTGGTGCATGTTGCTCCGTCTTGTCTTGTTGACATACAAGACAAGTTCTCACATAGGCTTCAACATCATCCCGTAGTTGAGGCCAATAGTAAATAGACTTGATCAAGGCAAGTGTGCGTCTCATACCTGGGTGACCAGCCCATAGTGAATCGTGGCACTCCTTGATCAGCTCTTTTCTTAAGTTCCCCCACTTTGACATATAGATACGATTTTCATTGGTGTAGAGTAGTCTGTCACTCAGCCAAAATCGCCTCGTCTTTCCTTCCTTGATAAGGGTAATGAGGTTTTGTGCCAAGGCATCATGCTCCAACCCTTCTTTTATCCTTTCCAGTAAGGGACTTCTTGGTCTACTCAAGGCTGCTAACTCTGCCTTTTGACTCAAAGCATCGGCCACCACATTCGCTTTGCCAAGCTTGTACTCAAGCTTGTAATCGAACTCCGCCAAGAAATCTTGCCACCGAGCTTGCTTGGGACTCAACTTCTTCTGGGTTTGGAAGAAGCTAGTTGCTGCATTATCCGTTATGATCACAAAGTGAGAACCCAACAAGTAGTGTCGCCACACCCTTAGGCAATGAATTATAGCCGTCATCTCTTTCTCTTGCACCGTGTATCGGCGTTCGGTGTCATTAAGCTTGCGACTTTCGTAGGCAATTGGATGCCCTTCTTGCGTCAACACTCCACCAATGGCAAAGTCGAAAGCATCTGTGTGTAGCTCGAATGCCTTGGAGGGGTCTGATAGATAAAGCACCGGCTCTTTACTAACAGCCTTCTTCAAGTCTTCGAACGAGGCTTGGTATTCGCTTGTCCATTCCCAAGACTTGTTCTTCTTAAGAAGGTCAGCCAGTGGGACTGCTATTGCTGAATATGACTTGATGAACCTCCTGTAGTAGTTCACAAGTCCAAGGAAAGACCTTAACTCGGGGACTTTAGTGGGAGGTTCCTATTCCTGGATGGCTTTCACCTTAGCTCCGTCCATCATAAGCTTCCCATCCTTTATCCTATGCCCTAAGAACATCACCTCATCTTGGGCAAAGGAACACTTCTCCTTCTTGACATATAGCTCATTTTGCTTTAGGACCTCGAACACCTTCCTCAAGTGCTCAAGATGTTCTTCCAAATTCCGGCTATATATCACAATATCATCGAGATATACTACCACAAACCGATCGAGGTAGGGATGGAAGAGCTTATTCATAAGAGTGCAAAATGTAGCAGGTGCATTGGTGAGACCAAATGGCATAACTAGGAACTCATAAGCTCCGTACCTGGTCATACATGTGGTCTTGGGCTCATCTCCCTTTGCTATGCGAACCTGGTAGTATCCCAACCGTAAGTCTAGCTTCGAAAAGTATCTTGCGTTCCCTAATTGATCGAACAAGTCCACAATGAGCGGGATAGGATACTTATTCTTCACCGTGATCTTGTTTAGAGCCCGATAGTCAATGCGCATCCTCAGTGAGCCATCCTTCTTCTTTTGAAAGAGCACCGGGGCACCAAATGGAGCTTTGGAGGGTCTAATGAAACCAGCATCCAGCAATTCATCGAGCTGCTTTCGGAGTTCTGCCAACTCTGAGTTCGCCATCCTATAAGGACTCATTACTGGTGGTCTTGTGCCAGGCTCCAACTCGATTTCGTGATCCACCTCCCTCCTTGGAGGTAACCATTTAGGCAACACTTCTGGCATCACGTCTTGGAACTCGTCCAGGACAGCTTGCACCTCCATCGGCAAACCTTGTTGTGGTGACGCCTCCTCATCATCAAATTCCTTCAAGATGGCCAAGTAACTCTCTTCTTCCCTCTTCAATGCCTTCTTGAACTGAAGTGCTGAGAGAACTTGGATAGTAGGTTTGGTGGACCTTTCCGTTGGTACCACACTAGCCTTTGAACCATCCGTAATGCACATAGAGTTTGAAAATGGGACAAAGAAAGCCCTAACCTGGTCCAAAAACTCCATGCTGAATACCACCGAGAAGTCGTCCATAGGCGCCACCGACAAATCTACTTGGCCAGTCCATGCACCAAGACTGACCTTCACTCCATGAGCAACTCCTTGGAAAGGTCGTGCTGCTGAGTTTACCACTTTGAGGGAGCCACCTCCATTGGTAACCTTGAGACCGAGTCTCTTGGCTTCTTCAAGTGAGACAAAGTTGTGTGATGCACCTGTGTCGACCAAGGCTTTGGCAACCTTCCCGTTGATGGTTGCATCCATGAACATCAAGCCCTTAATGGTCTTTGGTGCATTCTGCAATGCACTAAGCAGTTGTATGGATCCTATTGTTGCGCCTTCATCCTCTTTGCCTCCTTCTTGGTCATGCGAGGCAACTAAGGTATTCAATAGCTTCCTTTTCGGACACTCCCGTGCCCAATGCGGTCCGTCGCATATGAAACACGTCACTCGGGGCTTTGAGGCACCATGATCCTCCTTTTCCTTCCCTTTATCCCGTGGCTTAAACGAAGAGCCTTCTTTATGATTCTCGTGTCCTTGTCCTTTGGCATGGCCTCCTCCACTCTTTCCTCCACCAAACTTCTTGTCCGCAACCTTTGAGCCTTCTTTGTTTGTGGAGTAATCAATGAGACTTTCGGCAACCGCGATAGCTGTGGCTAAGTCTTGGACACCACGTCACTTAAGCTCAAGGTTAGCCCATGATTGGAGACCATCCATGAAGAGGAACAATGCGTCCTTATCAGACGTGTCAGGGACTTCTAGTAGTAGAGTTGTGAACTCCTTGACATAGTCCCTTATGCTACCTGACTGCTTCAACTGTCGAAGCCTCCCTCTCGCCTCTTCTTCGGCATTCATTGGGAAGAATTGGCTCTTGAACTCCCTTTTGAAGTCATCAAAAGAGTCTATTGTGCATACCCCTCGTTGCACATCTCCATGCCTTCGTCTCCACCATAGCATGGCAGTGTCGGACAGGTACATGGCAGCGGTTCGGATCTTGCTGGCATGGTCCATTATGCCAATAGCCTCAAAGTATTGCTCAAGCCCCCATAGGAAGTTCTCAATTTCCCTAGCATTTCTAGCACCATTGAACGTCTTTGGCTTGGGGACTTCCACCTTCTTTGCCTCAATGATGGTGGTTATAGTAGCTCCCGAAGCCATAACACATTTGCAAAGTGCTAGATCTCCACCCATATCCTCAACTCTAAGTAACACATTATTAATTTCTCTTTGGACAAGCTCACGTACCTTGGCTAGTTCAGCCTTCAACCCATCGATCTCTTGCCTTAGCCCATCGTCTAGCTCGTTGAGGGACATCTTGACTGCCGCATGGATCTCCACATCCTCAGCCTCTAAGCCGCTGCAGCGTTCCTCCAAGTTGTCCACCCGATCGGACAGCTCCCCCAAGCTGCCCTGCACACTCCCCACGCGTGCCTCCAAGCTAGAGATCACGTCTTTTGACTTGGCCCGAGACTCTTTAGATGGTGGTTTCTGAACTTCCTCATGCCCACACTCCATTGGTGGAACTTCCACGTTTGGTGTGGATGGGGCACCGGTCTTCATTATGCCAAGGATAGATATGCTTCAACCAAAAGCTCTGATACCAACTGTCACGACCCTAGACTTCAACTAGTAATTGTGCGGCACTTAGCACGGTCCGTTGTACTAAGCCTGCCTTCTAACCCGAAACAAACACTCCAAAGAGACTATAAAGGGACTTAGAGATTTAGAGGATTCAAGAGCAAAGCAAGAACACAAGAGAGTTTGTGAAGAATACTTTGTATTGCTCTAGAGAGGTTTTCTTACAACTTCCCAAGATTTCCCAGGATGGATTACAAATGAAGGCCAAGAGGCCTATTTATAGTTGTGGCACCAAGCCTAAGGTTATGCCACAAGTTTCTAGATCTTACCAAGTCTAGAATGTACAAGAACATTTACAAAGTTCTAGTTCTATCTACAACATGCCTCAAGGTTCCAGAACCTTCTAGTCAAGTCTAACCAACTCTAGAGTCTTCTATGATTGTCTAGTTCCTTCATCCAAGTTCTAGGATGTTCCAGAATCTTCCAGGAGCTTACACATCCTTCCAGCACCTTCTAGAATCTTCCAGCGCCTTCTAGCACATGCTAGTGTACTCTAGAATATTCTAGAATCTTCCAAGCTTGAGTCCATCTAACTCTAGCTTCCTCTAGACAACACTAGACCACTCTAGAACTTTCCCATGTAGTAACTTATAGAAAAGTCTAGATCCTTTGGGCAAGCACCATTCCTTTGGATTTTGCAGGGCAATTTGAGCGGGACGTGACACTATGCTACTATCTTGGCCTTGACCTGCCACGCACTGTTCTATCTGTGACCTCAATGAATCATCTCTCTCCTTATTTTCTCTCTAATTATCAACTTACTCTTTCATGAGCCAACTTTAATTAATTAATTAGAAACAAAAATTAGAGTTTTATGTAAATTGCATTCACACTGTTTGCGAGTGGCATATGGAAGATGTGCTTTATTAGAGGTAACTGTCAAATGTATTTTCTTCGTTATCCTTTTTTTTTGTGATTTGCAAGTGAGAAGATGTGATGTATAGTTCATGCACTTAATGGGATGCATTGTACAGAGCTTTGTAAATTTTACACAACGAGCAGCTATGTCCTGTTTCTTAGTAAATTGAGTAGCACTGTTTCAACTTTCGTAAATGTGTTTTCATGTACTGTAATTATAAATAACATTAGAAAATTATAGTTTTATTGTAAATAAGAAATCATATTCTTATTATAACACTTTTACATCATCTCCCAAGTGAAATGAATGAAGCCAAAAAAATTATCTCCCGAGCAGCACGGTACGCAATCTTGAAAGATCAACTATACAAAAGGGGTCTTACAACGCCCTATCTAAAATGCCTAGGCCCGATTGAGACCAATTACACCCTCCGGGAGGTTCATGAAGGGATCTGTGGGAACCACCTCGGGGCCGAGCCTTGACTTTCAAAATCCTTCGCAAAGGTTACTACTGGCCCGGTATGCGAGGAGATGCCATGGAATTGGTGAAAAAGTGCAAAAGTTGTCAACAGTACGCTACCATCTCCTTAAGACTGGTGAATCCCTTCACTTCTGTCACTAACCAATTTCCTTTTGCCATGTCGGCGATAGGTTACTTTACTAAGTGGGTAAAGGCCGAACCATTGACCAATATCACTGACCACCAGGCCAGGGGCTTCGTCTGAAAATCAATAATATGCCGCTTCGGCATTCCCCGAGTACTGGTGACGGACAACAACAAGCAATTCGATAGCACTCGGCTCAAAACATTCTGTGACGAGCTGCACATCGAGCACCACTTCTCCTCCGTCGGGTACCCACAGGCTAATGAACAAGTCGAAGTAACTAACAAGACCCTTTTACAGGGCATTAAGAGGAGATTGGACGAAGCAGACAGACAGTGGACGAACCATTTGCTAAACATACTCTGGGCGTATCGAACCACTGCCCGAGCACCCACTGGGAAACCTCTTTCTTCATGACTTACTGTTCAAAAGCCGTCATCCCCTTGGAAATCGTGATACCTTCACTCCGAGTACAAAATTTCTAAAGCAACAGTAATGACGAGGCTCTTCACATGAATTCCGATCTTCTCGACGAAGCTCAGGATAAAGCTCAGATTCGGTTGGCTGCCTATCAGCAGCAAACCGCTGAGTATTACAATTCTTGGGTACGAGGTAGGCATTTCCAGCTCCATGATCTCGTTTTACGAGAAAACGAAGTGTCTCATCCATGAGAAATGGGGAAGTTGATCCCTAACTAGGAGGGCCCGTACCGTATCAAAAGGGTGTGCCGCCCCAGCACCTACGAACTTGAGGAACTAAGTGGGAAATGCGTTCCACGCACTTGGAACATCGAACACCTCCGATGATTCTACCAATGAACTCACACCTCATGCACAAGCCACAAAAAAGTTCGATTAAGGCTCAATTGCAATAAACAACAAGTTTGAGGCAAACTGAGATTTCATTAAACTTATCAAAAAGTACAAAAGGCACTAATGGCCCTAAGTTACAACAAAAACAAAAAGCCTAATCTAGGCTCGGGCCAGCCTCTCCCTCAGCCTAGACCACGACCTCGGGCTGAGTAGACACCTCCTCTTCAGCAGAAGCTTCAGCCTCAGCCTCCGCTGCAGCAGCCTCCTTATCCTCCTGAGGATCCAGTAGGTCGAGGCCCGAGAAGTCGACCTCGCGGTGGAGCGCCTCGACCCTCCTCTTGGCTTTCAGGAAGCCTTCAAGGTACTGCAGACCTCCCTCTTGGTCGGAAGGCTGCCAAAGCCTCCTCTACAGCAGCCCGAGTGCGGGCTTCGCTCTCCTTACCCTGCCGCTGCCTCTCCAAAACAGTGTCATCCCTACGGCAGTCAGCCTTGACCCTGGCCTGAAGGGCAGCGTCCCTCTCTCGGACAGCCTCCACCCCGGTCAAGTTGGCCGCGTCCAGCGAAAACTATATAAAAAGACTCATGCGCACATTCCAAAAAGAGATCAGATTGATTCTTAACCAAAAACGAGATCACCGTTACTCCCACACTTCTTAAACCTCATATAAACAAAAGCATCGGAGCATCTTCGGAGGCACCTCCTTCGGCGACTCTTTAGCTTACCTCCTCATCCCTGTGCAGATTCTCTCAAAACTCGGCCTCCAATTCAACAACACGTTTTTTGTTATGAAAATTCGAAAAAGCATTACCTGAAGCAATCGCTTCAGCCCATGCCACGCACTACTCTATCCATGACCTCAATGAATCATCTCTCTCCTTATTTTCTCTATAATTATCAACTTACTCTTTCACGAGCCAACTTTAATTAATTAATTAGAAACAAAAATGGGAGTTTTATGTAAATTGCATACACACTGTTTGCCAGTGGCATATGGAAGAGGTGCTTAAGGAATCGAATCAATGGAGAAATCAATTATTTTTATTCATATCAGAGGTAACTGTCAAATGTATTTTCTTCGTTATCCTTTTTTGTTGTGATTTGCGAGATATATACACACACGTGAGAAGATTGATGTATGGTTAATGTACTTAATGGGATGCATTGTACAGAGCTTTGCAAATATTACTCAACGAGCAGCTATGTCCTGTTTCTTTGTAGATTGGGTAGCACAGTTTCTACTTTGGTAAATGTGTTTTCATGTACTGTAATTATAAATAACATTAGAAAGTTATAGTTTTATTGTAAATAAGAAATCATATTTTTATTATGACACTTTTACGTAGGTGAGACGCTTGTGCACATATCTTATAAATATAAAAAAAAAATTATTGTAACATTATGTAATTAGTAAACATAAATTTTTATATCAATACAGTAAAATCCTAAAATACTACTCTCTCTCAACTCTAAAAACCATGAAAAACTCAGCTTCTTTATCTTCTTCCTCCCCTTCACCGAAATCAACCCTCCTGTCGTCACCTACAACGCTGCCCTTCCTACAGCGTACCTCTCTTCACTACTGCCGAACTCACCGTCACTTGCCCTACAGCCTTGCCCTCACATACTAGCGTCCAAAATTCTACAGCCGGTCCCCACCATAATGCCTCACACACCAGCGTCCACAACTCTACTGCTGGTCCCCATCACGACGTCACTTTCCTTTACCTTCTAATCCCTCAAATCACGCCACACAACATTGCCCAGCCTTTCTCTATCACAAATCACCAATCTCTTTTTTCTGCCCAATATCACCACGTCACTGGTCGGTCACCCTTTGACCCCACTACCTAATCCTTATCTCTATGTCCCTGTCCCTGTACTCGAGTCCTCGATATACCCTTCCTTGTTAACACATCAATTCCTCCTTTCTTCGTTTTCCCTCGTTTATTTATTTTTTTTTAAGCATTACACACTTTATTGTTCTTAAACTCAATAATGATAATTATATTATTTGACACCCTCAATTTTTCTCAATTCTCATAAGTTATCATTTTATTGGTTATATTAATAGCACCTTTTACTATCATTTTTAATATTATTTATCCAATGATGGTACTATCACTTTTAGTCTTACTTTTTAGACTTGGTTTTATACGAATTAGTGTCTTACTTTTAGATTAATGCTACTTTTATTTTAGACATACTTCAAGACGTTTATGATATTCGTACTTTTAGGAATGTTTGGCTCACATTAGAACATTGTTATCTTGATCAATCAATGCAAATGAGTTTGATCTCTGGCTGAAGCTTCATTAATATACTAAAGATGGCAAGTCTATGGAACAATATCTCTGAGACCTCTAAGCCATGCCATAGTTGATGCTTTTGTTGTCATCAATTCACCACTTTCCACCAAAGACCTTATCTCCTATGCATTAGCAGGTCTGCCTATTGAGTATGAAAGTTTCATCACCACGGTCACAAACACCAGCATCACCCTTACTTTCGACACTTTGTGTACCAAACTGCTCCTCCAAGAACAGTGCCTGAAACATCTTCGTGTCACTTCTCAGTCTTCTCACCCCTTACAGCTCTTGCCACCACCACCACTTCTTGAGCTTCTCATGGTCGTGGTAGGGGTCGCTCAAGCTATCGAGGTCGTGGCTGGGGTCGTGATCGTAATACTGGTCATGGTGACTCCTGATGAGAGTCATAAAATGCTTCTCAACGGTGGTTAATTGTTAGCATTTTAGGATTGATCTCGGTCTTTATTGCGCTTTTATGTGTTAATAACTTTAAAGTAATACTATTGGACCACTTACTTATTTCAGTGCAATTTTTAGGTACTTTGAGTTTAAAAGATAAAAGAAGCGATCGTTGCTTAAAAGGCGAAAGTCCCATGCTTCTAGAAGGATAAGATGGACTGCTACCCGTACTATGATCGAGCGCACAAGCAGTGCGATCGAGCGCACATCCCACATCGACCAAGAAGTACTCTGCAACGCAACTGCGATCGAGCACGCAAATCTACGATCGAGCACACTAAGGTTGCGATCGAGCGCACTTGAGCAGTATCCCACATCGGTTAGAAAACACGTAGCACTCAGGGAGTTTGCCTATATAAGACCCCCTCCGATTCAGCTTTAGATCAATCGGAGCTCATCTGAAATCATCAGAGAGTGAATCCAGAGGGCCTTTAGGAGCAATCCAGAGGGTCTTTAGGAGGAATCCGAAGTATACTTTTGGAGGGCAAGCTGAGGAATCGTCGAAGCTTTCACTACCAAGGGGGAGATAATCGTTGAGAGGCCGGAGGCAACTCAAGGAAACATGAGCTCCATAGCCGGCTAGTCTCAAAGCAAGGCGAAGGGATAAATTCCTAGGTGTAGGTGTTCTTATTTTCCTTTATTTGATTCAGTTGTAGTTTGGTATTATTTTCATCAAATATTTTTATGTTTTATTCTTTAATTTAATTAGTAGATTTCTTATTAAGTCTGGTGATTGCATGCTTCTTTTCCATATAAGTCTAGTCATGCTCTTTTTATGTGTATTTGTTTGGGTGTGATTGATTCTGGTAGATCTCTTTTATAGATTTGTCCATTGCTGCGGTATTGTCATTTAGATATATCGTCGTCTTTTGATAATTTATAAGTTAGGTCATTTGTGCTTGAAAGTAAAGAATAATTCATATCAATTACATTAGGGTTTACACATGCGCTTTAATTGAATATTTTTCGATTGTCTGTTTGGGATGTGAAACTTGCAATCGAGATAAAAACAACTTAATTAAGTTAGGATTAAGGCAACGAACCTAGGGAGGATTTTCGGAACCTTGTTGTTTCTTTACCATTATATTATTCAAATATTTACACAATTACAACTTTATCACAATTCAGATTTTGTCACTTTTATCATTTGCATTGAGGTTTACACCTTTTTTTGTAATTAGTTTGTTTCTCTGTGGAATCGACACCCTAAAGCTGTACTACAATAACCGTGTTATACTTTGGGTGTAATCAAATTTTGGCGCCATTGCCGGGGAAATGCGTTTAAGTACAAGGAAGCTTGTCAACTTTGAGTGTGACGGTAGAAGAATTGTAAATATTTTTTTTCAGCAGTTTGTAAATACGGTAATATTGTTCCTTTACCTTAGTTTTGATTTTCTGATTTATTTTGTTTTATTTATTTCCCCTCTGATTCATTTGGTGTATGCTTAGACCGAGAGATTTGCGAGGTAGATTCATTAAAGGACCCGAACTAGAATTACCCTCTCCTTCCGAGTCTGATAGTGAAACCTCGCCTAGATCAACTAATAGTGGAAACCCAAGTGAGAATTTGGAAGATTTTGTTAACATGGCCGATAACCTTAGTGAGAATGTTGCTAGGACACTTCAGGATTACCTCCACCCTACACGTACAGCCACACCATCATGCATCATGTTTCCAGCCAATACTCGCCAATTAGATCTTAAACCAGGGATGATTCAATTACTCCCTACATTTCATGGCTTGGATAATGAAAAACCATATGTGCACATTAGAGAGTTTGAGGAAGTAGTCGCGACTTTTCATAGTCAAGATGAAACCGATGACATTGTGAGGCTTAAGTTCTTTCGTTTCGCTTTGAAGGATAGAGCTAAGAGTTGGCTATACTCACTAAGACCACGATCTATTGGGTCGTGGACTGAGATGACTCGGGCTTTCTTTAATAAATACTTTCCCCAATATAAGACCAATGCTTTAAAAAGACAAATCTCCACCTTTGCACAAAAGGACAGCGAGACTTTGTATCAGTCTTGGGAGAGATTTAAGGAGTTGTTGAGTATGTGTCCTCACCATGGTATGAGAATTGGCATTTAGTGAGTTATTTCTATGAGGGTCTTACCTATAGAGAACGCCAATTTATAGAGATGATGTGTAATGATGGGTTCTTGGAGAAAGATCCTGATGAGGCCATAGAGTACCTCAATGAGCTTGCTGAAAAAGCTTACACTTGGACTGGACCTAGTGCTACTGAGAGCACAAATAGGTCACGACCTATAGAGAACCCAAATGGTGGTGGAATTTACCATCTTAGGGAAGAGGATAACCTTAAGGCCAAGGTCGAGATGCTCACTAGGGAACTAGAGATATTAAAGACTAAAAGTTCAAAGCCAACACACGTGGTTAATCATGCCAAATCTTTTGAACCATGTTTTGTGTGTGGTGGGGTAGATCATCTCGCCCAAGAGTGTCCCATATTTGCTGATATGAGAGGGATGTATAAGGAACAATGTAATGCCTTAGGCATGTACACGAAGCCTTCTACACCTTTCTCTAATACCTATAATCCGGGATGGCGAAATCACCCCAATTTTAGCTCGAAGTCTGAAAACCAGAAGCTTGCACAACCCCCTGCACCTTATCGTGAACCATATCATGCACCTGTATCTTCTAAGAGTCCTTTAGAAAACACTTTGCATGCTTTTATTGAGGCACATGGTAAGACTAATCAAAGGCTTGAATCTTTAATTATGCAGGTTGTTGAAGAACATAAAGAGATAAAAAGCCAAGTGTCCAAGCTGACGAGCTACTTGAGTGTGACGGAGCGAGGTAAGTTCCCTTCTCAAGCTCAGTCCACATCTTATAGTCAGCACCTAATGCAACAGAATAAAAAGGTGGTGAATGCCATTGAGACACTTAGTGGTAAGTCGTTACACATTCCAACGCCAAACAAATCAGAGGATGTGGACGAGAACCACCAAGTATACATGATTGACTCATTCATGGAAAAGGTCCATCACCTTAATCCATTGGAGTCCACCCTCACCCATGGCTTCACAAGAGCATATATCGAGCCAGAATCTGCGGGTGTTACTGATGACATCCTTGAGGCCTCTCAAAAACATACAAGCACCAAATTTAGCAATAAAGAAGTGGTTGGTGCATCCAACCCATGTTTTTCGAGGAGGGAATAAAATTGTCTGGCTGAAGACGTAAAACTTAGTGCTCATGGGAGGCAACCCACAACATATCTTTTTACTTTTACTGTTTTTCATATTTCTTTTTCTTGTTTATTATTATTATTTTGTTGTTTTCCAGTTTTACTTTAGTATTTATTTTTCAGGAACAAATAAACGAAGCAGTTCAAATGATCGTGCACAACTTTCAACTCCACGCATCGTTGGTTAAAAAAGGAGTTTCCTTAACTTTTGCTTTTTTTATTGAGGACAATGCTTATCTTAAGTTGGGGGTGAAAAATATACATTTCTTATTGCATATCATTGAACTATTTGGTGTCATTTTCTCTTTTTGTTTGCTTTTAGCATGTTTGGTGTTAGCCTTAAAGTCAATTTACATGTCAATGATATAAACTTAATTGAGATAGCAGATAGTA
The DNA here is from genome assembly GCA_023935145.1 of Bretschneidera sinensis. NCBI lineage: Eukaryota > Viridiplantae > Streptophyta > Magnoliopsida > Brassicales > Akaniaceae > Bretschneidera > Bretschneidera sinensis. The sequence goes on along the minus strand of CM043703.1, from coordinate 81,099,721 downwards.
TGTAGAAGAAGTTAAATCTTGCTTTGGTTTGAAATTAATTTAAGCATCAATCTTCATTTGGTTAGAGACTCTAGCTTGTGATAAGATAGTATGATTAGCCTATAACATCTAGAGAAATTTTATGTGTGATTGTTTTATGAATACTTTTGTGGTCTTGACAAGCTCTAGAACTTACTTGATAATTATTTGAGGTGAATTCCTAGAATGCACATTACTTAGGATATGATATAGGCTATTTTTGGACCGTTTGAGTCTTTCAAGCTTATCATTGCTATATTTATCGCTAGTCACCTATTTGAGCATTTTCTTGAAAAAAATTTGAGCTTTGTTTCTTTCAATAGCCCATTCACTCACCTTTATGAGCCTAAAAATATTTTATCCTTACCTTTCTTTTAAAAGAACTTAGTTATACACATATTGTGAGAAACACTTAAAAGGAATAAGGGTAGATATATATATATATATATATATATATATATATATATATATATCATTTCCATAACCCAAGTACATTAAAGGAGATAAGTTGGTGGTTGTGGAAAAGAAAATAAAAAAAAATGAAAAAGAAGGTGAATGGTTTGTACCAAAAAAAAAAATGTATTATGGCAAAGAAACAAAAATGGTGATTTGTTGAAAGAAATGCTCGAAAAATGGTTGAAAGAGTTGGGTGTTGAAGTAAAGGTTATCAAGTGCTTAAAGTGACTGTGTTTAAAGCTAAGAGATTAAGTTATTTTACTTGTGAATCCTTCCCGTTTTTTCTTAACCTTTACCTTAGCCTAACGTTACAAGCTTATTAAAGACCTTTTGATCCAATGTAGTGTGATTTTTCTACAATAGTGGAGAGTGATTTGAAAAGTAAGCCTATGGAGCTTGTTTTTGTGATTGATGTCACAAAATTTATTATGTTTTTAGAGGCCAAGACTTGTATTCATGAATGTTATGCATAAACTCATCCGGGTGTTTGGATTAATGGATTGTGGTAAGATGGATGGTAAGAGTCAATAACGATTTTAAGATTGATGTTTGGATTAGTTTTGGATTTGGGTGAAATTTAATGATTCTATGTGCCGTATATTATTTGCGATTTTTGAGACAAAAAGTGAATTACTCTTGGTTCAATGCTAGCATTGCTTTACTTTGATTTTAACTCCTACCATAGAATTCATCTCTTATTTTCGCTTGAATTGCTAGGGACTAGCAATAAGCTAGTTGGGGGTTGTGATGAGAGTCATAAAATACTTTTCAACAGTGGTTAATTGTTAGCATTTTAGGATTGATCTCGGTCTTTATTGCGCTTTTATGTGTTAATAACTCTAAAGTAATGTTATTGGACCACTGACTTATTTCAGTGCAATTTTCAGGTACTTTAAGTTTAAAAGATAAAAGAAGCGATTGTTGCTTAAAAGGCCAAAGTCCCATGCTTCTGGAAGGACAAGATGGACTGCTGCCTGTACTACGATTGAGTGCACAAGCAGTGCAATCGAGCGCACATCCCACATCGACCAAGAAGTACTCTGCAGCGCAACTGCGATCGAGCGCTCAAATCTGCGATCGAGCGCACATGCAATCGATCGCACTAAGGCTGCGATCGAGCACACTCGGGCAGTATCCCACATCAGTTAGAAAACACACAGCACTCTGGGAGTTTGCCTATATAAAACCCCCTCCACTTCAGCTTTAGATCGATCGGAGCTCATCTGAAATCATTAGAGACTGAATCCAAAGGGCATTTAGGAGCAATCCAGAGGGCCTTTAGGAGCAATCCGAAGTATAATTTTGGAGGGCAAGCTGAGGAATCGTCGAAGCTTTCACTACCAAGGGGGATATGATCGTTGAGAGGCCAGAGGCAACTGAAGGAAGCATGAGCTCCATAGCCGGCTAGTCTCCAAGCAAGGCGAAGGGATAAATTCCTAGGTGTAGGTGTTCTTATTTTCCTTTATTTGATTCAGTTGTAGTTTGGTATTATTTTCATCAAATATTTTTATGTTTTATTCTTTAATTTAATTAGTAGATTTCTTATTAAGTCTGGTGATTGCATGCTTCTTTTCCATATAAGTCTAGTCATGCTCTTCTTATGTGTATTTGTTTGGGTGTGATTGAGTTTGGTAGATCTCTTTTATAGATTTGTCCATTGCTGCGGTATTTCCATTTAGATATATCATCGTCTTTTGATAATTTATAAGTTAGGTCATGTGTGCTTGAAAGTAAAGAATAATTCATATCAATTACATTAGGGTTTACACATGCACTTTAATTGAATATTTTCCGATTGTCTGTTTGTGATGTAAAACTTGCAATCGAGATAAAAACAACTGAATCAAGTTAGGATTAGTGCAACGAACCTTGGGAGGATTTTTGGAACCTTGTTTTTTCTTTACCATTATATTATTCAAATATTTACACAATTACAACTTTCTCACAATTCAGATTTTGTCACTTTTATCGTTTGCATTGAGGTTTACACCTTTTTTTGTAATTAGTTTGTTTCCCTGTGGAATCGACACCCCAAAGCTGTACTACAATAACCACGTTATACTTTGGGCGTAATCAACTCCTCTCAACATGGTTCAAGTATTGATCAATCTTCTAACTTTTCTCCTATATTTAATCAACTTGCTAGTATTTCCTCTAATAGTCGTGAATATATATTGGGACTGCATCTAGGATCCTCCTCCACATTATGTCAAATCTGTCACAACACTGGTCATCTTGCCTTCACTTGTCCTCATCAGTTTTATCATATTGTTATCTCTCATGACTTGCCTATATCATTTGCTACCATGTAATTTGGTGAGTCTAATATCGCACAGTAGTACCCTGATACGGATGCCTCAGCTCACATGACTCCTCAGTCAGGTATACTTACTAACTTTACACTTTATTTTGGAAAAAACTAAAATTTTGGTTAGTAATTGTCAACTACTTGATATAAGTAATGTTGGTTCTACTTTCTTACGCACCTCCACTAAACCTCTTTATATTAAAAATATCTTACATGTCCCAAAATTATCTCATAACTTACTTTCTATTAAATGTTTATTTTCTTATAACAACTGTTCTGCTAACTTTGATGCCTCTTATATTGTTATTAAGGACAAGAGTACGGGAAAAACTCTTCTCAAATCCTTTAATGATGGTGATCTCTACCTACTTTCACCTTATTCGGTCACTACCTCTCCTCTGGTGCTAGTCTCTCGTCAAGTCTCTGGTGATGTTTAGCATCGTAGACTAGGTCATTTAAGTCCCCGTGTGTTATCTTTTTTAATAAAATAAAAAGAATATTTTTTTGTCATCTAAATATTTTGGTTTTTGTTCTAAGTGTCAGTTAGGCAAGTCAAAACATTTACCCTTTGATTCTGTTGAGCACTATGTTGCACAACCTTTAGCTTTAATACACTATGATGTTTGGCAATCCCCTATTTTATCAAATTTAGAATATAGTTATTATGTTATTTTTGTGGATGACTTCTCTAGATATTCTTGGCTTTTTTCCTATGCGTAAAAAATCTGAAGTCTTTCAACACTTTAGTACCTTTAAAGCTCTTGTTGAAAATCAGTTTTCTACCAAAATAAAAAAATTTCAAAGTGATGGTAGTTAAGAATTTGATCAAACACCTTTCAAAAAATTTCTTACTCATCATGGTATTGCATTCTGTATGTCTTGTCCAGATACTCCTCAACAAAATTGTGTTGCTGAGCATAAACATCGACACATTAGTGAAATGACAAGCACCCTCTTAATTCACTCCTCTCTACCTTAGTCTTTTTGGGTTGATGCTACCTACACTGCCCTTTACATCATCAATTGTCTCCCTACCCTTGTTTTCAAAATCAAACTCCTTATACAAAATTGTTTTCAAAATCTTCTGATTACTCCACCTTTCATGTCTTTTGGTGTGTCTATTATTTTAACACTGCTCATACTCCTCATAAACTTGTGCTTAGATCCAAACAATGTGTCTTTCAGGGCTATGCTCAAAATTGCAATGGTTATAGATGTCTTGATCCTACCACTGGTCGTGTCTATATTAGTCGCCATGTTAAACTCTCATTTTCCTATCATGTTCTCTCTAAACCTGTCACTTCCACTACAGTTAACCAACATACCACTCATCCACTTGTACTTATCATTGATGAACCCTTACATCAGCCTTCTACCTTATCCCCTGTATTTCCTAACCAACTTGTTATTAGTCTCCCGTCCTCCCCTTCGGTCCTTATCGCCAGACTGCATCCCGCTTCGACCTCTTCCCCCGGAGTCTCTCATTCCTTACCCATACACATCAACTCTACTTCATCACCACCAGCATATCCTCCTCTACTTAACCTTTTAGCACCAACCTCACCTTCTTCTAATTCTCTAGTCCTTCTCTCTCTTGCACCTGTCACTTCTTCTAACTCCATTCTTCCCCTATTGTTTACCACCGCATCATGTCATCCCATGATCACTCGTTCTAAAGCTAGCATTCGCAAACCCAAGCAATTACTTTCTCTTTCCACTATTACCCTGCCCTTTGAACCAACTTGTTTTTCTCAAGCAAATAAAGATCCTGAGTGGCAGTCTGCTATGATTGATGAATTTAATGCAATTTTAACTAACCACACTTGGGATCTGGTTCCATATAATCCAATAAAAAATTTAGTTGGGTGTAATTGGATTTACAAGATTAAATATCGGGCTGATGGGTCTGTGGAGCGCTACAAAGCGAGGTTGGTCGCTCAAGGCTTCCACCAATGACCAGGTATTAACTATCATGAAACTTTTAGTCCAATTGTTAAACCGACTACTATACGCACTGTTTTATCTTTAGCTATTTCTCATCATTGGGTGATTAGACAACTTGATATTAATAATGCTTTTCTTCATGGAAATCTTGATGAAGTTATGTACATGAAACAACCTCTTGGTTTTGTTGATAACCTTCGTCCATCTTATGTTTGTAAATTATGCAAAGCTATCTATGGTCTTAAACAGTCTCCTCGAGCTTGGTTTCATTGCTTCAGTTCTTTCTTTCTTTCTCTTGGTTTTTCTTGCAACTGTGCAAACATTTCTATGTTTGTTCTTAAATTATCTCAAGGTATTCTTATCTTACTACTATATGTTGATGACATCATCCTCACAGGTACTAGTACTACATTACTTTTTCATTTTATTCATACTTTGTCTAATCAATTTGCCATGATAGATCTTAGTGTTCTTTATTATTTTATTGGCATTAAAGTTGTTCGTCATCCCATTGGTTTGTTTCTCTCTCAAACTAAATACACCAAAGACCTCTTACTTAAATTTCATATGTCTTTTTCAAAACCTGTTAAAACTCCTCTATCTTCCTAGTCAGCACCTTCACAACATGTGAGTGAACTACTAGCAGATCCCTATAAATTTAGGAGTATGGTTGGAGGTCTTTAGTATTTAACCATGACATGACTTGATATTGCTTATGCTGTTAATCTAGCTAGTCTCCCCGCATAACTCATTTTCAGCTTATGAAACACATTTTTTGATATCTTTGTGGTACTACTAATCATGGGTTGCTTATTGCTTCTATCAATGATTTTTCTCTTTCTTGCTATATAGATACTGACTATCCTGACAGTTGTCGGTCCACCACAAGTTATGCGGTCTTTCTTGAACCAAATCTTATTTCTTGGAAAACAAAGAAACAATCTACTGTGTCTCATTCCAGCACTGAATTTAAATATCGACCTCTTGCCTATGCTATAGTTGAGAGCCTAAGACCTACTGGATTAGACCTTCTATATAACTTACATGTCTTCTTGACTCATCTAGTTTGAATGTATTGTGATAATATTGATGCCATTTATCTTGTAGGAAATCCAGTGTTTCATGGTTGCACCAAGAACATTGAGATAGATTTTCATTTTGTTTGTGAAAAAGTAGCCCAAGGAGATATTCAGATTCGTTATATTCCCACTGATGCTTAGCTTGCAGATATTTTCACTAATGGGGTTGTCATCACCTTGGTTTCTTCAACATAAAAACAATCTCTATGTGGTTTTACCCAATTCGGATTGAGGGGATGTGTAAATGTAAATAACATTAGGAAATTATAGTTCTATTGTAAATTGAAAACCCTAGTCCTATTAAAACACTATTATGTAGTCCTATTAGGATACTCTTGTGTACATATCCTATAAATATAAGATTCTACTACTGCAATATTATGCAGTCAGTAAACACAAACCCTAATTTTTTTTTTGTTTCTTCATGTACTAATTGATTGATCTTTTGATCAAATAATTAAAAAAAATATATTCGCAAAATATAATTATATTATCAAACCATATTGGAGAACGGTGATCGTCACAGTCCGTTATAACTGCAACGGAAAACTATTCCGCTTTATTGCGACTGCTATGCAACGCAACTACCGTGAATGCCAAAATCAGAGTAACAGCGTTCAACAGTGTTAATAGAGGCTCACCTTGGTTTAGTTGTACAACATTCACTTAGAAAAAATCGTACCAGGTCGGAGGAAGAAACAATAGCTCTCATGATAATATAAACTAATTGTCATGTCTGTGTAATGAATGCACATGTTTTATTAGAGTGTTTCAATAACATATTAAAAAATAAATTTAATTCATGTTGTGAATTTTTTTATTAGATTTATTAAACTACATATTTTTATTACATTTTATTTACTCAATATAACATATTCATATGAAGCAAATCTATAAAAAAAATTAAATGCAAAAAAATTCGAATAATTAAAATTATAGTTTTAATTTTTAATTTCTAAAGTAAATAACTAACTATTTCTTATAGAATTTTTTTCTACTTGACCTGAGAAATTATAAAAATATAAAGTAAAAAACTTGAAATTAGAGAACATAAAATAATTAAGATAAGATTAAGAAATAAGTAAAGAAAATGAAAATATTGTGCTCATATTTTCTTCTTCTAAATATTTACAATAGAATTATAAAAATTTCAAATTATTGAAGTTGATGTTATTGATTAAATATATATTATTTTTGTAACGTTTTGAAACTAAACTTAGCCATATAAATTCAATTCTCCAATTTTAAACCACATAATTTGAAATATTTTCCAGACACCATAACCATAATTAATAATCACTAACGACATTTGGTAGGGTTATCACCACAACAACTGCGAACACAAGCCTAAGAGAGATATAACATTCATATGAAAGTTATGAAGCAAAAGACTATAATGAAAAAAATAGGAAATTGGAAGTTACTAGATAGAAAAAAGAGTGACATCTATCAGATGAGTTTTTTTTTTTTATCTAAAAACTAAACTTAGCATAGACACTGTCGAAGGGACAACCCGAGTTGAAAAAATGGAAGAAAGAAGTTTGATGATTCCACTACTAAGCCCTAAAAAGCTAGCTAATAGTTGTTATAAGTTTTCTCATATTGTACTAATCTAAGTAAGAATATGTCTATTACACATAAAAGGGATAGATTCACTTTTATTAGCTTGTGTGCTTGATTGTAGACACCACCTTAAGCTCAAAGATGCCTTAAAAGTAGGAGTAAATGCTAATTGGTGTAATGGCCCAATAGTTTTCGATGTTTACCTTCATTATCATATAAGCTTAGAAGATAAAAATCGTCATAAGAGCATTATGGTAAAGCTACTAACAAGAAACGCAAACATGCTCATAAGAAGACACAACATAGCAATAAATTATAGGATCTTTTATAGATTAACGAATACTACTAATACAAGCTTTAGGAAAGAACCTATAGATGTGATACTATAGGAAAGCAAGACACCACATGTCAAAAGATTAGTGCCGAGAAATTTAGTGTGGAAAGACTTAGAGGCCCTTAAAAATGGTTACTAGAAGATGTATCATCTACCTCTAGAAGAAGTACTAGTATGAGACTAGAACTTGAAACGAACATAGATAGGAAACTAATGATTATTGTCCCTAATGAAAAAGGAAAAGATAAAATAATATGATATAAAGAAGTTAAGCTACCTGTTAGAGAAAAGATAGTAGTAATCCAAGAATATGATTGGATACTTGAATGGAAAAGAAAAAGAAATCCTCATTATCAAGCTTGGTTACAAGAACAACAAAAATAAACTGTTTATGAATGCATAGAAGAGGAAACTAATAAAATAGAAAAAGTCATGAAAGGAACTAAAACCTCAAAAAATAGCACTTACATAAAATTAAAATTTGATGTCTACGGTTATCACGAATATACTATAGATGCATTAGTAGATACTAGAGCTACTTATACGTTAGGGCAACCCAATATTCTACCACTTGAATATTGGATAAAGGCTCCACCTAAGAGGCTTACAATTGTGAATGGTCAAACGATCGACCTAAACTATATGGCCAAAAATGTTCCTATATATTTAGAAGGCCATTTTTTGTTATAGAACAAATATGGAATTTCCCTGGTCTAGATGAAGGTTTTGTTATGGGAACTAACTTTCTAAAGTAGAGGATGTGCCTACCATTAGTTCAGTATTATGACTATATTGAATTAGGAGCACCTCTTGTTCATATTCCTATACTAAAGGAGGCTGGGCAAAAATACCTTATTGGATTCAAACCATAACCCATGAATTAAAAAACAATGATATTATCTCCATTACCTATGAAAATTATATTAGAATGCACTTTAGCGAATCATGGTGAGACGAGTAAGTATGAAAAAAATAGAAGAAAATGAGCTTGAAGATTAAATAAAAGAAATTAACAATCATTATATTCAAGAAAATCTGAGAAGGTGAAAAAGAAAAAATCTCATCTCTAGAAGAAATAATGTTAAAAATATCATAAATTTTAGAGACGGTCCATTAAAACTATAGGATAGAGATAAAACTAAAGCAAAAATAGAGTTAACAAATCCTAAAAGTAATTAGGGTAAAACCTATAATCTATAAGCTTAATGATATAAAAGAATTCAAAGAACAAATAGAATAACTCCCAAGCAAGGGCTTAATACAACCATTTATATCACCACATAGTTCACCTGCCTTCATGGTCAGAAATCAATAGAGGAAAGACAAGAATGGTAATAAATTATAAGGCACTTAATCAAGCAACTAAGTTTGATGGATATTATTTTTCTAATAAAGAAGTACTATTAAATAGTAGCAGAAATTACACAAAAGTACCTTGCAGTTTGACACTTTTAAACTTAAGTGCCATAGTTTTCAAATGTTAACCTCGAGTACCTTATGGTTATGCTATTAGCCAAATAAGGCTAACGATGTTAATTATGTTAAATGATATCTTTGCCCTTCTATTTATTTAAGGACATAAAACTCTAACTTGAGCAATTCTAACGCAAAACAGGAATAGAAAACAACGACAAACACTCTTAAAACACTCTGAGTATTCAAACATCGAAATCTAGTCATCTTTAACAAGATTTTCTCGCGAGATCTAGTGTTTCTTCTATTATTGCTTACTCTATTGATTGGAATCTAAAACATCGAAGTAATTTCACTTCTGGTGAGTGATTATTCTCATTTTTTTTTGAGTAATTTGTTACTCTACTCTTACGTTAAGGAAGATTAATGATTAATATCCTGTTTAATTCATTCAAGTTTGGGTTTTATCTATCATCACTTTTTATGAACAAATTAGTGTTTTCAACAAACTTAATAATGAGTTAGTGTTTAATTGTTGATTATTTCATTCGAGACCATAGGTTTTCTTAAAATAATATTGTAATTAATTGATTAGGGTTTTCTGTTTCATCGTAAATTTTGGAAACAATTGGGGTATAAAGGGAAACTTTAAAATTTCTTTAGTATATGTTAAATATTTATTGTATTTCATTTAAATGTATTTTATTTTAATTCCATTATGTAAATGTATTTTGACACAAATAAACATATTTTGATACAATTTTTATACATTAACTAGTGAACATTTCATTAATTAACTTAGATGCATTTTTAGCTTCGTCTATTTTGGATTGTGATATTTAAATGGTTTGTTTGCCCATATAGGAGGGGAGAAATGAATTTATATTGACTTCTTTCATGGAGTGAGTTCTTTAACATTCCACACTTAGAATATGTAAGAGATGGGGTAACAAAGTGTGATTTAGATCCAAATATATCGTGTTACTATACTTCGAGATGTACAGTGAATGATTATTTGGAAAATTATGGGTCAACCATGAATACACATTATTGCTTACCTAGTCTTAGGTTTGAATTGGGGTTGACAGAAATCAAGGATGACAAGTCAGTGACCATAATGGTTGATTTGCACAAGAACAAATGGTCCATAAAAATGTATGTCCAACTTGGGTTATCTCCTATTAGGGTACTTCATCCTAGAGAAACTTATGAGAATGGTGATGTAGATGATATAGGTGGTCTGGATAGATGATGGGGATGGGGATAGGGATGGAGATGAAAGGGTGAAAGCTCAATTTGATGTTGAGAGTGATGTACCCATGATATATGTTAATTTAGGTGAGGACATTACAACCTAGTCAGTTAATGAGGCCCATGAAAATGTTGAAGAAATGCTTGTAAATGGGTGTGAGGACTAGGCTACTAATAAAGCTGCTTTTCCTACTGATTGTGAGGCCTATGTTAGTAATGAAGACCTTAGTGGGCCTAATTTTGAAGATGAAAGTGATGATGACTCATAAGTTGCTTCTAATGAGGATGAGGGGGATGTTAATGATGAAGATCATGACAATGATGACCTTAACAAAATACAAAATATAATTCCAAAATCCATGAAAATCCTAAAACGACAACAAAATAAAACTTCTAAGTCTTCATAATATCCAAGCTTCTACTCCACATCTTCCTCAAGTATTGTTGACATGCAAGCTGCATCATCGGTTGAACAAGAATCTAAACATAAAAAAGATTAAAAAAAATTCAAGAAAATATAATTAGTGATTGTCACAGAAAATTGCCAGCAAAAAAGACATAATAACAATTTGATAAATAAACATTGACCTTTTAACTGACTTCACAACCAATTCTGTGAGCACATTAAAGCTTCCAAAGTATTTGGATGAAGCCTACTTCGATGAAGACTAACAACTCTCCTACTAGTACTAAAAGCAGACTCAGATGCAACTATAGAAATGGGAATAGCTAGAAAATCTCAAGCAATCAATTGCAAAATGGGATATTTCAATCCATTTTTCTTCCACCGACTAAGAGTATCAAAGTCTTGGCACCATGGTAACACACTCTCGTCCAAATAATGATCCAACTCAGATTTAACATGCACACTAGAAGATGATGAAGTAAGAAATGCAACTAACTGAGAGATGTCTTCATACTTATTTGCCTCACCATATAACCTATTATTCACAGATGAAGTGGATGCAGTAGAAGTAGAGCGACTAGAATGGCTTGATTTAGAAGATCTAGATTGGTATTCAATTAATAAATCATAATAAGTCGACTTGACTTCTAACATCTCATGTTTTCAAGTAACGGTACCATAAATACGATTAAAGTAAAACTCCACCACCTTCAACTTGTACCTAGGATCCAACACAATTGCCACAACCAACATAATATGAACAACCCCCAATATTTTTCAAACTTTTCAAACATTTTTGTAGCCATTGTACTAGCAACATCATCTAAAGACTCCATCCACTTACTTAATGCCTCCCGAACTTGACAAACTTTGAAAAAGTTACAATTTGAAGTGGGATACTTTGTCCCAAAAAACAATTCAGTGGCATTATAAAAAAGTTTCCATTTTTTAGCTATGTTCTGTGTTATTTCCTAATCATCCTCAGAAGGAACAGAATTGTAATTCTTTTCCCTAAGCTTCATTCTAGGGAAAACATCTATGTATCCTATAGCTATTTGAAGCATCATATAAATTGAGTTCCAACAAGTTTTGACATCAAGACATAACTTCCTAGAACATAAAATCTTTAGTTGATGGGCCATGTCTTCAAATTTTTCCACTCTTGATAGATTGGCTGCCCAAAAAGATACACTATCATGAATTTTCTTGATTTGATCTTGAATGACAGATAACCAATCCTTCACAATTAGATTTAAAATATGTGCACAACACCTCATGTAAGAACCTTCCCATTAAGTAGCAAATCACTATACAACTTCTCCACTATTTAATTAACCATGCCATCATTAATACTATAATTATCAATAGTAATAGTGGACAACTTAGTCTCTATGTTCCAATCAGTTAATCCTTCCATTAAGTGCATTGCAAGAGCATATATGGTGTGAGGTGTAGGAACATAAACTAACCTAAATATTTTCAAATGTAAAAAAAATAATAAGGACATGATAAAAGACAACATATACATAAGTTCATAAATCAGGAAGAGTACATGTTAAATAGAGAAATGGTAGATGTTTTACCTCAAAATACAACTTTGTAATACCCAAGACTCATCAATATAATGAGCAGTTATAGACATGTAGCCTTTCTTCTTATTGGAAGTCCACATATCCGTGGTGACTGCTACACAACTGTTAAGCTTCTCAAATACCTTTTGTAACTTTCCCTTCTCAATGTCATAGACTTTAAGGATGTCACTCTTAATGGTATTGTGGGAAACCATCTTGAAGAGAGGTTGGAGACTACCAATGAACCTCCTAAAGCCTATGTGATCAACAATGGATAACTGATACTCATGCAAGATGATAGCATATGCAAGATGGTTTCTTGAGACATCTTGGTCAAAAGTAAAATTTCCAAATTGAACTCTCCCATCATTTTTTCTTTGAATAGCAATTTGTTTTTTATTTTCCAAAGAATTTTCAAATGGCATCTTGTTCTTTGGCTTTGCAAGACATATCTTTAAATGTTTATGCATTGCTGAAGTTCCCTATGTACTAGCAGCCTTAATATTTCTTTGACAATGATGACATACACCCACCTCTATACCATTTACAATTTTGTTTTCTAAAAATGAATCAACACACTAGAAGTAAGTTGTCTCTTCTTACCCATTTGTGGCATAGGAGGTTTTTGGCTTGAGGTAGGACATGCAGTTGGTCTAGGTAATTCTAAATCTACAGTTGGTGTTTGTGGATTATTAAATGAATTCATAGTGGGACATGATGATGGAGTTTTACCTCCACAACTTTCTGTACTCTCAACCTCATCAACAGTTCCATGTTTAGCCATATTTATAAGCACCTAAACAATATAATACGATGAAAACAAAATTTTGTTAGTCAAGAATGTGCTAGCTCTGCCATTACAAGGTATTAGGGTTCCTCCAAAAATTAAACCAAAACAAAACCATCATAGAACTAACACAGCACAACCCAGATGATATGAAAATTAATCATATATGCACATAACAACATAAATATATTTGGGTTACATAACAAAATTCCACAATGTGTCAGCTTTGTTAATTTTGTCATATCAACCATCATATATATATATATATATATATGTTGTTATATTACAAAAGTCTTATTTTATCTTATTTTTATATGAACTGCTGGAGAATGTTTCAGGTTTCAAAAATGTTGGGTAGGTAACTGACAGTCTTACCATTTAAAAAAAAAAAAAACTGACAACTTTACAGATCAATAGATTGGAAAGATAAGATATTCAAGGCCATGGACATAATAATACTTTATTATTAAAATGATCTTAGAGTTTACCTTTTCTAATTCAATAACCAAGAGGAAGATACAACAAAATTTTAAATAGATATCGTTAAAAATAAAAGCAAAATAGATTATTCTCTAATTGTTAACTTTAAACACACACACTGACCATAAAAAATAAGAAGAAAGTGTGCTACAAACAAAACTAACTTAAAAGGAATTAGATACAAAACACATATTCAAATGTCTGTCATTATTTGTTTTGGATCTAAGATCTTGATGGGTTAGGAGCTGTAAACAGAGAAGAAATTAGAGAAACATTAGTTTATAAGCTTTTCAAACAAAAAGGTAAAGAAAAAAGAGGATATACACTTGTGTCACTATCGGCGATGATGTTTGAGGGAGGAAGCAGTGGGAAGAGAGAGAAAGAATGGGGCATGTGAGAAGAGATAAAAGGGTTTTTTATACCTTCACTGTTGACCATAATGTTGGAGGTACGAAGGGTCACCGGTGAGAGGTTGAGAGTTTGTCTGGAAAAGAAGAGAGAGGCAGAGACGAAATTTAGAGAGTCGGCTGACTAAGTTAGTAAGTTAGGTCATGATAACGAAGATGAGACATAAGGAATTGGTCAATCGGTTCTATATTGGTCGACTGGGAGGTCGACTGGTACGGTCCAACTCAATCTCAAATATTTGCGATTCTGCCACTGGTCACTTTCATTTAAAAATTTACGGTTTTTCCATTACGTAATTACGATTCTACCATTATTTAATTACGATTTTGCGATTTCTCTTTTAAAAATCATATTTTCTTCCTAAAAAAATCTAATATATATATATATATATATATAATTATATTTTCTTCCACCAAATCTTTTAATTAATTTCTTCAACCTCAGTCCACATTTTTCTTCAAAAGCCTTTGATTTCAAACTTCTAAGTTTCAAAATTTTCAGTACTTTTTTCTTTAAAAATTTTCTAACTCTTTCCAATAAATTTCTCAAGATCATCTTTCAAAACTTAGTTCAGATGAATACTAAATCTTTCATGTATGCATTATTTTATTTAATATAATATCAATTTACCTCTTTTCCTTTGTTTTAAGGGTATGAGTATTACATTTCTACCGTCCTTATAAAAATTTAGTCCCTAAAATTTTCTTACCTATCTCTTGAAACAATTGGGGATAATCTTTCATCATTCTTGCCTCTCGTTCCCAAATAATCTCTTCAACATCTTTATTCTTCCATAAAACTTGAACTAAAAGAATCATTTTATTCCGCAATACTTGTTCCTTTCTGTTTAAAATTCTAACTGGTATTTGCATGAATGTCAAATCTTTTTGTAATTCTACATCCTGACTCAAAATACTATGGGATTCATCATGTAAACACTTTCGCAAAACTAAAATATGAAACACATTATGTAGCTGCTTCAATTCTGGAGGCAAATCCAATCTAAAAGCTATTGGTCCAACTCTCTCTCATTCACCTCATAGGGCCCCACAAACCTCAAACTAAATTTCTCTTTCTTTCCAAATCTCAAAACTCCCTTCCATGGAGACAATCAACAGTAAATAAACATCATAGTTCACTAAGAAACTCAATACACTTGCTCTCAACATATCTTCTAGTATTATAATAATCCTCTCTATCCGTCCATCTGTTTAAGGATGAAAAGATGTACTAAATTGTAACTGTGTACTCATAGTCTTATGAAAACTCCTCAAAAATCTAGAAGTAAATATAGAATCTCTATCTAATATAATGCTCAAAGGTACCCCATGCAATCTCAATATGTCTACTACATATAGCTTAACCAACTTTTTAGGAGTCCAAGTAATCTTAAAGAAAATGGGATGACTTAGAAAGTCTATCTAAAATCACCAACATAATATTGTGCCTTTTCTAGGTATGGAAAAAACCTAAAATAAAATCCATACTATCATTCTCTCATGGCCACTTTGGCATTGGAAGAGACTGTAGTAAACCTAGTGGATGTCTATTCTCAGACTTCACCTGCTGCCAAACTAAACATCTAGAAATGTACTCAGCTACATTCCTCTTCATCCCTGACCATCAATAATTTTGTCTCAACCCCTTATACATGTTATTATTACCTGGATGCATTGAATACATGGAATCATGAGCCTCTCTAAAAATCTCATTTTTTTCAAATCAATATCCATTAGGAACACAAATCATATGTCCCAATACCACCATACCATCCTCCCTGATTGTGAACTCAGTCTGTTTCCCACTCAAAAACTCCTGTTTGATCTTCTCTATTTGTTCATTTCTACTTTGCTCATCTCTACTTCGTATTTCAAACAAATGTTTAACAATAAAAGGTTGCACCACCATATTAGTCATCAACACTCCTTTATCATTAACACTCAACTGCATTCTCATCTCTCTCATTTCAACCATCAAATTCATATCATAAATCCCAATAGTAGCTAATCTCCATGTAAACTTTCTACTGAATACATTAGCCAACATTCACTTTCCCCGGATGATAATGAATTGTATAGTCATAGTCACTAATTGACTCCATTCATATCCTCTATTTCAAATTCAACTCCCTTTAGGTAAGTATATATGTCAAACTCTTACGACCAGTAAAAATCTCATA
This sequence comes from Bretschneidera sinensis, assembly GCA_023935145.1. Lineage (NCBI taxonomy): Eukaryota > Viridiplantae > Streptophyta > Magnoliopsida > Brassicales > Akaniaceae > Bretschneidera > Bretschneidera sinensis. The sequence continues at coordinate 81,083,524 of CM043703.1, read as the reverse complement.
AGTGGCTCCATACAAATGATGTATCCAAATCTTCAACACAAACACTATGACAACAATTCTAAATCATGGGTCAGGTAATTCCTATCATGGCTCTTCAACTGTCTAGAAGAATAAGCTATAACTTTTCCATGTTGCATTAACACACATCCCAACCCTTGATGCGACACATTAGTGTACACCACAAATTCTTCATCACTAGAAGGAAGTACTAAAACCAGAGCCATAGTCAACTTCTTTTTTAACAGTTGAAAACTCTTCTCACACTCTTATGATCATTCAAACTTCAACCCTTTCTGGTCAACCTAGTCAATAGTACTGCATAGATAAATTTTTTTTGAATGAATCTTCTCTAATAACCAGCCAACCCAAATAAGCTTCTAATTTCTATCACATTAGTCAATCTCTTACAATTTAGCACTGCCTCTACCTTCTGTGGATCAACAACTATACCATCTCCTGACAGAACATGCCCTAATAAAGATAATTTATTCAGTCAAAACTCACATTTAGAGAATTTTGCATACAACTTCTCTACATGCTTCACCCACAGCTCATCCTCAGAAGGATTCATACATCCTTTAAATGACATGGGATTCAACTCAATGAATCTAAGAAAATAATCTCCCTATATCTCATGCACAAACTCACCTTCCCTCTCTTAAACATCCACCTTTATTGGATCTACAACAACCTCGGGCTCTACTCTAGCCTACTTATCTAGTCTATGTTGTAGACTATCAGCTATATCCTCTACTGCATTTATTCTCTCAAGAGCATGAGCAAGAATTTTTCTTATCTCGTCTCTCCTAACCTCAGATTCTCTTACACCTCTACTAGTACCAACTGTACTATCTACAAGTTCCCTTCTAGGAACCGTAGACTTAGACTCAACCTCCATCTCAACCTTGACTAGTCTAAATATTGGGGGTCTACCACGCATTCTCAGGTTAGCAACTCTAACTCTAGGTCTACCACATCCACGCGGCATCCTCAAACTCTACATTAAGATATAATTTATTTTAATCTTCCACTTTCTTACTATTTATGCATTCTTCAAAATCATAAAACCTAATGCTTTGATACCAAAAATTGTAATGACCCATCCCAGGTTGGTCACCCCTGAGATGGTGTCGTCATGTTTTGTCATCCCAACACGACACATATATGCAACAATATAAAAATACATCAACTGAAATTAAAAATTACATTCAAACCTCAACTCTTTTTAGAGGTGATAGAACATCATTCTCCTATCAGAAACAATATATAAATATAAAAAAATGCATGAAAATATTTTATTAAAAAATTTCTTTCTTCTTTCTTACAATGTCTAAGGACTTGACCACGAGACTTACTTAAGGTAATTACTCTGATATCAGCTCTAAACTCTATCTGTCATGTCCGCTGCCTAAAAATTTTCAACAATGAGGAGTGAGCTTCACAAGCTTAGTGAATTAAATTTACTAGAAGTACTCGATTGTATACTTCCAATCACATCTTATAATTCAATGATTTCTAATTCATCAATATGAATCATCTATTTTTCCACATATATAATTCAATATTTCAAACAATCTTCCAATATTCATTCATTTGTTATCTCATATAATTCAATAATAACATTCTATTATCACTACTCATATTATAATTCTAACCACTTATCAATCTCTTCTTAAATTAATCATCAAACATATCAATTTTTCTTCTAATATATTTAATCATCTTGAGATTATCAATTCAACATCATTATTTACCTCATTATGAGGTTTACAACATATAATCTATCAATCAAATAATTTTATCATATCATCCTTTCATTTTTTTTTTCTCATCATTTCTGTCTCTTTGTGAGACTCATTTGTTTATTAATAATTTCACAATCAAAACTGATGCTTTAGCATCTTATTCAACAATAATAAAATAACCGAATAAATAAACGAATGTGTTTAAATCATCTTTGTTTCTTTCTTTCTTTGTCATCACATCATGACATTATTTCATATTATCATCTAGGAATATCTTCCCACATGTCAACATGTTTCAGCCAGACCAACTACCTTCCTGGTCTTCTCAGCTAAACCAACTGCCTTCTTAGTCTTCTAAATCAGACCAACTACCTTCCTGGTTTTCCCTTTATCCATATGAACAAATGCAAGCAAGCATACATTAAAGCATTCAATTCAACTATCTCTTTCTCAAAATTATTATTTTATTATATATATATATATATATATTAAATTGTCTCCTCATATCTCATATCAAATTATCAATCATAGCTTGTTAAAAATTTCATTTATCCTTTCATTATATATTTCATCAACCTATTATTTCAAAAATATTACTTCTTATATAATAGATTTTCATCATATCAATTCTTCATATAATATCAACCAACCAACTATCATATATCATCCAATCATTATAATTCAATAATTAATTCAAATATCATCATTTTATATTTCATATTTATCTCGATTATTAAAAGTAAATCTAACTCACGTAGTAGCACTTAAAGCTACTCTTGGCCAACCTCTTTTCCTTTCTTGCTATGTTCAGCAATTTCACCCAATTGCTGATCACCAACACCTATCATAACATCTTCATTAAAAAAATTATATATTCTTCAGTTCTTCTATAATTCAAACTTTTAAATTTCTACACCCATTTTCGGGTAATTTCATATATGTATAAAAATTCATCTGTCTCAATTTTTAACTTTCAATATTTTTAACAAATTTTTTTTTTCGTTTTTGCTTGAATTCAAACTCAAATTTTTTTTAAAAAAAATACTGAAAATAATTTAAATTCTTCAAAATTTTATAATAAATTTAAAAAATATTACCTTTCAATATTTTTCCCAAATTTTCTTGAAAATCCTTCCGCGAACTTCAAATCATTTCAATATTTAATTATACGATTATCAATTATTTCAGTCCCAAAGTGTTTAAAAGTATTTTTCTTTGTTTTCTTGTAAGAGAAATTTTTTAGAGAGAGGAAACAATTTTTATAGAGAAACGAAATCTAAAACTGATTTTAACTAAAAAAAGCTGATTTATATGCTGAAAATCGGTCTGATCGATCAACTGCCCGATCGATCGGTTTTATACTGGTCGACCGATAGGCCAACTAGTTCGGTCCAGCCCAATCTCAAATATTTACGATTCTGCCATTGGTCACTTTCATTTAAGAATTTACGGTTTTGCCACTATTTAATTATGATTTTTCCATTTCTCCTTTAAAAGTCAATTTTCCATCTTTTCTTCCTAAAAAAATTTTAAAAATTATATAAAAATATGTAATTATACTTTCTTCCACCAAATCTTCTAATTAATTTCTTGAACTTCATTCCATATTTTTCTTCAAAATTCTTTCATTTTAAACTTCTAAATTTTAAAATTTTCATTACTTTCTTTTTTCAAAAATTTTTCTAACTTTTTCCAATAAGTTTCTCAAGATCATCTTTCAAAAGTTACTTCAACTAACTACTAAATCTTTCATGTATGCATTACTTTATTTAATATAATATCAATTTACCTCTTTACCCTTGTTTTAAAGGTACGAGTATTACACAAGCTAACTAAATAAAATCAAATTCGACCCTTTTTGAAATCAAACAATGATGTTGAAGTCAACCAAACAATATTTAACTAAAGGAAATACTTCTTGAGCTAGTTTCAGGTCTATCAATAAGTGTGGAGTATCTAAATTTTGGTCTTAGGCCTAACTAAATAAGGCCTCACTATCAAGGTTAATAACAATCAACATGTTTTCAATCAATCAAAGCATCGTGTTGTCAAACAAGAGAAGTATATCAATAACACATGATTCACATGCAAGGATAGGGTCAACCTAAAGGGATGGTTCTAGGGTTTCTAAGTGGTTGGCTCCACCTTACAACTTCAATGGGTTGAAAGGTACCTCATGGCTAGAAGGATGCCTTTATGCTCATTGAGTGTCTTGAATTATGTGGACCACAAGAGTATAAACGTGACCGTAAACCTTCATTACCTTTACAAAGATCAGATAAATCTTGCCACGCACTAAAGCTTGACGAAAATAGATTAGGGTTACACCAAGTTACTACATGGATATTGGGCCCCCAAGCTTCTCCGTCGTGAGCAAGGACAAGTTCTTTGTGATTGTGTAATAAGATTAAATTAAATTTAATATCTAAATAAGTTTCCAAGAATAGTATAAAGTTCAATTTCTCAAGTGGAGTATCCATCTATGGGCACCATACCTTTCACCACCCTTTGTCAATTAATATGGAGGCTCCCAACGAAATGGACTCTTTTAGTTCAAGGCACATTTTCCAAATTTGGCCTTATGTTATCCAAGCATGAAGTAAGGACAATGGGTAATGAGTCATCATTTGACCTTGAAGAGGCCAAAGTCCTTTATCATTAGTCTGCAAGAGATTCTAGGTTAAGAGATTGGGGTACAAAAGAGGAAGGGATTATAGCTTCTCATTTTGCCTAAGTAAAAACCTAGCATTTTGTGTTCTTGGAAATTTATTTAAAAATTAACTAAATTTAATCCTAATACACACTAGCACTCGACCATAAGCAAAACAATTTATATCGTATAAAGACATTTAAGCAAAACATCACAAATGGGAGGAAAGGGATGTAAATATGGAAGAATACTAAGCCCACAAGATTGTGGATAATATTGTCCTTCCATGGATGAGTTTATCCAAATTCTTTTCAAAGCATCGATTTATATAAAAAAAACTAAATCATCAAATACTTGGTATTTAAAGGGGCAATAGTTGAAGAGAAATAGAAGAAGAACACGAAAACGAATTAATGAACAAATGCTATGGAACTAGAAACAATTATAAGAAATAAAAGTAATGTGAATCACAAGTGAGTAGTTTGATTAGATCTTAAATATAAATATCATGTAAAATACATTAAGGAATCCTAAAACATAACGAAAGATATCCTAACATGACGTGTGAAATGCTATTAAAAAATGCAATAAGGAATGATATCTAAAAGAAAATTGCAAGAAATCTTAGAACTAAATGGCACATTAGAGAAATCGTAGAAACTAGATAACATAAAAAAGAAATTATATTTTAAGAAAATTAAGAAGTGTTGGTGTTTGTCTAAGGTTTAAACATGGTTTGAAAGGGTTCAGCATCAGGTCTTGGCACCTTGGCTCAAGTTCTGCGTGCCTTGGCCTTAAAGAAGTCCAGGGTTTGGGGTTGGTGCTGTGCGCCGTGGCCCAAGGAGAGTGCACTTCAAGCCGCGGCTTGCCCTGTTCTAAGCCGCGGCTTAAAGGCACACCTAATGCAAGTTTTTAACCTCTTTGAAAGGTGCGTGGGTGCATGATCAATATGAACAGGATCACTTAGACTTGATCAAGGGTTGTGGTTGATTGGTCCTTAAGATCTAAGGGTGGATATTGACCTTCAAGATTGTCAAGAAGTTGGTGCACTATATAAAGGGTCACCTAACTTCAATCTCAAAATAATTCATACACAATACATAAAAGTGATCATCATATAAGAGAATTCAAGTGCAAATGTGAGAGTGCAAAGACACAAAACACAGGAGAGGCACTAGAACAGATCTCAAAAGAGAGGTTGGTTGTAAAGAGAGAGTAACATAGATTGGGTAGAGGGCTTTTTAATAGTTCTATTTACTTTCTTTCTTCTTTTCTTTGGTTCTTCAAGAACTTGTGATTCTTGAAGGGGTGTTGTTGTAACTTTTAAGAACTCATTGATTTAGTGCAAAAACTTCAGAGGAACTCACAGGGATGTAGGCTATTACCGAACCTCGATAACAAATTGCTTGTCTTCTTTCTTTTCTTTGATTTCTGTTTTTGTTCTGATCATTACAAGTCATTCTAGACTTGGGTGTTTGGAAGACCACCTCCTGGGCATCTTGAGGGTGATTTCCCAACAGTGGTATCAGAGTCATGGTTCAAGAACAACCAGGTATTGGAGCAAGAACAGAAGGTATTGGAGCAAGACTCCAAGAATCAAAGATCAACTTCTTAGGTGATTCAAAAACGGAGTAAAGATCAAGATCTGATTGTGTTCTTGAGGGTGATTCAAGAATGGTATTGAGATCAATCTTCGATCGTGCTCTTGAGATTTAGAAGTTTGAGAAAGTATTTGTGGGTGCTGCATAAATCTGGGATTTTTCTCCGCAAGATGGGTTCAAACTTCATCGTTGAGAAGTTTGATGGAAAGGGAGACTTTGCTCTTTGGATGCAGAAGATCAAGGCTATTCTTATGCAACAAAAGGTGGGCATGGCGATTGGAGAAGATGATGCTTTTCCAGCAAGTATCACGGAAGTCCAGTGGATTGAGATGAAGAAGATGGCGTACAACACCATCTTCCTACACATGTCGGATAGTGTCACAAGGGAGTGTGGAGACTTGGAAGATCCAGCTGTCATATGGAAGAAACTAAATGAGTTGTTTCTTACTAAGACTCTCCCTAATAAGATTTATCTTCTTAAAAGAATCTTTGCTTTTAAAATGGATCATAATATAGAGTTGCAAGATAATCTTGATGTATTTAATAAGCTAGTTCAAGATTTGAATAGCTGTAGCATAACATTCCCGGATGAACAATTGGTTGTTATTTTGTTGAATTCTCTTCCTGATTGTTTTGATAATTTAATTAATGCAATTGAATATGGAAGAGATACACTAACCAAGGAAATTGTGATCAATGCTATAAGGGCTCATAATTTCAAAGTCAAGATGAGGGAAGCATCAAGTGGAGAAAGGTTGTTCGTTAGAGGAAGGCCAACAACTCGGAATGGCAGTAGCATCCATGGCAACTATCGGGAGAGATCAAAAGGTAGAGGGCAGAGCTATGGGAGATCACATTCCAAACCGAAGTTAGGAGGAAGACGATGCTTCTACTACAACAAGGAGGGCCTGATTGAGGAAGAAGCCATACCAATAATGGAGAGGCTTCGGTTGCCAAAGAAGAACAACAAGATGACGTTCTTGATGTGTGCTCAAATGTGAGCAAGAAATGGATTTTGGATTTCGGGTGCACTTACCAAATGTGCCCTCACCAGAATTGGTTCAAGAATTTCTAGGAAACCAATGATGGAAAGGTTTTCTTGGGGAGTGACACTTCTTTCCAAGTGAGAGGGATAGAAGATATCCAGTTGAGGATGTTAGATGGAGTCACAAGGCTACTGTGGAATGTGAAGTATCTTCTGGATTTGAAAAGGAATTTGATCTCATTGAGGCAACTGGATTCCATGGGGTATACATACAAGGCAGAGAGAGGAAAGATCAAGGTGACCAAGGGATCTTTAGTAGTGCTCAAAGTAGCATTAAAAGATAGACTCTATGAGATGATCAGAGAGACAAAAATCAAGAATCAAGCAAGCTTGATGGCTGAGATAGATAGGGCTGCCCTTTGGCACACTCGCTTGGGACATATGAGCGAAAAGAGCCTGCAAATTCTCAGCAAGGATGGTTTACTTGGTGGTGACAAAGTAGAAAAACTCGATTTCTGCTACTGTTTTGTTCTTGGGAAGCAACACCGGGTCAGCCTCAACACTGAAATGCACAAGTCTAAGGGCAATCTTGACTACATTCATTCGGATCTTTGGGGACCAACAAGAACACCAACACAGGGAGGTAATCGTTACTTTCTTTTTTTAATTGATGATTATTCAAGAAAGGTTTGGGTTTAGTTGCTTAAAAATAAATCAGATGCTTTGAATAAATTTGTGGTGTGGAAAAAGTCATTGGAGACTCAAACAGGTAGGGTAGTTAAGGCTTTACGAACCAATAATGGCTTAAAATTTTGTAATTAGGATTTTGATAAATTATGTGAGTTAAATGGCATTCTTAGACATAGAATGGTTGCAAAAACATCTCAGCAAAATAGAGTTGCTGAGAGGATGAATAGAACCCTTATGGAAAATGTTAGATGCATGTTAATTGGGTCTGGTTTATCAAAATATTTTTGGGGGGAAGCTGTGGCTATTATTGCATATTTGGTTAACAAATCACCCTCTAGAGCTTTAGAGCTCAAGACTCCCATGGAGATGTGGAGTGGGAAACCCCCTGAGTTGAGCAACCTTAGGACTTTTGGGTGTGTTGCATTTGCACATCAAAAGGATGATAAACTTAGCCCAAGGTCTAGAAAATGTGTATTTCTAGGGTATGGTGATGGGGTTAAGGGGTATAGGCTTTGGTCCTTAGAACCAAAAGGAATGAAACTCATAATAAGTATGGACGATATTTTTAATGAATTATTATTTCCCTATTTGGAGAAAACTAACCTTGTAGGGGCTAGTGAGCAAACCAGTCCAGAATTTTTGAAGCATAGCATCAAGGAGAATTCAGTTCAGGTAGAGCAAGGAAGGCAAGAGGGTTCGGACCAGGTAGAGCTAATTGATGAAGGCCAAGCTCAGGACACTCAAGAGGAGGCTGAACTAGAAGGGGTTGATGCAGCAAGTCAGAATGACTACCAGCTCATAAGGGACCGGGGAAAGAGGGTGGTTAGACCACCTTTGAGATATGGGTTTGCGGATGCTAATGTAGTAACTCCTTATTCAGAAGGAGGGACGGTTAAACCAAAAACTTACATTGATGCCATAGAATATAAGGAGTCATCAAAATGGCAGCTAGTTACGGAGGAAGAAATGGATTCTTTGAGGAAGAACAACTCTTAAGAATTGGTGCCCAAACCAGAAAAACAGAGAGTTATGGATTATAGGTGGATCTACAAGATCAAAGAAGGGAACCCTCCAGGGGATGAAGTTCGGTATAAAGCTGGGCAGGTGGTGAAGGGGTTCACACAAAAAGAAGGCATATATTTCACTGAAATATTCTTACCGCTTGTGAAATACAAGACGATAAGGATAGTGTTAGCAATGGTGGTCCAATTCAATTGGGAAATCAAGAAAATTGATGTGAAGACAATGTTCTTACATGGAGAGCTTGATGAGACCATCAACATGAGGCAACTCGAAGGCTATGAGGAAGGAAGGTAAGGGGACTTGGTGTGCCAATTGAAAAAATCTCTCTATGGCCTGAAGTGATCACCTCGGTAATGGAACAAGAGGTTCGATTCTTTTGTAACTAGCTTGGGTTTCATGAGGAGCTACTATGATTCATGCTTGTACTACAAGGGGCACAAGGTGGAGGAAGTGGTGATCATCCTCATCTATGTCGATGATATGCGGCTGGTTGGTAGCAGTAGGGAGAGGATAGAAAAATTAAAGTCTTAACTTAGTTCGGAGTTTGAGATGAAGGATCTTAGCCATGCACAGAAGATCCATAGGATGAATATAATATGGGAAAGGGAGAGAAACAGATTGAAGATTTCTCAGACTTCCTACATAAAGAAGATGATATCTAAGTTCTCTATGGAAGATAGCAAACCAGTGAAGGTTACCCTTCCTGGTCATTTCAAGTTCTCCAGCGATCAATGTCCAAGATCGGAGGTGAAGAAGAAGGAAATAGAAAAGGTCCCTTACTCTAGTGCGGTTGGTTTAGTTATGTTCACCATGGTAAGTACTAGACCCGATATTTCTCATGCAATAAGTGTCCGCAGTAGGTTTATGAGTAATTCCGAAAATGAGCATTGGCTTGGGATGAAGTGGTTGCTAAGGTACTTGAAGGGAAGCCCAGATGTAGGGCTGATTTATGAGAAGAGGGATAAATCCATCTGTCTTGAGGGTTATGTGGATTCAGACTATGGAGCAGACTAGGATAAAAGAAGATCGATTGCCTCATACTTCTTCAACTTAAACGAATGTTGTATAAGTTGGAAGGCTCAGTTGCAGCCGGTGGTAGCACTCTCAACAACTGAGGCTGCGTACATAGCAGCAACGGAAGCCATTAAGGAGGCTATGTGGTGCAAAGGGTTGTTGGAAGAGTTAAAAGTCCTAAAAGAGCAGGTGATGGTGTATTCGAATAGTCAAAGTGCGTTGTACTTGTGTAAGAATTCGGTGTTCCATGATTAGACAAAGTACATGGATGTTCGGTATCATTTCATTCGGGAAAATGTTACAGAAGGATGCATTCATGTGGACAAGGTAGCCACGGAAGAAAATCCTGCAGATTTAGGCACCAAAGTTCTACCTCTAAGTAAGTTCAATCATTGCCTTGGACTATTTAGGATTAGAGTTGGTTGATATGGTGACTCAACTTGAGTTTGGATCCTGAGTTCTCTGTACAATGGGTTTGGGTTTAATCGTTTAGACAAAGATAGAGATTGTTGGTGTTTGTCTGAGGTTGAAACATGCTTTGAAAGGGTTCAGCATCAGGTCTTGGCGCCTCACCTCAAGGAAGTCCAGGGTTTGGGGTTGGTGCTGTGTGCCACGGCCTAAGGAGTGTACATAGCCACCTGGCCCTGTGTGTCGTGGTTCAGCCACTTCAGGTCGCAGCCTCCAGCATGACATGAAGAATTATGGAGTTGCAGCCCTCTTCAGGCCGCGGCTTACCCTGTTCTAGGCCATGGCTTGAAGGCACACCTGATGCAAGTTTTTAGCCTCTTTAAATGGTGGGTGGGTGTATAATCAATACGCACAGGATCACTTAGATTTGATCAAGGGTTGTGGTTGATTGGTCCTGAAGATCTAAGGGTGGATATTGACCTTCAAGATTGGTTAAGAAGTTGGTGCACTATATAAAGGGTCACCTAACTTCAGTCTAAACATAATTTATACAAAATACATACAAATGATCATCATACAAGAGAATTCAAGTGCAAGTGTAAGAGTGCAAAGACACAAAACACAGGAGAGGCACTAGAATAGATCTCAAAAGAGAGGCTGCTTGTAAAGAGAGAGTAGCATAGATTGGGTAAAGGGATTTGTAATAGTTCTTATCACTTTCTTTCTTCTCTTTTTTCGTTCTTCCAGAACTTGTGATTCTTGAAGGGGTGTTGCTGTAACTTGTAAGATCTTATTGATTTAGTGCAGAGAGTTCGAACTCACGAGGACGTAGGCTATTGCCGAACCTCGATAACAAATTGCTTGTCTTTTTTTTTCTTTGATTTCTGTTTTTGTTCTGATCATTACAAGTCATTCTAGACTTGGGTGTTTGGAAGATCATCTCTTAGGCATCTTGAGGGTGATTTCCTAACAAGAAGAGATATTATAAAATGACAAGAGAGAATGGAATCTTGGGGATTCTTAAAAGATAATGTCACAAAGATAATATCCATTTTTTTTATGAATACTACGCAAAAAAATAGCAGAACACCAAAGAATAAACCAAAGTTTTACAATTTTAATTGAATTGAACAATGTGATGAGCAAAGAAATCACATCTCAATTAGTATTAGCATGAATCTAAAAATAAAGTGTAGATACCCTCAAATGGCCAATTGGCTCGTTGAGGTGATGAACTTAAAAGCATGAACTTGGATTGGTTGAATCACCAGATTACAAAAGATTAATTTTTAGGCTTGTTGTTTTTATGGAAAAATGTGCTTTTACCCAACCTATTACATTATGAACTAAAACCCCCAAAAATATAGCTTAACTTTGCTAGAGAAGAATTGGTAGAAGCTTATGAGGTTGAAAGGTGTCTTGAAATGGTGCAAGAGGGAAATTATATAGGCTTAGTTGGGACAAGAAGGAGGGTGAGGAGTGTTTGTAACTTTTGGATGGCTATGATAGGACAAAGGATGGATTTTAAGGTCTAGTCTAGTGGGATTTGAAGGTAATAGTTTCTGCTTGAAATTGGTGTTCTGTACTGATGGACACTGTTCATAGGTCGATCAACATTATTCTCCTATATTTTGGTTTTGTAATCTGGTTTTCTTCCACCTTCAAAATTTGATTCAATTGTTCACCGTGTCCTAATAATTTTGTGACCATAGTTTCATCATTGGGTCCATATGTTGAACATTTTAATTCTTGGAACGAAATGCAGTGTCTATATGCACCATAGAAATTCATATTAAAGCTTGGCCTAGAAGGAATAAACATAAAGACCAAACTTCATCGAATTGAGGTACATAAAGGACATCATGTAGGACTCAGGTTTGACCATCGATCAACGTTGGTTGATAGGTGTCTGAACCCTTAACATCGACTCTTAAGTTTCTCCTTACATATATCTACTGTGCACCTTGTCAGTTTTGGTGTTACCATACAGTGCTCCTTGGTGTCCAACTATATGATATGCCTCTCTTGAGTCTATAATCCATAAAATATGAGATTCAATGAGCACTACATAGTTATAAACATAATTATTAATTAAAGAAGTGGAGTAGAGTAATACCTTTTTCGACTCAATGAAGTCACAAGCGAAGTGACGTAACTCATCATAGTTGTAGCAACTCATTTTGTTCTTGTCTCTCTTACCACCACACTTACTCCTCTTGTGCTTTTTAGTCTTCTTGGGTGCTAGAATGATCTCCTTATCTAAAGACTTACATAAATTGAATTTAGCAACACAAGATTGACCTTAATACTTAGCAGCCTCAAAGTGCTCATCTTGTAGCTCCAAGTGATGCGCAACATCATCAAAAATTTTAAGCTTTTTGTTATGCATCATTTAAACTTTCATATGCTCTCAGTTCTTATCTAAAGACTAGATAACTGTTTGTACCTCTTGTTCATCAGCTAAAGGATGACCTTTTGCCTTAATCGCCTTTATAATGTTTTAACATTTCAAATAGATACTGCCTCATTTAATGACATAGGTGCTTCTCGTAAGTTCCAAACTTGACAATGAGACATCTCAACTTGGCAGAGAAACACCTATACTTCTCTTTCATGGAAACCCAGATTCCTTGAGTGGCGTCATACTTCACATGCTGATATGCGAGATCATCTTGCATATTGCTCAACATCACCATGCGACCAATGTTATCATTCATTTTGTAAGATTCATAAGCCTCATGATCTCTTTCACTTTGAGCTGGAGTTCCTCACTTAGGTTCACTAATGGTGTGGTTGGTAATTCCCTTAGTAGCTAGTGCTTCAAGGATGTACTGAATCTTTTGGTGCCAAATCCCAAAGTTTTCACCGTTCAGTTTTTCATCCTTGTCCAATTCAATGTTAACAGTCTTTCGATTTGAAGGCATGTTTTAAATAAATATATGGAGACATATCATATAATCAAATACGGGCACATTCATAACCTTATTCACGTATATTTATTTTGCAGCAGATGCAAACTAATTTGATGATAATTTTGCATATAATCAAAAGTTTGCTATTCTCATTATCATCTCCTATGTACAAAAGTTTAATCATCACAAACTTAGTATAATTTATTCAAAATTTAAGTCCTAGGTAAGAATTCAATTCAATTATTCAAATACTAGAACTCTTACTCAGTTCAGCGTGCTAGTACTGATGCGGGAGCTTAGTGGAATCTGTTTCCAAAGATAATTTTAGTGTTTGTTGTAGTAGAAATTTTAATTATCTATTTATTAGGGATTTGGAAGTAATAACTTATTTAGTAGAATAATATTTATTACCTAGATTTTAGGGATTTTATTTAATCACCAAGATTAGTAGTGATTAGTTTCCTAAAGATAAGATAATTCTGATTGGTTAGAAATGCTTGTTCTCTATGAATAAGGCTCTTGTTTCATCCTATAAATATCCCTCTTAAGATATTAATTGTAACAATTTTTCCCCATTTGGTTGCAGTAATTGAATCAAATTTGTAATGTAATCGAGACTGTAATGTAATTGAGGCTGTAATGGAATCGAGATCGAAATCTGATTACATTATTTGGTTAGAACATGGAAAAAAACCATTGAATTTAAGCTGGAATCGATTGTAGTGTTTAGTTAATATGTTCATACCACTGGAATGAAATCATATTGACTAAAATGTGTTTAAGGATAAATTGTATATAAAATTAATCATATTAATTATTATACTTATTTATTTATATTAAACATATTATTTTATATTTATTTCTTATTTACTTATTAATTATTCGTAATTTATAATTTTTTTATATAATTATCTTATACGGAGTACTATTTAATTATTTATATGTTATATTATTAATATATTATAATAAAATTATTTTATTTTTTTGTTATATTATTATATTAATATATATTTATATTTTAAATATATTTTAAATTATTTATTTTTAATTATATATCATATATGTACTATTTATTACTAATATAATATTATTATACATTATTTTTATTAAATTAAATTATTTACTTAAAAATATTATATTATTACAATAAAATATTCTGTTAATATTTAATTCTATTTTGAAATATTTATTAGTTTACTTATTTTTTAGTTTTTAATAATATATTGGTATTTTAATTACTATTATATTATTATTCATTTATTATTATTTTTTAATATATTATATTGTTTGCTATAATATTATTATTTTATTATTGAGTAAAATTTTATATTAATATTTAATTATTTTGTGAATACAAAGTGAATCAATGTTGTAATGTAATGGCCATTACACTCCTTCAAAAATGCAATGCTCATTACAACATTTTGGTGTAATGGGCTTTACAATGTAATACTTATTACAACCATTTTAAACCAACTAAACAATGTAATAGGCATTACGAGATGAATGAGAATTTCATTACAATCTTGATTACTCCTAACAAACGAGCTTTTTAAGTTTTATATTCAAATTAATAAATCAGAGAGATTATTCTCATTTTTTTCCTCTTCTCTTGTGTGGATTCCTAGAGAGTTAAGAGTGTTATATCTTTGGATTGGTCATACAAAGTGGTGATTTGACCATTGAAGATCATCGTAGTGCAGTTCTAAACCTTGCCACAATTGATTTCTTTTATCTTAACCCAACTTTCGACGTTAACTGGTCTTAGAGCCTGGTTCATGGTTTGTCTAACATCAATGGACTACAACAATCGTTCGTGACCACTACAACAATAGTTTGAGATTTGTTAATCAAGAATAGTTTAAGATTAGGAGTCCTCCTTATGTGGGGTTAGGTTTTTGAGTCCTGTATGCTACAGGGGGAAACGCCTAAGGTTTTTGGCTTAGTCTAGGGATCTTTTCAACTGTTTTTTACACTGATCACTAGTTTTTAGCTTGCATTATAGAGGGAAATCTGGAGCGGGATGAGGTTGATTGGTGGATGGGATAATGGATCTTCCTTGGGAAAAATTACGAATTACTAAAGAGGAAACAATTGCAGTAAACATTAGTTTAGAAGTACAAGAGATTTCACGTTCTGCTAAGAAACATTGTTTGATTGGGAAGCTATTAACTAAGAAGTTTTATAGTAAGGATGCTTTGAAAAAAAATATGCGATTGATCTAGAGATTAGAAGGTGAGGTTTTTATATGGGAATTTGGCATTGAGATCTTGGTGTTCAATTTCAAGAACCCAGATTATAAAGCACTTTTGTATGATAGGACACCATGGTTATTTAATGATGCGTTATTAGTTTTGAAAGAATATGATGGTGAATCTAAACCTTCGATGATCGAGTTCAGGTACTCGCTGTTTGGGTCCGGATTTATAATTTATTGCTTTTCGATATGACTACAGTTATGGAACAAAAGATTGGAAATTCAATTGGCAGAACCTTGCAGGTTGACGTGCCCAAGAATCGAGCAACGTGGGGCAAGACTTTACAGGTTCGGGTATTGTTAAACATCCATAATCTGCTAAAACGTGGTATATTTGTTTGATTGGAGGAGGGAGAATTCAACAGGTTTTTTTCAAGTATGAACACTTGCCCAAATTCTATTTTATTTATAGTATTCTCGGCCATAGACATCGTGATTGTGAGGTTGGCAAATGGAGGAGAGAACAGGGGGCAACAGTAGAGTTTCAATACGGCCTATGGCTCAAGGAGACGATGGAGAGAATGAGAGTTTATTCGACCTCGTTGATTAGTGTGGAGGGGGTCCAGATATTTGAATCATCTAACTGTCAAGAAGGAGGGGTGGGCTGGGAAAAAGGGTTGTGTTAGAGAGTATGCAGCCATCAGGGAAAAGAATAACGACTCAATCAATGCAAACTAGCGTGATACGAGGTTAGCATTGAGTGAAGCTGAGTTGAGGGCCAGGGGGAGGACAGTGTGCAAGAAGAGTTAGTTTGGGAGAGGGATGTTTCTCTTGATGAGAGGGATCAGTTTGTTACTGAGGTACTAACTCAAAGTTCGGGTGGAATGAAGGACCAGGGGCTAGTAGACATGGCGAATTATGTTGTTGTTTTAAGCAACAATTATACAAAGGAAGAGGAAACACAATTAATGGTAATGAATTAAGGTTAAGGATTTCAAATTATGTCGTAGTCTGCCTACCTTAATAGGAGAGGAAAAAGGGAGGGAGAGAGAAGGAAGTTTTGTAGGTTCAAAAACAGAACCGGGGGATTAATTACTGATGGAGTAATTACGATTGAATTCGTAAGGTCCTTAAGAAATTTTGTGGATCCTTTAACCAAGGGACTTGCAAGAGAGTAAGTGGTTAAAACAACTCAAGGATGGGTCTCAAGCCTATACGATAGGATCACCAATGATGGAACCTTGACTCAACTCTTACTAAATCTAGGTCTTGAGTTCAATGAATAAAGTATATCATTAGTAGTGATTGTAAGCATCTAGATTTACATTTCCATCCCAAGAGATATGATGCTTGGAACCATAATGATAAAGTGTAAGTGAACTGTGAGTTCCTAATAAGCTTATTAAAGATTTTCTTTGGTATGTTAAATTACGAAACATACTTGATAAGCTTACCTAGTGAGTGTGAAGTGTGGCCGCTTCTATTGAGTTCAAGGGCTTGATTCTAGAGCACTCATAATATAAGATACATGACACAAGGCCTTCAAACGTGTCGGCAATAATTTATGGCAACTTCTAAGAGGAGAAGTCTCATGTGTGAGACATGTCTGGTTAAACAAATAGGATTTGTGGTTTAAGGTATTATACTATCACATATTCTGTTTAAATTTGATGTGTTTTCACTAAGTGAACATTCAAGTCCTAAAGACATCTTCATTTATGCATGAACTTTAATGGATGATAAAAATCAGTTTTCAAGGTTTTATCGAGTCAAATTATTTTGAAAATGGTGGGGGATTGTTGATGATTTCAAATAAACTTGGTTTTAAGTTTGGGATATTTTAGAAAATCAAAGAAATGAGAACAGGAAAAAGAAACAAATTTTGGTTTTTCAGAGTTGATACAGTTGACTGGATGGTGTATACAATCGATTGTATGAAGCATTCAATTGGTTGAATGGAAGGATGAAAATTCATTGAACTCTCTGTAACATTTTAAGTCGATTGAAAATATGGTTCAGTGGATTGGATGTTCGAAAATTCAAAATTTTAGAATGTTTTATGTCATTTAAATGTGGAAAGAAGTGTCATTTGTGAAGGAACACTTGATATTCAGTTTTAAACTGAAACAAAGTGTCTCTAATGGAAAGACACACTCATTTCAACACTATAAAAGTGTGTTCAACTGTCATAATTAAAACAATATAGATTACAACCAGATTTTCTAGGTTGTCTCTCTTTTTCTTCTTCTCCTTTCAAATATTGATTTACTTATGTCCATAAATCTTGCAAATTTTTAGACATAAGTGTTATACATCCATAAACTCTTAGAAGCTGTTGTGGGTTATTCTCACAAGTTCAAAGTGCAGAATAACATTAGAGCTTCATTGTATCTTAGAGGAATTTGCCGGTAACCTCTTGCACTGTAAGGGGCAAATTAAACCTTAAGGAAAGTGATCTGGTCACACCTTGAAGCCTCTCTCTCTCTCTCTCTCTCTCTCTCTCCTCTCTCTCTCTCTCTCCTCTCTCTCTACTCTCTCTCTCTCTCTCTCTCTTATTTTGATAAATATCCTTACTTTCAGTTATGTTTCCCCACAAGATATTCAACAGTAGTAAGAATTGAAAAGGATCACAATGGAATATTATGGAAAACACACACAGAGAGAGCTACCAAACAATCAGATTGTTTTTGAGATGTTAATAGTTTACATCCAACAAGGAAGAGGGTGGCATGTATTTCAAGAAGAAAAGAAACGCTATTTCCAAAATGAGGACCTGAGAATTAAATGTAGATTGCCATTTAAAGTTGTCCAAATCCAAATTATAGATGTTGTTCTCTTATTACCTTAAATAATCTTCTGTCATTAAAACAATTCACAGCAATCCCTTTTTCATTTTTTAAAATCTTAAATAGACTGCCAAAATTACTTTTCAAGATAAAATTGTTATTCACCTTTTGGCTGGCACACCCTCAAAGTACAAAACCTATAATAAAATTATAATCTCATCATTAATATAACAGGAAAACTTATTGTATAAATATCATATTTTCTAATTTTTATTATCTTTCTTTTTTACCTCGATGATTTGGCAACTTATAATTAATTTCAAATGTATAAATTAAGCTAGATATAACTCCGGTCCTTGATTGCACTTTGACTTACTTGTTATGGATGAATTTCATTTATCCTCAATTGTGACGTGCATGAATGTGTACCCAAAAAAATTGTGTGACGCACATGGAACTAATTTCAAATCATCAATTTCTAAATTCTCTTCATGAATTACATACATACATGCATGGGGAGATTATTCTTGATGCCATAAGAAGTTTCAACAGTTCTACTCTATGCTGATTTAATTTCAGGTTACATAAATAATTACATGCATGCATCTAAAACAAAGGTCTGACGTTCAAATCTTCACTCGCAACTAATCGAAAAAAAAATACTTACTCTATCCAACTTCATTTCCCCACTTTTACTTTATGCATCTCTAAAATAATTTTGGCATATGATAATTCTTAAAGAAAATCCCTCAGAGTCAAAAGTTGTGAATGTTGTATTTTTGGATGGATCAATTAAGTATCCTCTTGCAAGATCTTCTTGCCATGCTGGACGTTATTTTATAGAAGATCCAAAGACCAATATTTGATGTGGTAGACCATATCATATTACTTAGGGGTGGTGGCTCTTAACGGTTAAAATGGAACAAATCGAGCCCAAACTGATCATATGATTAATTTTCCTAGTTTTGATTTTCTATCTTAAAATAATTTCAAATAGACATGAGAAAAAAATACAAAAAATAAATAACATATTACTGGATATCAACAACAAAGCTTAATGAAACTTCAAATTGCATAAATAGATATATTGTTATATTTTAAAAAATACATAAATATATATGCTTATTTAACTAATTACAAATATTGCAATTTAGTTTATAAAAAAAAATCCAATTTATAAGATTCAAAACCATAGGGCTCTTTCATTTCCCGTTCTGTCGTGGATTATCTACAAATTATAGAATATCTCACAGATAGGTGCCATTTTCGCTAAAGATTCAAATTTCAAGAGTGGTTTCTCAATATTTAGAATTTGAGGGTCTGCATCAACATGATAATTATGTGCGAACCAGACCTGCAAACGGTCGAACATCGCATTCTAGGTCCAATGGGGCTAAGCATCCCTTTCCATGGTTCATTTTATTGTTTGCAAGTACATCTAATGATGAAGGCCTCGCATTACCATGTTGCTCTTGATCTATTGGTTGCCTATTAAAGGGTTTGCCCATTTGACCACAAGCACTTGCTAAAGGCCTTTCCGGAGTCACTTCTAATGCTACTTCATCATTTTTGGTATCATTGTTGATATACACAAGACTGATAATTTTAGGGTTTTCATTTTTTTGCCATCAATGTCATATCTTATCAGCAATCCTTTAGACATTTTAGATTTATGTACTTGAAAATATTACAATAGCACAATGGGGTTATAAAGTTAATAATTACTAATATTTATAAGTAATAATTTATAACTTATGTATAATTAATTCTTGACTACTAAACACAAATGATTTAGTTCATCAATTCATCGAAGAAGAATCTTTTTTAACCGTAGACCTCTTTGGGTTATAAAGATAGAGCTTGAAAAGGATAAAGTTCACTACTTCAACTATGATAGAAAAGGCACATTTGATGGTGTATGAGAAAAGTACCACGTCAAAATTAAAGAATCATGTAAATGTCTATAATAATCACTTGCTTATTAACTATATATAATCTATTTAATAAAAGAGAAAAATTTAAAATTACCGTGTAGTGTTTCCCATTTGTGCGCTCCTACCGTTGAATGTACCAACTTTCTAATCTCTCGAGTTAAATTGTATTTGTTTGTCATATTTAGGTTATCATGCTTATGCCATGCAAATTATATATATATATATATAAAACCAAGTTATAACCTAAGTTGAATTTTTAACTCAATTGATACACACATATATATTCTAAAAAAAAGAAAAAGAAATCCATAAACTATATAATGTGGGGAAATTAAAATTCTAGTAATATTATACTTGGTCAATGATTTGAATGGTATGGTCATCTTCGGGTACACTAAACCATAAGGGTACCACTTTGGTCACTTGTGACTATAAGTTTTCTTGAGCGAGTTTTTTATAGTCACTCACCCTTTACTATTGCAAATAAACATATAAAATTTTTAATTTATAGCATAAAAAAACCATTATATTTTTCTTGGAATTAATTAATAAAAACAGTTTTTTTACTGGATAAATGGAGATCAACAAGTTGTTTTAAGTTACAGTCACTATTTCACGAATTCTTATGATCATCTAGGTTCCAGTCTATCTACTAAAAAATACTTGACTAAAATGTTTTAGACCCGTACTAAACTTTACTGGTAATTTTAAAAAACTTTACTAGTAATGCCAACATAAGCATGGGACCCAAAAAAAAATATTACTAGTTAAGTTATCTAAAATTATAAGTGAAGTTTCAGACGGATAATGTTTTAGACTCGGTATAGCTAAGTATTCCTCCAATCTTCTTCATGATTAGTAGTAGACCTGCCTGATTGGTAATAGTAGTACTATTACTACAAGCCTGTGAACTCTAGACTCTCTTTGTCAAAGAAAATTGAGATCATCTTCACAGGCATAGAGAGAGAAATTAAGAGAGAGAGATGCAAATGAGTTTTGTATAACTGACAGGGAAGATGGTGAATAGTCAAGTACATTCACCCTGGTTGATGCTTATGGAAATGACACTACACTATTTTCCTGTTTTTCCAAATTTGGATTGTTGTCTTCATTCAAATATTACAAATTTAAAAAATAATATGCCATTATTAATTAACCAAATTAGATATGATGAAAAGGCTGCCTTTATACATACCATGATTTGCTCATACGCATAAGCTTCCTAATTTAGAGAGGAGAACTTATATCCAGGAATAGCCTAAACTATATTCATTTCTTTTAAACTTAACAATAAAATTAACTCTATCATTTTATAAGTACTGAGTTGTGTTTTTTAAAACAAAATAAATTTTAATCTAAACCAATTTGATTTTTGTCTACCAAAGGAAAATACGTCAATGACATAAAATTTTTGGCGTCTAACGTTTAGATGGTTATCTTGAAAGGTCATGATTTAGAGAGCACTTTTTTTACTGGACAAATGGAGATCAACAAGTTGTTTTAACTTTCCATCACTATTTCGTGAACTCCTTGGATCAGATGGCTTTGCAGCCTATCTTCTTCCTGATCAGTAGTATTTCTATTGAGACCCGCCTGATTGGTAGTAGTACTACTACTACTGGCACCCGTCTGATGGGTAATTGCTTGAACAATACAAGCCTGTGAACTCTAGACTCTCTTTGTCAAAGAAAATAGGGGTCATCTTCACAGGCAGAGAGAGACAGAGAGACAAATTAAGAGAGAGAGAAAGAGATGCAAATGAGTTTTGTATAACTGACATAGAAGATGGTGACTAGTCAAGTACATTCATTCTGGTTGATGCTTATGGAAATGACACTTTACTATTTTCCTATTCTTTTTATTTTCAAATTTGGATTGTTGTATTCATTTAGATATTACAGATTTAAAAAATAATATGCCATTATTAATTAACCAAATCCGATATGATGAAAAGGCTGTCTTTGTAATACCATGATTTGCTCATGCGCGTAAGCTTCCTATTTGAGATAAGAGAACTTATATCCAAGAATAACCTAAACTATATTCATTTCTTTTAAAGTTACAAATAAAATTAACTCGTCAATTTATAAGTACTGAGTTGTGTTTTTTATAAACAAAATAAATCTTAATCTTAACCAATTTAATTGTTGTCTACAAAAGAAAAAAAATGTCATTGACATAAAAATTTTGGTATCTAATGTTTAGATGGTTATCTTGAAAGCCCATGATTAGAGAGCAAGAGTTGTTCGTTGTTTGAATTTAGTTTGTTAGGTGATCACTATTTCTTTATAATTTTGAAGGTGAATCTAACAAGTACTGAGTTGTGTGCCCTAATCATGACATTTTCGACTCCTAATTCTAATTATTTAAGGTAAATAAAGTTGCTACAAAATAAATTGTCATTGAATTTTCTATAAAGGTTTGTAGAATGAAAAACAAGACATTACAAAAGACATAACAAAATTTGTTTCTTTTATTATTAAATAAATGGTTAGCATGCGATAAACAATAAATGATGAGCGATAAATAGTTAACGAACAAATATCATATATTTTGTCAGACCGTATTTAAAGATACTTATTCTACGTCTGAATTAATTATTTCTAATCACATAAAATCATGTGTTTTTTTCTTATGATCATAAAAAGTGCCATGCATCTAAAATTGAACATAAATATACTTGACTCGAGTCGATTCCATTCCATTCCAAAACAATATAACCTATCATTAATTCTAACATACGTAGAGCGATAGCAAGAGTGGAAGTGGGAATGAAAGTGAGAACTAGAATGAAAACGCAAGAGTGTCTATTTTAAAAAAGTACATAAATATATCTGCCCAATTATCTAATTAAAAATCTTGCAATTTACATTGAATATTCAAACATAAGGCTGCTTTCATACAGGTCATTTATATGAAAATCAGAAAAAAAAAAAAAAAAAGACTCAGCTTAACTTTGATTTGCAAATTGCAACCTCACCTCAGCTTTGTCCTCTGGTTACTATAATGCTTGATGTGCACTTTTCTCTTTAATCATCTTTTCTAAATGCCTTAAGATGGACTTTAGTGATCGAAACTGTTTTCTTGTTCTAGGCTTGTCGTATAACTACACATATAGAGAAATTGTCAAGCTACAACCACATCATTATATATATTTAATATGCAGATGATATATATGATACAAATCAAAAGTTGATAAAATTTGGGTTTCCTATTTTTCTTACATCATAAATGAAAAACAAACACATATATACATGCACAAAAATACACCTACAGTTATGGTTAGGTAATCTTTAAATTTTTAAAACTCCAAAAATTTTAATTCATCTTCTATTGAGTTTGAATGGAGAGGAAATGAGAGAACTTGAAGGGGTATTCTTTATCCTTTCCTTTTATCTTTCCCTCCATCCAAAATCTAAAAATATAAACCCTTTAATTTTCTTTTGTTGATGTTTTTTTCAAAATAAACTTAGATTTTAAGTTTATGATGTTTTAGAAAATCAAAAGAAAAGGAAATTCAAGTTGTGAATAATTCAGTTGATTGAATGGTCAGTTAGTGGACTGAATGAGTGATTTAGTTGACTAGATGGAAGACTAAAATTTCTTGCAACACTTTTTATTCGACTGAATGGAAGACCTAGTCGACTGGATGTTTGAAATTTTTGAATTTTTCAAAACGTTTTTATGACAATTGAACGTGAGAAGAAGTGTCAGGAACACTTGGTATTCAATTTAATTCAATTTTAAACTTAAACGTCTTTAATGGGAAGACACACTCATTTCAATACTATTTAAGAATGTTTAACTCTTATAATTAATATAAAAGAAATTACAATCAGTTTTTTTTTTCCTTTTTTATTCTTCTTCTCTATCTTTAAAAAAATGATCTTCTTATGCTTAGAAATCCTGCAAATTTTCAAACATAAGTAATTTTCATCCATAAAATCATAGAAGATAGTGTGAGTTATTCTTCACGAGTGGAAAGTGCAGAATAATAAGGGTGCTTGATTGTATCTTAGAGGAAATTTGTCGGAAACGTTCTTGCACTAGTCAAGGGCGAATTAAACCTTAAGGAAAACGATCTGGTCGTGCCTTGAAGCCAAATCTCTTATTATCTCTTATTCCTTTTGATAAATAGCCCTCAGAAAATTTCCCCAATAATCTTAACATTTAATTTTCACATTGTTTATCAAAATGACTACTTCTTTGAGTTTCCTAAAAGATATGGCACTGGACTTCAACAAGCTTGAGCATTTCAATGGAGGAGAATTTTATCGCTAGCAAAAGAAATTGTTCTTCATTTTGATGTCATTGAGAGTGTATTATGTCATCACTACACCAAGGCCGGAACCTGCAGAAAATGAGACGATTGCCCAGACTCATGATATGTAGAAATGGGATCAGGATGACGATATATACAAGGGTTATGTTCTTAATGCGATGTCCATTACATTTTTTTATTCTTACAATAATATAAAGACTACAAAGGAGTTATGGGATTCATTGCAAGCAAGGTACATGAAAGATGACGATAAAAGTAAGCGTTATATTATTACAAAGTTTAATAATTTAAAAATGGTTAATACTCGTAGTATTATGGATCAGTTTAGTGAAATGAAAACTATACTAGATCAATTCTCTCAACATAAACTGAAAAATAGATGAGACCATAATGGTCACAACCATTATAGACAAGCTGCATTCATTTTGGAAAAATTTCAGGAATTATTTTAAGCACCAAAAGGAAGACCTGACTCTTGAAGAGTTAGGTAATCATCTTTGAATTGAGGAAGATTTACGAAAAGAATGATAGGAAGAATACCACAAACTCAAAAGTTGTGAATGTTTTGTTTTTGGATGAATCAAGTATCCTCTTGCAAGGTCGTTTTGCCAAGCTGGTATTATTTTCTAGAAGATCCAAAGAGCAGTATTTGATGTGGTAGGCCATATCATATAACTTAGGGGTGGTGTCCCCTAACTGTTAAAATGGAACAAATCGAGCGTAAACTAATCATATGCTATAGTTTTTCTAGTTTTGATTTTCTATCTTAAATTTACTTTAATTAGACATGAGAAACTTACCCAACCGTAGAGAAAAAAAATATTAAAAAGAAATAACATATTAGTGGATATCAACAAGAAATCTTATTTGAAACTTTAAATTACATAAATGGATATATTGGTATATTTGAAAAAAATACCTAAATATATCTGCTTATTTAACAAATTATAAATATCACAATTTAGTTTATAAAAAATATATTGAAATTTACAAGATTCAAACCTATAGGGCTATTTCATTTCCCATTCTTTTGTGGATTATCTACAAATTATAGAATATCTCACTAAGAGGTCCCACTTTAGCTCAAGTTTCAATGTTCTGGAGTGGTTTCTCAATATTTAGAATATGAGGGGCAGCATTAACATGATGGTTATGTGCAAACTGGACCTGCAAATGGTGGAACATCCCTATGTAGGTCTAATGGGGCTATAGCAACGTCCAGATGATTTGATGCTCGAGGATTCTCTGATTAGAAGCAAATGGTTGAGCATCCCTTTGTTCGTTGCAATGTTTGCAAGTACAACTAATGATGAAGGCCTCGCACTACCAAGTTGCTCTTGATCTACCAATTTCCTATTAAAGGGTTTGCCAAATTGACCACAAACACTTGCTAAAAGCCTTTCCGGAGTCACTTCTACTGCTACTTCATCATTTCGGTATCATTGCTGATATACACAAGACTGCTAATTTTAGGGTTTTCATTTTTTCTCTCTTTGCCACCAATGTCATATCTTATCAAAAATCCTTTAGAATTTTTAGATTTATGTACCTAAAAACATTACAATAGCACAATAGGGTTATAAAGTTAATAATTACTAATATTTATAACTGATATTTTATAACTTCTATATAATTAATTTTAAACTGCTAAACACAAATGATTTAGATCATCAATTCACCGAAGAAAAATTCTTTTTAACCGTAGACCTCTTTGACTTATTAGGATAGAGCTTGAAGAGGATAAAGTTCACTAGTTCAACTATGGATAAAAAAGACACATTTGATGGTGTATAGGAGAGTAGTTAATCAAAATTAAAGAATCATGTAAGTTTTTATAATAATCACTTGCTTATTAACTATATATAATCCATTTAATAAAAGAGAAAAATGTCAAATTATTTGTAGTGTTTCCCATTTGTGCACTCTCCTTGTTGAATGTGCCAGCCTTCTAATATCTCAAGTTAAATTGTATTTATTTGTCCTATTCGGGCTATCATGCTTGTACCATGCAATATATATATACACACATATATATATGTGAGATCATAATAAAAAAATGTTAAATGTATGTACAATTTTTTTTTTGAAAAGAAAATTTGTAAATTTTCTATTAATGATAGTAAAGAAATCATTCTTTATGTTTAAGGCATAATTCAAACAATATTCTTCCGGTACTTCAATCAATTTGTGCAGCCACTTTAGTCTTTTTTTTTTTTTCGTTTTCCATTGATGGTCGGTCTATGAGCTGCTATATTGCAAATATATATGAAAAAGTTATATGTATATATATAAAAAACCAAGTTATAACCTAAGTTGAATATTTAACTCATTTGATACACATATATATTCTAAAAAAAATACATAAACCATATAATGTGGAGAAATTAAAATTTTAGTAAAATTATAACTGGTCAATAATTTGAGTGGTATGGTCATCTTCAGGTACACAAAACGATAAGGGCACTACTTTGGTCATTTGTGACTTTAATCTTTCTTGAGAGACTTTTTTTTTTTTTTTACAGTCACTCACCCTTTACTATTGCAAATAAACATATCAAATTGTTAATTTATAGCATAAAAAGCATTATAATTTTCGTGAAATTAATTATTAAAAACAATTTTTTTACTGGACAAATGGAGATCAACAAGTTTTTTTAACTTACAGTCACTATTTTGTGAACTCTTTTGATCATCTGGGTTCACAACCTATCTTCTTCTAGTAGTATTACTAGAGGGACCCGGCTAATTGGTAGTAGTAGTACTACTACTGGACCCGTCTGACGGATAATTGCTTGAACAATACTGTACAAGCCTGTGCACTCTAGACTCTCTTTGTCAAAGAAAATTGAGACCATCTTCATAGGAAGAGAGAGAGAGAGAGAGAGAGATGCAAATGAGTTTTTGTATAACTGATGGAGAAGATGGTGAATAGTCAAGTACATTCACTCTGGTTGATTCTTATGGAAATGAGACTACTATTTTCCCTTTTTTGCAAATTTGGATTGTTGTCTTCATTCAAATATTACAGATTTAAAAAATAATATGCCATTATTAATTAGCCATATCCGATATGATGAAAAGGTTGCTTTTGTACATACTATGATTTGCTCATGCGCGTAAGCTTCCTAATTGACGGAGGAGAATTTATATCCAGGAATAACCTAAACTATATACATTTCTTTTAAACTTACAAATAAAATTAACTTGTCATTTTATAAGTACTGAGTTGTGTTTCTCATAAAAAAAAAAATTAATCTTAACCAATTTAATTGTTGTCTACCAAAGAAAAATATGTCATTGACATAAAATTTTTACTATCTAATGTTTAGATGGTTTTCTTTAAAGCTCATGATTAGAGAGCAAGAGTTGTTCATTGTTTGAATTTAGTTCGTTAGGTGATCACTATTTCTTTATAAGGTTGAAGGTGAATCTAATAAGTAGTGAGTTGTATGCCTTAATCGTGATATTTTCGACTCCTCTCTCTAATTGTATAAGATAAATTAAGTTGTTACAAAGTAAACTGTCATTGAATTTTCTATAAACAATATATAGAATGAAAAACAAGACATTACAAAAGACGTAACAAAATAAAAATGATTTGTGAAGACAAAAAAATTTATTGAACTATATGGGTCTCAAAATTGTTTATTTTAGCATTAAATAATTGGTTAACACGCAATAAACGACAAACGATAAACGGTAAATAGTTAACGAACAACTTCCATATATCTTGTCAAACCGTATTCTGCTTCTGAATTAGTTAATTCTAATCACATAAAAATCACGTGTTTTTTTTTTCTTATAATCATAAAAAATGCCATGCATCCACAATTGAATGTAAATATACTCGACTTGATTCCACTCCATTCCGAAACAAAACAACCTATCATTAATTCTAACGTACGTAGAACAATAGCAATAGTGGAAACCGAAACGAAAGTGAGAACTGGAATGAAAATGCAAGAGCGACTATTATTTTTTTAGAAAGGTACATAAATATATCTGCCAAATTATCTAATTACAAATTTTACTATTTACATTTAATATTTGAACATAAGGCTTCTTTCATATAGGTCATAAGGAAATCAGAAAAACAAAAAACAAAAAAAGGTCAGCTGAACTTTGATTTGCAAATTGCAACCTCACCTCAGCTTCGTCCTCTGGTAACTGTAATGCTTGAGGTGCTCTTTGCTCTTTAATCATCTTTTCTAAATGCCTTATGATAGACTTTAGCGATCAAAACTGTTTTCTTGTTCTAGGCTCATAGTAGAACTACATATATGGAGAATTTATCAAACTACAACTGCATCATTATATGTATTTAATATGCAGTGATATATATGATACAAATCAAAAGTTGATAAAATATGGGGTTAGCTATTTTCTTACACCATAAATGAAAAACAAACACATATATACATGCACAAAAATACACCTACAGTTATGGTTAGATAATCTTTAAAATTCTTAAAACTCTGAAAGTTTTAATTCATCTTGTATTGAGTTTGAATGGAGAGGAAATGAGAGAACTTGGACGGGTATTCTTTATCCTTTCCTTTCATCTTTCCCTCCATCCAAAGTGTAAAAATATAAACCCTTTAATTTTCTTTAACCAAAAGGAAGCAAACATAATACTAATATGTATATCAGGAATGTGCAGAGAATATAGTACCAGAAGCAAATTTTTCCTAGTTTTTGTATGAATATTATTGGTACTAATGAGTTTTTTTTACCCAAATCAAAGGAAGTCCATTGATGGATCAGAACAAGAGTAATATTCAATGTGGATTTATATATGCTCATAAATATTGCTAAATGCTGATGGAAGTATCATGAGGTTTTATGAAGTGTTCTAATTATATATGGATAAAAATTTGACTAATGCTGCGAAAGAGAGTCACCAGGTAACAATTACCTTATTAAAAGCCTTAACCTTAAATATACCAGGGGTTTAAACCTTGACTTAGAGAGTAAAAATATCACATTAATCTATAGGATTTATTACAAAGTTATGACAACCAAAATAAATCAAAAAGCACTCAAGCAAAAATTATTATATGAAATATAGTGGAAAGCAAAGGTCATTTCTCACAGAAGATTGTAAATTAATTCAATTAAACACTTAATTGTTAAAAGAAAAAAATATAAATAATTAAACTAAATTAAATTCAAAACAACCTAATAAACTAATTGGGGGGGGGGGGTTTAAAATGGTTAACTAAAAATTACGAATAATGAAAGACAACTAAAATATGATTCAAAATTGAATAAACTTTATAAAAATAATGAGAAAACTGGTCAAAGGATCATTCTCCACCACTAGACATGAAATGATGAATCAATATCAGAGTTATCCTCAAATTCCTAATAAAATTACCAACTGTAGATAATAATAATCTCTATTACCCCAATCTTTTTTTAGTTTGTCGTTAAGTAAAACAAGATCTTTACTTAATCTCTATCTATTAAATAACCTAGAATAAGCTCTCTAAATTTAATTTAATAGAAGCATTAGGTTAAGAAAGATAGATTGGTCCAAGAAACAAACGCATAAGCTCGATTCATTTATCTTGAGTTATATTCCATATAATAATCACACAAAAATATCCTATCATTAGTGATTAGTAATTGCTACCATTGATTAGAAATTCAAGACAATTACGGATAAAGATTCCTAACCTAGCAATAGATAATTACCTTGTTTCATTTGGTTGGCCACCTTGAATAAAATAAAATAATAATCATAAAAAATTCTTATGGAAGAATATAAACAATTTTATTATAAATATGGATAATAATCTCTGAATATTCAATCACAAAATCATGTCTAGGGCTTTGAAATCACCCTTAAGCAAAAATAAAATTAGGTAGACATGATCCTAAAATTAAAAACAAAATAAATATTCAAAGACATGAAAGATGTGAAGAATGAAGAATTAAAGCGAACAGCAGTAATTTTCAAGAGTCTTCTATGCAGATGAATCTCCTTGATCACCAATAGTAGCTACATTATTCCCAATTTTCTCTTCTCTCTTTTTTTGTCTAGGAAAAATCTCTTTTTTTTACAAGGCAAGGGCAACCGGCCTTATATAGGCAAACTGATAGAGGCTCACAATATTCATAGGGTTTTTTTTTTCTTTTTTTCTTATTACCTTCTCCAGCTATGCGGGTCGCGGCCCAAGAAAAGAATGTCGCAGCCCTTGTTAGTAGATATCCCCAGCCAAACTCTAAGGAACAGATGGCCGCAACATGCAAAACCCATGCTGTGGCACGCGTCCTTCTTCGAATTCAGCTATTTTCCTTTGATAAAACGACGTCATCTCTCTCATTCTGACTCCGATTTTCGAACCATTTGATCCCAAGCGTTCCTGATCTTCTTGTTAATATTGTTTTTTCATCCAAATATTATTTTTAAGCACCTATGACCTGAAAATACACCAAAAATACCCGTGATTCTGAAAAACACATTTTAAAGACAATTAAGTAAAAATGTAGGATTTAAACCTAATTTCCCACAAATAATACCGATAAATCACAAAGTATTAGTGTATTTTCAAGTACTCATCACAACCCCCAACCAACTCCTTGGTAGCCCCTAGCAAGTCAAGCGTCTAAAAATTACCTTCAACAAAAACCAAAAATCAAAACTACTCCTAAACTAAGATAAATCACTTTCGTCGATTTCACAGTTGCATTTAGCGAATGCAACAAGCCTTTAAACCTATCAGTGGCCCAAATAGGATGAGTCTAGTCTCATGAGGGCCTCAAGGTGCGATACCCACAAACACCTCAAAGAATTAAGTTTAATCTTGGGTCGATTCATAATCCTGTTTGATAAGATTGCAAAGAGCATATAATTAACAGTATCGTCAGATATCACATAAATTCAAGAGTTAGATTCACAAGTCCACTCACATTCTTGCCATCAATCTCTACCACTTCCCTTCCATGATTATCCAGAAGGATTAGTTTTACTACTTGGATTATGTTATACAGACAAGTATTAATCATGATCTCGAAATATTTGTATCAAACTCCATAGGCCTATTTTTCAAAAATACTCTCCACTAATGTATGATTGTCACACCACATGGGATCAGAAGGACTTTATCAAGCTTGTAATGTTAGGCTAGGGTAATGGCTACAAACGAAGGATAGGATTCAAACAAAGTAAAGGGACCTTATTTGAAGCATAACCTTAAAACACTAGGAGCCTCTATTCCTAAACATTAACTTTCCTTGATCATTGAACTCATCTTTTCAACCAAATTCTTTTTTCTTCTCTTTTCAACCATCCCCAATTTCTTGCAAACCATGTATTTTCAGTCATTCATTTTCATTTTTTTGGCCATCTACTCATTGATAACTTGCCACAACCCCCAACCTATCATCTTTCATAACTTGGGTTGTGGTAGTATTCAAAATGAACTCATTTCCTAACTAACTTTATGCTTTATTTTAATGTGTGCATTTAGGTCCTCTTAAAGGGTAAGGATATAGTGTTTAAGCTCAAAAAGGGGTAGGTTATAATGGGCTAAAAACAAGAAAAACATGGCCTCTTATTTTGGCTCAAAGGGGTGACTAGCAGTCAAAATAAAAAATGGTAGGCTAGAAAGGCTTAAACGATCCAACAATGGCCTAAATCATCTCCCTATTAGTGTGAAACCTAGGATTTCGCCTCGAGCAATCATCAAATAGGTTCTAGAGTCTATTGAGATCAATCATAAAATCAAAATCCATATAAAACTTCTTTAAGCATGCAAAGACTATCAATCCTCACAATCATATTTAGGAACAGTATAAATCTTAGACAATTGCATACTAGACAGGCAACCCACTCTTAAACTCATGAAAAATCAAACTCAATTGAAAACTACATACAAATGCCACCTGATATACCATCATTGACCATATGAATCAATCCAAACATCAAACTTAGTTTTTGTTTTTATTTAATTTTAATTTAATAAATCTTTTTTTAAAAATAGAATTCTAAGGAAAATGAAACTAAAAACTCTTAAAATCCTAAGGAAAATAAAACTAAAAAAAATAAAATAAAAAGCTTAAAAAATAATGAAAATATAGCAATACATCATCCACCCCCCAAACCTAAATTGGGCCTCATTGCTATGAAAAATAAAATAAATTGAACCAAACTAAAAACTAAATGAAATAAATGAAAAATAAAAATAAAAATAAAAACAAAACAAAACAAAAATAGGGTTGCCTCCCAGTTAGCAATTGGTTTTGGTATCATCAGCCCGACGTGTACCCCTTTTTCACTTATCAATATATGCTGGTTCGTAGAGTGATACATACTCTACATCATGCATCTCAAACGAACTAGATGGGAGGGTGGATGGACTGCTCGATCAAATGTTTCTGAGATTAGTCCTTTTGATCTCAAGTTGTAGGGACTCTGATGCATTCAAATTTACATGAAAAAAAAGAAGAAAAAAAAACGAATAAAACAAAAAGCAAAAACTGAAAACAAACTAAAAATAAAAAATAAAAAATTTAACGAATTAATTTAACAATCCCCAGCGACACGGAGCCAAAATTTGACACACCAAAAAAACAGACTGTAAATTAATTCTTTGCTCTAAAAATTATCGTATGAAATATAGTGGAAAGCAAAGGTCATTTCCCACCAAGGATTGTAAATTAATTCAATTAAACACTCAATTGTTAAAAGAAAAAATATAAATATTAAACTAAATATTTTCTAAAATAAATTAAATTCAAAACAACCTAATAAACTGATTGGGTTTTTTTTAAATGATTAACTAAAAATTACAAATAATGAAAGATGATAAGTGCTTAAATATTCATATTTAAGCCCCTTAATTTATATTTGTTAAGCTCTTAGTTTGTGTTATTTCATCATATTTTATCTCTTTTATGTGTTTACTGTGTTTTTCTAGGTTTTTGGAGCATTATGGAATTATCCGGCTTAAAGAGCAAAATAGGGAAAAGCTAGAATCTACTGTTGCGATCGAGCATAGGAGACCTACGATCGAGCGGAACAGCGCTCAAGCGCCCAAGCCACGGATCTAGCGCACTTGCGCTCGCGTGCGCAAGAAGTAGAATCGAGCGCAGGATGATTGAGCGCACCATGCTACGATTGAGTGCATTCGTGTAGTATGGTGGCTGGTCCTATTTTGGAAAAGAGAGAGACGATTAAGAGAGCACGTCTCTTTTATTTCAGATTTGAAGAAAATGAATATCCAAATTTTAGCAGCCTATCGTCTAGGAACTTTTTCTCTCATTTAAATGAAGATTTTATTTGAGTATATGAGCTGCTAAAATAACAGAGATGTGGGTAGAAGTTTTTAGGGCCATGTGAATGCTTAAATCCCACATCCCACATCGGTTGGAAACACATGCTACATCCCACATCCCACATCGGTTGGAAACACATTGCACTCATGGAGTTTCCCTATAAAAGCTCCATTTCACTTCATCTTCAAGAAGTGTGGATCTCGAAGGCTTTGCTATCAAGGGGAGAGAGCGTGGCACAACAAAAACAAAAAGAAGAAAAAACAAAGAGAGGAGTTGCAAGTGTAATTTATCTCTCAATGTATTTTCAGTTTTAATTTATTTCTTTTGTGTTTTAAAGTTTAATGTTTAGCACTTTAATTGTGAAATTTATTTTCATAATCATGAGAGGCTAAACCTTCATCTAAGGTTGAAGATGAAGCCTTGCCATTGATTAGCATTATATTTTCATATATGTTCGTACGATTCTGACATTTTTGTATTTATGTTCTATTTCAGTTCAATTGTCTATGTAAATTCTTATGATTGATTGTTTTGTTTAAAACTATTCAAATTGAATATTTGATGTGTTTCATCCGACAGATACATCGAATCATTCAAATTAAATCAGATATTCATTGTGATTTGTAAATTAAATGGATACATTGAATGATTTGATTTAATTAGAGTATTTGTTGTGATTTGTATATCGATGGATTCATGGAATTATTTGATAAATTACTTTTATATAGAACATACATAGGACGTAATTGCTTGTCGGTTGTAGGAACAAAAATCATGAAAATATATGCTTTAATTTGGTGGGGTGGATTCAGAAACCTTAGTGCTTTTATCATTTGTTTTAAATCAATTTAGTTTAGTTTATATTCTTTGCATGACACAGTTTGAAATTGGGAACTAGGTTAAAATAGGTTTAATTTAGATAAAAATATATTTTCACAACGCAATTCACTGTGGATTCGACCTCGCACTTGCACACACTATATTGCAAATGACTCGTGTGCTTGCGAGTAATTTAAAACTCATAACAAGTTTTGGCACTGTTGCCGGGGAGTTGTTTTGTTTGTAAAAATTAAATTTTTGCCTGAAATAATTTTATTTTTCTATTAGTATAGTTAGTATTTTTGTTTTATTTTTCTTTTTGCAATTTTATTCTAGTTTATTTGTTTTTATTTGCAATTGCTCATAATTTATATATATATATATATATATATATATATGTATGTATGTATGTATAAAACAATAACAACAAACTGGGACAAAGTGTGTAATGTGTCTCCCATAATCACACTTTACTTGTGCTCGAGCGCATCTCCGTAGACAGCATCAGCAAACCGGCAATAGTTGAAAACATTTTTTTTGCCAATTTTTGTTGGCCTATTTTGTGAGTATTGTGTTTTTTTTATTTTTGCATTTATTTTATTGTTATTTTTTATTTGTATTTTATTTTATTCTTTCGTTTCTACTTGTTTGTTTATTTTATTGCTTTTTGTGTGGTGTATGCTTGGTCGGAGATCCTTGAACTTAGAGTTGATACCTTTAGATCCTGAAATAGAAAGAACTCTTAGTGGAAATAAGAGAGAACTTGTTGAGAGAGAGATGATTGAGATGGGGGACAATTTAAGGAATGCAAATCAACCGGAGAATGTAAAGCAACTTAGAGCTTGGAACGTGGACTTCACTACATCCTTTAGGGATTTTTTCGCACCCGTTGCGACTAACTCCCCTTCTTGTATAGTGTTGCCACAAACCAATGCTACCCATTTTGATCTAAAGCCACATGTCATCTAACTTCTACACTTATTTCATGGCTTGGATCTTGAAAATCCTTACAGCTATGTGAAGAAGTTCAAAGATATTTGTGCCCCATTCAAGTTCTAGAACTTCTCCGATGAGTCGGTCCATCTTAGACTTTTCCCTTTTTCTCTCCATGATAGAGCTAGGGCATGGTTGGATTCCAACACGCCCGAGTCTATTACATCTTAGGAAAGCTTGTTGAGTAAATTCTATAATAAATTTTTCCCAATGTCTAAAGTGAATGATTGTCGAAAGGAGATTAGTTGTTTCACTCAGGAGGAGGAAGAGAAGTTTTCTGAGAGTTAGGAGTGTTTCAAAGAGTTACTGATCAGATGCCCTCCACATGGATATGAGAAGTCGAGACTCATTCAGTTCTTCTACCAAGGGTTAACTCAACCCAACCATAGCATGATCGAGTCTATGAATGGGGGAGCATTCTTAAGTGTGATGGGGGAATTGGACAAGTTGTTCGACAACTCACAGCAGTGAGATTTTTCAAGCTTTTGGGACAAGTCAATTCGTGCCCCTAAGAAAGGAGGCATCTATGAGATTAAGGAGGACACTGACTTGAGGATAAAGATAGATGCTCTCACCAAGAGAGTTGATGCTCTCGTTGTGGTCCAGTCCATCAATGCTGCCAATACATTCAATGTTGATAGATGTTCCATCTGTGCTAGTCCTATGCATTTAGCACAGAATTTTCCATCTATGTCGACTTTTGCTGAGTATCCCATGGAACAAATGAATGCTTTCAATGACTATCGAAAGTAATCAAATGGATCTTACTCCGAGACTTATAATCTAGGGTGGCGGAACCACCCTAATTTTTCATGGAAGCAGAACCAACCGATGAATCAGGGAGGAGCCCCTCATCATGCTCACAATCAATACCCTCCCGGATTTTCTCCACCAGTTTCAAGTCATGGTCGCTCAGCCCATCCAGCACCATCACCCGCTTACCAAGCTCCCACTTAAGAGTCAACATCGATTTCACAGTCATTGGACGACACCCTCAAGGATTTCATGAAGATGACCGGCCAATCCATCAGCAAAATGAGGAGTGCGACAATAGTAAACACCCAAGCGATTGCTAAGCTAGAGAGTCAAATGGGTCAAATAGCAAGTCATTTAGGTGAAAAAGAGAAGGAAAAGTTCCCTAGTCAACACGTGCCCAACCCGAAGGGACAGTTTGTGGTTGGAAATTCATCAACTCCTACGCATGGGTAGGAACAAGTGCAATTGATTGTCACATTGAGGTCTGGGAGACAAGTGGACAATCAAGTGGAAGAGAACCCTACTATACAACAAGAGCAAGAAAGTGGTAACAAGGAGAAGAGAGATGCTGAGCCATCTACAGCCACACCTATTGTTAAGGATCTTCCTAGGTCGTTTGTACCTAAAGTGCCTTACCATGAGAGATTACAAGCGCCTAAGAAAGGAGGGAAGTGTGAGGACATTTTGGAGATGTTCAAGCAGGTCCAAATTAATATCCCATTTTTGGATGCCATCTAGCAAGTATCGTCATATGCCAAGTTCTTAAAGGACTTGATCACTGTCAAGAGGAGGACAAATGTCCCGAAGAAGGCATTTTTGACCGAACAGGTTAGCTCAATCCTTCATTGCAAGCTACCCATCAAGTATAAAGACTCGAGGTGTCCTACCATCTCTTGCATGATAGGAGTCAGCCGGATTGAGAGGGCTTTTTTTAGATCTAAGAGAGAGTGTGAATCTTCTGCCCTACTCAATCTATTTGCAGTTAAGGTTAGGAGAATTGAAGTCCATATCCTTGACACTTTAATTGGCTGACAGGTCAGTGAAGATAACACGGGGAATAATTGAAGACGTTTTGATAAAGGTGGATAAGTTTTATTTCCCCATGGATTTTATTGTGCTTGACACAGAGCCAGTTCAGAATGTGGGGATTCAAATATCGGTGATTCTAGGGCGACCATTCTTAGCCACGACTAATGCCCTGATAAATTGTAGGACAGGGGTGATGAAGATTTCCTTCGAAAATATGACAGTAGAGCTGAATATCTTTGATATCAGTAAGCAACCACTGGAATATGATGAAGTGAGAAATGTATACTTGATAGAGGAGATTATTGAGGAGACTATGGATGAATCAAGCATTGAGGACCCCTTGGAGGCATGCTTTGCTCAGTTTGGAGAGGATTTGGATTTGAATAAGTTACTTGAGTAAGAGAATGCCATTTTGGAGTCTGCTTCTCGGGAGAGCAGTGAGACGGAGGAGACCGCAGCACCTGAGCCCCCCAAGAAGGAACTTAAGCCTTTACCAAACAATCTTAAGTATAAGTTCCTAGGTCCAACAGATTTTTTGCCTACGATTATAGCTTCAGATTTGGTTGATGCTCAAGAGGATAAATTATTGGACGTTTTAATAGAGCACAAGGAAGCTATCGGCTGGACTATTGAGGATATCAAGGGGATCAGCCCCTCCATGGTGATGCACAAGATACATTTGGAAGAGAATTCCAAGCCATCGAGGGAGCCACAGAGAAGGCTCAACCCAGCTATGCAAGAGGTTATGAGGACTGAAGTGATAAAGTTGTTGGATGCAGGGATCATTTATCCAATCTTTGATAGCAAGTGGGTGAGCCCAATTCATGTCGTGCCCAAGCGGGCTGGATTGACGGTAGTGAAGAATAAGGACGACGAGTTGGTGTAAACTCGTGTTCAGTCAGGATGGAGAGTGTGTATCGACTACCATAAGTTGAATGCTACCACAAGGAAGGATCATTTTCCACTCCTATTTATTGATCAGATGGTGGAGTGCTTGGCTGGGCACAATTACTATTGCTTCTTAGATGGTTATTCTAGATATAACCAGGTCCCTATGGACCCCGAAGATCAGGAGAAGATGATGTTTACTTGTCCTTTTGGGGACATTCGTCTACCGTCGCATGCCCTTTAGGTTATGCAATGCACCTGCTACTTTTCGGTGGTCCATGGTCAGCATATTCTCTGACATAGTAAAGCGTTTCTTAGAAATTTTCATGGATGACTTCTCCATGTTCAGTTCATCATTTGAGGAGTGATTACACTCAAACTAATACGCGGTTATTGTGTATAGTTGAGGTGTCGATCCCACGAGGAAAAACGAATTGCAAAGAAAAGTGTAAACCTTAACACGAATGATAAAGATCAAGTGAGAAATTAGTGTTTTGATAATGAAGTAATATGAGAAAATTGTGTAAATAGATTGAAGAATATAATAGAGAAACAACAAGGGTCCGAGAATCCTCCCTAGGTTCATTGCCTTATTTCGATCTTGATTCAATTGTTTTTATCTCGATTGCTAGTTTCACATCCCAAACAAGCAATCAGAAAATATTCAATCAAAGCATATGTAAACCCTAATGCAATTGCTATGAAATACTTTTTTACTTTCGATTTAAGCACACATGAGCTATCCTATAGATTTATCAAGAAACAACAATATATCTTAATGATAATATCGCAGTAATGGACAAACCTAAAAGATAAATCTACCGGACTTAATCACATCCAACAATCTTGACATAAGAAGAGCATGACTAAACTTATATCGAGGAGAAAGATGCAATCACCGGATTAAGAGAAAATCTTCTAATTAAATCAAAGAGTAAATCATAACAATGTTTTGACAATAAATCTAAACTACAACTGAATCAATAATGGAAAATAAGAACAACTACACCTAGGGATTCATCCTTTTGCCTTGCTTGGAGATTAGTTGGCCATGGGGTTCATGCTTGAACACTTGGATGGAGAATGTGATAGCCTTCTTGAGTTTTCCAACCTTAATGATTCCTCTTCTCAAACCCTAAGTGATCTATTTATAATACGAAAGGTCCAAGGGTGTTTTTAGGTTTAAACTATCATTAAAACCCTAATTAAGTCGTAACTCGGAAACAAAGCATCGAGCTCACGTCGCGGCTCACATTAATCCAGGCCGTGGCTTAGACTACCCTTCTAGCTCTTTTCGGGCTTGGTTCTGGAGGTCGAGGCTTAGACTTTTCAGGCCGTAGCGCACACACTAAAGACTTGGTTTCTCTTTATTTTGTCTTTCCGCAACCATACCGCCACTCCGATGTGCATCGAAGCATTGTGCTTTAAGCTATGATGGCTTTCCACCTCTTTTGGACTTAAAGTACCTGAAAATGGATCGAAATAAATCAACAATCCAAGAATATCACTTTAGAGTTGTTAAGGTATAAAAGTACAATTCAAACCTAGATCAATCTTAAAATGCTAACAAATAAGCATTGTTTAAGATGCATTTTATGACTCTCATCATAACCCCCAACTAGCTTATTGCTAGTCCCTAGCAATTTAAGCGAAAACAAGACAATATGAAATGAATTCTATGGTAGGAATCAAAACAAAGTAAAGCAATGTTAGCGTTAAACCAAGAGTAATTCATTTTTTATCTCAAAAATCGTACATAACACACAACACATAGAATCATTAAATATCACCCAAGTCCATAAGTAATTCAAACATCAATCTTAAAATTGTTATCGACTCTTAACATCCATCTTACCACAATCTATTAATCCGAACACCCGGATGATTTTATGTACAAAATTCCTGAATACAAGTCTTGGCCTCTAAAAATATATTAATTTGCGTGACATCAGTCACAAAAGCAAGCTCCATAGGCTCACTTTTCAAATCACCCTCCACTATTGTAGAAAAATCACACCAACTTAGATCAATAAGTCTTTAATAAGCTTGTAACGTTAGGCTAAGGTAAAGGTTAGAAAAGAACGGGAAGGATTCAACAAATAAAAGAACTTAATTTCTTAGTTTTAAACACAACCTACTTTAAGCACTGGATAACCTTACTTCAAAACCTAACTCTTTCAACCATTTTTCGAGCATTTTTCTCAATAAATCACCACTTTTTTCTTCTTTCTTTGCTATAATTCATTTTTTTTTTATTTTGGCATAAGACCATTCATCTTCTTTTTCATTTTTTTCTTTTCTTTTCCACAACCCCCAACTTATCTCCTTTAATGTACTTGGGTTATGGTAGTAATATTTTTTCATATTTCCATCCTTACTCCTCTCAAGTGCTTCTCAACAAATATGTATAACTAAGTTCTCTTAAAAGAAAGGTAAGGATAAAATATTTTTAGGCTCATAAAGGTATGTAAATGGGTTATCAAAAGAAACAAGGCTCAAATTCTTTTTCAAGAAAATGCTCAAATAGATGACTAGCAATAAATATAGCAAGGGTAAGTTTGAAAGGCTAAAACAGTCCAAAAATGGCCTAT
Source organism: Bretschneidera sinensis (assembly GCA_023935145.1). Taxonomy (NCBI): domain Eukaryota; kingdom Viridiplantae; phylum Streptophyta; class Magnoliopsida; order Brassicales; family Akaniaceae; genus Bretschneidera; species Bretschneidera sinensis. The sequence continues at coordinate 81,042,939 of CM043703.1, read as the reverse complement.
ATCATATCCTAAGTAGTGTGCATTCTAGGAATTCGCCTCAAGTGATTATCAAATAAGTTCTAGAGCTTGTTGAGATCGCAAAAGTATTCATAAAACAATCACACATAAAACTTCTCTAAATGTTTTAGACTAATCATGCAATCTTACTGCAAACTAGAGTCTCAAACCAAATGAAGATTGACACTTCAATTATTTTCAAACCGAAGCAAGATTTAACTTCTTCTAAACGCTATATGCTATCTCAATTAGGCTCATATCATTGACATGTGAATTAACTACAAGGCTTAACGCAAAGCATACTAAAAACAAACAAAAAGGGAAAGTGACACCAAGCAGTTCAATGAAAAAATGAAATATGTTTCCTCCACCCCCAACTTAAAAATTGCATTGATCTCAATGTGAAAGAAAAAGTAAATGAAACTTCCTTTGTAAGCAAAAGTGCACAGAAGCTGAAAATTGTGCACCACCATTTAAGCTGCATGTCGTTCTTCTTGCTGAAATTTTGATCTATAACATAGAACAAAACAAACAAAAAGAAAGTAACTGCGGTGTAACATTAAGATTCCAACCGTATGTTAGATTAACACATGAAATCTAAATAAATAACTAAAAATGAAAATAAAGTATGAGAAAAATAAATAATGAAAAGGAATACACAATAAATGTTAGTATAGTTATCCGATAATAATAAAAAAATAAAATAAAAGGAGATAAACAAGATAGAACCCAAAACTAATCCTCAATGTCTTCATCCTCCTCTTCATTCTCTTCGAGAGCTGGATCAAAAGATGAATTTGGATAGGGTGGCAAAGTGGGAAAATGATCCATGTTACAACTAGTGGCGGAGGCAAGGTGTTGGTACATCTGACCAAAAGAAGAGTATACCCCCACTTGATAATCGGCTTGACTAGCCAAGAATCGTTCTTGACGATCAAACCTATCATGCAAGAGTTTCTGATGCTTGTTAAGACGAATCTCTAAATGCTCAAGGCGCTCTGCAACAGTGAAATGCCTAGAAGGAGGATAGGGGGTAGCAATCGCTGCTCTCTCTCCCGGAGCTGGTGGCCTTGAGGCTTTAATTAGAGTGAGCATGCCATCATCGATGGGCTTCTTGGGTTGCTAGGCCTCCTCATCAAAACTATACTGGACGCCAGCTTGGATGGATAATTGGGTAACTAATGAAGGGAAGTACAATCCAAGCTTTTGTCGCACAGTGTGTATGATAGAATTAAATATGATTTGGCCCACATCAATAGTCATGCCCATCAAAATGGAATAAATTAGAACAGCTCTCTTAACAGTAAGGTCACTATAGTGCATAGCAGTCATCAATCTCTGACATACAAAATATTGCCAAGCTCGAGTATTGACAGTCAGAGAAGTATTGGGCAAGGTTTTAGGGGTATCACCCATCATTTTCCATGTTGTGCAGAGAGTATTACAAATCTCTTCATAATCAATATTAGACGCATATACAATACACTCATTGTTTTCTATGTCAGGTAGCCCAAAGAATCTATTGATAGATGTGCTGCTAAAAGAAACAGTTTTTCCTCTCACCTACACCTTCCCATTTCTATGTTCTTCTGCATTAGCATAAAATTCTCTAACCACATTTGTAAGGGAATGAGATGGTTGTCTTGCAAATGTACCCTAATGCCTATCAATAATCATTCTAAACAAAGTTGGGTTTCCCCTCTTTGTGATAGTGAATTGATGAGTGCCAAATATTGCATATTTTGGCCACTTAATTTACATTTGTTAGCTTAAGAAGTTGTCACTTTGAGTTGTTTTCGTTGTTTTTCAGGTTTACAAGCACTGGAAAAGGAGTTCACTAAAATTGCCAGAATTTCCTGTATAGATTAGTCATTTTTATGGATTTTACTGTATTGATTCAGGAAGGACCAGGAGATGATCCATATATGTTTGGAAAGATCTGGAAGTGTATTTTTTGAGGAATTTTACGGCTCGTAAAAATGATTTTTTTAGAGAAAGTTATGGTCGTTTTAGTAGACAAGGGTCGAGCTGAAGATGTCTAGTGGGATCGATCGCACTAGACTTGTGATCGATCGCACCAGACTTGCGATCGATCACAAGTGCACACTCGCACATCCCACATCGGTTAAAAATGCTTTGTAGTGCGCCAGTATATGATCGATCGTAGCAGACTGTGATCGATCACACTCGGGCAGTATCCCACATCGAATCTGCAATCCATTGTGCTCCGGGACTCCCCTTATAAAAGCACCATCTCACTTCATCATTCAGTGTGCAATTCCTGGGCCATTTGGTGTAATCCGGTGGACGTCTGCTAGCATTCTGGTGGATCCTAAAGGCTTTGCTACCACGAGGGGAAGCGCCTCCCAACAGCGAGTGGAATTTCTCCCATGGATAGTAATTTATTTCTTTTTATTTATTTTTAAAGTTTAATGTTTAATGTTTAGCACTTGTATTGTGAACTATAGTTTCATAATTATGAGAGGCTAAAATCTTCAGCTAAGGTTGAAGATGAAGCCTTTCCTTTGTTTAGCATTATATTTTCAGATTTGCGCATAACAATTCTGATGTTTTTAGTAGAAATGTTTTGTTCAATTATTTGAGTAGATCTTATGATCGATTGCTTTTAATTGTTAAATTGGATATTCCTTGTGTTTCATCTGATGGATACATCGAATCGTTTTCGATTAAATTGGATTTTCTTTGTGATTTGTTAAAAGCGGATACATTGGATGCTTTTGGTTTGATTGAGATATTCTTTATTTTTTGTTTGAAGTTGGATTCGTGGAATTTTTTGATTACTTTCATAGAACATGAAAATATATGCTTTACTTTGGTGGGGTGGATTCAGAAACCTTAGTTTATATATCATTTGCTTTAAAAACAATTTGGTTTAAGTTTATATTTCTTTTGCAAAAATACAATTCAAAAATTCAGAACTAGGTTAAGATAATGTTAGTTTAGATAAAATTATATTTTCACAACACAATTCCCTGTGGATTCGACCTCGCACTTGCACAACACTATATTGCAAACGACTCGTGCGCTTGCGAGTAATTTAAAACTCACAACAAGTTTTTGGTGCCATTGCCGGGGAATTGTTTGGTTTGTGAAATTTTTGTCTGAATTAATTTTATTTTTCTACTAGTTAGTTAACATTTTTTTGTTTGATTTTTCTTATTGCAATTTTATTTTAGTTTATTTGTTTCTATTGGCAATTGCCCATAAAAAATAAAATAAAAAATAAAAAAAAATAAAAAAATGTGGATGAATCCAGCCCCTGTTTCACAGTCTTTAGAGGACACCCTCAAGGATTTCATGAAGATGACTGGCCAATCCATCAATACAGCCAATACATTCAATGATGATAGCCGTTCCATCTGTGCTAGTCCTATGCATTTAGCACAAAATTGTCCATCTATGTCGACTTTTGTCGAGTTTCCCATGGAACAAATGAATGCTTTCAATGACTGTCGGTGGCAATCAAATGGATCTTACTCTAAGACGTACAATCCAGGGTGGTGGAACCACCCTAATTTTTCATGGAAGCAGAACCAACTGATAAATCAGGGAGGAGCCCCTCATCATGCTCACAATCAATACCCTTCCCAATTTTCTCCACCAGTTCCAAGTTATGGTCTCTCAGCCTATTCAGCGCCATCACCCACTTACCAAACTCCCACTAAAGCGCCAGCGTTGGTTTCACAGTCATTGGAGGACGCCCTCAATGATTTCAGGAAGATGATCAGCCAACCTATAAGCAGAGTAACGAGTGCGCAAATAGTAAATACCCAAGCGATTGCTAAGATAGAGAGTCATATAGGGCAAATTGCAAGTCACTTGGGTGAAAGAGAGAAGGAAAAGTTCCCCAGTCAGCCCGTGCCTAACCCGAAAGGACAGTTTGTGGTTGAAAATTCATCGAATCCTATGCACGGGGAGGAACAAGTGCAATCGATTGTCACATTAAGGTCTGGGAGACAAGTGGACAATCGAGTGGAAGAGAACTCTGCTATGCAGCAAGGGCAAGTAAGTGGCAACAAGGAGAAAAGAGATGCTAAGCCATCTACAGCCACACCTACTGTTAAAAACCCTTCTAAGTCGTTTGGACCTAAAGCACCTTACCCTGAGAGATTACAAGCGCCCAAGAAAGGAGGGCAGTCTGGGGACATTGTGGAGCCATGCTTTGCTCAGTTTGGAGAAGATTTGGATTTGGATAAGTTACTTGACCAATCAAATGCTATCTTGGAGTTTGCTCCTCAGGAGAGCAGTAAGACGGAGGAGACTGTGGGTGAATCAATCATTGAGGACCCCTTGGAGGCATGCTTTGCTCAGTTTGGAGAAGATTTGGATTTGGATAAGTTGCTTGAGCAAGCAAATGCTACTTTGGAGTCTGCTCCTCAAAAGAGTAGTGAGACGGAGGAGACCAAAGCACCTGAACCACCCAAGATGGAACTTAAGCCTTTACCGAACAATCTTAAGTATAAGTTCCTAGGTCTAATAGTTCCTTTGCCTGTGATTATAGCTTCAGATTTGGTTAAGGCTCAAGAAGATAAATTAGTGGACATTTTAAAAGAGCACAAGGAAGCTATCGGCTGGACTATTGAGGATGTCAAGGGAGTCAGCCTCTCAATGGTGATGCCCAAGTTACGTGTGGAAGAGAATGTCAAGCCATCGAGGAAGCCATAAAGAAGGCTCAACACAGCTATACAAGAGGTTGTGAGGATTGAAGTGATAAAGCTGTTTGATACAGTGATCAATTATCCAATCTCTGTTAGCAAGTGGGTGAGCCCGATTCATGTCGTGCCCAAGAAGATTGGAGTGACGGTAGTGAATAATAAGGACGATGAGTTGGTGCCAATTCTTAATTAGTCAGGATGGAAAGTATGTATAGACTACCGTAAGTTGAATGCTGCCACAAAGAAGGATCATTTTCTACTCCCATTTATTGATCAGATGGTGGAGCGCTTAGTTGGGCATGATTACTAATGTTGGGTCTGGCTGAAGACGTTAAAATTAACGCTCATGGGAGGCACCCCACAGCATATCCTTTCTGTATATTTATTATTTTTTTTTCATATTTATGATTAATGTTTGTTTCCAGTATTTTTTGTTTTCCAATCTTTATTTTTTAGGGGCAACGCGTACTTCAGTTCAAGTTTGGGGGTATGCTATGAGTCATACCAGTCCAGATAGTTCTCCATATCCCAGGTTAGCTCTTTCCATATTATTCACACATTGGGGTCAATGTGCAATTTAAGTTTGGGGGTATGGGAGATACATTTCACACACTTTGTCTTAATTTGTTGTTGTTTTTTAGTGAAGACAAATGCATGTTCATGTTCGTCTGAAAATTTTGGTTGACTTGAAAAATTGTGATGTGGTTTCATTGGTGAGCTTAAAAATTTTGAATACACGATCTGATGATAGAGTTTTAAACCTTAGTTACTTACTTTAGGCATTCGAGAATTCACATGTTTGATCTAATCTAACACGAGCACATTAGCACATATTTGTGTGAGGTATGACATGTGATTTTAATGTGTATGTTTCCTTATCTTAACTAAAACTGGATGACTTGTTAAATAAACATTTGGGCATAGAAAAGCATGAAAAAAAAATTTAAAAAAAAGAAAAAGAAAGAAAAGATAATGATCATCATCAATAAACTTTCCACCAAGTAACTGGACCTCTTGCCTCAGTAAGCAGTGAGTGTTCACGTCAAAAGGTGGGAATTTTATTCATAATGATCATTGCAAAAATTTCCACTGAGTAATTGGACCTCTTGCCTCAGTAAGCAGTGAGTGTTCACGTCAAAAGGTGAAAATTTTGTTTGGTAGCATTAAGGTCAGTTCAGTTTCGTAGCCTTTTTGACTCAAGTTAGTAAGTCCGTAGGGGTGTCTTTACAGCTAATGCCCTAAAACCATCTGGTTTGGGAGTCATTGACTCAACATTCGTTACATGGGTCAATTAGAAAGCTTAAGGTAACTAAACATAGCAGAGCCTTATTAAAAAAAAGAAAAAAAAATACAACTATGCCATCGTTGTTCATTCTGATGAGAAATTTTGTGAATCTTGAGACATAGAGACATTTTGCATTGAAGTTATTTGGAAACTTCATCTGTATATGCTAATTCACTTTACACTAATTCAAGCTTGTGATGTCTTAGCCTCCCTCTTGTAAGTAATTAGGTTTTAAAATTTCTATTCATTGTGAAGATGAGTTATATCTTTAAGCTTGCTCATGAATAAATATCATGGTTTTGAGCGCTCCTTAAATTTTTGGATACCATGAGTGATGAACTTATCTTTATGTTCTTTGTTTTTCATTTAGTTTTTTTATTTTGTTTTGCTAAGGGACTAGCAAAATGTAAGTTTGGGCGTATTTGATGAGTGCCAAATATTGCATATTTTGGCCACTTTATTTACATTTGTTAGCTTAAGAAGTTGTTACTTTGAGTTGTTTTCGTTGTTTTTCAGGTTTACAAGCACTGGGAAAGAAGTTCACTAAAATTGCCAGAATTGCCTATACAGATTAGTCATTTTTGTGGATTTTACTATATTGATTCAGGAAGAACCAGGAGATGAGCCATATATTCTTGGAAAGATCCGGAAATCTATTTTCTGAGGAATTTTACGGTTCGTAAAAATGATTTTTCTAGAGAAAGTTATGGACGTTTTAGTAGAAAAGGGTCGAGCTGAAGATATCTAGTGCGATTGATCGCACCAGACTTGCGATCAATCGCAAGTGTGCACTCGCACATCCCACATCGGTTAAAAATGCTTTGTAGTGCGCCAGTATGCCATCAATCGCACCAGACTGCGATCGATCGCACTCGGGCAGTATCCCACATCGAATCTGCAACCCATTGTGCTCCGGGACTCCCCCTATAAAAGCACCATCTCACTTCATCATTCAATGTGCAATTCCTGGGCCATTTGGTGTAATCTAGTGGACGTCTACTAGCATTTTGGTGGATCCCGAAGGCTTTGCTACCACGAGGGGAAGCGCCGCCCAACAGCGAGTGGAATTTCTCCCATGTATAGAATTTATTTCTTTTTATTTAGTTTTAAAGTTTAATGTTTAGTACTTGTATTGTGAACTCTAGTTTCATAATTATGAGAGGCTAAAATCTTCAGCTAAGGTTGAAGATGAAGCCTTTCCTTTGTTTAGTATTATATTTTCAGATTTGCGCATAACAATTATGATGTTTTTAGTATAAATGTTCTGTTCAATTATTTGAGTAGATCTTATGATTGATTGCTTTTAATTGTAAAATTGGATATTCATTGTGTTTCATCTGATGGATACATCGAATTGTTTTCGATTAAATTGGATTTCCTTTGTGATTTGTTAAAAGTGGATACATTGGATGCTTTTGGTTTGATTGGGATATTCGTTGTTTTTTGTTTAAAGTTGAATTCATGGAATTTTTTGATTACTTTCATAGAACATGAAAATATATGCTTTACTTTGATGGGGTGGATTCAGAAACCTTAGTTTATATATCATTTGCTTTAAAAACAATTTGGTTTAAGTTTATATTTCACAACACAATTCCCTGTGGATTCGACCTCGCACTTGCACAACACTATATTGAAAACGACTCGTGCGCTTGCGAGTAATTTAAAACTCACTACATTTGCAAGGGAATGAGATGGTTGTCTTATAAATGTACCTTAATGCCTATCAATAATCATTCTAAACAAGGTTGGGTTTCCTCTCTCTGTGATAGTGAATCCTCGATCAGGAATGGGTTTTCTAGCTTGCATCATCCTAACATATCTCTCACTAGCCTCAAAACTAACAATTTGCTCTCATCATACTCTTGAGGTTGTTTCCCCCTTGGTCTCTTGGTTTTATGGGCCATTTGAATCAAATGTATAGAACAACATAACTAATTGAAAATCAACTACCCAAAGAGCACAAATGAACAACAAAGAGAAGAAATTTGTCTTACTTGATGCCCAAAGTTGGAGAGAATAAAGAGTACCCACCAACTTGAAATCTTCTTGAAATACCCAAAAATCCTCTTAGAACCAAGCTTGGTGGAGAAATTTCCAACAAAGTCTGCAATATTACTGCTAAATCCTCAAAGAAATGATGTTAGAATCAATAAATTTTGAGTAAAAGTGAGTGGATAAGTGAGGGTTTGGAGAGAGGATGAGAGAGAGAGAAGTGTGCTGTGTTTCTCAAAGTTGAAATGTAGAGGAAAGTGCAGAAATGGGGTTTAAAATTATGGAGATCGTGTGGGCAGATCAAGTGGCAGCAAGTGACGCGGCTTGAAGGCGTGGGCATGCTTAGCTGGGTTGCTGGGCGGTGCGGCACGGACTGATCTGGGGTGCGGCACAAGGCTGGGACGAACTAGGCCTCCTTGCTGCTGGGCGAGGCGCGCTTTGTGGGCCGCGGCGTGACCTGGGCCTGGGCACGGCTCGGACCTGGTTATAATAAAAGAACTTGTTTGTTGCCAAAAATAAAAAAGCCAAAATAAAAAAAAAAAAACTTTAAGCTAGAAATTAGATGAAATTAAACTAAAAAAACTAAAAATTAAAATTGAAATAAACTTAAACAAAACAAACAAAAGAAAAGAAAAATAAAAACATACCTGTGTGGTGTGGTCAAGGTGAATAGACTGGATCCATAAGTGGAATGTCTTCCACTTCCGGATCTTGCCTATCAATTAAGATTTTAAGGTGTTGACCATTTAATTTAAAGATCCAACTATCTCTAGTATCCTCTATTTCCACTGCCCCATTTGCAAAAACATTCTTCACTACAAAAGGACCAGTCCACCTCAACCAAAGTTTTCCTGGATGCTTATGGAGTATAGAATCGTATAAGAACACCTGATCATTAGGCTTGAATGTTTTTCTCAAAATATTTTTATCATGAAACACTTTCATGTTTGCCTTATAGATTCTAGAGTTCTCATAAGCATCATTTCTCAACTCCTCTAACTCAGTCAACTGAAATTTCCTAAGCTTACTCGCTTCTCCTATGTCAAAATTGAAAGACTTGATGGCCCAATAAGCTCGATGCTCGAGCTCCACAGGTAAGTGGTAAGGCTTTCCAAAAACAAGCCTATAAGGTGACATACCTAAGGGAGTTTTGAAAGTTGTACGGTAGGCCCAAAGCGCATCAACTAGTCTCAAAGACCAATCCTTGCTATCCGAGTTGACCGTTTTTTCTAAAATTTGCTTAATTTCCTTGTTTGCAAGTTCTACCTGTCCACTCATTTGAGGGTGATAGGCAGTAGAGATCTTATGTAACACCCCATATTTTCTCATCAAAGCTTCAAAAGAACGGTTGCAAAAATGTGTACCTCGATCACTAATTATAGCGCATGGTGTACCAAATCGAGATAACACATTTTCTTTGAGAAGTTTAATTATCGTTGTATTATCATTGCTTCGGCAAGCTGCTGCCTCTACCCATTTTGACACATAATCTATTGCCACAATGATATATTGGTATCCGAAGGAAGGAGGAAATGGTCTCATAAAATCGATGCCCCAACAATCAAAGATTTCAATCACTAAAATTGGGTTTAAGGGCATCATATTACGATGAGACACAGCTCCTAACTTCTGACACTTTTCACATGAGCGACAATAGATGTTTGCATCCTTAAACAAGGTGGGCCAATAAAAACCACAATGTAAAATTTTTGTAGCGGTTTTTTTTCATTGAAAATTGGCCTCCACAAGCTTGGGAGTGACAAAATTCCAAGACGCTGGCAATCTATTCATTAGGATGCAACACTTTAAAATTTGGTCAGGGTAGTACTTGAAAAGATAGAGGTCATCCCAATAAAAATTACCTCATTTAAGAACTTCCTCTTGTCTTGAGCGCTCCAATCCATTGGTATCTCACCGGTAGCCAAATAATTTACGAACCATGGTAAAGAAGTAATAGAGAGTAAATGCTCATTGGGAAAATCATCCTTAATTGGCATGTCATCAGAGGTGTCTTTAAATGTGAGCCTTGAGAGATGGTCAGCCACTACGTTCTCTATTCCTTTCTTATCTTTGATGGTGATGTCATATTCTTTCAAGAGTAAGATCCACCGTATTAGTCGTGCCTTAGTATCCTTCTTTGTAAAAAAGTATTTAAGGGCTACATGATTTGTGAAGATAAGAATAAGAGAACCGATTAAATAAGCACAAAATTTGTCCAAAGCAAATACTACAATTAGCAATTCTTTTTCAATGGTGGAGTAATTCATTTGAGCACTATTTAGAGTTTTACTAACATAGTAAATGACAAAAGGTTTCCCCTCTCTTCGCTGTCCAAGAACAGCACCTACAACAAAGTCACTAGTATCACACATTATTTCAAAAGGTAAAGTCCAATCAGGTGATTGCATTATGGGTGCTGAAGTAAGCTTGCCAATCAGCATTTTAAAGGCCTCTTGACAAGATTGTGTCCACTCAAATGGGGCATCTTTAACTAGGAGGGCACATAGTGGTCTAGATATGTTAGAAAAATTTGTATGAACCTCCTATAAAAACAAGCATAACCAAGAAAGGATCTCAAATCCTTTACTATCTTAGATGTAGGCAATTTAGAAATTAATTCAATCTTAGATTGATCAACCTCTATCCCTTTAGAAGAAACAATATGCCCTAAGACAATACCGGAAGGTACCATGAAATGGCATTTTTCCCAATTTAAGACTAATTGATAGACGCTTAAATATACATATTTAAGCCCCCTTATTTACACTTGTTAGGTCCTTTATTACGTTAATTTGGTCTCTTTTACTCAATTTGTGTGTTTTACATGTTTTTATAGGGTCTTGGAGAAAAAGAAGCAGTTTTGGCACTTTAAAGAAGAAATGTAGAAGCCCTAGAGCACTCTCTAGACAAAGTACGATCGAGCGCACCATGCAAGGTGATCGAGCACACGTGCGATCATGCGCACACTTGAAGGATCGAGCGCACACTACGATCGAGCGCAAGGACACATGCGATCGAACGCACATGTACGGGCGTGAACAGTAAACTGCAGAACCCTATTTTGGAAAGTATAGGATTTTCGTTTTAGGAAGGTTTAGGACTCATGGGTCTCTTAGGACTTCTCAAAGACCTATAAATACACTTATAACTCACACACAAAAACACACCTTAGATAGAAAACACTTTTCTATTTTCTTTTTCTTGGAGTGGAGAGCTTGGGAGAGAATTGACGCCTCTTCTCTCGAGTTTATTCTTTTCCCTTATCTTTTGTTTAATTATGTTTACTTCAGTTAGTATGTGTAACTAACTCTCTTATAGGGCTCGATTGAAGCCTTAGTTATGCATTCCCATATTTTTATTCATTGATTAAATCTTTGCCTATAGTTTATTATGTTACTTTACTTGATTAACACCTGTGCTTATTTAAATTTCTCATATGTATGTGTAAGGCCAACATATGCATGTGGTATGGATGTGTTAGTTAGATTAATTTGGATGACCAAGTCCTGGGTCTAACATTAGTAACAAGGGACCATCTTATCTGGATACCCGGGTTAATCAACATGGGAAACCGGGAGTAGATACCATGCCCTAGGTCTCATGTGATTGTCAATTTCCACAGTACCCATGTTTTCTTAAGGAACAACTCAAGCAGATACCCTGCTGAATCCCTTAAGGAAGAAAAGAGTTAGAGTAGATACCATGCCTAACTCGTTGCTTAGGGAAATCAATAGCTTAAGGAGTAGATACCATGCCCTTAGGTTGGCAACCAGTAGGTATACATAATAAAGCTAGCGCAATGATACCTTATACAAAATCGGGAATGCATGACTAGTGGTGGATATCAAAGCCCTATGTCTTTATCAAATCACCCTTCAGTGTTATTTAAATCTTTTTACTTTAGAGAAATTAATTCTAAAAGCAACTTTACCAATCCCTGTGGAGATGACCTTGCTTTCGCATACTAGACTACACTGATGACCTTGTGCACTTGCAAGTATAACTAGTCCGATTATTTACTTATTTATTTAGGTATATTTTCGCACAACAAGTTTTTGGCGCTGTTGCCGGGGATTGCACTAAAAGTTCCTTTTAGGATTACTTTCATTTTATCATTATTATTATTTTATTTTTTACCATCTTTTATCAAAACTTAATCAAAGTTGTTTTCTCTTTCAGGCACTTCAAAAACCCTACTTGCACTTTCTGTGGTATTTGCGATCGATCGCAAGCTCCTGTGTGATCGAGCGCATTTAGGGCAGAGAGCACCCGAGCAACAGAGTTGCACTGCTGCACTGAAACTGGTTGTTCTGCTTTATGCACGGACTTCGATCCCGACATCCGGAATTCTTTTCCCTCGATCTCGAGCTTGAACGGACCATCCGACAAAGGTTTAGGAACAACTTCGAGGAGAACGAAGAAGAAGTCAAGAACGAAACACAAATGGCGGAACAACTCGAAAACCAGCAACCACCTGCACGAGTTCCAATGAAGCAATCCTTCATCCCTCGGAACATAGATCAACCATCATGCATCGCATATCAACCTGAGGCGGCGGGAAATTATTACATATCTCCGCAAATCTTGAATGCCTTGACGCATTTTAGGGGAACTCCTAATGAAGATCCACACTTACACCTCCGAGAATTTTTCGATCTTTGCAAGTTCCAGCACATACAAGGCCTAGACCAAGAAGGAATAAGGTTAATTCTATTCCCTTTTTCCTTGAAAGATAATGCTAAACTTTGGTATAATTCTTTGCCTGCAGTTTCCATCCACACTTGGGAGGAGTTGGCAAGCAAGTTCTTGAGGAAGTTCTTCCCAGCCCAAAAGACAAGACAAATGAGGAAGGAGATCCAGTCCTTCCAACAAAAGGATGGGGACCTCTTCTTCGAAGCATGGGGACACTTCAATGAATTGCTACTCAAATGCCCACATCACAACCTACCTCAAGATGAACTGGTACAAGCATTCTATGAAGGTTTAAATGATACTAATAAATGTATTGTTGATTCAGGTTGTGGAGGAGTCCTTATGGATAAAAGCAGCGAAGAGGCAATGGAACTGTTTGAAACCCTCAGCGAGTACACCCAGCAATTCTCCTCTCGAGGTAGGCATGTAACCAAAGGTAAAGAAGTGTATGAGGTAAATATGAATGGAGGATCTTCCCCTCAAATGGCAGCAATGGAAAGGAAACTAGATTTATTGGTAAAAGCCATGGCTGCTCAGACTACCTCAGCTACACCACTACAAGTATGTGCAATATGCTCCCAATATGATCACAATACTAATGCTTATCCTTTATCTGCATATCCGGAGCAAGTGAATTATGTGGGACCCAACAACATTCCGCTAAAGAATAACCCATATGCAAACACCTACAACCCTGGATGGCGGAATCACCCGAATTTCTCATGGAGCAACAATCAAAACAACCAAGGACAGCAACGAAATCAGCAGCCCACTGCTCATGCTAATTCCAAACCAAAAAGGAACGACCTCAAAAGTCTAGTAAGACAACTGGTGACATCACAAGAACAATTCATGACTCAGCAAAAACAAACCAATGCAGCACGTGAGCAAGCAATTCAAAGACTAGAGGTACAAGTGGGACAATTAGCTAAAGAGCTCAGTAGCAGAAAGCAAGGAGAGCTCCCAGCTCAAACACTACCCAACCCTTGAGGGCATCAACAATTAAACGCTGTGACATCCTTGAGAAATGGCAAGGTGATAGGGTCCGATGAGCTTACAACACCGTCCAAAGAGACACCATCAGCATCAAGGGTAAGTAAGACGGAGAATGTGAATGCTCCACCCTTCCCACAAAGGTTAGTAAAACAGAAAAAAGTCAATAAACTGATTGATATTTTTGAGACCTTGCGAAAAGTTGAGATTAATATTCCTTTGTTAGATGCCATTAAACAAATTCCTGCATATGCTAAGTTTTTAAAAGAATATTGCACTAACAAAAGGAAGTTCCAGGAGCATGAGATGGTAGCCTTAACTGAAGAGGTAAGTGTTGTGCTTTTAAGAAAATTACCACCTAAACTAAAAGATCCGGGTAGTTTTACTATTCCTTGCAGGCTAGGTGACCAGCTATTCGAACATGCACTATTGGATCTAGGAGCGAGTGTCAACCTGCTACCATACAGTGTATACGAGACACTAGGTTTGGAGGAGCTTCAACCAACCTCTGTCACTTTGCAACTAGCTGACCGAATGATCAAACGACCAAGATGTATCCTTGAGGACGTGTTGGTAAGAGTAGGAAAATTCATTATACCTGCTGATTTTATAGTATTAGATATGGAAGAATGTACTTTGCCATTACCTCTCCCCATCATCCTAGGACGCCCCTTTATGATAATTGCTGACACTAATATTAGTGTAAAACGGGGCATTATCACAATGAGAGTAAATGATGAGGAAATACAATTTCAAATGTTTAATACATTAAAATCGACCAGTAATGATGATAAAAATACTAATACGAATTTCATGCAAAGTGTTGTTGAGAAAGGTTCTTAGGTTCATCGCACCACTACATTGGAGACTCTCCCCTATCATGAAAACACAAGAGTAGACATTAGGCCGGAGGAGAATAATGTGATTAAAGACGTGCACCTTTTCAAGGACACACCAAAACCTTCAAGTAAGTGTGCTCTACAAATTAAACCTCCTGCACTTACTCATACTACTTTTCCTTATTATGTTGACCAGATGTCAAGATGGGAGATGAAGACACTATCAACAGCACTTGAATCAGTACAGTATACAGCTGAAACACAAGCACTAGAGCTCCAAGAGGTGGACTCTAGGTGATTCCCTCCAAACAACTAGCATGGTAGCAAGAGAGTGCTTGAGCAAAGTAAAAATTTGATCACCTATTAAGCTCAAGCACCTCTGGTAAGGTTAGTGGTACTGAGGCCACTAACAATTGGTAAGGTTGTGTTGTTTCAATTATTCATTCTTTTTGCTAAGGTAAGTTTTTACTTGTACTTATATGCCATACTTGCGATCGATCGCACCCTTCAGCGCGATCGAGCGCAAGAGTGCGATCGAGGGCACTTGAGGCAGAGACAATTATAAGTTTGAAAACATTCACTCACGCCCCCACTTCACTCTCTGCACACGTATTCACTCGCCCCCTGCACATTCTCTCTCACTCTCACTCGCACACAAACCTACCCACATCTCCCGACCTCGCACGCAGCCACCACAACACCTCACCACCACTTTCCCCTCACCATCGTACTCCGCCATCACCACTGTCTAACCCCCTCCTTGTTCACATTCCATCAAACATTGCACAAGGTACTCTACACGCACACACAAATTTTAAATAAAAACTGTGAAATTCATTTTACATACATATTATTTTGTGTTTGAGTGTGTGGTTATTTGGTTGCAGGAGGGTTAGGACCGAGTTCTACATTGGAAAACCATAGCTTGTCTGTTTGGTGCACATAAGCTGTTCGACGTAAATCCTGACCTGGTGTGGTCGAGCGCACAATACTTGCGATTGAACGCATAGACAGTGTGCGATCGAGCGCACAGCAGTGAGATCGATCGCAAATCAGCCAGAAGCTAAGCACCAGCATGTCTCGACCGTCTGTTTCCACGTCTGGCGTATCCAGCAGTCGTGCCTCCTCATCCCGGCCCAGCATCGAGCAACGAGAGTTGTTGTTCGAGACCGCTTTCGCCATCGACAACATATTTCGGCACATGGACGCCACGCAATGGGCCGTCCAAGCATTCTGACTCCGAGGGTTGAAGAGGCTGTTTAAGCCGGTGTGCTCCACTGCCTACTCCCAGCTCGTAGTCCAGTTTTATGAGTATTTATCTTTCGACTGCAGCAGACCGGGAGTCCTCACCTCTTCAATTAGGGACACGCCCATCGAGGTGACTAGTGCTGATATTGTCGCTGCTCTTCATTGCACCGATGAGTCCCCTCATGAGGACATTGATATAGAGGAGCAGCCGGAATCCTTTGCCCTGGTCAAGATCATCATAGAAATGTGCAATGGACAGTATGCCGACAGGCATAACAATGCGGCCGATCGGTCTAAGCTGCCTCCCAGACTGTGGCTCATCGATACGATCCTTCATCGTAATGTGTGTTCGTTGGGGCACAAGACACAGCGGCAAGACCAGTTTCTCCAGACTTTATATGCCTTCCATAGAGGCCACTGGTACTCTATCCTGTCTGTCATTTGGAGCCAGCTACATAAGTTCTGGGATCACGAACATGGCCGTCAGACTACCACGGCCAACGCTTGGGGCCTCCCTTTCCCGTTCCTACTCACCTCTATCCTCAAGAAGAAGGGGATTAAGGGGACCCACAGTGACGGGCTAGTACGGAGCATCCTGTCTTTGGGAGGGCTCAGTGGACACAGAGCATATCACACATGCCACGAGACCCCCCAGTTCCTGCTCCAGCAGCTGAGCAAGTAGAGGAGGATCACATGGAGACCGAGGCCCTGGTCATGAGCCTGGTACGGGAGGAGGACCATTCGCACATGGGACCTACCGAGTCCCAGCACTTCCTAGCTGAGCTATCCTCTTTCCGAGGCGAGGTCGCTGCCGCCACTACACTTGTACATCAGCGCATCGATAGTTTGGAGGCACGCTTCGCACGCCAGGAGGCCATGCTGCAGGCCATACTTGATCGCCTACCTCCAGCACCCGGTACCTCTCCGACTGCACCACCTGATGATCAGCAGTGAGAGAGTACCACGTCTGGCTGAAGACATAAAACTTAGCGCTCATGGGAGGCACCCCACTGCATATCCTTTTTATAGTTATTAGTATTTTATAGTTTACTTGTTTATTATTTTGTTATTATTTCTTGTTTTCCATTTTATGTTTACTTTTCTTTCTTTTTCAAGGACAGTGTTAGTGCATCCAGTTGAAGTTTGGGGGCGTGCTACAAGCCATGCCAGCCATATAGCTCTCCATCTCCCAGGTCAGATCTTTCCATGCTATTTACACATTGGAGACAATGTGCATTTTAAGTTTGGGGGTATGGGGACATTCACACACTACACTATGTCCTACATTTTTATTTTTGTTGCTATTTTCGTAGATAAATGCATGTTCATTCTGTCCAATAAACTTTTTTTTTGTGATTTAAACAAAACATTATGATTCGACTTCATCAGTGAGCTTAACACTTTGAACATATAGGTCAATAAACAAGTTTTGAACCTAGATCACTGCCCTTTTGGCATTTAAGAACTATCACGAGCACATTAGCACATAGTTGTGTGGGGTATGACATGTTATTTGGATTGGTATGTTTATTTTGCTTGACTGTGAACTAGATGACCTATTAGATTAACATTTTGGCATATAAAAATAGAAAAAGATTAATTAAGTGCTCAAAAAGAAAAATGCTCCTAATGATCAATAAAAACAAATCTTCCGCTGAGTAACTGGCCCTCTTGCCTCAGTAAGCATTGAGTGTCACGTCAAAAGGTGGAAAATCTTAAGTGATCACTAAAAAAGAATTTCTTGCTGAGTAACTGGCCCTCTTGCCTCAGTAAGCATTAAGTGTCACGTCAAAAGGTGGAAAATTCTAAATAGTAGCATAAAAACCAGTTAGTTTCGTAGCCTTGTTGACTCGAGCTAGTAAGTCCTTAGGGGTGTCTCTACACCTAATGCCCTAAAACCATCTGGTTTGGGAGTCATTGGCTAAACACTCGTTACACGAGTCATCAAGAAAGCTTAAGGGAACTAACTTGGCAAAAATCTCGCAAATAAAAGTCTATGCCATATGTGTTGACTCTAATAGGAAGTTTGGTGAATACTGAGTCATTGAAACACTACACGTTTGAATTTCTTGGAAACCCAATCTTCTATGTGCTAGTCACCACACACCAAAGTCAAACTTGTGATATCTTAAAATACCTCGTGAATATGATTTACGTTCAAAAATCTTATTCATTGCAGATATATGTTTACACTTGTTAAGCTTGCTTATGAATGCGCATCATAGTTTTGTGTTAAATCTAGATTTTTGATTGACATTATGAACATTGGATTTATCTATGTTTTTGTTTTAGTTTTTAAATTCCGTATTACTAAGGGACTAGCAATATGTAAGTTTGGGGGTGTGATAGACGCTTAAATATACATATTTAAGCCCCTTATTTACACTTGTTAGGTCCTTTATTACGTTAATTTGGTCTCTTTTACTCCATTTGTGTGTTTTACATGTTTTTATAGGGTCTTGGAGAAAAAGAAGCAGTTTTGGCACTTTAAGGAAGAAATCTAGAAGCCCTGGAGCACTCTCTGGACAAAGTGCGATCGAACGCACCATGTAAGGCGATCGAGCGCACATGCGATCGTGCGCACACTTGAAGGATCGAGCGCACACTGCGATCGAGCGCAAGGACATATGCGATCGAGCGCATATGTACGGGCGTGAACAGTAAACTGCATAACCCTATTTTGGAAAGTATAGGATTTTCGTTTTAGGAAGGTTTAGGACTCATGGGTCTCTTAGGACTTCTCAAAGACCTATAAATACACTTGTAACTCACACACAAAAACACACCTTAGATAGAAAACATTTTTCTCTTTTCTTTTACTTGGAGTGGAGAGCTTGGGAGAGAATTGACACCTCTTCTCTCGGGTTTATTCTTCTCCCTTATGTTTTGTTTAATTATGTTTACTTCAGTTAGTATGTGTAACTAACTCTCTTATAGGGCTCGATTGAAGCCCTAGTTATGCATTCCCATATTTTTATTCATTGATTAAATCTTTACCTATAGTTTATTATGTTACTTTACTTGATTAACACCTGTGCTTATTTAAATTACTCATATGTATGTGTAAGGCTAAAATATGCATATGGTATGGATGTGTTAGTTAGATCAATTTGGATGACCGAGTCTTGAGTCTAACATTAGTAACAAGGGACCATCTTATCCGGATACCCGGGTTAATCAACATGGGAAACTGGGAGTAGATACCATGCCCTAGGTCTCATGTGGTTGTCGATTTCCACAGTACCTATGTTTTCTTAAGGAACAACTCAAGCAGATACCATGCTGAATCCCTTAAGGAAGAAAAGAGTTAGAGTAAATACCATGCCTAACTCGTTGCTTAGAGAAATCAATAGCTTAAGGAGTAGATACCATGCCCTTAGGTTGGCAACCAGTAGGTATACATAATAAAGCTAGCGCAATGATACCTTATACAAAATCGGGAATGTATGACTAGTGGTGGATATCAAAGCCCTATGTCTTTATGAAATCACCCTTCAGTGTTATTTACACTAATTCCTTCTCCTCACAACGAATTAATACTCTCTCTAAATTCAATAAGCATGTATCAAATGAAGATCCAAAAATAGTCAAGTCATCCATAAAAACTTCCATGCAATTTTCAACTATATCACTAAAAATGCTCATCATGCAACGTTGAAAAGTAGCAGGTGCATTACACAATCCAAATGGCATTCTACGAAAAGCATAAGTACTAAAAGGACAAGTGAATGTGGTTTTATCCTGGTCTTCTAATGCAATTTCAATTTGATAATAACCAGAATAACCATCTAAGAAACAATAAAAAGGATGACCAACTACACGCTCAAAAATTTGATCGATAAAAGAGAGTGGGAAATGGTCTTTCCAGGTGGCAGCATTTAATTTTCTATAATCAATGTATATTCACCACCCAGTCACAAGTTTTGTAGTGACTAACTCTCCTAGGTCATTTTTAACCACAGTGACACCAGACTTTTTAAGAATGACTTGTGTAGGGCTTACCCATTTACTATCAGCTATGAGATATATAATTCCCGCATCTAATAGTTTCGACACTTCATTTTTCACTACTTCTTTCATAGTGGGGTTAAGCCTACGCTAAGGGTCTCTACAAGGGCTAGTTCCTTCATCCAAATTTATCTTATAAGAACAGATCAGAGGACTAATACCTTTTAAATCAGCCATGCTCTAACCTAAGGCTGATTTATGTTTATTTAGGGTCCGAATTAATTTCTCATCTTGAGACTCAGAGAATTCAGATGAGATAATAACAGGAAAAGTATCACCTGGACCAAGGAAAACATGCTTCAAACCCTTAGGCAGAGGCTTCAATTCAACTTTGGGTGCTTCCACACTTGAGGGGATTTGTTTCTCGCTTCTTTCAGGAAACTCCTCAAACTTTGGTTGCCATTCTTGAGTGCCATAATCTTGAGATTTATCAAAAATAGCACAAATATCAATTACATCATATTTATCATTAATATAATCAAACTCAGAATTAACAAGAAAATACTCAAGAGGGTCAAAATCATTAGCTATAGAAACTCCCCTATCGATGAGTGACTCAATCATGTATAACTGGTGGCTTTTGTCATCACCTTCTGACTATTTTGCAACATTGAAGATGTTCACCTCAAGGTTCATGTTTCCAAAGGACAGCTTCATGAGTCCATTCCTATAATTAATAAGAGCATTTGCAGTAGCAAGGAAAGGTCTACCCAAAATTAAAGGAATTTTAGAGTTAGTGTCAACAGCAGAAGTAGTATCAAGGATTAGGAAATCAATAGGATAATAAAATTTATCAATTTGAATTAGAACATCCTCTACCACACCTCGGGGTACTTTGACTGAACGGTCAACCAATTGCAATACCACAGTGGTTGGTTTGATTTCTCCCAAACCCAGCTACAAATAAATAAAAAATGGCATCAGATTTACACAAGCTCCTAAATCTAGCAATGCTTGTCCAACCTCATGATTTCCAATGCTACATGCAATGGTTGGACAGCCAGGATCCTTATATTTGGGGGGGATTCTTAACTCAATTAAAGCACTAACTTTCTCTGTTAGGAATGCTATTTTCTTCACATGGTGCTTCCTCTAAATTGTACACAAATCCTTGAGAACTTTTGCATAAGTAGGAACTTGTTTAATCACATGCAAAAGAGGAAGATTAAGTTTTACTTACCTTAGGTTCTCTAAGATTTCATTGTTTAGGTCCAGATTTTTCTTGTTTGATTTTAAGGCTTGAGGGAATGGTGCCTTAACAGGGTTCTTGGTAACCTCAGGGTCCTTGAGCAGTTCAGCATCACTACTAACTTAACCTTTTTCCACATCCTCGGATTTGTTCGTTATTGGGATGTGTAATGACTTATCACTTCTTATCACAATAGCATTCACATCTTTCAGATTTTCTTGTTCCATGTGTTGACCATGGGGTATGGACTGAGCTTGGGAAGGGAACTCACCTTGCTCATTCACACTCAAGGAGCCCATCAATTTGGATACTTGGCTCCGTATTTCCTTATTCTCTTCAACAACCTGTGTAATTAATGTTTCACACCTTTGGTTTGTCTTACCCTATGCTTCAATGAAAGCATGCAAAATGTCTTCTAAAGAACTTCTAGAGGATGAGAGTGTATGATATGGTGCAGGGCATGATCTAGGGGGTTATGCAAGCTGCTGGTTTTCAGACTTCTAGCTGAAGTCAGAGTGATTGCGCCACCCCGGATTATAGGTGTTAGAGAATGGTGCAAGTGGCTTCTTGTACATGCCTAAGGTATTACATTATTCCATATACATCCTCTCATATCAACAAATATGGGGCACTCTTGAGAGGGATGGCCTACCCCGCCACATACAAAACATGGTTTCAAAGATTCGGTTTGATTAGCCGTGTGTGTTGGCTTTGAGTCTTTAGTCTTTAATGCATCTAACTCCCTAGTAAGCATCTCGACTGTAGCTTTTAGGTTGTCTTCTTCCCTAAGATGGTATATTCCACCACCACTTGGGTTTCCTACAGGTCGTGACCTATTTGTGCTTTCAGTACCACTAGGTCCAGTCCAAGCATGAGCTTTTTCAGTAAGCTCATTGAGGTACTCTATAGCCTCATCAGGATCTTTTTGTAAAAATTCACCATTGCACATCATCTATACAAATTAGCGCTCTTTATATGTAAGTCCCTCATAAAAATAGCTCACTAAATGCAAATTCTCATACCCATGGTGAGGACATATACTTAACAACTCCTTAAATTGCTCCTAAGACTGATACAAAGTCTCATTGCCTTTTGTGCAAAGGTGGAGATTTGCTTTTTCAAAGCATTGGTCTTATGTTGAGGGAAGTATTTGTTTAAGAAGACCTGAGTCATCTCATTCCATGACCCAATAGATCGTGGTCTCAGCGAGTATAGCTAACTCTTAGCTTTATCCTTCAAAACAAAAGGAAAAAACTTGAGTCTCATGATGTCATCAGTTGCATATTGACTATGAAAAGTCGCAACTACTTCTTCAAACTCCCTAATGTGTACATATTGGTTTTCATTTTCCAAGCCATGAAATGTAGGGAGTAATTGTATCATCCCTGTTTTAAAATCTTGATGGTGAGTATTGGCTGGAAACATGATGCATGATGGTGTGGCTGTTCGACTAGGATGCAAGTAATCCTGAAGTGTCCTAGCAACATTTTCATTGGGGTTATCAGCCATGTTAACAAAATCCTCTAAATTCTCGTTTGGGGATGCACTATGGTTTGATCTAGGCGAGGTTTCACTAACGGACAAGGAAAGAGAGGGTAACTCTATTTCGGGTCCTCTAATGAATCTACCTCGTGAATCTCTTGGTCTAAGCATAAACCAAATGAGTTAAAGGGGAAATTAATAAAACAGAATAATAAAAGAAAATCAAAAAATCAAAAACTTAGAGAAAGGAACAATATTACCATTTTGTCTCAAAGTTGACAATCTTCCTTGTACTTAAGCGCGTTTCCCCGGCAACGGTGCCAAAATTTGATTACACTCAAACTAATACGCGGTTATTGTGTATAGTTGAGGTGTCGATCCCACAAGGAAAAACGAACTACAAAGAAAAGTGTAAACCTTAACATGAACGATAAAGATCAAGTGAGAAAATTTGTGTTTTGATAATGAAGTAATATGAGAAAATTGTGTAAATTGATTGAAGAATATAATAGAGAAACAACAAGGGTCTAGGAATCCTCCCTAGGTTCATTGCCTTATTCCGATCTTGATTCAATTGTTTTTATCTCGATTGCTAGTTTCACATCCCAAACAGGCAATCTGCAAATATTCAATCAAAGCATATGTAAACCCTAATGCAATTGCTATGAAATACTCTTTATTTTTTATTTAAGCACACATGAGCTATCCTATAGATTTATCAAGAAACAAAAATATATTTTAATGACAATATCGCAGTAATGGACAAACCTAAAAGATAAATCTACCGGACTCAGTCACATCCAATAATCTTGACATAAGAAGAGTATGACTAGACTTATATCGTGGAGAAAGATACAATCACCGAATTAAGAGAAAATCTTCTAATTAAATCAAAGAGTAAATCATAACAATGTTTTGACAATAAATCTAAACTATAACTGAATTAATAATGGAAAATAAGAACAACTAAGCCTAGGGATTCACCCTTTTGCCTTGCTTGGAGATTAGTTGGCCATGGGGTTCATGCTTGAACATTTTGATGGAGAATGTGATAGCCTTCTTGAGTTTTCCAACCTTAATGATTCCTCTTATCAAACCCTAAGTTATCTATTTATAATACAAAAGTTCCAAGGGTGTTTTTGGGTTTAAACTATCATTAAAACCCTAATTAAGTCGTAACTCGGAAATAAAGCATCGAGCTCGCGCCGCGGCTCACATTAATCCAGGCCGCGGCTCAGCCTTTTGGGTGGTTTCTTTAACTTTCTGGAGGCCGTGGCCTGGACTGGTCTAGGCCGCGGCGCACACTGATGTTCTTCTAGCTCTTTTTGAGCTTGGTTCTGGAGGCCGAGGCTTAGGCTTTTCAGGCCGCAGCGCACACACTAAAGACTTGGCTTCTCTTTATTTTGTCCTTCCGCAACCATGCCTTCACTTCGATGTGCATCGAAGCATTGTGCTTTAAGCTATGATGGCTTTCCACCTCTTTTGGACTTAAAGTACCTGAAAATGCATCGAAATAGATCAACAATCCAAGAATATCACTTTAGAATTGTTAAGGTATAAAAGTGCAATTCAAACCTAGATCAATCCTAAAATGTTAACAAATAAGCACTGTTTAAGATGCATTTTATGACTCTCATCAAGGAGTGTCTGCACCATCTCACTTTGGTCTTAGTGCGGTGCAAGGGGAAGAACCTGGTGCTTAATTGGGAGAAGTGCCATTTTATGGTCAAGCAAGGTACTATACTGGGGCACATCATATCTCATCGAGGGATTGAGGTTGACAAAGTGAAGGTGGACCTGATTTTCAACCTTCCACCCCCACGTATGGTGAAGGAGGTTCGTTCTTTTCTAGGCCATGCAGGATTCTACATGCGATTTATCCAGGATTTTAGCAAGATCACCAGGCCCTTGTGCAAGTTGTTGTTGAAGGATGCCCCATTTGTATTTGATGAGGACTGTAAGAAAGTATTTGGGGATCTAAAAAAGATTCTGATGTCCACACCCATTATTCAGCCACCCAACTGGGGTGTACCTTTTGAGATTATGTGTGACGCATAAGATTATGCAGTTGGAGCTGTTTCGGGGTAGTGTGTTGATAAACTCCCCTATGTCCTCTACTATGCAAGCAGAACTTTAAACGACGCACAACTCAATTGCTCTACCACTGAGAAGGAGTTGCTAGCAGTCGTTTTTGCATTGGACAAGTTCAGATCCTACTTGTTAGGATCGAAAGTCATTATCTACTCAGATCATGTAGCATTGAAGTATCTTTTCTACAAAAAGGATATTAAATCTCGTCTTATCCGATGGATCTTGTGTAATACCCGATTTGTAAAATAAGAGTAAAAAAATAATTTAATAAATAAGGCATAGAGTTCAAATGCTACATGTTATTTAAACGTAAAAATGCTTAAAAAAGGATGTTTATGTCCCTAATAAAAGAAGACAAAATATAAAGAAAAAAAGTTTTAAAAAAATCATCCAGAACAAAGATGGTAGAAGAAAGAAGAAGAAAAAAAAAATATAGTAATAAAAATTGTTTTTTAAAAAAAAAAAATTACCCATGCGTGGCAGCAGGTGGCAGCACCTGCTGCCCAATTTGATGCCAAGCTTACAAATGCCCTCCAGCACCACAAAACGTGGAAGACTTAGGATGGGGGGGCTGTAGATTTTTTTTAAAAAAAAGCAAACTTTGGTTTGCATATATATATATATATATACCGATTTCATATGTTTTTCTTTCAAATTTCTTGTTTTCCTTCAACACTTGGGGACCCAAAGAAAAGTTAAAATAGCAAATTTTTGAAAGAGTTTACGGTGGAATTTTATAGGGAATCACGAATAGCTATCAGAAAAGTAGAGGGTAATAATGTAGTGTTTATTTTTGAATTTTTAGCATTTCTTGAAATTTCCTTGAATTTAAAGTGAGAATTTTCAAAGGGAGTGGTTTATGAAGAAATGAAGAAATAATTAGAAATTGAATACAAATATGATGTCAAGTGTTGGCGATCACCAATCGAGGGAAATTTCAGAGAAGAGCAATAAAGGCAAGGAAGTGATCCACGGGTAGCTTTAAGAGCTACATGATGAGTTGGATTTACTTTAAGTAGTCTAAAAAAAATCAAATATCTAGTGATAATATTAAATTTAATTATTTGCATATGCTTTGGTGGTAGATAAATATTTGGTTGATAGATATGCTATAAATATTGGACACATAGAAAATTATTATGTAAAAAGAAATATTATTAGAATAATGAGTTAATTTAATAGTAAATGGGATAAATAAAATTCGGTACGAGTCTGGGTAAATAAATTTATGTGATATATGAGGAGAAGAAATTAACGAAATAATAAGCTGATTTAATAATAAAAAAGGATAAGTAAAATTATTGATGAGTTATGTTTAATTAGTGGATGCGATATATGAGGAGAGAAATTTTGAGAAATTTATTTCAATGATAAATTGAGAATAATCATGGTAGTTAATTTAAATATTTTTGTACATGTTCTTGTAATATTACTGTTCATAAGCATGTTTTGTATCGTTGATCATATGCATATGCATTAAATAAGATAACCGAAAGAACCAAGAAGGGGCCGGTCTAATGGAACAACCGTGACAGCCGGTGTATGCTGAAAATAAAAGGGGCACCGTGACAGCCGGTATATGCTAGAGAAAAATTTTGTGACAGCCGGGATAAGCTGTAAAGAACCGGGAAGGGGCTGGTCTAAGATAATAATAACTCGTCGACAGGTGGGAAGACGTTCCCATCATAATCATTTATGAATTGCATCTGTTTTAATTATTGCTTGCATTAGTGAAATGATGAGGTGTGGTATATTATTGTGAATTTAATTATAGATGGATGAGTCTCTAGAGAGAGACAGTTATAGTGAGAAAATAAGAAAAAGACATAGAGATATGATAATATGGGAATTATTTAAATATTAGACTTTTTGTTATTATCCAGTTATAGGAGAAATAAATAATTAAATATTAAAAGACTATTTACGAAATTGGAATACTTTTAGTAAATTTAATTCACTGAGCTTGTGAAGCTCACCTTTCATTGTGCAATGATTTCAGGTAGCAGACATGATTAGTAGTCTGGTGTGTTGAGAGTCAGACGAAATCGTTTGCTGTAAGCCACGTATGTGTCAATATCCTCAAACAAATGAGAAAATGAGAAACAAAAATTTATTGGTAAATATTCATGCATGTTAAGTTGTATATTATGTTTAAATTATATCAAATTGATGTACCTCCCCTGTTGAGGGTTACAGTAAAAATCCTTGTTAATTTTATTTTGCTTTATTGTTGCATATATGTATCGTGCTGGGACTTTCAAAATATGATGACACCGTCTCGGGGGTGGCCAACCCGGGATGGGTCGTTACAATTTTGGTATCAGAGCATTAGGTTTTAAGATTCTGTAGACTGCATGAGAACAAAAAAAGTGGAAGATTCTAAATAAACTATATTTTAAATGTAGAGTCTGAGGATGACACATGGTCGTGCGAGAGCTAGAGGTAGAGTTCAAAATCAGAGGGGATGTGGTAGACCCCCAATTTTTAGAATGACTGAAGTGGAAGAGGAAGTTGAGTCAGTGATTCCCGCAAGGGAACATGGTGATAGTGCAACTAGTACGAGTCGAGCTGGGAGAGTATCTGAATGTAGGAATGATGAATTGATAGAGGCTCTTAATCGTGCTTTAGATAAGGTGAATGCAGCTGAAAAAAAGGGCTGCTAATTTGCAGAGATGATTAGAGGAGAGGGATAGAAGAGAACCGGATGTGGTGAGGCAAGACGTTCATGAGGGAGGGGTATTTACAAAAGAGATGCAAGGGGACTGTTTTGTGAGGTTTCTTAAGTTTAAACCTCATTCTTTTAGAGGAGCAGCAAATCTGGTGGAAGCTGAGCAATGGATTAGGCACGTGGAGATATATTTTGAGGTTTTACCGGTGTCAGATAGACAGAAGGTGGCTTTTACTTCCTTTATGCAGAAGGGTGAGGCTTCTCAATGGTGGGAGGATGTTTTGCCTAGGGTAAGCACACAGGTATAACAACCGTTAACTTGGAGTAAGTTTAAGGATGAGTTCTTTGCGAAGTATTTCCCAGATTCCTTTCGGGCACAACAAGAGAGATATTTCATTCACCTAAGACAAGGAAGTTTATCGGTGGCGGAATATGATAGTAGATTCATAGCCTTGTCAAGATTTTTACCTGAATTGGTGAATACAGAGGAGAGAAAATGTAAGAGATTTTTAGACAGATTACACTATGATATTCAGACTAAACTCTATTATATGGGCATAAGGAATTATGCTGTGTTGGTAGATAAAGCGTTGCAGATTGAGAAGGATCTGATGGAGTTGAGGGGTAGGAGGGATTGGATGAAGAGGTCTAGATTTGAGGGACCTAGAGGTGGTAGCAATATGGGCGTACAAGGTGGAAGACCACCCCAAAGGGGGCATTCCTTGTCACATGGAAATGTAGTGCAGAGTCAGAGGCAAGCAGGATCTGTTGCTTCTGTAGCTCAGAGTAATACTGGTGGGATCCCTAGATTTGGGAGTTATGGTAGAGGAGTGAGTATGCCATCAGGAGGAAGTAGTAATCTGATGTATGGTCGAGAGGCAAGAGTTTGCTTTAAATGTAATCAGACGGGGCATCTGTCTCGGTATTGCCCTACACAGATATGCTTTGTATGTGGTGGAGGAGGACACGTTGCTGTAGATTGTCTTGGAAGTGTCGGGAGAAGACCGATGGAGAGAGGCGATGGATCAGGGAGCATGCGGGGTAGAGGGCGAGGATCTATAACTGAGCGAGGACGTGGCAGTCAGTCTCAACCCAGAGATAGCAGAGTCTATGCATTGACCCAGCAGGATGCATAAGCCACTCATGATGTTGTTATGAGTATGATATCTATTCTTGGGAGGCCTGCTAGATTATTGATTGATCCTGGTGTAACCCATTCCTTTGCATCTAGTATTTATATGAAATCTGTTGATGTTAGTGCTAGTCCTTTGATGCATGCTATTGTTGTTGAGGTTCCTACTGGAGATAGAGTTATTATCAGGACAATCTATCGAGGTTGTGTGATTAATATTGCTGATAGAGAATTTGAAGTTGATTTATTGCCTTTAGATATGACAGATTTTGATTTAATTTTGGGGATGAATTGGGTATCTGCATATCATGCTTGGGTAGATTGTTTTAGGAAAAATGTGGTGTTCAAGATACCCGGGTAGGAGGAGTTTAATTTTCAAGGAGAACGTAAGATATTGGTTAATTGTCTTATTTCTGCTTTAATTGCTAGTAAATGGTTAAAAAAGGGTTGTGAGGGATATTTGGCTTATGTGGTGGATTCTAGCAAAGAGAATAAGAAGTTAGAAGAAATCTTGGTGGTAAAAGAGTTTTCTGATGTATTCCCTGATGAGTTGTCTGGGTTGTCTCCCAATAGGGAAATTGAGTTTTCTATTGAGGTGATTCCAGGATCAGCACCCATATCCATAGCACCTTATAGAATGGCACCCGCTGAATTGAGAGAGTTGAAAGTTCAGCTTCAGGAGTTGCTAGATAAATAGTTTATCCGACCTAGTATGTCACCCTGGGGAGCCCCTGTATTATTTGTCAAGAAGAAGGATGGGACAATGAGGTTGTGCATTGATTATAGACAACTGAATAAGATCACCATCAAAAATAGATATCCTTTTCCCAGGATAGATGACTTATTCGAGCAGTTACAGGGAGCTAGAGTATTTTCTAAGATAGACCTGAGGTCGGGTTATCATTAGTTGAGGATAAAGGAGGGGGACGTGCCTAAGACTGCTTTTAGGACACGTTATGGTCATCATGAGTTCCTGGTGATGCCATTTGGGTTAACTAATGCTCCTGCAGCATTTATGGACCTAATGAATCGGGTGTTTAAACCATTCTTGGACAGATTTGTGATTATGTTTATTGATGATATCTTGGTATATTCTAAGATTGAAGAGGAGCATATGCAACATTTGGAGATAGTATTGGAGATTTTGAGGAGAGAGAAATTATATGAAAAGTTCTCTAAATGTGAGTTTTGGTTGAGCGAGATATCTTTCTTGGGGCATGTTGTGTCGGGAGAGGGGATAACAGTTGACCAACAGAAAGTAGAAGCAGTGTTGAATTGGGAAAGACCCACGAGTGTAACTGCAATTAGAAGCTTTTTGGGGTTGGCTGGTTATTATAGAAGATTTATCCAAAATTTTTCTATGATTGCTAGACCATTGACTAAATTGACCAGGAAGGATGTGAATTTCAGGTGGTCAGAGGAATGTGAGAGAAGCTTCCAACTGTTGAAAGAGAAACTAATGACTGCCCCGGTGTTAGTACTTCCTTCTAGTGATGAGGGATTTTTGGTTTATAGTGATGCGTCACATCAGGGGTTGGGATGTGTGTTGATGCAACATGGTAGAGTTATAGCTTATGCATCTAAGCAACTGAAAAACATTAGAGAAATTACCCGACCCATGATTTAAAATTGGCTGCCATAGTTTTTGCTTTGAAGATTTGGAGACATCATCTATATGGAGCCAATTGTGAAATTTTTACTGATCATAAAAGCTTGACGCATTTACCGACCCAGAAGGAGTTAAATTTGAGGCAGAGGAGGTGGATGGAGTTGATCTGTGATTATGACTGTACGATTCACTATCATCCAGGAAAGGCTAATGTAGTAGCTGATGCATTGAGTAGAAAGGCTACAGGGAGAGTAGCTGCTATTGGGAGTCATAATACTAGCTTGATGATAGAGTTAAGAAGAATTTGGATGCAGTTTAGTGTCAATGATAGAGGAGTATTGATGGAAAATATGATGATACAATCTCCTATTATTGATTGTTTATTACAGATGCAAGGTAGAGATGAAGGGATAGAGAAGATTAGGCGGGAAGTAGCAGGAAGTCAACTGAGTTTAGAATTAGAGAAGATGGCATTGTAGTATGAGGGCATAGAGTTTGTATTCCCAATGATGTGGAGATGAGGAAGGAGATACTAAGGGAAGCTCATGATTCTGTATATTCCATGCACCTAGGTAAATAATAAGATATACAGGGGATTGAAACAGAATTATTGGTGATCAGGGATGAAGAAGGATGTAGCAGAATATATTGCTAGATGTTTGACTTGTCAACAGGTAAAGTCTGAGAATAGACATCCAGCAGGTTTATTACAACCTCTTCTAATACCTGAGTGGGAGAATGTGAGCATGGATTTTGTCACTGGTCTTCCCCGTACCCAGAGGGGACATAACACTGTATGGGTTATAATGGATAGACTTTCTAAGTCTTCACATTTTCTTCCTATTAAGACTACCTGGAATCCAGAAAAGTTGGTTGAATTGTATGTAACTGAGATAGTAAAATTACATGGAGTACCCTTGAGCATTGTTTCAGATAGAGATTCTAGATTTACCCCTAGATTTTGGAGGGGTTTCCAAGAAGCTATGGGTACGCAATTGCAGTTTAGTATAGCCTTTCGTCCACAAACAGATGATCAGACAGAGAGAATCATCAGAATACTAGAAGATATGCTGAGGGCAAGTGTATTGAG
Source organism: Bretschneidera sinensis (assembly GCA_023935145.1). Taxonomy (NCBI): domain Eukaryota; kingdom Viridiplantae; phylum Streptophyta; class Magnoliopsida; order Brassicales; family Akaniaceae; genus Bretschneidera; species Bretschneidera sinensis. The sequence continues at coordinate 81,011,945 of CM043703.1, read as the reverse complement.
TTTCTCAGTGAGCTGGGATGCTTATTTGCCTTTGATCAAGTTTGTATACAATAATCAGCATCAAACAAGTATTGGTATGGCATCCTTCGAGGCTTTGTATGATAGAAGGTATAGAACTCCAGTATGCTGGGAGGAAGTTGGAGAGAGAAAGATATATGGCCCAAAAATGATAGACTTGACTACGGAAAGGATCAAACTGGTTAGCGAGAACCTCAGAGTAGCCCAGAACAGACAGAAGGGATATGCTGATACAAGAAGACGGCCTCTCGAGTTCCAAGTTGGTGATTGGGTATTTTTGAAGATATCTTCGTGGAAGGGAGTGTTGAGATTTAAAAAGAAGGGAAAGTTGAGTCAGAGATTTGTGGGGCCCTGTGACGTGATTGAGAGAATTGGACCAGTAGCATATTGATTGGATTTGCCTCCGAAATTAAAGCAATTACATAATTTATTTCACGCGTCATTGTTGAGAAAGTACTTACACGATGAATCTCATAGTATCTCGAATCAGGCGATAGAATTTCAGGAAGATTTGACTTTTATGCAAGTACTAGTCAAAATCCTAGATAGAAAGGATCAAGTCTTGCACAATAAAGTCATTCCATTGATTCAAGTATTATGGCGAAATAGAGATGTCGAAGAAGTCACGTGGGAGCATGAAACAATAATGAAAAAGGATTTTCCCCAACTATTTTCTTGATTTTAGTAAGGAAATTTCGGGGAAGAAATTTTTGTAAGGTGGGTAGAATTGTAATACCCATATTTGTAAAATAAGGGTAAAAAAATAATTTAATAAATAAGGCATAGAATTCAAATGCTACATGTTATTTAAATGTAAAAATGTTAAAAAAGGGTGTTTATGTCCCTAATAAAAGAAGACAAAATATAAAGAAAAAAAAGTTTAAAAAAAATCGTCCAGAACAGGGACGGTTGAAGAAAGAAGAAGAAAAAAAATATAATAATAAATTTTTTTTTTATAAAAAAAAAAATTACCCATGCGTGGCAGTACCTGCTACCCAATTTGATGCCAAGCTTACAAGTGCCCTCCAGCACCAAAAAATATGGAAGACTTAGGATGAGGGGGGGGGGGGGAATGTAGATTTTTAAAATATGAAGAAATAATTAGAAATTGAATACAAATATGATGTCAGGTGTTGGCGATCAACAATCGAGGGAAATTTCGGAGAAGAACGATAAAGGCAAGGAGGTGATCCACGGGTAGCTTTAAGTGCTACGTGGTGAGTTAGATTTACTTTAAGTAGTCTAAAAAAAATCAAATATCTAGTGATAATATTAAATTTAATTATTAGCGTATGCTTTGGTGGTAGATAAATATTTGGTTGATAGATATGCTATAAATATTGGACACGTAGAAAATTATTATGTAAAAAGAAATATTATTAGAATAATGAGTTAATTTAATAGTAAATGGGATAAATAAAATTCGGTACGAGTCTGGGTAAATAAATTTATGTGATATATGAGGAGAAGAAAAAGTTGATTTAATAATAAAAAAGGATAAGTAAAATTATTGATGAGTTATGTTTAATTAGTGGATGCGGTATATGAGGAGAGAAATTTTGAGGAATTTATTTCAATGATAAACTGAGAATAATCATGGTAGTTAATTTAAATATTTTTATACATGTTCTTGTTATATTACTGTTCATAAGCATATTTCATATCGTTGATCATATGCATATGCATTAAATAAGATAACCGAAAGAACCGGGAAAGGGCCGGTCTAATGGAACAACCGTGACAGCCGGTATATGCTGAAAATAAAAGGTGCACTGTGACAGCCGGTATATGCTGGAGAAAAATTCTGTGACAGTTGGGATAAGCTGTAAAGAACTAGGAAGGGGCTGGTCTAAGATAATAATAACCTGTCGATAGGTGGGAAGACGTTCCCATCATAATCATTTATGCATTGCATCTGTTTTAATTATTGCTTGCATTAATGAAATGATGAGGTGTGGTATATTATTGTGAATTTAATTATAGGTGGATGAGTCTCTAGAGAGAGACAGTTACAGTGAGAAAATGAGATAAAGACATAGAGATATGATAATATGGGAATTATTTAAATATTAGACTTTTTGTTATTATCCAGTTATAGGAGAAATAAATAATTAAATATTAAAAGACTATTTACGAAATTGGAATATTTTTAGTAAATTTAATTCACTGAGCTTGTGAAGCTCACCCCTCATTGTGCAATGATTTCATGTAACAGACAGGATTAGTAGTCTGGTGGGTTGAGAGTCAGACGAAATCGTTTACTGTAAGCTACGTATGTGTCAATATCCTCAAACAAATGAGAAAATGAGAAACAAAAATTTATTGGTAAATATTCATGCATGTTAAGTTGTATATTATGTTTAAATTATATCAGATTGATGTACCTCCCCTGTTGAGGGTTACAGTAAAAATCCTTGTTAGTTTTATTTTGCTTTATTATTGCATATATGTGTCGTGCTGGGACTTTCAAAATGTGATGACACCGTCTCGGGGGTGGCCAACTCGGGATGGGTCGTTACATCTTGTTACTTCAGGAGTCCGACAAAGAGATTCGGGATAAGAGAGGTTTCGAAAATGTGGGGGCGAACCATTTGTCTAGGTTGATAGTGGATTTCATTGAGGCTGCCATCCCCATTTCTGAGACCTTTCCTGATGAGTAATTGATGCACATTGCTCACAATCCCGCACCATGGTTTGCTAATATTGTGAACTATCTTGTCACTGGTCAAATGCCTTTACATTGGGGGCGACAAGATAAGTCTAAGTTTTTTGCCATGGTAAAGCATTTTTTCTGGGATGATCCTTACCTGTTCAAGTATTGTCCCAATCAAATCATTAGAAGGTGTATTCCTGAGCATGACCAATCTAATGTCATCTCCTTTTGTCATGATCATACTTATGGAGGCCATTTCAGTGCTAAAAAGATCGCTGTGAAGATTTTACAGTGTGGATTCTATTGGCTTATCCTGTTCCGAGACTCTCACACCTACTATGCATCTTGTGAGCATTGCCAAAAGCTAGGGAGTATTTCTAGGAGGAATATGATGCCCCTCAACCCCATTCTAATTGTTGAGATTTTTGACGTGTGGGGAATTGATTTTATGGGACCATTCCCAAACTCCTTTGGCTATCTGTATATTCTGGTTGTTGTGGACCATCTGTCCAAATGGGTGGAGGCCATTGCATGCAAGACCAATGACCACAGAGTTGTGGTCCAGTTTTTGAAGGACACTATCTTTGCTCGCTTTGGTACGCCTCGAGCAATCATAAGTGATGGAGGTAAGCACTTTTGCAATCGAATTTTTAAGCAGTTGATGAAGGTGTATTTCATCACACATAAGGTTGCCACCCCGTATCACACACAGACGAGTGGACAAGTGAATTTTTAATCGTGAGATGAAGCACATTTTGGAGAAGACTGTGAACCCTAGTAGAAAAGATTGGTCTCTGCGATTGAATGATGCACTATAGGCATATCGGACAGCATTCAAGACGCCAATTGGCATGTCTCCATATCATCTTGTGTACGAAAAAGCATGTCACCTTCCAGTGGAATTAAAGCATAGAGTGTATTGGGCTATCAAGTAGCTAAACTTCAATCTTTCGAAGGTTGGCTCATAAAGGAAGCTCCAACTCAATGAATTAGAGGAGCTGCAGAATGATGCATATGATTGTGCGCAGTTGTACAAGGCACAAATGAAGAAGGCTCATGACCAGAACATTTTGAGACGATCTTTTGAGCCTGGTCAAAAAGTTCTTCTTTACAATTCACGCTTGCATCTTTTTCCAGGCAAGCTCAAATCTCGATGGACAGGCCCATTTATTATTTGGTCAGTTTTTCCTCATGGGGCCATCGAGATTGAGGATCCAAAGAATGGTAACACTTTCAAGGTGAATGAACAGAGGCTAAAACCATTCTTGGAGCTGAGGAGTCCGGAGATTGAGATGACATTGTTGGAGGATCCTAGTTACCTAGAGTGATTGTCGTCTACTATGGAGAGTCTGGCTGAAGACATAAAACTTAGCGCTTATAGGAGACACCCCACAACATATCCTTTATGTTTTTATTATTTTTCATATTTCTTGTTACTGTTTATTTCTAGTATTTTTTTTGTTTTTCAGTATTACTTTAGTCTTTATTTTTCAGGGACAACGTGTACTTTAGTTCAAGTTTGGGGGTATGCTATGAGCCATGCCAGTCTAGCTAGTTCTCCATCTACCAAGTCAGCTCTTTCCATATTATTCACACATTGGGGACAATGTGTAATTAAGTTTGGGGGTATGGGAGACACATTACACACTTTTGTCCCAGTTTGTTGTTTTTTTTTTCTTTCTTTCTTCTTCGTTTTAAAGAGAAGATAAATGCATGTTCATGCTGTTTTGAAATTTTAGGTAATTTGAACAAATACTGTGATGTTATTTCATTGGAAAGCTTAAAATCTTGAACACATGATCTGATGATAGTGTTTTAAAGTTTAGTTACTTACTTTAGGCATTTGAGAATCCACATGTTTAATCTAATCTAACACGAGCACATTAGCACATAATTGTGTGAGGTATGACATGTGACTTTAATATGTATGTTTCCATGGCTTAGCTGATTCCGAATGACTAGTTGGATGGACACTTTGACATAAAAAAAAATTTGCTTAAAAAGAGAAAAATGCTCATCATTGATAAACTTTTCACTGAGTAGCTGGACCTCTTACCTCAGTAAGCAGTGAGTGTTTACGTCAAAAGGTGGGAATTTTGATTGGTTATTGATTACGCCAAAAGTATAACGCGGTTATTTTAGTACAGCTTTGGGGTGTCGATTCCACAGGGAAACAAGTTAATTACAAAAGAAAATGTGTGAACCTTAAAACGAACGATAAAAGTTAAATGAAAGATTTTTGAGTTTTGATAATGGTGTATTGTGAGAAAAATTGTGTAAATGTAAATGAAATATAAATGAGAAATAACAAGGTTCCGGGAATCTTCCTTAGGTTCGTTCCCTTATTCCACTCTTGATTTAATTGTTTTTATCTCGATTGCTAGTTTCACATCCCAAACAAGCAATCGGAAGATATTCAATCAAGCACATTTATAAACTCTAATGTAATTGCTACAAGTTACTCATTGATTTCGGTTCAAGCACACATGACCGATCTTAAAGATTATCAAGAAACGACAATATATCTCAATGAAAATATCGTAGTAATGGACAATCAGTAAGATAAATCTACCGGAATCAATCACATCCAAACAACATCAATGGATGAGACAGATGCAATCACCGAATTAAGAGAATCTAAAAGAAGAAGAATATAAAGAACAACTATCATATGAACTCAAATCCTTCTTACTTAATCCAAGATTAAATCATAAACAATGTTTTAATAATAAATCCATACAAATGAATCAAGAACAGGAAATAAGGAACAACAAATCTCTAAGGATTCATCTCTTTCCCTTACTTGATGATTAGTTGTCCATGGAGCTCAAGGTGGAAGAACAATATGGATGCTCTCCCCTTGATTTCCAGCCTTGAAGAAACTTGGAAATATTCTGGATTTGAATCCCTTGGATCCCCCTTTGAGATGCTCTCCCCTTTGAAGATGTTGGCTGCACACTCCTTAAAGATGTATTTATAGAGCACAAGTAGTTAGGGGAATTTTGGTCCAGAAAATGTCATTGTGCAGCCCTAATTTGGTCTTGGAATGAGTGGGAGCTGGAAAGTGAGGGGTGCAGTGCTGGAAAGTGAGGGTGCAGTGCTGGAAAGTGAGGGGCGCGGTGCTAGGTGGATGCTGATATGGAGGCCTGACCTGTGTCTACTAAAACTGCTATAACTTTCTCTAGAAAAATCCTTTTTACTAACCGTAAAATTCTCCAGAAAATAGACTTCCGGATCTTTCTAAGCATATATGGCTCATCTCTTGGTTCTTCCTGTATAAATACAGTTTAATCTGCAAAGATGATTGATCTGCACGGGCAATTCTGGCAATTTAGTGAAACTCCTTTCTTAGTTTCTCTTCATCTTGGCTCTTCCGCGACCATTATCTCACTCGAGTATTCATTGAAGCTTCATGTTTAAAATGATGATAGCTTTTTTATCTCTTTTTTAAGCTCAAAGCACCTGAAAATGTACTGAAATAAGTCAACGATTCAAGAATAACACTTTAGAGTTATTAAGGTATAAAAGTGTAATTCCAACCTCGATCAACCTTAAAATGCTTACAATTAAGTATTGTTTAGATGCATTTTATGACTCTCATCACAACCCCCAACTAGCTTATTGCTAGTCCCTAGCAATTCAAGCGAAAGACATTAAATGAATTATTTATTTAGAAATCAAAGCAAAATACAGCAATGCTGGTGTTAACCAAGAGTGATTCAAAAATCTTTGTCTCAAGAATCATGCATAACATACAGCACATAGAATCATTAAATATCACTCAAGTCCAAGAATAATCCAAATGTCAACCTTAAAATCGTTATCGACTCTTAACATCCATCTTACCACAATACATTAGTCCGAACACCCGGATGATTATATGCATAACATTCATGAATACAAGTCTTGGCCTCTAAAAACATAATAAATTGCATGACATCAATCACAAATCAAGCTCCATAAGCTCACTTTTCAAATGACTCTCCACTATGTAGAAAAACCACACTACATCGGATCAATAGGTCTTTAATAAGCTTGTAACGTTAGGCTAGGGAAAAGGTCAAGAAAGAATGGGAAAGTTTAAACAAATAAAAGAACTGTGTCTCTTAATTTAAACACAACCACTTTAAGCACAAGATAACCTTACTTCAACACCCAACTCTTTTAACCATTTTTCGAGCATTTCTAGCAATAAATCACCATTTTTTTTTCTTCTTCCTTTGCCATAATTCATCTTTTTTTTTTTATTTTGGCATAAGACCATTCACCTGCTCTTTCATTCTTTTCTTTTCTTTTCCATAACCCCCAACTTATCTCTTTTAATGTACTTGGGTTATGGTAGTAATATTTTCTCATATTTCCACCCTTACTCTTCTTAAGTGCTTCTCAACAAATGTGTATAACTAAGTTCTTTTTAAAAGAAAGGTAAGGATAAAATATTTTTAAGCTCATAAAGGTGAGTGAATGGGCTATCGAAAGAAACAATGTTCAAATTCGTTTTCAAGAAAAAGGCTCAAACAGGTGACTAGCGATAAATATAACAAAGGTAAGTTTAAAAAGGCTCAAACGGTCCAAAAATGGCCTACATCATATCTTAAGTAATGTGCATTCTATGATTTTTGCCTTAAGTGATTATCAAATAAGTTCTAGAGCTTGTAGAGACCGCAAAAGTATTCACAAAACAATCACACATAAAACTTCTCCAAATGCTTTGGACTAATCATGCAATCTTACCACGAAAGATTGACACTTAATTTATTCTCAAAGCAAAGCAAGATTTATTCACAATACAAAATAGTATAAATAAATATTGAGTTTAGATTGATAATGATAAGAACATAAGGCTTTGATATCCACCACTAATCATACTTTCCCAATAAGTAATGTGCCAATGTTTTAGCCCTACCATGAATACCTAGTGGTTGTAAACCTAAGGGCTTGGTCCACTCCTTAAGCTATTGATCTCCCTAATTAACGAGTTAGGTATGGTGCATACTCTAACTCTTTTCTCTCTTAAGGGATTCAGCATGGTGTATATTGAGTTGTTCCTTAAGAGAGCATAAGGTTTATGGAAATTGACAACCACACGAGACCTAGGGCATGTTGTATACTCCCTGTTTCCTATGTTGATTAACCTAAGAACCCGGTGTGGATTTCTTTTGTTACTATTGTCAGACCCAGGACTCGGTCATCCAAATTGATCTAACTAACTAATCCATACCACATGCATACGTTGATCAAATAAACACATATGAGGCATTCAATAAAATAGGCATTAATCAATTAAAGAATTATAACATGGCTATTTGCAAAGGCAACAATACTCGTATATGGAAAAGCATAATTAGGGCTTCAATTGAGCCCTATTAAGAAGTTAGTTACATATGTTGATTACGCTAAACATCATCATAACATAAACTAAGTAGAAAAGAATAAATCCGAAAAATACTATGGAGAAGAGTCATCAATTCCTCTCCAAAGCTTACAACTGAAGGACAATAAAAAGTATTGTTTTTGTGTTTTACAGGCCTATTTATAAGGTTCTAAGGACATCTCAAAACCTTAATTTCCAAAACAAGACCCGAATCAATCTTTCTAAAACTGGCTCTATCGCTTTACTGTATATGTGTGCTCGATCCCATGTTTTTGCGCTCGAGCGCAAGGTTGAGCCCGTGCCTTCTATGTGTCCGCACGAGTGCTTGTGCGCTTGATCACAGACACCTTGCACTCAATCGCACTTGGCTGCTTCTAACTCTTCTAGATTTCTTCCTTAGAGTTCCAACATGCTACATTTTCTTCAAGAACCTCTAAAAAACACAGAAAACACAAAAATGAAGTAGAATATACTAAAATACGTAAACAAAGAGCTTAACAACTGTAAATTAAGGGGCTTAAATATGAATATTTAAGCACTTATCACACCCCCAAACCTATATATTGCTAGTCCCTTAGCAATACAAAATGAAAAATTAACTGAAAAACAAAATAAGAGATAAATTCATCATTCATGATATCTAAAAATTTGGGTTGAACATAAAACCATGATATTTGTTCATGAGTAGGCTTAAAATATAAACACATCTTCGCAATGAATAAGAGTTTTAAATTCTAATCACTTACACAAGGCTGATTTAAGGCATCACAAGTCTGACTTAGTGTGTGGTGAATTAGCACATAAAAGATGAAGCTTCCAAATAACTCCAATTTATAGTGTTTCGGTGTCTCAACATTCATCGAATTTCCTATAAGAATGAACAATAATGGAATAGTTTTATTTCTTTCCTTTTCTTTTATTATGAGATTTTTGCCATGTTGAGTTCCATTAAGCTTTCTAATAAACCCATGTAGCAAGTGTTTAGCCAATGACTCCCAAACCAAATGGTTTTAGGGCATTTGGTGTAAAGACACCCATAAGGACTTACTAACTCGAGTAAAAAAGGCTACGAAACTAATTGGTCTTAATGCTGCCAAGCAAAATTCCCACATTTTGATGTGAACATTCACTGCTTACTGAGGCAAGAGGTCTAGTTACTTGGTGGAAAATTTATTTAATGATCATTGTATGCATAATTCCCACCTTTTGACGTGAACACTCACTGCTTACTGAGCAAGAGGTCCAGTTACTTAGTGAAAAGTTTATTTAATGATCATTAGGAGCATTTTATTTTCTCTTTTAGTGCAATAAACATTTTTTCTTTGTTTTTCTATGCCCAAGTGTTCTTCTGACAAGTTATTCGATTACAGTTAGGCCATGGAAACATATACATAAAAATTATGTCATACCCCACATAATTATGTGCTAATGTGCTCGTGTCAAATTTATATCAAACTTGTGAATTCTTAAATGCTTTAAAGTAAGTAATTAATCTTTTAAAACTTTATTATTAGACTATATGTTCTACATTTTAAGCTTACTGATGAAGTTTTATCATAATATTTGTTTTAAATCAACCAAAATTTTCAAAACAATATGAGCATGCATTTATCTTTTCAAGAATACTAAAAAAAACTGGGACAAAGTGTGTGAATGTGTCTCCCTTACTTGTTGATGCAATAATCTACCTAAATTATTTAGCAAATAATCAAACTTGTTTTACTTGCAAGTGCACAAGGTCAACAATAGCATAGTGTGCAAATGCGAGATCATCTCCACAGGGATTGATGAATTTCGTTTTAGAATCAGTTTCACAATACAAAATGATAGAAATAAATATTTAGTTTAGATTGATAATGATAAGAACATAGGGCTTTGATATCCACAACTAATCATACTTTCCCAATAAGTAATGTGCCAATGCTCTAGCCCTACCATTAATACCTAATGGTTTTCAACCTAAGGGCTTGGTCTGCTCCTTAAGCTATTTATCTCCCTAAGCGACGAGTTAGGTATGGTGTATACTCTAACTATTTTCTCTCTTAAGGGATTCAGCATGGTGTATACTGAGTTGCTCCTTAAGAGAGCATAAGGTTTACGAAAATCGACAACCACACGAGACCTAGAGCATGTTGTATACTCTCGGTTTCCCATGTTGATTAACCCAAGAACCTGGTGTGGATTTCTTTTGTTACTATTGTCAGACCCAGGACTTGGTCATCCAAATTGATCTAACTAACTAATTAATACCACATGCATACATTGATCAGACAAACACATACAAGGAATTCAATAAAACAGGTATTAATCAATTAAAGCATCATAACATGGCTATTTGCAAAGGCAACAATACTCATATATGGAAAAGCATAATTAGGGCTTCAATCGAGCCCTATTAAGAAGTTGGTTACACATGCTAATTATGCTAAACATCATCATAACATAAACTAAGTAGAAAAGAATAAACCCAAAAAATGCTGTGGAGAAGAGTCATCAATTCCTCTCCAAAGCTTACAACTGAAGGAAGATAAAAAGTATTGTTTCTGTGTTTTACAAGCCTATTTATAAGGTTCTAAGGACATCTCGAGACCCCAATTTCGAAAACAAGACCCAAATCAATCTTTCCAAAACTGGCTCTGCTGCTTTACTGCTCATGTGCGCTCAATCCCATGCTTTTGTGCTCGAGCGCAGGATTGTGCTTGAGCCTTCTATGTGTGTGCACGAGTGCTTGTGCACTCGATCACAGATACCTTGCGCTCGATCGCACTTGGCTGCTTCCAGGTCTTCCAGATTTCTTCCTTAGAGTTCCAAAATGCTACATTTTCTTCAAGAACTTCTAAAAAACACAGAAAACACAAAAATGAAGTAGAATAAACTAAAATACGTAAATAAAGAGCTTAACAGCTGTAAATACTTATCACCAAGCACCTCAAATCTCAGCTATAGCACACTGAGCATGAAGCATTAAGCCTTGGCTTCATCATGCCAAGATACTCAAAGCTCGGCCACCACATGCCAAGCATAGAACCCCTTCAAATCAAGCATTTCATAAACTACTTCCTCAACTGCATAACTACACTCAAATAACTTAATGACACTCAACTGCATAACTACAAAGAAATGGTGGGCATATAATGTAGAAGAAAATTCTTTATCCAATAACTTAATGACACGTGGAACCCTTCAAAGGCAAAAGGATAATTTTACAAGAAGGACAAGCGACTAATCAGACAAGACATATGGCAAAGGGCATAATGATACTTCCACATTAGAACCTTAATTCTACTACGACACTCCAAATTTTGGATAAGCTCAGCCTTATCTCCAAGCAAGTTCTAATCCTATCAGGATAACTCAAAATTTAAATAAAAATTAATCTTATTGACAGTTACGTTCTTACCGGGATTGTATCTCCCACATTATATAAGGGGGCTCTAACTATCAAAATGTACACATAGAAAAACACTCTACTTTTTAAAGCTCTCATATTTCAAGCCAAATACTAACTTAGGCATCAAAAAGTCCCACCGGAGGCACAACCCCTTCGGTCCTCCGATTACTCTTTAAGGTTTCTTTGGTTTTTCTGTGCGCAGGTTCTGCTTCTTGGCCATTAGAATTCCTGGCAGATTTTCGGCATCAACAACTATAATTGAAGTACAATGATTTGATCATAATTCAAATCACAATTCTCTATTATAACTCATATAAGAACTTATAAACTACAAGAAAATAATACAATTAACAACAAAATTTTGCAGTAAAAATTTATTGCTGCAATAAATATAATCTTGTGTTGCATTATTATTCTTTATCCTATAAAAAGATTATTTAAAAAAAAATAAAGAACATCTCACTGTTGAAAATACATCAGCAGTAATACTTGTATGGCAATTGTTCCATGTATGCAGCTCGTGTCTCCTACCCGAACTTACTTCCCCACGTCGGACGTTCAAATTATGAGGTACTACTTTGGTGGTCCTTCGAGTGGTGTTGATTGTTTAGATTAGGGACTGATAGTGTCTGGTTCTACTCAGTTTGGGTCAGCCAAGTCATGTGACGAGCTCTTCGAGTCATCTTTGGAGAGCAATGTATTCGGCTCTACTGAAAAGGGCATCTAAATCTGTTTCACAAGCATCTCATCGGACTACTTGGTTTGAATGCAGGCCAAATTACTGATTGGGTGGGGCCTGCTCCTCGTTTACCTCAGGGTGATTGTTGCTTCTTGAGGCATAATGAGTGTTCTACCCTTCCATCAGAGGTGGCGATGGTAGTAGCTTGGATGGATTGACCTCGGAGGTTGTCTGGATAGTATTTTGCATCAGATTTTTCTAGGGTGACATCTTTCAACAAATAAGACTTATTAAAGTTCCCATTGATAATGCCAATTATGTTGATGCCGAAAATAGGTCAGGTATGCCCGAGTCAGATTGAGTCGGTTCTGAAGTTGGGTTTGGTCTAGTACACTTGGACATACACTGATTCAAGTCAATCTGATATGAATTAGATTCAAGACACTTGAAAAGGAAGCCGACCCAGAGTGTTTTACTCTAGGAGGGACCCTCTGATGCTTAAGTCAGGGTAGTAAATGGGGAGAGTGAAATAGTTAAAAGAAGTTATGAATGTATTAATTTAAAGGGGGCCCTTACTTATAAGTCTTAAGTGAAGTTGAGATTACCAATTTACCCTTGTGACTAGCAGGTGTCACCTTCTAGTATGAGTGTATATTTGACCTAAATCAGTATTGACTTTTTTATATGCTATAGATTTTAACCTGTAGCAACTTCTGACTTTAACTTATTGCAGGATCATAATTCTTGCTACTATAAAAAGATTAATTTAAAAAATAAAGAACATCTAACTGCTGATAATATATCAACATCAATACTTGTATGATAATTATATCAAACCATCTCAGCTCTAGTATGAACTCTAATAGTAGGCAGTGGAGTTAAGAATCTCAAAATGTACTAAACCTAAAATAACCCTCAATCTATATTGTGATAAAGTTCCAAAATTTATCCTTTTATTCTGGGAGAATAAAAAACCGACGTATGCGTTAGGAACTCACTTAGAGAGTTCATTCCTGTAACTGTTGGGCAACAACCAAATGCCTCACTTACTGAGTGAGTTATCGTCTATGATGGCTTTGCTTGATGCATACTTTAACTTAAACTTAAAGAAAAGGCAAGGCCCAACAAAGACAATTTTTTTTTCTTTAAGTTGATTTTAAAATATGTACCTGATAAAGGCTAACCATACACCTAATTTATTTTAGTATTGCTTTATTTTATCTATTATAGGCATTAACCTATTGCAGCATCATAATTCTTTCTCTAGGCCAAAAGTGTGGATCATCCAACAAAAAATTTGCGTACACAACTTTTAGAATCGAATCAAATAAAGGGATTCAATCCTGCGAAAGCATAAGAGAAATTAGGAGAGCAACCTATTTTCATGCTTTGGTTGCTTTTCCTCTCTTTCCTCATCTTTTACCATTATTAAACAGAGGGTTTACAAGAGCTTAACACATGTTATGAACGACATACACAATTGAACCCACCTTGAATTTTCATTGACTAATTGAAAAGAATGTATCTTTTACAAATACAAACCCTTCACATGCCATCACCATGAGAAAGTTCTAAAATCAATAAATTCCTGCCAATTTAAATTATTAAACCAATTGAAACATTTTGTAGTGTATATGAAAACATATGAATCAATAAAAAAGACTTTCATTAGAATAAGAGAGGGTTTACAAGAGATTCACACACGTTATGCACGACATATACAATTGAACCCGCCTTGCATTTTCATTAAGTAATTGAAAAGAATGTATCTTTTACTAATACAAACCCTTCACACGCCATCACTATGAGAAAGTTCTAAATCAATAAATTCCTTCCAATTTAAGTGTTGAACCAATCCAAACATTTTGTAGTGCCTATGAAAGCGTATGAATCAGTAAAAAGGACTTTTATTAGAATAAGAGAGGGTTTGCAAAAGCTTCGCATACATTATGCATGACATACACAATTCAACCAACCTTTCATTTTCATTGACTAATTGAAAGGAATGTATCTTTTACTAATACAAACCCTTCACATGCCATCACAACGAGAAAGTTCTAAAATCAGTAAATTCCTGCCAATTTCAATTGTTGAACCAACCGAAGCATTTTGTAGTGTACATGAAAGCGTATGAATCAATCAAAAATACTTTTATTAGAATTGGAATGCAATTCCCCCTTTATTTTTTAGTGCAGTAATGAAAGATGTAAAAAACCTCTCCCAAAAAGTAAGGTCGATACCTCACCCATACTTAAAATAAATTAAGTACCATCAACATCAACATCAAATCTAACGATATCCAGTCCAGAACCAAAATGGTGACACCTATAGGCTACATGTTTGTTGTTGATTGTATGTATTGGTGAGCCCACCACGTTTGTGTTTAAAGAATTTGAATAAAATATTGATGGAACCTAGATATCTGCCCTATTAGTGCATTGAAAGGGACCTTATGAATCATCCTTTCTCCATTCATCCATCCCCATAAGACATCAGGTCCTAACCACAATGGTATTATCATCAATTTGACCTTCCTTTTCTTTTTAATGGCCTTTTTTTTATACTTTTTCATTCTTTCATCTTTTTTTTATTTTCTTAAAACTAAATGTGAGTAACTTCTGTACAAATTTTAAGGCAGCAAGTTGCGAAATTTCTTTCTCATCTTTCTCTTAAATTAAAACTTTTAGTTTTGCAACTTTATTTAGCCAATTCCCATCTCTTTGGGTCCTTGTTGCCCACATATCCTATTTTAAGGGAAAAAAGCTATTATTAATTATACTTTAAACTGATGAAAATACAAAGGAGGTTCAAACACTAAACCCATTAACCAGCGCCCCAACACTAACAAATGATACAATAAAACAAAACTCCACCACACAGCCGATAAAGCGAGCCTGAGCAAAAAAAAAAATAGATAAAACACTAACAACAACTAACAATCATGACATATTACTCATTGTTGATGCCAAAAATCTACCTCCCAGATCCCTACGCACATGATAGGCACGTAAACTAGAAGGTCCCTCGGAGTTGTGCTCCGGGGGACTCTTTGACGTTCAAGTCAGTCATATACAACAATAATGGGAGAATAATAAAGTTGTAATAGTAAAGAGTGTCTATTATGAATTGTGAATGTGTATATTTTATGGTAAAAGCCCTTGTATATAGTATTTTGGAGTGTTATAGTAGTACTGAGAGATTGGTATGAAATTATGATTACAGTTCTTAGCATGTGTGGTGATTTAATTGGTTTATTTGTTTAATTCACAAAATTATCCTTTTACCCTTGGAGGTTGCCATACGTCATATGCCCCCCCACTTCCTTGAGTACAGTTATGCAGTCGACAAAGTAGAGTTTGTTTGGAGTGATTTCTTTACGTGTCATGCAATTCTAACATCATTTGGGTATCTGGGTACTAAAAAGGCAAGAAGTAGACACTTAAAGTTATCTAAGCAGTTTAAAGGATAATGCAGGGCTATCTTTTGAATATCCCATGCCTGATGAGGACTAATAGCTCGGCGCTATCTGCTCAAGAGGGAATGTAAACTCTAAGGAGGCCTAATAGCTCAATGTTGCCCCTTCGGAAGGGAGAGTGATAAGTTTGTGGAGCTCAATCTTAAGCTAAGTTCCTCGAAGCGAGATGAGTAATGAATCTAAGCGATACAAACTTGAGTTAAGTGCCTTGAATTAAGGTATGTAACGACTCAGAGTGATATGGATATAAGTGTAGCAAGATTGAATTAATCAGACGTAAGAGGAAAGTATCGAGTCCGAGTTAATCAAATGTAAGTGGAGAATAGTGAATCTGAGCTAATTAGATGTAAGTAGAAAATAGCGAGTCTGAGTCCATCGGACATAAATGGAGAATAGTGAGTCTGAGCTAATCGAACATAAGTGAAGAATAGCGAGTTCGAGCTAATCGGATGTAAGTAGAGAATAGCGAGTCCGAGTCCATCAGAGGTAAGTAGAGAATGGCAAGTCCGAGTTAATTAGACTTAAGTGGAGAATAGTGTCTGAGCTAATCGGACATAAGTAGAGAATAGCGAGTCCGAGTCTATCAGACGTAAGTGGAGAATAGTGAGTTCGAGTCCGTCGAACGTAAGTGAAGAATAACGAGTCCAAACTAATCGAACAAAAGTGGGGAATAGCGAGTTCGAGTCCATCGGATATAAATGGAGAATAGCGAGTCGGAGTCCATCGGGCATAAGTGGAGAATAACGAGTCTGAGTTAATCGAACTTAAGTGGAGAATAGCGAGTCCGATCTAATCATATGTAAGTGGAGAATAGCGAGTCTGAATTAATCAGACTTAAGTGGAGAATAGCGAGTTCGAGTTAATAAGACTTTAATGGAGATAAATCTGAGGAGATTGATTAGGATCAAACTACTCGGAGTCGATGGAGAAATTGGACTGAGGTCGAAGTAGCTCGGAGCTACCTCCTCGAAGCCGATGGAAAAACTAAGCTGAAGGTGAAGGATAGAGGTCAAAGTAGCTTGGAGCTACCTCTTCGAAGCTGATGGAGAAACTGAGCTGAGAGCAAAGTAGCTCGGAGCTACCTCCTCAGAGCAAATAGAGAACCTAAGATGAGGGCAAGTAGCTTGAGGCTACCTCTTTAGAGCTAATAGAGAAAGTGAACTAAGGGTGAAGTAGCTCGGGGTTACCTCCTCAGAACTGATAGAGAAACTGAGCTGATGAAGAAACTAAGCTAAGGGCGAAGTAGCTCAGGACTAGCTCTTCGGAGCTGATGGAGAAACTGATCTAAGGCTAAAATAGCTCGAGGCTACCTCTTCAGAGCTGATGGAGAAACTGATCTGAGGTTGAGGTTGAAGTAGCTTAGGGATACCTCCTTAGAGCTGATGAAAAAATTGAGTTGATGGAGAAATCGAGCTGATGAAAAAAATGAGTTGATAGAGAAACCGATCTGATGGAGAAACTGAGTTGGTGGAGAAACCGAGCTGATGGAGAAACCGAGTTAATGGAGAAACCGAGTTAATGGAGAAACCGAGTTGATGGAGAAACTGAGTTGATTGAGAAACTGAGTTGATGGAGAAACTGAATTGATGGAGAAACTAATTTGATAGAGAAACCGAGCTAATGGAGAAACTGGTCTAAGGCTGAAATAGTTGTAGGCTACTATAATACCCATAACCTGATTGTGAACAAACATGATGTTTTTCGTTTTTTGAGTTTCGCCGATTAGAGTTTAGGGTGTGTTTGAGGCCATTTGATGAAGAAATAATAATATTTTCTTTGACCGTTTATAATTAACTTTCCTAAAAAAATCGATTTTCAAAATTTAAAGGCTGGTTTTGGAAAGAGGAGGGTGAAAAACCATAGGAACCAGTTTGTACAAGTCTAAAACAAAGCTTGAGTTTGTTGAACCGATTATTCAAATATGAGTCAAAACTGGTGGTTTGTAAACTCATATATGCAAGCACAATTATAGAATTCTAAGCTCGGATTTGAAACAAGAACATTATAAAACCTTAAGAATCGGTCCTGTTGGATATGAAACTTGATTAAAAATAGCTAAAACAAATAGTCAAAGTGATGAACTGGTTGGTCAAACCTTGTTGAACTAGTTCGTTTGAGTCAACTATGTTGGTATTTGTCTAAGGTTTAAACAAAGTTATAGAATCTTCAGCATCAGGTCTCTAGGCTGCGGCTCAAGGTGTGCGCGCCTCACCCTGCAGCAAGTCTAGGATCTGTGCTCTCTAGGCCGCGTCGCGGCTCAACTTCCCCAAGGTACAGCGCCCAAAAAGGATGAAGAGGGTGCTCTGGTCTGCGCCACGGCCCAGCCCATCCAAGCCTCAGCATGCCCTATTCCAAGCCTCAGCACGAGGCACACTTGATGCTTATGTCTCAGCATTTCAAATGGTGCGTGAGGCATGATCAAAATGCACAGGATCACTTAGGATTGATGAGGGGCTATGATTGATTGGTCCTCAAGATCTAAAGGTGGAGATTGACCTTCAAGATAGGTTCAAGAAGTGGTGCACTATATAAAGGTTCACCTAGCTTCAATCTCAATAGATGTGTGAGAAATAACTTGTGATGAGGATGACATGTGACTGTGTGTTAAATAGAACACATGGTTATGTGAGAGTGCAAAGACACTAAATACAGGAGAGATCTCATTAGAGAGGCTAGTTGTTTAGAGAGAGAGTAGTATAGATTGGGGATTCAAGGGACTTGTAAGTTGAATTTTCTTAAGGAAAATTCCAAGGTAACTCAAGACCTTATCACTTTCTTTTCTCTCTTCTTTAATTCTTCAAGAACGGTGTTAAGATCAAGATTAGATCATGTTCTTGAAGAGGAGTAGTTGTAATTGTAAGAACTTATTGATTAGTGCAGAGGGCTCGGAGAAGCTCACAGGGACGTAGGCACATTGCTGAACCTTGATAACAAATTGCTTTTGTTCTTTCTTGCTTCGTTTGCTGTTTCTTTTCTTTACAAGTCGTTCTAGACTTAGGTGTTTGGAAGATCACCACCTAGGCATCTTGAGGTGGTTTCCCAACAGTAATATCAGAGCAGGAAGAGATACCACCAACAGTGGTATCAGAGCTACAACAGCGGGTATCGGAGCAAGAACAGAAGGTATCGGAGCAAGACTCCAAGAATCAAAGGTCAACTTTTTGGGTGATTCATGACCGGAGTAGAGATCTATATCTGATCATGTTCTTGAGGTGATTCAAGGATGGAGTAGAGATCAATATCTGCTCGTGTTCTTGAGGTGATTCAAGAACGGAGTAGAGATCAAGATATGATCATGTTCTTGAGGGTGATTTAAGAACAGTATTGAGATCAATCTTCGATCGTGTTCTTGAGATTTAGAAGAAGTTGGAAAGCAATTGTGGGTGCTGTATAACTCTGGGATCTTCTCCGCAAGATGGGTTCAAACTTCATTATTGAGAAGTTTGACGGAAAATGAGACTTTGCCCTTTGGAAGTTGAAGATCAAGGCTATTCTTATGCAACAAAAGGTGGGGCTATTGGAGAAGATGACGTTTTTCCAGCAAGTATTACGGAGGTCCAACGGAATGAGAAGAAGAAGATGGCATACAACACCATCTTCCTGCACATGTCGAATAGTGTCACAAGGGAGTGTGAAGACTCGGAAGATCCAACTGTAATTTGGAATAAACTAGATGAGTTGTTTCTTAGCAAGACTCTCCCTATTAAGAGGTATCTTCGTAAATGAATTTTTGCTTTTAAAATGGATCCTAATAAAGAGTTGAAAGATAATTTTGATGCCAAGATGAGGAGAGCATCAAGTGGAGAAGGGATGTTCATTAGAGGAAGGCCAGCAACATACATGGCTACTACTAGGACAAAGGTAGAGGAGAAAGCCTTGGGAGAGCGCACAGTAACATACATGGCTACTACCGGGATAGAGGTAGAGGAGAAAGCCATAAGAGAGCGCACAATAACATACATGGCTACTACCGAGACAAAGATAGAGGAAAAATTCATGGGAGAACGCACTTCAAACCGAGATTTAAAGGGAAGAGATACTTCTACTGCCATAAAGAGGGTTATTTCAAGAAATATTGCAAGAAGATGATAAGGGACGAGGGAAGAAGCCATACCAAGAATGGAAAGGCTTTGGTTGCCAAGGAAGAACAGCAAGATGATGATGTTCTTGTTGTGTGCTCAAATGTGAGCAAGAGGTAAGAAGACAGCGAAAAATGGATCTTGGATACCATGTGCACTCATCATATGGGTCCTCACAAGGATTGGTTCAAGAATTTCAAGGAAACCAATGATGGAAAGGTTTTTTGGGGGAATAATACTTCTTACCAAGTGAGGGGCACGGGAGACATCTAGTTGAGGATGTTTGATGGAATGATAAGGTTGTTGAGGAATGTAAGGTATCTTCTAGATTTGAGAAGGAATTTGATCTCATTGGGGTAGCTGGATTCCATGGGATACACATATAAGGTAGAGAGAGGAAAGATCAAGGTAATCAAATGATCTTTGATAGTGATTAAAGCAACAATGAAGGATGGTCTCTATGAGATGATTGGAGACACAGACATCAAGGATCAAGCAGCAAGCTTGATGGCTGAGATAAATAAGGTGGCTCTTTGGCATAATCGTTTGGGACATATAAGCGAAGAGGGGTTGCAAGTTCTCAGCAAGAATGGATTACTTGATGGTGACAAGGTAGAAAAACTAGACTTCTGCAAGAGTTGTATTCTTGGGAAGCAACATCAGCTCTTCAACATCGGAGTGCACAAGTCTAAGGGCATTCTTGACTACATTCATGTAGATCTTTGGGGACCAACAAGAACACCAACACAGGGAGGTCATCTTTAGTTTCTATCTTTAATTGATGATTATTCTAGAAAAGTTTGGGTTTATTTGGTTAGAAATAAATCAGATGTTTTGAACAAGTTAGTGGTGTGGAAAAAGCTCGGAAGAGCTCACGGAGATGTAGGCACATTGCCGAACCTCGATAATAATTGCTTGTGTTCTTTCCTGCTTCGTTTATTGTTTTTTTTCCTTACAAGTCATTCTAGACTTAGGTGTTTGGAAGATCACCACTTGGGCATCTTGAGGTGGTTTCCCAACAAACTGACACTTGGGCCTAAGTGGTTATGAAGTAGCACCTACATGGTGATGATGTGACCCTAGGTGGTATGTGGCACCTAAGTGGTGATGATATGGGGCTAACATGGACTCTTAGGTGGCACTGATATCATATACTGATGTCATTTACTGATGTCATTTGTTGATTGGGAGTTGACTACCCATTGAGAAGTTGACACATGCCGTTTGTTATCATCTTTGAAGATTGGATGAAAATCTAGGGAGCCAATGTAAATAGGACATGTGGTAGAGGCAAATTTAAAGAAATTAAAGGTAATTTGGTTGTCCAATAAGAGGTGGACATGTGGTGGATTTTGTAGAAAAGGTAAAATTTAATTGGGCAACAAAAGTGAGACATGTAGCAAAGGAAGATTTTTTAGATCATGTGCAATTCAAGGGTCCAATAGTATCTAGACATGTGGTAAGACTTGATATCTTTTAGGAAAATTTGGTGTAAGTGTTCGTGCTATGGTAAATTTTTGGAGATAAAAATAAAATGTGAATTTCCAATTAAAATGAGACATATGGCAAAGACTTATCTTAACTTTAAGATCACTCTGTGATGAAACATGTTTGGCAGAAGTATAGGAGATATGTGCTATTTTATTATCAAACTAAAATTGGATATATGGCAAGAAAAAAAAAAAGAGAGATTCTTGAAGTATAAGAGTTGACTGACCAAGTTTCTATCGCCGATTTAACCGGCCATTTTCAAGTGGCCGGAGATATGATTTGCCATGAAATTTTTTTGGCAAGCTCGAGGGAGGATTCTAAGACATATTGTGTGGTGGCGGAGGCTTTTAATGGCCGGATTCTCACAGATCGTCGGTCAAAGTTGATTTTTTGGTGAAGATCCGAGGAGTCTCGGGACGGTTTTTAAATGTCCGATCGTCTAAAATTTTATATTCTTGTAGATCAAATATGAAAAATCTGATTGTGTTACTTGATCTAAACTTTGATGGTTGGATTTTGACAGATTTGATGGTCAAATGTTCATTTTCCTAGCAAACATTAACTGCTCTGATAGTGGACTTTCCGACATCCGATCGTCGTGAAACTTTGTAGACATGTAGATCGAAAGCTAGAGAATAAGTTTCTGTTGGCTGATCTAAATTTTGATGGTTAGATTTTGAAAGATCTGACAGTAAAAATTTCATTTTTCGACGATATTTCGGTGGTGCACGGGGGCTTTTATTAGATCAGATGAGATTTTTTGGAGCGGCAAATCGATAGCTCATCTATTAACAGTATCTTCAGAAAATAAAATTTTTTGTCGTTTCCCACGGATGACACCGTCTGTTGTTGCCGAAAATCTACCCCTGGATCCTTGCGCACATGAGGGGCACATAAACTAAAAGGTCCCTTGAGGGACTCTCCGACGCTCAAGTCAGTTATATGCATCAATAATGGGAGTCATATGCATCAATAATGGGAGAATAATAAAGCTGTAATTGTAAGGAGTGTCAATTGTAAATTTTGAATTGTGAATGCGTACCCTTTGTGGTGAGAGCCCATTTATATAGTGTTTTGGAGTGTTATAGTAGTACTGAGAGATTGGTGTGAAATTATGATTATGCCCCTTGCCACGTGTGGTGATTTAATTGATTTATTTGTTTGAGTCATGAAATTATTCTTTTGCCCTTGGAGGTTGCCATGTGTCGTAATATTATTGGAGAGGGAATTGTTCCCTACATCACTCATCATCCTTTCAAATTTTTTTCTATCTTTTTTATTTTGTAAAGTTCTTCTATCATCTCTTCTTCACTTCCTTCACATGATAAACCCAACATTTTTCCCAATTCTCAAGTCTTCTTAGCTTCACGCCAATCATCCTTATCCTTTGACAACCCAAAACTATCATAAATTCTATCATGTTTACTCTTACAAGTTCCCACTTTTTTTCTCGAATTCTTTATCTCACAAGCCACTAGATCACTAGACTTCGTAATAGACTTCATCATCTTTTTCTTTCTGTTAAAGAGATGCTTAATATCGAACGGCCGAGAATTAAATCTGATCAATCCTTTCCTATAAGCATCTCTTTGACGACTCTTCTTTTGCTTGATTCTAGCAACAACTGACGGATGAACGTCATCAACCACTACGGGATAGTAAACACCATCCACCTCCAAATCAGATTGAGAAATACAACCTTTAGAATAACTAGACAGATCTTTAACTCTAGCCTCCAACAAATAAGAGCCTTTATCGCCATAAAAATTATGGTAAATTACACTTAACTATCTCCAAGTTTGCCAAAATGATACTAACATGCCAAACATTTTTAAAACTCATGATTCACTCCAAAACATCAATTTTCACCATCAAATAGCGTCAAAATGAATTTTTTTTTTTAAGAAACAAAATTTTAACTGGATATTACTTTTCATGACGACCAAAGTACCTTTAGTGTTAAAATATCTCCAAGTGATTATGATAAGTTTAATAATTCTATTTATCAATTATTTATCTCAAAATTGTTTATAACACAAATTTTTAGGTTATTTGAATTCACATTTTTTCTAAAAAAAATATATAAAAATGCAGAATAATTTTAATTTTTAAATAGAAAATTTGTCTTTGATTTTTCTTTTATGATGTTCTTTGATATTCATTTATTTGAGATGTTAGGATATTTAATTTAAAGAAAAAACATATCAAATTTTTTTTCATTTAAAATATTTTATTTTATGATGATCTTTGGTTTTCATTAATTTGAGGATGCGATACGCAATGATATTATAATATTTTTTAAATATAAAATATATGAAGTAAAATTTGTTTCATACCATATAATAGAATATAAATCCATTTAAAATATACTTTTAACAATTATAGAAAAAGAACGATGATAATTTTATTTTTTAAAAAATCCTTGTTTCATCCCTAATACTTCTATTTTTTAAAAGTAAGCTTTCTAATACTTAAAGGTATTTTGGTCATCATGAAAAGTAATATCTAATTAAAATTTTTATTCTTCAAATAAATTCATTTCCGAGCTACTTGATGGCGAAAATTGATGTTTTGAGACGAATCATGTATTTTAAAAAAGTTTGATATGTTAATTTTATTTCAACAAACAATGAGGTAGTTACACTGTAATTTACCCTAAAAATTAACATAAATAACCCTTCACCGAGCCAACTAAGTTACAAGAGTTAATCAACTTAAAGCCTGAGACAAATTGATTAAACCTTAAATAAAAGGCCACATTTGTGATAGGGATGGCAAAAGGGCGAGGAATGGACGGGGTTGGATTCCCCATCCTTGTCCCCACCAAGCTCACGGGGGAAAAACAATTCCCCATCCCTGCCTTCGAGGATGAAGGTAGGAAAAAAAATTTCGCCATCTCAGTTCTCCACAAGGAATCGGGGCCTCGTGGGGAATTTTTTCCAACAAAACCCCAAGTCATGATACTACATAAAATTTGAACTATTTTAAGCCAATAGCTCATAAAAAGAGGATTTTAAAAGGCAGAAGTTGGGTAAGGCCAAAATTTTTAACACTTTTATTTGTTAAAGACTAAGTTGGTCTTGTGGCCATTAATAAATAGAGTGTTATAAAAAAAGAAGTGCAAGTGGTATTTATAACATGAATTTAATAAATTATCATTAAGATATGAATTATCATTTAAGTTAAAATCTTCTAAATTTGAAGTGGGAATTCAAAAAGTTCATTTAATAAAAAATGTGAATTTAAGATGAGAAATATAATATATTATTTATAGGGTTCAAGGAATTTGGGGTGGGGACCTATGTCCCCCTCCCCATCCCCACCAAGGTAACAATAAATTTTTTTCCCCATACCCATCCCCATCCCCGTCCCCGAACGGAGTGGAGATTTTTCTCAAATCAAGATAAGACGGGACTGAATATTTTCTATTTAATGATGTAGCATTCAATCTTACCATAAACTTAATTTCATTTTAATTTTTAAATGGAGATAATCATAATCCATTTGTAAGACTCTAAGATAAAGACAAAGTGTTGATTCGATGGAGAGAATTTGAACGAGAAAGCCAAGTCTCATATGGAATATTAATTATATTAGCCAAAACCAAACACCCACTAATTACATTAATTTGGCATCAGCCCACCCCTAGGCACATTAAAAATAATATTTCTCCACATGCTACAGCCATAAATGCCTCTAGTACCAAGGACATTCAAAAGAGAATTCGGCCTAGGAACAAGGGAATTGTTGGAGACCGTTTGACACTAGCTATGTAAAGATGAGATAATGAAATTAGAAGGGCCCAACTTGCTATCATCACCCCATGTCATTATCTCTTTTTCATAAAAATTCCTTTTGTTTGGACTTGACTTTCACTAGCCACACCGCTAAGAGATGCTGGCTTCACCAGCAGAGGCTACGCCACCACTCCACCACCATCTGTCACTGGAGATTCAGAGGATAACTTTGATGGCTGGCAATCTACATTGACCTCATCGAAAGTCTTTTCAAGACTGGACTTCAAATAAGATGAACAAGAATCGAGTGGCCCAGACTTATAAAGATTATTTAAAACATTCAAATTAGAGGTATCTTGTTATTTGTCCAAGAAAATTTTGAGAGTAAAAAGAGCCCCATCAATCTTGACTGAAAAAGAGGTAAGGATGCTAACATCATCTTTAATCATGATTAAAATTTTGGCAAAATCTAAACGTTTCCTGAAGAAGGCATTTTCATCGCAAGAAATAAATTACCCTCATCTTTTAACACTAGAATTGAAAAAAGTTATTATTCTAGACGTAAAGAGGAACATTGTCACATCTTATCCACACAAACTTCCCACTGTTAACATCAAGAGACCACCAATTATCCAACCTAGAGAACCAAGATTTTAAATTTAAATTAATTTTTAATCTGTTGTTATAGTATTACCTAGGCACCAACTATTATCACCGAGGGTATTAAATCCCAAGGTGATAAGTTAACCTAAAATCACAGGCATAACCCTTTTTTTCATTCATTTCTTTTGTTCTTCCTCCCTGCTCACTAATGTGTCGCGTGACTCCATTATTGAATCTCCCAAATTTTTTTCACTCTCTCTCTCTCTCATATTTGGTACCTCCATTTTTTACATTTTTCTACCATTTTTTTTATTTTCTCTTTCTTCCCCCACTTTCTATCTCTACCATTTTGGGCTCTCTCTGCCATTTTTGTTAGTTTCCTCTTTTTCTAGCTTGTTATTTATATTATTTATGTTTTGTTACTTTTGCTTTTTATTTTTTTATTTTGATATTTATTTAGTTCAAAGCTTTGATATATTTATATTATTATTTATGTGTTAATTGTTGATTAGTTGTGTATATTTATGTATAGATATGTATGCATACTGATGAATACATTTTATAGTTAACTGTATGTTGATTAGTTTGTTGGAAAATAATTTAATGAGTACATGTATAATATTCTAATAATAGGAATGCTAGAATCGTGGGGATTAGAGAAAAAGATAGAATCCCACTAAATAACTCTGTTTCTATTTTCTAGGAGATATTTTCCTTATTTATCTCAACTCTCAATTATCTTTTTGTAATTAGCTAAGATTATTATGTATATATAGCCGAAAATGCCTCGTATTCAATATATCAGATATTCATTTTTCTGAAAGTTTACATGGTATCAGAGCTTTAGGGTTTTTTTTTTTTTTGAAATTCTAAAGCCTTCATCGCTTCATCTGTTTTGGCCTTCATAGCCGACCCTACCTCTGGCCTTTATCGCCAATTTTTTCTTCCCTCTAATCTTGTCTTCTTCTCCATCATTAACCCACCATGGCTGAAAACACCACCCTATCCATAGAAGTTCTCAATCATCCGACTTCAGGTGATCTGCAGAATATTCAAGTAGCGTACAAGATGAATGAGAAGAATTATTTGAAGTGGTCCCAATTTATCCGCACGTATTTGAAGGGCAAGGGAAAAATAAGTCGTCTTCTGGGCACAGGACCGAAGGAGGGAGATCCCAAATTTGCAATGTGGGATAAAGCAGATTCCATGATTATGTCTTGGTTATGGAATTCCACGACTCTTGAAATCAGTGGCATCTGCATGTTCCTATCCACGACAAAGGAAATTTGGGATGCTGTTCGACAGACGTATTCGAAAGCTCTTGATGCGGCTCAGGTGTACGAGATCAAAGTCAAGACCGCTAAAATGAAACAAGGCAGCAAAACTGTCAGAGTACGCAAATGCACTTAAGAATCTATAGCAAGAGCTGGACCATTATAGCTGTTTCGAGATGAAATGTCCAGAAGATGCAGCAACCTTGAAGAATTTCATCGAAAAAGATTGAGTTTATGACTTTCTTGGAAGACTTAATGTTGAACTTGATCAAGTAAGGGTGCAGATAATCGGCAAAGAAGAGATACCCTCTCTGAACGAAACCATCTCTCTGATTCAGGCAGAGGAGAGTCGAAGAGGAGTGATGCTCGAACCCCAAGCTCCTGAAGGTTATGTTATGGTGACAAAAATAGACATGAAGACAGATATAAAGGCAGATCAATCTTGATCCTCAAACCTAAATAGCCGGGATACTCTGTGGTGCACTTATTGCAAGAAATCGAGACACACTAAAGAGAGGTGCTGGAAACTGAATGGAAAATCATTGAGCAAGGAGTGGGGAAACCAAAGAGGACAACAACGTAATCTGGGACATCAACGGAATCAGTCCTATTTCACCATGAATCAACCAGGTTCAGATCAAGGTATGCTTAATGTAGAGGAGGTAGAGAAGTTGAGGGTACTTCTAGGATCGTTGGAAAAACCTAGTGGTTCATGTTCTCTTGCATTCTTAGGTAAGTTCTCATTTTCTCAAGGACTAAATGTCTCAGATGAAACTATCAGAAATTTATGGGTCATTGACTCAGGAGCCATAAACCATATGACTCATTTTTCATTAAATTTTAGCACCTACTCTCCATGTCTTAGCAATCGAAAAATAGTAGTTATTGATGGTTCTTTAACTACTATAGCTGGTCTAAGAGATATCCATATCAGTCCTTCTCTTACTTTAAAAAATGTTCTTCATGTCCCAAAGTTGTCCACCAACTTAATATCCATTCAAAAGATCACAAATAATATGAATTGTAATGTACTTTTCAATCCTTCTCAATGTGTTTTTCATGACCAAGTTTCGAGAAAGAAGATTGGACTTGCTAAGAAGAGAAATGGGCTCTACTATCTTGATGAACCAAGCAAGTCACATATGGTCAAGAATAATTTATCTCTGTCATTTCTATCATCATCCAATAACGACACCATTTGGCTCCACCATTTTAGACTAGAGCATGCATCTTTTAGAATCTTGAAAACTATGTTTTCTAATTTGTTTAGAGGTCTAGGTGTTGAACAATTTCATTGTGATGTATATGAGTTTGCGAAGCACAAACGTGTACCTTTTTCCAATCAGCAATAATAAAAGCCCAGTTCCGTTTTATTTGATTCACAGTGATATATGGGGACCCTCTACGGTTCCAAATGTGTCTCATTCTCGTTGATTTGTCTCTTTCATTAACGATTGTACTAGGGTTTCTTGGATCTTTCTTCTAAAACATAAATCAGATGTAAGCAGTGTACTCCCAAACTTCCACAACATGATTCAAAACCAATTTGGGGTAAAAATAAAAAGATTCCGATCAGATAATGCAAGAGATTATTTTAATCAAGTTCTATCTCCATATTTTCAAAAAGAGGGAATCATCCATGAATCCTCTTACGTTGATACTCCACAACAAAACAAAGTGGCAGAGAGGAAAAATGGTCACTTGCTAGCCACAATCCGAGCCTTTCTCTTTCATCATAATGTTCCAAAACACTATTGGGGGGGGGGGGAGAAGCCGTACTCACAGCTGCTTATATAATTAATCGTATACCTTCTCGGGTGCTAGGGTTTAAGTCACCAATGGAAACAATGTCCCAATTCTATCCTGACCTTCGTACAACAAATAACCTCACTCCAAGAATCTTCGGCTGCATTGCCTTTATCCATGTTCATAGTCGAAACAGAGGAAAATTATATCCAAGGGCTCTTAAGTATGTGTTTGTAGGTTATTCGTTCACCCAGAAAGGATACAAATTCTACTATCCACCTAAAAATAAATTTTTTGCCTCCATAGATGTTACTTTTGAGGAAACAAAACCATACTTTAACCAACCTTATCTTCAGGGGGAGACTTCATTTAGTGAAGATAAGGATAGAGATATGTTTCTGCTCGATCTACCTACTTGTGAATCAGTTGTGTCCACCAGATTAGCCCCATCTGATCTAATTCCAACCGAACCAGCTCCAGCTGACCCACTTATATCGGCCGAACCATTCCAGTCGGTGTCAACATCAGCCCTATCTGATCTAATTCCAGTCGAACCAGCTCTAGCTGACCCACATGTATTGGTCGAACCATTCTAGCTGGTGTCAACACCCACACCCGCCCATACTAGACCCATTGTGGGCGGGTCCATGCGATGTGTGCATGACTCTATGCGATTTGTGCAGGCTTATTCAAGGAGAAGAGACTCGGATCCTAATCCCATGCAAGTCCAAGCTTCAAATCCTAATCCTAAGAATGAGGTAAATACAATTTCTGACCAATCTCAATTAACACCAAACCATGATCTCCCAATTGCTATTAGGAAAGGCACAAGAGAATGCACAAAACACCCATTGTATCCTTTTGGCAAAATTCGCCTCTTTTGAGAAATTCTCACCCTCACATAGAACCTTTCTAGTCAGTCTAAACTCTATTCATATTCCTGATACTTTATCTGAGGAATTATCTAATGAGAATTGAAGAAATTCCATGAATGAAGAAATGCAGGCACTAGAGAAGAACCAGATGTGGGAAATAGTTGACTTACCACCTGGAATGAAGGCTGTGGGCTGCAAGTGGTTGTTTACTGTAAAATACAAGTCAGATGGCTCTCTTAAAAGATACGAAGCTAGACTAGTGATGAAAGGACACACGCAGACTTATGGTGTGGACTATCAAGAGACATTTACTCCAGTAGCTAAGATGAACACGATGAGCATTTTGTTGTCACTGGTTGCTAATTTCAACTGGTATTTGGAGCAATTTAATGTAAAAAGTGCCTTTCTTCACGGTGAATTAGAAGAGGAGATATACATAGACATTCCTCCAGGATATGAGCAGCAACTGAGAGGCAACAAAGTCTGCAAGCTAAGGAAGACACTCTACAGCCTAAAACAATCTCCATGGGCTTGGTTCGAAAGATTCACCAAAGTGATGCTAGCCACCAGATACAAGTAAAGTCAAGGAGATCATTGTTATGCAAAGATATACCTAAATTAATAAATAAATAATTGAACGGTTTTACTTGCAAGTGCACAAGGTCAACATAGTAGTATAATGTGTAAATGTGAGATCATCTCCACAAGGATTGGTAAATTTCACTTTAGAATCAGTTCCGCAATATAAAACGATAGAAATAAATATTGAGTTTGAATTTGATAATGATAGAAACATAGGCCTTTGATATCCACCACTCATCATACTTTCCCAATAAGTAATGTGCCAATGCTCTAACCATATTATGAATACCTAATGTTGTTAACCTAAGGGCTTGGTCCACTCCTTAAGCTATTGATTTCCCTAAGCCATGAGTTAAGCATGGTGTATACTCTAACCCTTTTCTTTCTTAAAGGATTTAGCATGGTGTATACTAAGTTGTTCTTTATGAAAGCATAAATTCTGTGAAAAGCGACAAACACACAAGACCTTGGGCATGTTATACACTCCCGGTTTCCTATGTTGATTAACCCAATAATCCGACATGGATTTCTTTTGTGAATATTGTCAGATCCAAGACTCGGTCATCCAAATTGATCTAACTGACTAATCCATACCACATGCATATGTTGATCAGGTAAACACATATAAGGAATTCAATAAAACAGGAATTAATCAATTAAAGCATCAGAATACAGCTATTGCAAAGGCAACGATACTTATATAAGGAAAAGCATAATTAGGGCTTCAATCGAGCCATATTAGTAAGTTAGTTACACATGGTGATGATGTTAAACATCTTCATAATGTAAACTAAAGGGAAAAGAATAAACCCAAAAAATAATGTGGAAAAGAGTCATCAATTCATCTCCAAAGCTTAAAACTGAAAAGAAGATTAAAAGTATTGTTTATGTGTTTTACAGGCCTATTTATAAGGTTCTAAGGACACCTCGAAACCCTAATTTTCAAAACAAGACCCAGACTCTTCTTTCTAAAACTGGCTCTGCCGTTTTACTGCACGTGTGCGCTCGATCTCATGCTTTTGTGCTCGAGCGTAAGGTTGCGCTCGAGCCTTCTATGTGTGCGCACGAGTGCTTGTGTGCTCGATCATACTTGGCTGCTTCCATTTCTTCTAGATTTCTTCCTTTGAGTTCCAAAAAGCCTTTTTTTCTCCAAGAACCTATAAAAACATAGAAAACACAAAAAATGAAGTAAAATAGAATAAAATATGTACACAATGAGCTTAACAAATGTAAATTAAGGGGCTTAAATATGAATATTTAAGCACTTATCACACCCCCAAACTTACATATTGCTAGTCCCTTAGCAATATAAAACGAAAAACTAACTGAAAAACAATAACAAAGATAAATTCATCATTCATGATATCTAAAAATTTGGGTTGCACACAAAACCATGATATTTATTTATAAGAAGGCTTAAAATATAAACACATTTTCGTAATGAATAAGAGTTTTAAAACCCAATCACTTACTCGAGGTTGGTTAAAGCATCACAAGTCTGACTTAGTGTGTGGTTAATTAGCACATAAAAGACGAGGCTTCCAAATAACTCCAATGTATAGTGTTTCGGTGTCTCAACATTCATCGAATTTCCTATCAGAATGAACAATAATGTCATAGTTTTATTTCTTTTATTTCTTTTATTATTAGATTTTTGCCACGTTGAGTTCCGTTAAGCTTTTTAATTGACCCATGTGGTAAGTGTTTAGCCAATGACTCCCAAACCAGATGGTTTTAGGGCATTAGGTGTAAAGACACCCTTAAGGACTTACTAACTCGAGTAAAACTGCTGCCTAGCAAAATTCCCACCTTTTGACGTGAACACTCACTGTTTATTGAGATAAGAGGTCCAGTTACTCAGTGGAAACTTTATTTAATGATCATTATAAGCACAATTCGCACCTTTTGACATGAACAATCACTAATTGCTGAGGTAAGAGGTTCAGTTATTCAATGGAAAGTTTTTTTAATGATCATTAGGAGCATTTTATTTTCTCTTTTTGTGCAATAAAATTTTTTCTATTTTTTTATACCAAGGTGTTCTTCTAACAAGTTATCCAATTACGGATAAGCCATGGAAACATACACATAAAAATTATATGTTATACCCCACACAATTATGTGCTAATGTGCTCGTGTCAGATTTAGATCAAACTCGTGAATTCTTAAATGCCTTGAAGTAAGTAATTAAACTTTTAAAACTTATCGTTAGGCCATGTGTTCTAAATTTTAAGCATACTGATGAAATCTTTATCATAATATTTGTTTAAATCAACCAAAATTTTCAAAACAATATGAATATGCATTTATCTTTTCAATAATACTAAAAAAAAATGGGACAGAGTATGTGAATGTGTCTTCCATACCCCCAAACTTAATTTACACATTGTCCCCAATGTGTGAGTGACATAGAAAGATCTGACCTAGAAGATGGAGAACTAAATGGCTGGCATGGCTCGTAGCATACCCCAAAACTTGAACTGATGCACACACATTGTCCCTGAAAAAGAAAAATAATGTAATACTGAAAAACAAGAGATACTACTAATAAATAGTTATAAAAATAAATACTAATAATAAATGTGAAAAAATACTAAAAATAAAAGGATACGCTGTGGGGTGCCTCCCATGAATGCTAAGTTTTACGTCTTCAGCCAGATGGTGCACCTCTCTCACTGCTGGTCTCTAGGTGGTGCAGATGATGAGGTGCCAGGGGCGGGGGGTAATCGATCAAGAATGGCCTGGATCATCGCCTTTTACCTCGTAAAACGTGCCTCCAAACCATTGATGCGCTAATATACTATTAATGTAGCCTTCCTATCCTCCCATCGAATTTCAGAGAGCTCATATCAAGAAGAGGACATCTCCTCAAGAATATGCTGGTACTCAGTGGGTCCCATGTCCGGATGGCCCTCCTCCCAAGTATAGCTCACTATAGGGTCCTCGATCTCCATGGGATCATCCTCCACCCTCTCAGCTGCAGGTTAATGCCATCGGCGTCCTTTGGGCATGTGTGACTGGCTCAGGGTCCATTGGCTCTTCCCAAAGAATGGGTGGTCCCGGACTGGTCCATCAATGGAGGAGCCCTTAATTCCTTCTTCTTGAATATGTAACTGAGGAGGGACGGGAATGGGAGCCCCCTTGCATTCGCCGTGGTGACTTGGTATGCATGGATGTGGTCCCAAAACTTATGTAGCTGGATCTAGATGACAGCTGGGATGGAGTACCAGTGGCTTTTGTGGAATGCATATAATGCCTGTAAGAACTGGTTCTTCCTTTGGGTCTTGTGCCCCAATGGGCACACATTCTGCTGGAGAATGGAATCCATGAGCCAGAGTCATGGAGGCAACTTGGACCGGCTCCTTGCGTTGTTGTGTTGATCGACGTACTGCCTAGTACATATGTCCTCAATAATGGAGGACAAGGGGAAGGATTCCGGCTGCTCCTCCATCTAGGTGTCCTCAGGAGACTCATCACAACAATGATGAGCAGCAGCTATATCAGCAGAGGTCACATCTATATACTTGCCCTGGACCGATGAAGACAAGACACCCGGCCTATTGCAGTCAAATGATAGGTTCTCGTGGAACTGAACCACAAATCTGGTGTATGCAGTTGAACAAATAGGCTTGAATAGCCTCTTCAAACCCCGATACTTTAATTCTTGGACCGCCTATTGAGTGGCTTCCAAGTTCTTGAAGTCAGCGTCTATGTTGAATGTAGTTTCGAACAAGATCTCTTGTTGTTCGAAATTAGGCCGGAATGACTGGGCACGGCTACCCGAGGCACGGGAGGTGGAGGATTTCTATTTAGGCATGTTGGATGAGGTTTCTACAAGATTTACGCTTGATCTCAGTGTAGTTCGCTTGATCGCACTCTACCCTACGCTCGATCATAGACTCCTTGTGCTCGAGTGCACTGAGTCAGGTAATTTATCAAATAGGTTATTGGAGACAATGATTTGAAGCTGTGTGCAGCACTCTACAAAGCCTCAACCTCCTGCAAAACCAAAATAACACCACACAAACAAAAAACAACACAATGTATATGCAATGAATTAGTAAAAAGATAAATTAGGAATGTGTATGATTGTGTGTGATAATTCAAAAATATGTATGGGTATACCTAGAGTCATGGAGTGGTGCAGTGTTTTGGTGAAATTGGGAGATGATGATTGATGGTAATGAGTGATGGAGATGAGTGATGGAGATGAGTGATGGTGAGTGTGTAGGTGTAAGGGTTGGTGTGAGTGAGGTTTGAGTGTCGTGTGAGAGTGGGAGTGCGAGAGAGAGAGTGCGAGAGTGAAAGTGCGTAGGTGAAAGTGAAAAGTGTTAAGTGAGGGAAGTGTATTAAAATAAACACATGACTTTCTGCCCCGAGTGCGCTTGATCTCACTTATGCGCAAGTGTTGGCAAGGTTGCGCTCGAGAGCACTATTACATGTGCTTGATCACAAGGGTAGACTGTATTGAATGACAAACTGAACTATGGACAGCAAGGAAGAAATAAAAATAATATAAATAAGAACAAAAGTAGAAATGTACCGTACTCAGTGGCCTCAGTACCACTGACGTCAATAGAGAAGTTTAAGCTATATATCTATCAAAGCATGGACTGCTCAAATGCTCTTTATAGTAGCTTCCGTATTAGTCTTTTGGCAGGGAGTACTTAAAGTCCACTACACACGGCTTAAGTGTTCTTGGTGTTGCTGCATAGTCATAATGCTTCAATTTGCCCAGCTCATGTAAATGTAACTACCTCTTATTACCTGATCTGGAATGCCTTGGAGAGGTTTCAGGGAGGTGCACAGCTTTAAAGATGTCATCAATAACATCTTCAGTTGCAGGCTCAATATCTGATCTTTTGAAACTCTGGGTTAGGGTGGTCTCCAACGGATCAATGTTATGGACCATGAAACACTTGCTTAACAACACCTTGCATCAAGCATACATTAAAACATTCCATATCATCTTCAGGTGAATTTAATGCATCAAATATTTTGAATTCTATCTCCTCACCATTTACCTTCATAGTGACAATACCCTTTTTCATACAAATATTTGTATCAGTAGTTATCATAAAGAGTCTTCCTAAGATTACGGGCAGAGGTAATGGTATAGGACATTCTTCCATATCTAATATAATAAAATCAGTAGGTAAAATAAATTCACCTACCTTCACCAAGATATCCTCAAGAATACCTCTTGGTCGTTTGATGCTTCTATCTGCCAGTTGCAAGGTGATGGAAGTTGGTTGAAGTTCTCCCAAACCAAGTGTCTTGAATACAATGCATGGCAGCAAATTGACACTTGCCCCTAAATCTAATAATGCATGCTCAAAAAGCTGATCACTTATCCTGCAAGGAATGGTAAAACTACTTGGATCTTTTAGTTTTGGTTTCAATTTTCTTAACAACACAGCACTGATCTCTTCAGTTAAAGCCACTGTCTCATGTTCCTGAAACTTCCTTTTGTTAGTACAACAATCTTTCAAAAATTTAGCATAAGTAGGAATTTGTCGAATTGCATCTAATAAAGGAATATTTATCTCTACTTTTCTCAAATTTCAAAAATATAGAGCAATTTATTCTCTTTCTTTGGCTTTGCTAACCTTTGAGGGAAGGGTGGTGCATTCACCTTCTCCATCTCATTTTCCTTTGACGTGGACGCTTTATTTGAAGATGCTTGTGCAGGTTCATCAGCTCTTATGATTTTACCATTTTTGAGAGTTGTCACGACATTTAGTTGCTGATGTCCTCTTGGATTAGGTAGTGGTTGGGCTAGAAGTTCACCCAGCTTTCTTTCACTCAGCTCCTTAGTCAATTACCCCATTTTTACCTCTAGTCTTTGAATGGCTTGTTCATGTTTTACAGTGGTTTGTCTTAGCTAAGTCCGAAATTGCCTTCCATCTGCCATGAACTGATCTTGTGAAGTCATCAACTATTGTTGCTGAGTTGCTAATTGCCTCACAAGACTTTCTAGGTCATTTTTCTTTGTTTCGAGAACTGAATGGGCTGCTGGTTGGGAGTTTCTTTGCTGCCCTTAAAGATTCAGGGCATTCTGATTGTTGCTCTAAGAGAAGTTGGGGTGGTTTCACCATCCAGGATTGTAAGTGTTTGCATATGGGTTATTCTTTAGTGGATAGTTGTTTGGTCCCACATAATTCGCTTGCTCTGGATCTGTAAATGAATATAAAGGACATGTCTCAATATTATGATCTAAATGAGAACATATAGCATATACCTGTAGTGGTGTAGCTGGTGGATTAGGTGAGGTGTTCTGAGCAGTCATAGCTTTAACAAGCAGATCTAGTTTCCTCTCCATAGCAGCTATTTGGGTAGAGGATCCACCATTTAGAGTCGACTCATACATACTTTTGCCCTTGGATCCTTGTCTACCTCTAGAGAAGAATTGTTAGGTGTGCTCACTTAATGTCTCGAAGAGCTCTATGGCTTCTTCACTGCTCTTTTCCATCAGTACACCTCCACAACTTGAATCCACAATGCTTTTATTAGTATCACTCAAACCTTCATAAAAATCTTGTACCAGTTCATCCTGAGGTAGATTGTGATGTGGGCATTTGAGTTACAGCTCATTGAAATGTCCCCATGCCTCAAAGAATAGGTCTCCATCCTTCTGTTGGAAAGATTGAATCTTTTTCCTTATTTGTCTTGTCTTTTGAGCTGAGAAAAACTTCCTTAGGAACTTACTGACCAATTCTTCCCAAGTGTCAATAGAAACCGCAGGCAATGAATTGTACCATAGTTTAGCATTATCTTTTAATGAGAAAAAAGGAAAAGAATTAACCTAATTCCCTCCTGGTCTAGACCCCGGATATGCTGGAACTTGTAGAGATTAAAGAATTCCCAAAAGTGCAAGTGTGCATCTTCAGCAGGTGTACCCCTAAAGTGAGTCGATGCACTGAGTATCTGTGTAGATATGTAATAATTGCTTTCTGTCTCTGGTTGATATGCAATGCATGATGATTGGTCGAGGTTCCGTGGGATGAAGGATTACTTCATAGGTCATCGCTCGGGTGGCGGTTGGCTGTCGCTGATCCGCCATTGATGCTTCTTCTTCAAATTCTTCTTCTACCTCTTCAGAGTTGTCTCTAAGCCTTTGTCAAATGGTTCACTCAAGCTCTGTATCGAGGAGAAAGAAAGTTGGATTCCTGGATCAAAGTCCTTGCATGAATCAACTGAAACGCTTTAGTGCAACAGTTTCAGCACTGCTGCTCGGGTAGCTTCTGCCTCAAACGCACTCGATCGCACCAAGGAGTGCGCTCGATCATAGTGCCACAGATGAAATAGCTGCAGTACCCCAAAATAGAAAACTAAAATAAATTAGGTTTATGGTGAAACAGAATAAAACAGAATAGAAAAATAAAAAATGAATGAAAAATAATCCTAAACAGAAATTTAGTGCAATCTCTAGCGACGGCGCCAAAAACTTGTCGTGCAAAAATCTACCTGAATTAATAAGTAAATAATTGAATGGCTTTACTTGCAAGTGCATAAGGTCAACATGGTAGTATAGTGTGCAAATGCGAGATCATCTCTATAGGGATTGGTAAAGTTCACTTTAGAATCAATTTCGCAATATAAAACGATAGAAATAAATATTGAGTTTGAATTTGATAATGATAGAATCATAAGACTTTGATATCCACCACTAATCATACTTTCCCAATAAGTAATGTGCCAATGCTTTAACCATACTATGAATACCTAATGTGGTCAACCTAAGGGCTTGGTCCGCTCCTTAAGCTATTGATTTCCCTAAGCCATGAGTCAGGCATGGTGTATATTTTCAAACTCTTTTCTTTCTTGAAGGATTTAGCATAGTGTATACTAAGTTATTCTTTACGAAAGCATAAAATTTGTAAAAATCGTCAAACCCACAAGACCTAGGGCATGTTATATACTCCTGGTTTCATATGTTGATTAACCCAAGAATCCAGTGTGGATTTCTTTTGTTACTATTATTAGACCCATGACTCGATCATCCAAATTGATCTAACTAACTAATCCATACCACATGCATATGTTGATCAGGAAAACACATATGAGGAATTCAATAAAACAGGTATTAATAAATTAAAGCATCATAATACAGCTATTGCAAAGGCAACAATACTCATATAAGGAAAAACATAATTAGGGCTTCAATCGAGCCCTATTACTAAGTTAGTTGCACAT
The DNA here is from genome assembly GCA_023935145.1 of Bretschneidera sinensis. Taxonomy (NCBI): domain Eukaryota; kingdom Viridiplantae; phylum Streptophyta; class Magnoliopsida; order Brassicales; family Akaniaceae; genus Bretschneidera; species Bretschneidera sinensis. The sequence goes on along the minus strand of CM043703.1, from coordinate 80,973,772 downwards.
GGTGATGATGTTAAACATCTTCACAATGTAAACTAAAGAGAAAAGAATAAACTCGAAAAATACTGTGTAGAAGAGTCATCAATTCGTCTTCAAAGCTTAAAAATGAAAAGAATATTAAAAGTATTGTTTCTATGTTTTACAGGCCTATTTATAAGGTTCTAAGGACACCTCGAAACCCTAATTTCCAAAACAAGACCCGGACTCTTCTTTCCAAAACTGGCTCTGCCGTTTTACTGCACATGTTCGCTCGATCTCATACTTTGTGCTCGAGCGCAAGGTTACACTCGAGCCTTCTATGTGTGCGCACGAGTGCTTGTGCGCTCGATCACACTCTTCTAAGCTCGATCACACTCTTTTGAGCTCGATCGCACTTGGCTGCTTTCAGGTCTTCTATATTTCTTCCTTTGAGTTCCAAAAAGCCATTTTTTCTCCAAGAACCTATAAAAAACATAGAAAACACAAAAATGAAGTAAAATAGAATAAAATACGTAAACAAGGAGCTTAACAAATGTAAATTAAGGGGCTTAAATATGAATATTTAAGCACTTATCAATCATACACTCTTCATAAAACACTCGGATGCCAGGTGAGTAACGACCCTTTTGGTGTACATCAATGACATAATAGTCACAGGAAACGATGAGAAGGAGAAGGAAGCTCTACGAAGATGTCTTGTTAGTGAATTTGAGATAAAATAACTTGGGAGGTTGAAATACTTTCTAGGAATTGAAGTAGCTCATTCTAGAGAAGGAATCTTTATCTCACAACAGAAATATATGATTGATCTCCTTAAGGAAACAGGAAAGTCGGCATGTAAACCAATTTCCACACTGATTGAACAAAATCGTAGACTTAGAGAAGCAAAAGATGATCCAGTCGTGGACAAGGAGAGGTACTAGAGACTGGTTGGGAAGCTCATATACATTTCCTACACACGGCTAGACACTGCTTATGCCGTGAGTGTTGTTAACCAATTTATGCACAGCCCAAGAGAAGTTCATCTACAAGCTGTCCATCGAATACTACATTACCTAAAGGCTAATCCAGGATAAGAGATTATATTTAGAAGAAACACAGGGTTGGTCCTTGAAGCGTATACAGATGCTGACTATGTAGGCTCACCGGTTGATAGAAGGTCCACGATAGGCTATTGCACTTTCCTAGGAGGTAATCTTGTAACATGGAGGAGTAAGAAGCAGAATGTAGTGGCAAGATCAAGTGTTGAAGTAGAGTTTAGGGCGATGGCACAATGAGTTTGTGAATTATTGTGGCTCAAAATAATTCTGGAAGACTTAAAGATTAAGTGGGATGGACCTACGAGGCTTTTTTGTGACAAGAAGTTGGCTATCAACATCGCTCATAATCCCGTTCAGCATGATCGGACAAAGCATATTGAGGTAGATAGACATTTCATAAAAGATAAGCTGGACAACGAATTAATCTACACATCGTACGTCCCAACAAACAATCAACTTTCTGATGTACTTACAAAAGGACTGAACAGTGAAGCATTCCAACGACTTATATGCAAGCTGGGAATGAAGGATGCATATTCACCAGCTTGAGGGGGAATGTTGGAAAATAGCTTAATGAGTACACGTATAATATTCTAATAATAGGAATGCTAAAATCGTTGGAATTAGAGTAAAAGATAGAACCCCACTAAATAACTTTGTTTCTATTTTCTAGGAGATAATTTCCTTATTTATCTCATCTCTCAATTATCTCTTTGTAAGTAGCTAAGATTATTCTGTACATATAACCGAAAAGGCCTCATATTCAATATATCAGATATTCATTTTTCTAAAAGTTTACGAGTTATTCTCAAGTAAGAGTTAAATTTGTTATACTTGGCAATGTATATATATATATGTGTGTGTGTGTGTGTGTAAATAAATCTGTCAAATTACCCCCATCTTTTAACTGTAAAATAGAAAAAAGTTATTATTTTAGACATGAAGAAGAACATGTTCACATCTTATCCACACAAACATATCACTGCTAACATCAAGAGAGCACCAATTATCCAACCTAGGAACCAAGATTTTAAGTTTAAATTAATTTTAAATCTATTTTTGTAGTATTACCTAGGCACCAACTATTATCACCGAGGGTATTAAATCTCTAGGTGATAAGTTAACCTAAAATCACAGGCATAACCCTTTCTTCATTCATTTCTTTTGCTCTTCGTCCTTGCTCGCTAATGTGTCGCGTGACTCCATTATCGAACCTCCCAAATTTTTTTCACTCTCTCTCTCTCTCATATTTGGTACCTCCATTTTCGATCTTCTTCTACATTTTTTTATTTTCTCTTTCTTCTCCACTTTCTATCTCCACCATTTTGGGCTCTCTCTACCATTTTTGTTAGTTTCCTCTCTTTCTAGCTTGTTATTTATATTATTTATGTTTTGTTACTTTTTCTTTTTTTATTTTGATATATATTTAGTTCAAAGCTTTGATATATTTATATTATTATTTATGTGTTAATTGTTGATTAGTTGTGTATATTTATGTATAGATATGTATGCATACTGATGAATACATTTTATAGTTAACTGTTTGCTGATTAGTTATTCTCAAGTACAAGTTAAATTTGTTATACTTGGAAATATATATATATACATTTCAAGAAAATAAATTTTCTTTAAAAATTTTCACTTTCCATTTCTAATAATGACACTAACTGTTGCCAACTGAAATGACATTAAGATGATGTGGAAGAGGATTCAACTGTCCTTAAAGATTAAGAATTTCTTATGGCAAAAAAATTTTAGACTTATATAATTGTGTCTTAATTAATTGGGTTCTTTTGGCCTGATTTCGATTCTCTCAATTTTGATAGGGAACTTTAGAATCAACTTAAGTTTATCTTAATCCTTTAATTTTTTTGGATGGATAGGATTTTGCCACTAAATAAAATTAATACCATGTCAACCATATATTTTAGTGGATTCTTAAAAGATGATATGGCCTTGTTATTATTTAGAGGCAAAATCTTGTCTATCCAAAAACAATTAAAGAGTTAAGATGAGCTTAACTTGAGTTTAAAGTTTCCTCTCAAAATTGAGAGAACCGGAACCCCTTTTGGCAAAACTTGCAATACATATTAGAACTCAAAATAATATTTTAGTTGATCTTTGGAGAACTTGTTGATTTTGTTAACCCTTCTTTATATTTGCAAAAACAATTGTTTACTTTATTTATTTTGTCATAACAATCCTAGTTTCAAATTATTAATAATTATAGAATTTTCATCCTTTGTCAACGTTTGATTAAGACTATGTAAAATTGTAAACTTGTAAACTTGTAAATAGAGATAGTCCAGAGGTAGTTTGCAAAACATTAACAAAAATTACCCTTTCTTTTGTTTAATTTTTTTTTGTTAAAATGGATTTTAAAACGGTTTTTTTATTAAAATAATTATAAAAAAAATTTAGTGTTTGGTAATTCAGTTGTTAAAACTATTTTCTTAAAAATATATTTTAGCTTTTATTATTTTAAAAAACTAATTTTTTTTTTGGGTCTAACTTTTGGGTTATTCAATAGATGTTTAACATATTAATTGTGTATGGTTATTGAGATAAAGTCATAAATTTTTTTTTTCTTGGTGGATTCCATAGTATACAAAGAAATGTAGAAGATAGTAAAGGAAATAAAGGCCACACTAAAGGACTTTGCATTGATCAGTATTTATAGTAGGTTACAAGGAAATTCAAATACAATAGTTCTATCTAACTCCAAATTCAAATACAACAACTCTATCTAAACTAACTCCAAATTCAAATACAACAGCTCTATCTAAACCAACTCCTAAATATAATGAAACAGAAGAATTCAAAATTAAAATTACAAAGACAAATTCAAAAGCAAATCAATTTAAACAATATCAGAGAAAGTGCCTTTATCATGCCCCCTCAAGATAGAGCTCAAGTAGAGAGTTTAATCTTGGTCTTGAGAGTAAGAAATGGTGTCCTAGATAGGGGCTTTATCAGAGCATCAGCAAGCTGATCTATACTAGAAACATAAGCAACACGTAGACATCCCAATTGAACTTGGTCACGAATAAAATGGATGTCGATAGCCACATGCTTCATTCTAGAGTGGAAAACTAGGTTGGAACAAAGATTAGTGGCCCCAATGTTATCACAGTAAATCACAAGTGAATGTAAAAGAGGCACGCCAAGTTCAGCCAAGAGAGAGCACACCCAGTTGAGTTCGGCGACAGTATTTGCAACAGATCGATACTTGGCCTTAGTGCTAGATCGGGCAACAGAGCGCTGTTCCTTGGAACTCCAGGAAATTGGATTATGACCAAGGTAAAAAATATATGCACTGGTTAAAGTGAAATCATCTATGTTCCTAGCCCAATCGGCATCAAAGAAAGCATGTAAAGATTGTGATGATTCACAGTAGACGAGTATGCCTTCATTAACATAACAACAAAGATAACAAAGAAGTCTCTTAACTAGAATCCAATGATCTAAGGTTAGTTTATGCATAAATTGTGATAACTTGTTGAGAGCAAAAGCTATGTCCGGCTGAGTAAGTAATAGATATTGTAAGCTCCCAACAATGGCACGATATTTAGATGGATCAGAAAGTGGAGAACCAGAGTTCAAAGTGATCAGTGGTGAAGCGGGAAGAGGTGTGAGAATAGGTTTGGCTTCCTTCATTTTTGTACGAGCTAGAAGATCCGTTATATAGCACCTTTGAAAGAGTAAAAGACCATAAGGATGCGATAAGACTTCCACACCTAGAAAACAAGATAGTTGCCGAAGATTTTTCAAAGAAAACGTTGAGATAATAGAGTCACAAATTGTTGAACAAAACTATCATTATCACCAGTTATAATGATATCATCCACATAAACCAAGTGATAGATAAGATGACCACCATTTTGAAAATGAACAGAGAAGAATTAGTTAGTGAGTTTTGAAAACTCGAAGCAAGAAGAAATTTGCGAAGCTCAGTGTGCCAGGCACGTGGCACTTGCTTGAGCCCATTAATTGCTTTTCTAAGCTTACAAACATAAGATGGATTATTAGGATCAACAAAGCCTTGTGGTTGTGATATATAGACATCTTCAGAAAGATAACCTTGTAAAAACGCATTATTGATATTTAGTTGTCAGAGAAACCATCTACGACTAACAACAAGACTAAGAACAAGGCATGCCATAGTTGGCTTGAAAAAATGGCTAAATGTATCATGATAGTCAACACCAGGATGTTGATGAAATCTTTTAGCTATTAAACATGCTTTGTACCTGTCAGTAAAACCATCAGAGTGTCGTTTAATGCGAAAATTCCACTTACAACCAACTATATTATGACTAGAAGCAGGAGGTACTAGCACTCATGTCTTATTTTGAACAAGAGCATCGTATTTCTTATACATAGCCCGACATCATTTTTTATCCTTGAGGGCTTGGGTCGCAGTGGTGGGTTCTATGTCAGTGGGTGGAGATAGTTGAGTGGAAAGATTTAGTTTTTGAATAGGTTTGGTAATGTTGTTTTTGGCTCTTGTGACCATTGGGTGGGTGTGAGTAGATTGAGAGGTTGAGGGATTGGAAGTGGTTTCTATGAGAGGTTGAGGGATTGGAAGTGGTTTCTATGAGAGGTGGTGGGTTGGGCGAAGGTGCAGTGGTGGTTGAATTGGATTGAAAAGGTTGTGTGTTTGTGGCGGAGGCTAATGGTCTGGTAAATGGCGTTGGTACTACGTACTAGGACTACCTGATAGGTTTCACGTCAGATAGGGTGGAGTATGTTGGCGAAGATACTATTGGCGAAGGTGCGGTTGGCAATTGAACAGTGATAGGCGGACGAATCCAAGTAGACACAGTATCAGGTTGTGGATGAGGAAGGTGAATAGATAGTGTGTGAAATGCAAACACCGACTCAACAAACTTAGCATGCCTAGAGACATATGTTTTTGATATGGATGGATAGAAACAAAGATATGCACTCTATATAAGAGAGTAGCCTAGAAAGACACACGGTTTAGAGCAAGCATCAAGCTTGTTAGAGGAATAGGGGCGAAGCTAAGGGTAGTATAAACATCCAAAGATCTGAAGTTTTGAATTGTTTGGAGAAGTGCCAAAAAAATTTTCAAAGATGAAAGATTAAGTGTTGGAGTTGGTATTCTATTAATTAGATAAACTACAATAGTGAAGGATTGAGGCGAAAAGATTAAAGGTATTGAGGCATGAGAGAATAAGGATAAACTTGTTTCAACAATGTAACGGTGTCTTCTTTCTGAGTAGCCATTATGTTCAGGAGTGTGTGGTGGAGTAGTGAGATGAAAGATTCCATTGGTGGCAAGAAAGTAGGCTAAAGCTAAATATTCATGACCATTATCCGAATAAAGTGTGCAAAATTTAAGTGTGAAGTGTTTTTCCACAATAGCTTTAAATCTTATAAAAAAATCTTTGACTTCAGATTTGTGCTTAAGTGGATTAAACCAGATGTGTTTGGTGAAGTGATGAACAAAAATGACATAATATTTAAAACTATCATGTGAGAAAACAGTGAAGTCCATACATCAGAGAAAATTATTTCAAGTCGTTGAGAAAACACAAGGGAAGAATTAGAAAAGGAAAGTTTGTAACTTTTATTGCAGTGATTGGCATTATATAAAAAATTGGAAGTCAATGATGTGGATGAGTCTAATTGATAATGAGAAAGATTGTCATTTAAAATAGGAGATGTTGGATGACCTAATTGATGATTCAACTCAGAGGAAGTTGTCTTGACACTAGAAAATGCTAACAGAGAAGAATTTATTGGAGAAGATGATGGCCATTCATACACCCCATCCTTTGTTTGGCCTTTCAAAAGAGTTGCCCCTGTGCATAGTTCCTTCACAAGAAAAGAAAAGTGTAAGAATTCAATGGACACATTATTTAAGAGACAAAATTTTGAAATGGTGATTAAGTTTTTCTTCATATTAGGTACACAAAGAACATTATTTAATTGAAATGAGATGCTAGGAGTGTTAAGAGAAGTGGAACCAGTGTGAGTGATGGGGAGACCCGTGCCATTGCCAATCATGATGTCATCGAAACCTATGTAAGGTGCATGAAGGGATAGATTGTTCAAGTCTGCAGTGACATGATGAGAAGCACCACTGTCTAGTAGCCATGTTGGAGTGTTGGAAGAAGTGTTCACAGCAAAGTGTGCTTGAGGCTGCCATGGTGTTGGAAAGTTGGTCATCAAAGCACTTGTGATGGTTGATGGTTGAATGGGAACAAGGTAAAAAGATGGACACTTCTTTGCCATATGTCCCTGAATCCCACAAATTTGGTAGTGGCCAAGATAGCGACGAGGAGATCAATCATTTCGATTGGAGTTTCGCCCGACATTGGAGGATGCAGCGGAGTTATTATTGTAGTTTGGCGACAGGCACCAACCCATGTTGCTATGTCAAGAGAATTGTGATGGAAGCCAATTGTTGTTGTTTCTGTTCCAGGAGATGTTTGAAGGACACTAGTCATTGTTGGTTCAATTTGCAGGATTTACCGATGCCGGAAAGTGAGCAGGTTCAGATTTTGTGCCAAAGAGAATTGCTTCAAAATTCAGAAGTTTTTGGTGAAGCTTGTTAAAAGTGATTGTAATGTCTTAGGCTTAGACTGCACGAACAAGTTCTTTGTACTCATTATCAAGACCATCAAGGATTTTTTCTATGAGATCATCTTCTTTTATTGGTGCTCCAAGAATCACAAGCTCATCATCACGAGCTCTCACTATTTGTAGGAAATCGGTAACACTTTGAGAGCTTTTGGTTAAATTTTTAAGGTGACTTTTTACCTGCTTCATGTGTCCTCGTGACGGCTTGGCATACGTGTTTGCCAAAATTTTCCATGCTTCATGCGATGTCTTGGCTTGAGCAATGAAAGGAATGATAGTGGGAGAAAGATATCCAATAAGAGCATTTAGAATTAATTGATCTTGTCGAACCCATATGATGTGAGCAAGATTTGGTGTAGTGGTGTTGTTTGTAATAACAGTGGCTGGTGGACATGGTTTTGATCCATCTACATATCCTAGGAGATCATATTCGATAAAGAGGGTGTGAAATTGAAGCTTCAATGAGATGTAATTGTTGTTGATGAGTTTGAGTGGGGCCTAAGCTGAGATATTGATGTTGATTAAGGTATTATTTGGCTCGTTGGTGTTCTGAATTGCAAGTTAGGAGGTGGAATAATTTGATTGAATGTTTGTAGTCATGACTGTAGTGGCTTAGAGAAGAAAAAGAGATAGTAGAGATAATGCAAAGGGAAAAGTCGAAGGAAAAGAAAGATTAAAGAAAGAAAGAAAGTGGTGGTAGTCACTGGTTTGGGAGGGTTCACCAGAGAAGGAAAGAGGGGAGAGATTAACGGTGGAGATTTGCTGGAAGGGCTCGAAAGTGACGTTGAGTTCTCTCAAACAGACGATGAAGAGGAACTTCACTAAAGAAGCGGAGGGTGTAGGTGAAACCGGTGTTTATAAAGAGAATGTGTTTCACCCTTAGAAGATCGGTTTCACTACCATTAGTAATGGCTTGAAACATGGGCCAAAGAACCAAGTTCCTATTCTTGGAATAGCCTTGTTGAACCATGTTGAATATACTTATATATTTGATCAGAAAGAGTTTGAGTTAAGCATCCCTTTGACACCCTCTTTCGGTGTTGCTGAGCCTCGTCCATTGCTCTGTATTTCACTTAGCTTACTGGAATTGAGAACTACCCAGGAAACCATAGAACCATTGAAGAGAGCACTAATGCCTGTTCCATCTTCACCTCGGTTGGGAGGAACTATCTCATCAGAGAAGGATGACTATCTGCGATCAAAGCTAGTCCTAGAAAAATAAAGATTTTTTTACAAAGTATGTTTCTGCTAGGAAAGCAAAGAAGGCCTGCCGTGAAGAAGAGGGCAGTGAAGGTAGGTGCTCTAATACCATATACAAAGAAATATAGAAGATAATAAAGGAAATAAATGCCACACTAAATCACTTTGCATTGATCAGTATTTATAGTAGCTTACAAGGAAATTCAAATACAATAACTCTATCTAAACTAACTCCAAATTCAAATATAACAGTTCTATCTAAACTAACTCCTAAATATAATGAAACAGAAGAATACAAAATTCAAATTACAAAGACAAAGTCAAAAGCAAATCAATTCAAACAATATCAGAGAAAGTGTCTCCATCATATAGTTTTAAGAGGAACAACTAAATATTAAATTTTGATAAAGTAAGGTTAATGAGTTGATTTTAAATTATCTAACTGAATTTAAATTTTCTTCATAGATGTAAGCTATTTATATAGCTGAAATGAGATTTTTATAGATATGAAATCTTTTTTTATTTCCCTTTTAAACTCAAAATTTATAGATTCATTTTTTGGTTGTACGTGATTAGTGGGAAGAAACGGAATCCATTTCGGATCACCAGTTACCAACTATGTGGGTTTTCAGGCATTTTTACTCATAATGTAGTAGGTTTAAGGACAAAAGTGTAAAGTAGTTGTTTAATGGTGGGGCTCGTGGCTTCTTCACCGCAAGACTAGGTTCTTCGCAGGTTCTTCATGGCTTGGAGAGATAACTGATTTGTGGGTTTGAGAGAGAGAGATGATTGAGTTAGGGTTTGAGATAGAGAAGAGATAGGTTTGAGAGTCTGTGTTGAATGAGAGAAATAGAGTCCGAAAGACTCTGTCTATGTTTGGAGATTTTTAATTTTCTTACCAAAATAGCATTGTAAAAACAGAGAGCGGTAAGGGTGGCGACATTTATTTTTTTTAGCTTCTATACTATATACATGGTCTACATTGATGAATATTTAATCTGTTAGCATAATGTCGGAATAAATGTTCTATTCAAATCTGTATAGATGTTCTATATTTACAAATTTCAAATCTATTAGAATAGATATTCGTCGGTATATTACATTTTTTTTAGTGTTAGTTTAACTTTATATTTTAGATTGTTCAATGTTGAAAACCTTTGTGAACTTGTGAATAAATTTTATCATTAAGATTTCAGAAAAGAATTATCTCCCTAGTTACGACATTATGAGATTGGTGTCAAATCCATATATGTAAAAAATTTCAACACTTCTTAAACTTTGTCAATGATTGATAAGACCGCAAAGTCAACAACGTGCCTTCACATTGATAGATTAATCTATTTGATATTTAAAATTCCTGATTCAACATCAATTATTGAATGAGCATTTTCATCAATGAGTATTATCAAGACTCACTTCGTAGTAAGATAGAAGCTGATTTCCTCTAAGATTGCATGTTTTTACATATTGGGAGGGAACTTGCAAATCAATTTTTCTTCTATGAAGGGATGCTGAGTTTAAAGATATGGTATTATTATATTTTTCTAGCTTTGTATTTCCTTTCTATTATAAAAAAAGTATTTGTTTTCAATATAAATATAGATTATTTATTAAAATTTTATTTGATTATATGCATGTTATTTGTGTTTACAACCCTGCTTCATTGGTGATGAAGTACTTATATTTTTGTTGTGTTATTTGGATTCTCTTCTTCATGGGTAATGCGGGTCCTATATTGTTTATTCTTGTTTTATCATCTGGATCCCCCCTTAAATGGGTGATGAAGGTCATAATTTTTTTTTTCTTCTTATACATTTTATTATTTGGACCCCACATTCATAGGTGATACGACGTAAATGCCATATTTCTGTAAGAAAATATTGTTGTAACCCTCATTCAGAGTTAATGTTGAGAATATCCATATAGGATTGTAAGAGAATATGTAGAATAAAAATTGCACATTGGAACGAAATAAAAAACAAGAGTAAATTATATACATGGTTTGGACCTAAGACTTAAAGGTTAAGCTTTTAAGTAAAGTTGGTGCTTAATCATGTATCAAGCTTGCATGTAAGGTCTTCTTGGTCCCTAATATTGGTATCAAAATCGTAGGTTCAAGTAGGGCAAAGTGATCGTGCACGAATGTTGACCCCCACGATACTAACTCTTTGTGAGATCAGTAAATTCAACGGATGTTGACCCATGATGGAATCTAATTGATCAGTGATTGCATTCATTTGTTATTGCTTTAATCATGGTTAACCTAACTAAGTTAGTTGTTGTAATAAAATTTAGTCCCATGTGTTCACCTGTCACACATTGATATGCTTAGTTTACATGTGACGTGGTAGTTTTAGTTTACCAAAAAAATTCTCGACAGAAGGGATAAGATGAGAGTTACAACTTTTTTTTTTATTTTTTTTTTATAGAAAAGATGATTTGGTAGATTGGATCAGGTGGCTTCTAAACCAAATAAATGAGAAAGTGTCATTGCATACACAAATAAACTCTAATCATAGTTATTTTATTATGTTTGGTTAATCAAGAAAGTTCATAGGTGATATTTTTTTATAATTGGCTTGACTGACCTTAAAAAGATTCTTGAATGATTTAATTTACATAATGGCAATCCTATAGATACTCCTATAGCCAAATGTGAAAGTATAATGCTCAAAATGTGTCCTAAGACTCCAGAAGAAAAGAAAGAAATGGGGAGTGTTCCTTACTCTAGTTGTCACGACCCAAGCCCATACGACTACCCTTATAAGTCAAGGACGTGGAATCAAACTAATTATCTTATTTTACTACAAATTCATTTTCTCATTTCATCTTCTACTGTTATCTCAATAAAAACCTCAAATTTTACCCTCTCATTATTTAAGAGGATGCCAAATATACCACCTAAACCACAAGATGCATCTGATAGGAAAAATGACGTCTAATGCTCCTCGAAACCTAGCCATTTCAACAAGGAAATGACCCATCAGCTTTTAAAGCCGATATGAGTTTAATCTACCAAAAATTAATTTTCATACATCAAGAAATCGCATTTGATATATAAAACATATAAACATGTTTAGGAAACATTTAAAACATAAACTTTACATTTAATCCAAACACAAATCATTAATCATCATTCCAAAATAGTTTATCATTAATTAATGCTGAAAGTCATTAAACATTTCTTTCATCATCGCGAATCTCATAAAAAATCAAATCATATCTTTTCTTGGGCTGTTTTCCAAAGAATAAGTATACACAAATATATATATATATATATATATATATATATATATGTATGTGTGTGTGTGTGTGTGTGTGTGTGTGTGTGTGTTATCATACTGTAATCCCCATCCAAAAGGATATATATGATAATTGTCCCCCTCCAATAGGAAATTTAAGTGTCCCCATCCAATACGACAAGCATTCAGATACAAAAAAAAAAAAAAAAAATTAAACTACAACTAAAGGCAAAGTAATCTTTAGGGCACACCCTTTATATCATCTCGTATCCCAATCCAACAGGACACGTACAAATATAATATAATAAATATCTCCATCTAGCAGGATACTTCTATGTATTATTACAACATCAGTACGACGCCCATACTTATCATTTCAATAATAATTTCATTCTCAACTCTTTCTCATAAATCACATCTAAAACTTCACATAAACATTTTAATTCGGCAAATACAACTTTTCTCATATCTCATTAAAAAATGACCAATTATATCAAATCAGAGGTAATAATTCATATTTTTCACAAATCACTCCAAATATACAAATTTTCTTTTTTTATCAAACAGTTCATAAATTCAAGCACAGAACATGGTTTTGCTATTTAAAAAGTAAATGAGAATTTATGTATAGTTTGGTAGTAAAAACTCATCTCAACGACCCAATCTGTATACTTTTTCACAAAGCAAGATTACTCAATCCTACTCCTCGTATTGTACCTTCACCTTACAAAAATATACTAACCAATATTACTATCTTATAATTTAATATAAATCCTTATAATGGATTAGATACATGTATATTTTAGTCTATATATTTATATAAAAATTTCATATTTTTAACCTCCCAATACTTGTAATTACATCATAAGTTCTTGAATAATTAATCTAAAAGCTTTTAAATATACTAGAAATGAAATAACATTTTAATCTATAAATATGAAATTTCCAAGCTTAAATATAAAAATTCTTTAGTGGTATGCATATTTTTAACAATTTTGATAATATAATAATTAATATTTATGTCTAAATACATGAAACAATTAATTCTGGAGCTAAATGTTTCATTATAATATAAAATTAAAATATGGATTTTGAAAAGTTACCTAAAAGTAATGAAATCTTGGCATTGAAGTTGATTAACTGCAATAATCTAAATATTCGAGAATTTTTTGTCTAAATTTTTGCTAGAGATAGTTTGAGTTAAGAAAAGAAGAAAGAAACCAAACAAACGAAACATGTATAACGTGAAAGAATGAACTCTTTGAGGCTTAAGAGAGTTTAAAGCATTATATATATATATATTTTTTTCTAAATATTATTTTTTATTTTTTTATTATAAAATTTATAATTTCAACTAAACTTCATGTGAACACAAGTCTTAACGTTTCTAGTTGTTTCTCATTTCTTTCTTTTTTTAAATTAATTATCATTATAATATATTTTATTTTATATTATACATTAATTCATAAAAACATAAACGGGTGATATCTTTTCACCGCTTTCATTTTTCTTTCTTTTTTTAAAATCAAATTAATTATTATTATATTATTATTAATTAATATATTATATATATTATTATAAAATTTTTACAGAATGTCTTCACATGAAGACCATGTTCTTCACCACAATTTTTATTTAATTTTGTTTTTTATAAATATTTTTAAATTACTCTTTACTAAATTACCCCTACCATTTAAGATGAAGACTTTACATTTTCTAACCGCTTACAAAAAAACTTCGTCCTCAAAATTTATCTTACAGATCAAAGAGATGTGGATATTGAGCACGCATAGCTGAATCACATTCCCACGTGGCTTCTTCAACTGTGTGATTGCGCCAAAGTATTTTTACAACCGGGGTAGTTTTATTGACTAACACTTGGTCTTGTTTATACAAAATTTCAACTGGTTGTTCCACATAAGATAAATCTTCCTTTAGTACCACAAGATCAGAATGAAGTACGTGTGAAGGATCAAGCACGTACTTTCTCAAGGAATACACATAAAAAACATCATGGATTTGAGAAAACTCTGAAGTTAGGCTAAACGATAAGCAACTACTCCCACTCTTCTAATTATCTTATAGAGCCCAATATATCGAGGACCGAGTTTACCCTTATGCCCAAATCTAAGTATACCTTTCAAAGGTGCTACTCTTAAGAATACCTAATCTCCCACCTAAAATTCTCAATCACTCCTTCTATGATCTTCATAACTCCTCTGGCGATTTTGGGTTGCTTTAAGGTTTTCTCAAATAATCTTGCCTTTTTCAGTGGTAATCTGGACTATTTCAGGACCTAACATATGTCATTCACCAACCTTATCCCAACATAACCTTATCCCAACATATTGGAGATCTACACTTTCTACCATAAAAGGGCTTCTTAAGAAGCCATTCCAATATTGGATTGATAGTTGTTATTATAAGCAAACTCTATCAAAGGTAAATGAACATCCCAATTACCATGAAAATTTAAGATACAAGCCCTCGACATATCTTTTGAAGTTTGAATTGTACACTTATACTGTCCCTCAGTCTGGGGATGATAAACAATAATAAAATTAAGCTCGGTACTCATGGCTGATTAAAACTAGGCCAAAATCTCGAAGTAAATCTCATATCATTATCTGACACTGGAACTCCATGGAGCCTTATGATTTCAAAACATATAATTGTGCTAGTCGCTCAAGAGAAAAGATAATCTTAATAGCTAAGAAATGGGTAGATTTTGTTAATCAATTAATAATCACCCAAATAGCATTATGACCAACCTGAGTCTGAGGTAAACCCGATACAAAATTCATAGTAATATGTTCCCACTTCCATTCAGGAATGAGAAGAGACTGTAATAAACTAGCTGACCTCTGATGTTCCACCTTCACTTGCTGACATGTCAGACATTTGGAAACAAACTATGCTATCTCACGTTTCATCCTAGGCCACCAATATGTTTCCCGAAGATTTCTATACATATTTGTACTACTTGGTGTATTGAGTAAGCAGTACTATGAGCTTTGTCTATAATTTCCCACTTTAATTCACTATCATTGGGTATACATAAACGACTCTCGAAAAGAAACATATTATCACCTCGAATTATAAAATTTGATTTGTGTCCATTCTGCACTCCTTTTTGGATTTTCTATATCTCCAAATCCCCCTTTTGAGCTTTTAAGATATTATCCACCAAAACTGGCCTAGCTCTTATGGTACCTAACAATACTCAACTCATGTGGCTCAAGCCTACTCTCAAAGACCTCAAATCAGAATACAATTCTTCCTTCACATTTTTCAACACATTTAGCTTCCTTGACTTCCTACTGAAATCATCTGCTACAGCATTGGCTTTTCCTAGATAGCAATTAATGGTACAATCATAATCCTTAATCAATTTTATCCATCTCCTCTCCCTTAAATTTAAATCTCTCTGAGTAAACAAATATTTCAAACTCTTATGATCGGTAAAGATTTCATATATCTCCTTATATAAATGATGTCTCCAAATTTTAAGGGTAAACACAACAGCAGTTAACTCCAAATCATGAATAAAATAATTACGCTCATGGTTCTTTAACTGCCTAGATGCATAAGCAATCACGTTACCATTTTGCACTAATACAAATCCAAGACCACGATGAGATGCATCACTAAAAACCACAAATCCTTGTCCACTAACAAAAAGAGTCAATACTTAAGCTGTTGTCAACTTTTCCTTTAATTTTTGGAAACTATCCTCACATTCCTCAGCCTACTCAAATTTAACATCCTTTCTGGTCAAATGGGTTAATGGTGCTTCTATCAAGGAAAATCCCTCAACAAATCTCCTATAATATCCGACCAAACCAAGAAAAATCCAAACCTTTGTTAGATTTGTTGGTCTATCCTAATTAACTATTGCTTCTACATTCTGAAGGTTTGTATAAATTCCATCACCAAAAATCACATAACTTAAGAAGATAACTTTATCAAGCTAGAATTCGGATTTACTCAAATTATCATATAACTACTTCTCTTACAAAGTCTACAACACAATTTTCAAACGTTGCCAATGTTCTTCCTTACTTCTAGAATACACCAATATATCATCAATAAATACCACAAAAAAATAGTCAAGGAAAGGTTTAAACACCCTATTCATCATGTCCATAAAGGATGCAGGTGCATTAGTCTATCCAAAAGACATAAACAGAAATTCATAATAATCATAGCGAGTACGAAATGTAGTCTTTGAAACATCAGAGTCCTTAACTTTTGATTGATGATAGCTTGACCTCAAGTCAATTTTAAAAAATACATAAGCACCTTGCAATTGGTCAAATAAGTCATCAGTTCTAGGCAAAGGATATTTATTTTTCACAGTCACCCGATTTAATTGCCTATAATCAATGCATAACCTCATAATCCCATCATTCTTCTTCACAAATATAATAAGAGCACCCCAAGGTGATACACTAGGTTTAATGAATCCCTTATCTAATAACTCCTGCAATTGAACCTTAAGTTCCTTAAGCTCAGTTAGGGCCATACGCTATGGTGTAATAGAAATAGGGTTAGTATTAGGCACTAAATCTATCACAGATTCAATCTCTTTGTCTGGTGGCAACCCTGGCAAATTTTCTGGGAACACATCAGGAACTTATTAACTATAGGAATATCTCCTAGCTTTAGCACCCCCTTCTTACAATCAACTAAAAAATCTAGGTAACCACTACAACCTTTATTAAGAATCTTTTGTGCTTTTAAAGATGACATAATACTTGTAGGAATTATTTTTCTATCTCCACAAAATTTAAATTCATCCTCCTTAGATTTTCAAAAAATAACTGTTTTTCTAAAACAATCCACACAAGTATAATATTTTGCCAACTAATTCATACCTAAAATTACATGAAATTCCATCATTTCTAGATGAATTAACTCCATATAAAATTGATGCCCAATCAATTGCAATACACAATCTCTATATACATCAACTACCTCTACATTATTCCCAAGAGGATTTTCTATCTATAAAATAAACTCAAGAGATGATTTAGGTCTATCAATATGCATAGCAAATGATATTGAAATAAATGAGTGTGTTGATCCAGAATCAATTAAAAATCTAGTATCTAAACCAAATAGTAAAATCACACCTGTCACCACGTTTGGAGCTTCCTGAACATCCTGTTGAGTCAATGAATATAATCTACCCTGAGCTCTAAACTCACTTGCTGATGCTCTTCTCTGACTAGACTGTCTTCGACCCTTTCCCTGTCTATTCCTAAACTCCTGGTAACTATCGCCACCACCTCTACCTCGACTCTATTGTCCCCTATTACCACCCTTGGCTCGAAAAAGATCATGAACCTTACTAACTATCCCTAGCACCTCATGTACTAATTATACTCAAACCAAGCATCATACGTTGATTGCACTCATGTGCCATGTGACCTATACCATCATAAATATAATATAGCAAGTCAATATATCCACATTCTGCAACAATATAACTTGATCTCCCACATTGAAAACAAATTACAGGCCTAAATGAAGGAGTCATACCACTAGGCCTCCTCTGTATCTGCGATATAGTACCTCAAAATTGTGGATATTGACCAGAAGAACGAATACTACTGGGCACACTAGAAATCTACCTTCTGCTATTATCGACTGAGGTACACCAAATGATTGCCCTGGTCCACCACATTGCCTCATTTGATCTCTTAAGATCTCAAATTCTAACTGATTTCTCCCAACAATCAGAGTTTTATCTATCAACTAAGCAAAAGAAGTAAATTACAAAATAAAAATTCTTGACCAAATCTCCCAACGAATTTTATCTAAAAAATTCATAATTTTATCACTCTCAATACTCAGCAATGATGTGGCATATCTCGATAAAGCTATAAATATAGCTTTAAACTCAACTAGTCTCATCTATTGAGTCCGCCGAAGCTTTACAAACTCTTGACGCTTCTCAGCTTGATAAGTATCAAGAAAATGCTCCTTAAAGAAAATTTCCACAAATCCATACCAAGTCTGAGGGCATGAAATCATTCTTACTGAATCCCCCAATGACAAGCCTCCTCTACAAATAAGAATACGACAAAGGTGATCTTATGCTTATCAGTAATATCCATAACTGAATAAATATTATCCAGATGATTATTCCACACTTCACACACAATAAGATCATTAGAATTAGGAAACAAAGGTGGATTCAACTTTTTAAACTCTTAAAAAATTGTACTTTTAACCACAAGACGAAGTACTAATTGCTCAGACCTTTCCTCTAGCTGGACTACAGGTCTCCCCCCCAGATCCACTAGCTCCGTCTCTCTGTTGAGAATTATACTGCTCCTTAAACATCCAAGAAAAAGCCTCAAATACCCTAGTCACCAAAGCAGGATCAACTAGTCTAGTCTATGTAGCAGTCACAAGAACACCAACCATAGGAGGATGACTAGATATCTCATTCCCTCTATGAGGAGTATGCTCTATAGGTGTCACATGTTCAGAAACAAACTCACTAATATAGACCTCAACTTGAGGAATTCTACCTCGACCTCGACCTCCAGCTCTACCTCTACCTCTACCACGTCCTTTGGGTGGCATCTTCAGAAATCCTGCAAGCATAAGAAAAATCTTTATTAATTATTCAAATATTTTCTTCAAAATTTATATTAATAAGTCTACATAATCTTAAAACATATTGATCTAATACCAAAACTTGTCGAGACCCAAACCCATAAGACTACTCTTATAAAAAAGATTCAACTTGAGAAATTCTACCTCGACCTCGACTTCAACCTCCAGCTCTACCTCTACCTCTACCTTAACCATGTCGTATGAGTGGCATCCTTAGAAACCCTACAAGCATAAGAAAAATCTTTATTATTTATTCAAATATTTTCTTCAAAATTTATATTTATAAGTCTACATAATCTTAAAACCTATAACTCCGATACCAAAAATTTGCACGACCCAAACCCATAAGACTACCCTTATGAGTCAAGGACGTGCAATCAAATTAATTACCTTATTTTACTATAAATTCATTTTCTTATTTCATCTTCTACTGTTTTCTTAATAAAAACCTCAAATTTTACCTTCTCATTATTTGATAAGATAAATATTACAAACCATGTCAAATTTATTAAATCTTTTGTTGGAGTTTTGTCCAAGGATTAAACGAGAGATGGAAGAATGAAGCCAGCATGTTAAAAGAGTCAGCACCAGGTCAAGCCATGGCTCCCAGCATGGAGGCAGCCTGGAGGAGGTGTGCACCGCAGCTCAGCCTCCCCCAGGCCGCGGTGCCCAGCAAGGTGACAAGAGGAGATGTTTCAGCCCTGCCTTGAGCCGCAGCCTACCCTGTTTTGGGCCGCAGCTTGAAGGCACACATGGTTCATTTGGTTCAGCCTTTTGTTAGGTGCGTGAGGCATGTTCAAAACACGCAGCAGCACTTAGGATTGATGGAGGGCTAAGGTTGATTGGTCCTCAAGATCTAAGGGTGGATATTGACCCACAAGATTGGTCAAGAAGTTGGTGCACTATACAAAGGGTCTCCTAGCTTCAATCTAAGACACAATGTGATAAATGTGACATAACTTGTGATGTGAATGAGAGTTATGTGAGAGTGCAAATACATTAAACACAGGAGAGATCTCATTGTAGAGAGGCTGGAGGTTTAGAAAGAGAGAGTAGAATAAAAACGAGATTCAAGGGACTTATAAGTGGAATTTTCTAAAGGGAAAAATTCCAGGAAACTCAAGACCTTATCACTTTCTTGTATTTCTTCTCTTCTTTAGTTCTTCAAGAACTTGGGTTTCTTGGAGAGGGTTATTGATTGTAAGAACTCATTGATTTAGTGCAGAGAGTTCAAAGGAACTCACAGGGACGTAGGCTATTACCGAACCTCGATAACAATTGTTGTGTTATTTCTTTCTTGCTTTGGTTGTTGTATTTGTTTGTACAAGTCATTCTAGACTTGGGTGCTTGGAAGACCATCACCTGGGCATCTTGAGGTGGTTTCCCAACAGTGGTATCAGAGATAGAGGAGATACCACAATAGTGGTATCAGAGCTTGCACAGCTGGGTATCAGAGCAAGAACGAAAGGTATCGGAGCAAGACTCCAAGAATTAAAGAACAAACTTCTTGGGTGATTCAAGAATGGAGTAAAGATCAAGATCATATCGTATTCTTGAGGGTGATTCAAGAACAGTGTTGAGATTAATCTTCGATCATGTTCTTGAGGTTTAGAAGAAGTTGGAAAGTTGATTACGCTCAAAGAGTAATGCGGTAGTTGTAGCACAATTTTGGGGTGTCGATTCCACAGGGAAACAAGTTAACTACAAAAGAAGGTGTGAACCTTAACACAAACGACAAAAGATTAAATGAAAGAATCTGAGTTGTGAGCAGATTGTGTAAATAGATTGAAGAATATGATGGATAGATATAACAAGGTTTCGGGAATCCTCCTTAGGTTCATTGCCTTATTATAATCTTGATTCAATTATTTTTATCTCGATTGCAAGTTTCACATCCCAAACAGGCAATCGGCAAGTATTCAATTAAAGTGCATGTATAAACCCTAATGTAATTGATATGAATTACCCTTTACTTTCGAGTTAAGCACACATGACCTATCCTATAGATTTATCAAGAGACGACAATATATCTAATGACAATATCGCAGCAATGGACAAACCTAAAAGATAAATCTACTGGACTCAATCACATCCAAACAAATTGATATAAGAAGAGCATGACTAGACTTATATCTAGGAGAAGCATGCAATCACTGGATTAATAGGAAATCTTCTAATTAAATCAAAAAGTAAATCATAACAATGTTTAATAATAATAATAAATCCAAATTACAATGAATCAAGACTAGAAAGTAAGAACGACTACACCTAGGGATTCATCCCTTCGCCTTGCTTGGATATTAGTTAGCCATGAGGGAGAGTGTGTCAGCCTTCATTATGTTTTCCCCAGCCACCAGCCTCTAATTTTCCTTCTAAAGGCCCTCCGGATTGCTCCTAAATGCCTCTGGATTCACTCCCAGATGATTCTTAAAGCTAAAGTGGAGTGGGTCTTTTATAGGCAAACTCTCGGAGTGCTATGTGTTTTCTATCCGATGTGGGATACTGCCCAAGTGCGCTCGATCGTAGCATGGTGTGATCGAGCGCACTATGATGCGCTGCAAGGTATTTCTGACCGATGTGGGATGTCGCGAGTGTGCACTTGCGATCGATCGCAGGCTTGGTGCGCTCGAGTGCACTAGGCATCTTCCAGCTTGAAAAACAAAGAACATAAAGATAAATCCATCATTCATGGTATCCTAAAATTTTAGCATCACACAAAACCATGATATTCAGTCATGAGCAAACTTAAAATGTAAATCCATCTTCGCAATGAATAGGAATTTTAAAATATAATTACTTACAAAAGGCAGGCTAAGGCATCACAAGTCTGACTCAGTGTAAAGTGAATTAGCATAAAAAGACGAGGCTTCCAAATAATTTCAAAGTGTAATGTTTCTATGTCTCAAGATTCACAGAATTTCTCATCAGAATGAACAACGATGGCATAGTTTTATTTTCTTTTCTCTTTTATTATAAGGCTCTGCTATGTTTAGTTCTCTTAAGCTTTCTAATTGACCCATGTAGCGAGTGTTGAGTCAATGACTCCCAAACCAGATGGTTTTAGGGCATTAGATGTAAAGACACCCTTAAGGACTTACTAACTCGAGTCAAAAATGCTATGAAACTAAACTGGCCTTGATGCTACCAATCAAAATTTTCACCTTTTGACGTGAACACTCACTGCTTACTGAGGCAAGAGGTTCAGTTACTCAGTGAAAATTTTCTCAATGATTATTATGAGCAAAATTCCCACCTTTTGGCATGAACACTCTCTGCTTACTGAGGCAAGAAGTCCAATTACTCAGTGGAAAGTTTATCAATAATCATCATTAGTATTTTTATCTTTTTTTTTAAATAATTTTTCTACATTTCTGTGCCCAAATTTTCATCTAACAAGTCATCCAATTTTAGTTAAGCCATGGAAACATACACATTAAAATCACATGTCATACCTCACACTATTTTGTGCTAATGTGCTCGTGTCAGATTAGCTCAAACATGTGAATTCTCAAATGCCTAAAGTAAGTAACAGAATTTTAAAACTCTATCATCAAATCATGTGTTTAAGATTTTAAGCTCACTAATGACATCACATCACAATATTGTTTAGATCAACCAAAATTTCAAAAACAACATGAACATGCATTTATCTTTTCTTTTAAACAAACTAGGACAAAGTGTGTGAATGTGTCTCCCATAACCCCAAACTTAAATTACACATTGTCCCCAATGTGTGAATAACATGGAAAGAGTTGACCTGGGAGATGGAGAACTAGCTGGAGTAGAATGGCTCATAGCATACCCCCAAACTTGAACTGATGCACACATTGTCCCTGAAAAATTATTACTAAAATAATACTGGAAAACAAAAATAACTAATAATAAATAGTAACAAGAAATAGGGAAAACAATAAAAATATAAAGGATAAGTTGTGGGGTGCCTCCTATGAGCGCTAAGTTTTACATCTTCAGCCAGACACTCTTATTCCATTTTAGAAAAGCATAAGTTGCATGCACCTGCAACTGCTTCACTTCCAAATTTGGTGCTTGCATTCTTTGGAGAGGCCTCAAGGATGTCATCAGTAACATCTGCAAATTCTGGCTTGATATATGCTCTTGTAAAGCCATGAGTGAGGGTGGACTGCAATGGTTTAAGGTGCTGGACCTTTTCTATGAATGAGTCAATCATGTATGCTTGGTGGCTTTCGTCCACATCTTCTAATTTTTTCGTTGTTGGGATGTGTAATAACTTACCACTTAGTGTCTCAATGGCATTCACCTCTTTCAAATTCTGTTGTGCTAGGTGCTAACCATGGGATATGGACTGAGCTTGAGAAGGGAACTTACCTCGCTCAGTCACACTCAAGTAGCTCATTAACTTGGACACTTGGCTCTTTATCTCTTTATTTTCTTCAACAACCTGCGTAATTATAGATTTAAGTCTTTGATTAGTCTTACCCTGTGCCTCAATAAAAGCATGTAAAGTGTCTTCTAAAGAACTCCTAGAAGATACAGGTGCATGATATGGTTCAAGATATGGTGCAGGGGGTTATGCAAGCTACTGGTTTTCAGACTTCCAGCTGAAATTGGGGTGATTTCGCCATCCTGGATTATAAGTATCAGAGAAGGGTGCCAAAGGCTTCTTATACATGCCTAAGGCATTCCATTGTTCTTCATACATCCCTCTCATCTCAGTAAATATGGAGCACTCTTGGGCGAGATGATCTACCCCGCCACACACAAAACATGGTTTCAAAGACGCTGCATGATTAGTTACTTGAGTTGACTTTGAGCTTTTAGTCTTTAACACCTCTAGTTCCCTAGTGAGCATCTCGACATTGGCCTTAAGGTTATCCTCTTCCCTAAAATGGTAAATTCCACCACCATTTGGGTGCCTTATAGGTCGTGACCTATTTGTGTTTTTAGTAGCACTAGGTCTAGTCTAAGTGTGAGCTTTTTCAGCAAGCTCATTAAGGTACTCTATGGCCTCATCAGGATCTTTCCCCAAGAATTCACCATTACACATCATCTCTACAAATTGGCACTCTCTATATGTAAGTCCCTCATAAAAATAGCTCACTAAGCGCCAGTTCTCATACCCATGGTGAGGGCACATACTCAATAACTCCTTAAATCTCTCCCAAGATTGATACAAAGTCTCGCTGTCCTTTTGTGCAAAGGTGGAGATTTTCCTTTTTAAAGTGTTGGTCTTATGCTGAGGAAAGAATTTGTTAAAGAAAATTTGAGTTATATCAGTCCACGACCCTATAGATCGTGGTCTAAGTGAGTATAGCCAACTCTTAGCTCTATCCTTCAAAGCAAAAGGAAAGAACTTAAGTTTCATAATGTCATGAGTTTCATCTTGACTATGAAAAGTCGCAACTACTTCCTCAAACTCTCTAATATGCACATATAGGTTTTCATTATCCAAGCCATGAAATGTAGGGAGTAACTATATCATCCCTATTTTAAAATCTAGGTGGGGAGTATTGGCTGGAAACATAATGCATGATGGTGTGGTTGTGCGTGTAGGGTGGAGGTAATCCTGAAGTGTCCTAGCAACATTCTCATTAGGGTTATCGACCATGTTAAAATCCTCTAAATTCTCTAATGGGGGTGCACTATGGTTTGATCTAGGCGAGGTTTCACTAACGGACGTGGAATGAGAGGATAATTCTATTTTTGAGTCCTCTAATGAATCTACCTCGCAAATCTCTCGGTCTAAGCATACACCACATGAATTAGAGAGGAAATTAATAAAACAGAATAAAAAAAAAATCAGAAAATCAAAACTTAGAAAAAAGAACAATAAAAGGGTTTAAAAAGTTTAACTCTGACTCTAGCACAGGCCTACAAGCAAATCTACCTAAATGGTCTCTATATCTGGGCATGCAAGATCACAAAATAATAAAAATTGTATAAAAAGAAAGAATAAAATAAAATAAAATTAATGCAGCAAGCTAAAAAGGGAACGAAGTTACTGCCTTTACAGCTGCTGAAAAGAAAAACTATCTACAAATCTTCTACCGTCATGTCTCAATGTTGACAATCTTCCTTGTACTTAAGCGTGTTTCCCCGACAATGGTGCCAAAATTTGATTATGCCCAAAGAGTAATGCGGTAGTTGTAGCACAGCTTTGAGGTGTCAATTCCACAGGGAAACTTAACTACAAAAGAAGGTGTGAACCTTAACACAAACGATAAAAGATTAAATGGAAGAATCTAAGTTGTGAGCAAATTGTGTAAATAGATTAAAGAATATGATGGATAGATATAACAAGGTTCTAGGAATCCTCCCTAGGTTCATTGCCTTATTCCAATCTTGATTCAATTATTTTTAACTCAATTGCAAGTTTCACATCCCAAACAGGCAATCGGCAAATATTCAATTAAAGCGTATGTATAAACCCTAATGTAATTTATATGAATTTCCCTTTACTTTCGAGTTAAGCACACATGACCTATCCTATAGATTTATCAAGAGACGAAAATATATCTAAATGACAATATCGCAGCAATGGACAAACCTAAAAGATAAATCTACTGGACTCAATCACATCCAAACAAATTGACATAAGAAGAGCATGACTAGACTTATATCTAGGAGAAGCATGCAATCACTGGACTAATAGGAAATCTTCTAATTAAATGAAAGAGTAAATCATAAAAATGTTTAATAATAATAATAAATCCAAATTACAATGAATCAAGACTAGAAAGTAAGAATAACTACACCTAAGGATTCATCCTTTCGCCTTGCTTGGAGATTAGTTGGCCATGAGGGAGAGTGTTGCAGCCTTCATTGTGTTTTCCCCGGCCTCCAACCTCTAATTTTCCTCCTAAAAACCCTTTGGATTGCTCCTAAAGGCCCTCTGGATTCACTTCCAGATGATTCTTAAAGCTGAAGTGGAGTGGGTCTTTTATAAGCAAACTCCCAGAGTGCTATGTGTTTTCTATCTGATGTGGGATATTGCCCGAGTGCACTCGATCTTAGCATGGTGCAATCAAGTGCACTATGATGATGCATTACAAGATATTTCTGACCGATGTTGGATGTCACGAGTGCGCACTTGCGATCGATCACAGGCCTGGTGCGCTCGAGCGCACTAGGCATCTTCCAGTTTGACCGTCGTCTACTAAAACTGCCATAACTTTCTCTAGAAAAATCATTTTTATGAGCCGTCAAATTCTCCAGAAAATAGACTTCTGGATCTTTCTAAGCGTATATGGTTTATCTCCTGGTTCTTCTTGCATTAATACAGTTTTATTTGCAGAAATGACTAATCTGTACAGGCAATTCTGGCAATTTAGTGAAACTCCTTTCTAAGTGCTTGTGAACCTGTAAAACAACGAAAAATAACTCAAAGTAACAAATTCTTAAGCTTACAAACGTAAATTAAGGGGCCAAAATATGCAATATTTGGAACTCATCAAATGAATTTGTGGGTGCTGCACAAATCTGGAATCATCTCCGCAAGATGGGTTCAAATTTCGTTGTTGAGAAGTTTGATGGAAAGGGAGATTTTTCCCTTTGGAAGCGGAAAATCAAGGCTGTTCTTATGCAACAGAAGGTAGACTTGGCTATTGGAGAAGATGATGTTTTTCCAATAAGTACCACGGAGGTCCAGCGGAATGAGATGAAGAAGATGGCATACAGCACCATCTTCTTGCACATGTCAGATAATGTCACAAGGGAGTGCGGAGACTCGAAAGATCCAACTGTCATATGGAAGAAACTAGATAAGTTGTTTCTTGCCAGGACTCTCCCTAATAAGAGGTATCTTCGTAAATGAATCTTTGTTTTTAAATTTGATCCTAATAAAGAGTTGCAAGATGATCTTGATGCCAAGATGAGGAGTGCATCAAGTGGAGAAGGGTTGTTCATTAGAAGAAGGCTAGCAACTCGGTATGGCAGCAACATCCATGGCTACTACCAGGACAGAGGTAGAGGAGAGAGCCATGGGAGAGTGCACAGCAACATACATGGCTACTATAGGGATAGAGGTAGAGGAGAGAGCCATGGGAGAGTGCACAGCAATAAACATGGCTACTACCGAGACAGAGGTAGAGGAGAGAGCTATGGGAGAGCGCACAGCAATAGACATGGCTACTACCGAGACAGAGGTAGAGGAGAAAGCCATGGGAGAGTGCATTCCAAACTGAGATTTGGAGGGAAGAGATGTTACCACTGCCATAAGGAGGGTCACTTTAAAAAAGATTACAAGGAGAAGATGAGGGATGAGGGAAGAATCCATACCAAGAATGGAGAGGCCTCGGTTGCCAAGATAGAACAGCAAGATGATGATGTTCTTGTTGTGTGCTCAAGTGTGAGTAGGGGGGAAGAAGGCAGTGGGAAATGGATCTTGGATACCGGGTGCACTCATCACATGTGCCCTCACCAGGATTGGTTCAAGAATTTCAAGGAAACCAATGATGAAAAGGTTTTCATGGGGAATGAAACTTCTTACCAAGTGAGAGGCATTGGAGACATCCAGTTGAGGATGTTTGATGGAATGACAACGCTGCTAAGGAATATGAGGTATCTTTCGGATGTGAAGAGGAATTTGATCTCATTGGGGCAGCTGGATTCCATGGGGTACACATATAAAGTAGAGGGAGGAAAGATCAAGGTAACCAAGGAATCTTTGATAGTGATCAATGCAGCAATGAAGGGATGGTCTTTATGAGATGATCGGAGACACAGACATCAAGGATCAAGTAGCAAGCTTGATAGTTAAGATGGAGAAGGCAGCCCTTTGGCACAATCACTTAGGACATCTAAGCGAAGACGGGCTGCAAATTCTCAGCAAGGATAGGTTACTTGATGGTGACAAGGTAGAAAGACTCGACTTCTGCAAGAGTTGTGTTCTTGGAAAGCAACATCGGGTCAGCTTCAACACCAGAGTGCACAAGTCTAAGGGCATTCTTGACCACATTCATATGGACCTTTGGGGACCAGCAAGAACACCAACACAAGGAGGTAACTTTTACTTTCTATATTTAATTTATGATTATTCAAGAAATGTTTGGGTTTATTTTCTTAAAAATAAATCAGATACTTTGAATAAATTAATGGTGTGGAAAAGGATGGAAGAGACTCAAACAAGCAGGGTAGTTAAGGTATTAAGAATCGATAATGGCTTAAAAGTTTTTAACAAGGAACTTGATCAATTCTGTATGTTAAATGGGATTCTAAGACATAGAACGGTTGTGAAAACCCCTCAGCAAAATGGAGTTGCTAAGATGATGAATAAAACCTTTATGGAAAAGGTTAGGTGCATGTTAATGGGATATGGATTACCCAAATGTTTTTGGGGGGAAACGGTGTCTACTGCTGCATATTTGGTTAATAGATTACCCTCTAGGGTTGTGGACCTTAGGACTCCCATGGAGATGTGGAGTGCAAAACCCCCTGAGTTGGACAACCTTAGGACTTTTGGGTATGCTGCGTATGCACAACAAAAGGATGATAGACTTAGCCCAGGATTTAGAAAGTATGTGTTTTTAGGATATGGGGAAGGGGCTAAGGGGTATAGGTTGTGGTTCTTAGAGAAAGAAGGATTGAAACTCATAATAAATAAGGATGTTATTTTTAATGAATTGTTACTTCCCTGCTTGGAGAAAACTAACCCTGCAGGGGCTAGTGAGCAAACTAGTTCAGTATTTGTGGAGCATAGCTTCAAGGAATATTCAATTCAGGTAGAACAAGGAAGGCAAGAGGGTTCGAACCAAGTAGAGCCCATTGATGAATGCCAAGCTCAAGACACTCATGAGAAGGCTGAACTAGAAGGGGATGATGCAGCAAGTCAGAATGACTATCAGCTCACAAGGGACCGGGAAAGAAGGATGGTCAGGCCACCTTCGAGATATGAGTTTGCAGATGCTGCAGATGTAGTAGCTCCTTGGACAAAAGGAGAGATAAGTGAACCAGAGACTTACATTGATGCCATGGGATGTAAGGACTCGCCAAAATAGAAGCTAGCTATGGAGGAAGAAATGGATTCTTTGAGGGAGAACAACTCCTAGGAATTAGTGCACATTCCAGGAAAACAGAGAGTTGTAGATTGTAAGTGGACTTACATGATCAAAGAAGGGTGTTGGAAATCACCTTGACAAGATGCCCAGGTGGTGATCTTCCAAACACTCAAGTCTAGAATGACTTGTAGAAATAATTTTAGCAATCGAACAGAAGAACAAAAAATCAAAGAAAGAAAGAAGACAAACAATTTGTTATCGAGGTTCGGCAATGTGCCTACGTCCCCGTGAGTTCCTCCGAACTCTCTGCACTATCTCAAATGGTTCTTACAAGTTACAATAATCCCCTTCAAGAAACCAAGTTCTTGAAGACACTAAGAAGAGAAGGAAGAAGATTACAATGCTTTCTCTCTATGCTACTCTATCTTCTTTACAACCAGCCTCACTACAAAGAGTCCCTCTTGTGTTTATCACTCTTACACAATTCTCTTTATGTGTTTACAATTAATCTCACAATGTCACTTTTGTATGTGTGTTATATTCTCTTTTATTCCTTGTAGTGTGTAAAAATGAGGCTTGAGAACCCCTTTTATAGCCTTTCACTTTTTGGACTTTCTTATGAATCAATCTCCACCCTTTGATCATAATCTCCTTTTAATCTTAGCCCTTCAACATCCTCTAAGTGGTGCTGTGCATTTTGGTATTGTACACACTGATAGGAGCTTAAATATTCATATTTAAGCCCCTTAATTTACATTTTTTAAGTTCTTTATCTACATGTTTTAGTCTATTTTACTTCACTTTTGTGTTTTACACGTTTTTATAGGGTCTTGGAGAAAAAGAAGCATTTTTGGCACTTAAAGGAAGAAATCTGGAAATCCTGGAGCAGTTGCTGGCTAGATTGCGATCGAGCGCACTCCTTTGTGCGATCGAGCGCAGCATTGCGATCGAGCGCACCACATATGCGATCGAGCGCACATGTATGGGCGTGAACAGTAAACTGCAGAACCCTGTTTTGGAAATAACACTATTTTGGAAATAAAAGAGTTTAGTGTTTTAGGAAAGTTTAGGAACTTATGAGCCGATTAGGACTTCTCAAAGACCTATAAATACACTTGTAAATCACACACAAAAGGCATCACCTCTTGGGGGGTCACTTCTTAGATCAATTCTTTTATCTTTTGCTTTTAGCCTGGAGAAGGAAACTGTGGAGGAGAATTGACGACTCTTCTCTCGGGTTTCTTCTTTCCTTTACTTTTATTATGTATACTTAACTTTTAGTAAGGGCTTGGTTGAAGCCCTAATTATGTTTACTCAATAAATTTAGTATTGGCGCCTTTGCGATATTTATGTTGTGTTTCTTAACTTGATTAATACCTGCTTTTATTTAAATTCCTCATATGTATATGTCTGATCAATATGTGCATGTTGTATGGACTTGTTAGTTAGATCAATTTGGATGATCGAGTCCTGGGTCTAACATTAGTAACAAGGGATATCTTATCCGGATACCCGGGTTAATCAATATGGGAAACTAGGAGTAGATACCATGCCCTAGGTCTCATGTGGTTATCGATTTCCATAGTACTTATGTTTTCTTAAGGAACAACTCAAGCAGATACCATGCTGAATCCCTTAAGGAAGAAAAGAGTTAGAGTAGATACCATGCCTAACTTGTTGCTTAGGGATATCAATAGCTTAAGGAGTAGATACCATGCCCTTAGGTTGACAAACATTAGGTATTCATGACATGAGTAAAGCATTGGCATACTGTTTTGTTGTGGTAGCATAATTAGTAGTGGATATCAAGTCCCTACGCCTTTATCTTTAGTATTTTATCTTTATCATAATCAACTCTTTTATTATTTCTATCTTTTTATATTGCGAATATAATTCTAAATTGAACTTTACCAATCCCTGTGGAGATGATCTTGCATTCGCACACTATACTACACTGTTGACCTTGTGCACTTGCAAGTAAAACCGAGTGCGATTATTTACCCATTTATTTAGGTATATTTTCGCTTAACACACACACACTTTGGAGAGCCTTTAAGTCTGCTACCTATGGGTGCAGTAGTGTGCCTGGCGGTGCGGTGCTTAGTAGGGCACGGTGAGGCACTGAGGTAGAGTGTGCTTGCGTGCACACCGAGCGATGCGGCACGGATGGCTGAGCGGTGCAGCACTGGTCCTGTCCCAGCATCACCCTTGTTGGACAGTGCGCCACTGGTGGATGGCCGGTGCGCCACTGGTGTGGTCCTGGAGCCTATCTTTTGGATGACGTGGCGCTGGAGAGGGGGCGGTGCACCGTTAGTGCACACTGATGCTGCCCAGTAGTGCACACACTCCATTAGCTTGTGTGTAGAAGTGCACACACCAGTGTGCTTAGCCTTCCCTTCCTCCAAATTAATGCACACACATGTGTGCAGCCTTCTAAGTTACTGAACTTTAATCTTCCATCCTTGGTTTAGATTTTAACCATCTTTGAACCATGGTTAGACCTGTGCAAATCTTAGATAAATATCAACAATCTCTACCTTTGTCTAAGTGTTTAAACCTTAACCATTATGCAGAAAGCTTCGGGATCCAAACTCATCATGAGTCATTTATCAACCAACTCCTATCCTAAGTAGTCCAAGGTAATGATTGAACTTACTTAGAGGTAGAACTTTAGTATCCAAATCCGCAGTATTTTCTTCTGTGGCAATCTTATCCACATGGATGCATCCTTTCGTAATATTTTCTCGAATGAAATGATACTGAACATCCATATGCTTTGTCCTCTCATGGAACACTAGATTTTTACACAAGTACAAGGCACTTTGACTATCCGAAAATACCACAACCTATTCCTCCTGTACCTTCAACTCTTCAAGCAACCCTTTGCACCACATAGCCTCCTTAATGGCCTCCGTAGCTGCTATGTACTTAGCCTCGGTTGTTGAGAGTGCTACCACTGGCTACAACTGAGCCTTCCAACTTACACAACATCCATTTAAGTTGAAAAAATAGGAGGTAATCGATCTCCTTTTATCTTGGTCTGCTCCATAGTCCGAATCAGCAAAACCCTCAAGGCAGATGGCATTATCTCTCTTCTCATACACCAACCCTACTTTTGGGATTCCCTTCAAATATCTTAGCAACCATTTCATCCTAAGCCAATGCTCTTTTCTGAGATTACTCATAAACCTGCTGAGAACATTCATTGCATGAGCAATGTCAGGTCTAGTGCTTACCATAGTGTACATAATAGAACCAACAACACTAGAGTAAGGGACTTTCTCCATTTCTTTCTTCTCCACCTCCAATCTTGGACATTGATCGCTGAAGAACTTGAAATGACCAGCAAGGGGAACCTTCACTAGTTTGCTATCTTCCACAGAGAACTTAGATGTCATCTTCTCTATGTAAGAGGCTTGAAAGATCTTCAATCTGTTTCTCTCCTTTTCTTGGATGGTACACATCCCAAGGATCTTTAGTGCATGCCCAAGATCCTTCATCTCAAACTTCTCACTGAGTTGAGCCTTCAATTTATTTATCCTCTCCATGCTGCTCCCAATCAGCAACATGTCATCAACATAAATGCAAATGATCACCATTTCCTCAACCTTCTGCTCCTTAGAGTACAAGCACGAATCATAGTAGCTCCTCATAAAACCCAAGCTGATTACAAAGGAATCAAACCTCTTATTCCATTGCCTAGGTGATTACTTCAGGCCATAGAGAGATTTCTTTAATTTGCATAATAACTCTCCCTGCCTTCTCTCTTCATAACCTTCGGGTTACCTCATGAAAATGGTCTCATCGAGCTCTCCATGTAAGAATGTTGTCTTCACATCCATTTGCTCAATTTCCTAATCAAATTGGACCACCAATGCTAACACTATCCGGATCGTCTTGTACTTCACAACCGGTGAGAATATTTCAGTGAAATCTATGCCTTCTTTTTGTGTGAACCCCTTCGCCACCAGCCTAGCTTTATACCAAACTTCATCCCCTAGAGTATTCCCTTCTTTGATCTTGTAGAGCCATCTACAATCCATAACTCTCTATTTTTCAGGTTTGGGCACCAACTCCCAAGAGTTGTTCTTCATCAAAGACTCCATTTCTTCCTCCATAGCCAGCTGCCACTTTGATGAATCCTTACACTCCATGGCATCCATGTAAATTTTTGGTTCAACCTCTCTTTCTCTCCAAGGAGCTGCTACATCTGCAGCATTTGCAAACCTATATCTCAAAGGTGGTCTAACAACTCTCTTTCCCCGGTCTCTTGTGAGCTGGTAGTCATTTACTGCATCAACCTCTTCTTGTTCAGTCTCTTCTTGAGTTTCTTGTGCTTGGCCTTCATCTAAGGGCTCTACCTAGTTTGAACCCTCTTGCTTTCTCTACTCTACTTGAATCGAGTTCTCCTTGATGCGATGCTCCACAACTTCCGGTGTGGTTTGCTCACTAGCCCCTGCAGGGTTAGTTTTCTCCATGTAGGAAAATAATAATTCATTAAAAATAACATCCCTACTTATAATCAGTTTCATGCCCTTCTTTTCTAAGGACCACAACCTATATCCTTTAACCCCATCACCATATCCTAGAAATACACATTTTCAAGATCTAGGGTCAAGTTTATCCTCATTTTGATGTGCATATGCTGCACACCTAAAAGTCCTTAGGTTGCTTAATTCAGGGGGTTTTCCACTCCACATCTCCATAGGAGTCTTGAGCTCTAAAACTCTAGAGGGTGATCTATTTATCAAGTAGGCAGCTGTAGCCATAGCTTCTCCCCAAAAATATTTTGGTAACCCGGATCCTATTAACATGCACCTAACTTTTTCCATAAGGGTTCTATTCATTCTTTCAGTAACTCCATTTTGCTGAGGTGTTTTTACAACCATTCTATGCCTTAGAATGCCATTTAATTCATAGACTTTATCCAAATCCTTATTGCAAAATTCTAAGCCATTATCGATTCGTAAAGCCTTAACTACCCTACCCGTTTGAGTTTCTAGCAACTTCTTCCACACAATAAATTTATTCAAGGCATCAGATTTATTCCTAAGCAAATAAACCCACACTCTTCTTGAATAATCATCAATTAAAGATAGCAAGTAAAGGTTACCTCCCTATGTTGGTGTCCTAGCTGGTCCCCAAAGGTCCGAATGAATGTAGTCAAGGATCCCTTTGGACTTGTACACTCCGGTGTTGAAGCTGACCTGGTGTTGCTTCCTAAGAATGCAACTCTAATAGAAATTCGGTTTTTCTACTTTGTCACCACCAAGTAGACCTTCCTTGCTAAGCATTTGCAGGCCCTTTTCACTCATGTGTCCCAAGCGAGTGTGCCAAAGGGCTGCCTTGTCCATCTCAGCCATCAAGCTTGCTGCTTGATCATTGATTTCTGTCTCTCCAATCATCTCATAGAGTCCATCGTTTCTTACTGTCTTGATCACTACCAAAGATCCCTTGGGCACCTTGATCTTTCCTCTCTCTACTTTGTATGTATACCCTATGGAATCCAGCTGCTCCAATGAGATCAAATTCCTCTTCAAATCTGGAAGATATCTTACATTTCGCAGCAGCCTTGTGACTCCATCAAACATCTTCAATTGAATGTCACCAATCCCTCTCACTTGGCAAGAATTGTCATTCCCCAAGAAGACCCTTCCATCATTGATCTCCTTAAAATTCTTGAACCATTCCTTGTGAGGGCACATGTGATAAGTGCCCCCAGAATCAAGAATCCACTTCCCGTTGCCTTGCCTCCTGCTCACATTTGAGCACATTACAAGAACATCATCCTGTTGTTCTCCTTTGGCAACCGAAGCCTCTCCATTGTTGGTGTGGCTTCTCCTCTCATCCCACATCCTTTTCTTGTAATCTTTCTTGAAATGGCCCTCCTTGTTGCAGTAGAAGCATCTTCTTCCTCCTCCAAGTCTTGTCTTGGAATGAGATCTCCCATGGTTCTGCCTTCTACCTCTTGATTTCTCCCGGTAGTTACCATGGTTGCTACTGCCATTCTGAGTTGCTGGCTTTCCTCTTACGAACAGCCCATCACCACTTGATGTCTCCTTCATCTTGGCCTTGAAATCATGTGCCCTTATGGCATTGATCACAATCTCCTTTGTCAAAGTATCCCTTCCATACTAAATGACATTAATCAAGTTATCAAAGTAATCAGGAAGAGAATTTAACAAAATGACAGCCAATTGTTCATCCGAAAAAATAATGCTACAGCTATTCAAATCTTGAACTAGCTTATTAAAGACATCAAGATTATCTTGCAACTCTTTACTAGGGTCCATTTTAAAAGCAAAGATTCTTTTAAGAAGATAAATCTTGTTACGAAGAGTTTTGGTAAGAAACAACTCATCTAGTTTCTTCCATATGACAGCCGGATCCTCTGAGTCTCCGCACTTCCTTGTGACACGATCCAACATGTGCAAGAAAATAGTGTTGTAAGCCATCTTCTTTATCTCGGTCCGCTGGTCCTCCGTGACACTTTCTGGAAAAGCATCATCTTCTCCAATAGCCAAGTCCACTTTCTGTTGCATTAGAGCAGCCTTGATCTTCCACTTCCAAAGGGCAAAGTCTCTTTTTCCATCAAACTTCTCTACATAGAAATTTGAAGCCATCTTGACAAGATCCCAGATTTATGCACTACCCACAAATGCTTTCTTTAACCTCAAGAACAAAGATCGAAGATGGATCTTAACACCGTTCTTGAATCACCCAAGAAGTTGATCTTTGATTCTTAGAGTCTTGGCTCTGTCACCTTCTTGCTCTTACTTTGATACCCAGCTCTGCAGCTCTAGTACTACTGTCCAAAGCTCTAATACTACTGTTGGAAATCACCTTGACAAGATACTCAGGTGGTGATCTTCTAAACACCCAAGTCTAGAATGACTTGTAGAAATAATTTCAACAATCGAACACAAGAACAAAAAAATCAAAGGAAGAAAGAAAACAAGTAATTTGTTATCGAGGTTCGGCAATGTGTCTACGTCCCCGTGAGTTCCTCCAAACTCTCTACACTATCTCAAATGGTTCTTACAAGTTACAACAATCCCCTTCAAGAAACTAAGTTCTTGAAGACACTAAGAAGAGAAGGAAGAAGATTACAATGCTCTCTCTCTATGCTACTCTCTCTTCTTTACAACCAGCCTCACTACAAAGAGTCCTTCTTGTGTTTGTCACTCTTACAAAATTCTTTTTATGTGTTTACAATTGATCTCACAATGTCACTTTTGTATGTGTGTTTTATTCTCCTGTTGTTCCTTATAGTGTGTGAAAATGAGGCTTGAGAACCTCTTTTATAGCCTTTCACTTCTTGGACATTCTTATGAATCAATCTCCACCCTTTGATCATGATCTCCTTTTAATCTTAGCCCTTCAACATCCTCTAAGTGGTGCTATGCGTTTTGGTAATGCGCACACACACTTTGGAGAGCCTTTAAGTCTGCTGCCTATGGGTGCAGCAGTGTGTCTGGTAGTGCAGTGCTCAACAGGGCGTGGTGAGGTACTGAGACAGAGTGTGCTTGCGTGCACACTGAGCGGTGCCCCGTGGATGGCTGAGCGGTGCAGTGCTGGTCCTGTCCCAACATCACCCTTACTGTACGGTACGCCGCTGGTGGATGGCCGGTGCTCCACTGGTGCGGTCCTAGAGCCTACCTTCTGGATGGCATGGCGCTGGAGAGGGGGCGGTGCACCGCTGATGCACACTGATGCTACCCAGCAGTGCACACACTCCATCAGCTTGTGTGCAGAAGTGCACACACCAGTGTGTCTAGCCTTCCCTTGCTCCAAATTGATGCACACACATGTGTGCAACCTTCTAACTTACTGAACTTTAATCCTCCATCTTTGGTTTAGATTTTAACCATCTTTGAACCATGGTTGGACCTGTGCAAATCTTAGACAAATACTAACAAAGGATACCCTCCAAGGAATGAAGTCCGGAACAAGGCTAGGCTGGTGGCGATGGGGTTCACGCAAGGAGGAGGCATAGATTTCACAAAAACCTTCTCACCTGGACATAAGGTGGGTTGATAACAGCAGGGAGAGGATGGAAAGGTTGACCTCTCAACTTAGTGAGGAGTTCGAGAAGAAAGATCTTGGCCTTGCATAAAAGATCCTTAGGATGAGTATAATCCAAGAAAAGGAGAGAAACAGGTTAAGAGTTTCTCGGGCAATTAGTGTTCTCAGCAAAATTGTGAGTAATCCCGGAAAGGAGCTTTGGTTTAGGATAAAGTGGTTACTGAGGTACTTGAAGGCTCAATGGCAGCCAGTGGTAGCACTCTTAACAACCGGGGCAGAATACATAGCAGCTACGGAAGCCATAAAGGAGGCTATGTGGTGCAAAGGGTTGTTGGAGTTTTGTCCAAGGATTAAACGGGAGATGGAAGAATGAAGCCAGCAGGTTAAAAGAGTCAGCACCAGGTCAGGCCACGGCCCAGCTCTTTCTAGGCAATGATGCCCAGCATGGAGGCAGCCTGGAGGAGGTGTACACCATGGCTCAGCCTTCCCCAGGCCGCGGCACCCAAAAAGGTGACAAGAGGAGATGTTTCAGCCCTGCCTTGAGCCGCGGCCTGCCCAATTTTGGGTTGTAACTTGAAGGCACACATTGTCCATTTGGTTCAGCCTTTTGTTAGGTGTGTAAGGCATGTTCAAAATGCACAGCATCACTTAGGATTGATGGAGGGCTAAGGTTGATGGGTCCTCAAGATCTAAGGGTGGATATTGACCCTCAAGATTGGTCAAGAAGTTGGTGCACTATATAAAGGGTCACCTAGCTTCAATATAAGACACAATGTGATAAAGGTTAGTGAAACACAAGTGTGACATGTGAATGAGAGTTGTGTGAGAGTGCAAAGACACTAAACACATAAGAGACTCATTGTAGATAGGTTGGTTGTATAGAAAGGGATAGTAGAATAGAAGGGGGATTCAAGGGCTTGTAAGGGAATTTTCTTGGGAAAATTACAGGGTTAGTTCTTATCACTTTCTTTTACTTCTTCTTCTTTTGGTCTTCAAGAACCTGTGAGTTCTTAGAGAGGTGTTGCTGATTGTAAAGAACTCCATTGATAAGATAGTGCAAAGAGCTCAGAGGAGCTCACGGAAATGTAGGCATATTGTCGAACCTCGTCAACAAATTGCTTGTGTTCTTTTCTTTCTTGCTTTGATTGGTTGCTGTCTCTTTTCTTTATAAAAGTCATTCTAGACTTGGGTGTTTGGAAGATCACATCCTGGGCATCATCCAAGGTGGTTTCCCAACATCTTTACAACATCACTAGAAAATAATTACAACAACCAATAGCCTAAGGAGAGGATGCCAAATATACCACCTAAACCAAAAGATGAGTCTGATAGGAAAAAAGACATCTAACACTTCTCGAAACTTGGTCATTTCAACAAGGAAATGACCAGTCAACTTTTTAAAGCCGAAACGAGTTTAAACTACCAAAATTTAATTCTCATACATTAAGAAATCACATTTGACATATAAAACATAGAAACATGTTTAAAAAACATTTAAAACATGAACTTTACATTTAATCCAAACACAAATCATTAATCATCATTTTGAAACAATTTATCATAAATTAATGCTAAAAATTCTTTTCATCGTCGCAAATCTCATAAGAAATCAAAATAATGTCTTTTCTTGGACGGGTTTTTAAAGAGCAAGTATACAAAAAATTTAATATATATATATATATATATGTGTGTGTGTGTGTGTGTGTGTGTGTGTGTGTGTGTGTGTGTGTGTGTGTGTGTGTGTTATCATTCTATAATCCCCATCCAACAAGATATGTACATAATATAATATAATAAATATACCCATCTAGTAAGACACTTTTGTATATTATTACAATATCAGTACCATGCCTATTCTCATCATTTCAATAACAATTTCATTCTCAACTCGTTCTCATAATTCACATCCAAAACTTCACATAAACATTTTAATTCAACAAATACAACTTTTCTCATATCTCATTAAAAAATCACCAATTATATCAAATCAGAGGTAATAATTCATATTTTTCACAAATCACTCCAAATGTACAAATTTTCTTTTTTTTATCCAACAGTTCATAAATTTAAGCACATAATATAATTTTTCTATTTAAAAAGTAAATAATAATTTATGTACAGTTTGGTAGTAAAAACTCACCTCAACAACCAAATCCAGATACTTTTTTACAAAGCAGGATTACTCAGACTTGCTCATCCTACTGTACCTCCACCTAACAAAAATACACTAACCAGTATTACTATCTTATAATTTAATCTAAAGCCCTATAATGGATTAAATACATGAGCATTTTAGTCAATATATTTATATAAAAGTTTTAGATTTTTAACCTCCCAATACCTTTAATTACATCTCAAGTTCTTGAATAATTAATCTAAAAGCTTTTAAATATACTAGAAATGAAATAACATATTAATCTATAAATATGAAATTTCCAAGCTTAAATATAAAAATTATTTAGTGGTATGCATATTTTTAACAACTCCGATAATTTAGTAACTAAAATTTATGTCTAAATACATGAAATAGTTAATTCTGGAGCTAAATGTTTCATTATCATAGAAAATTAAAATATGGATTTTGAAAACTTACCGAAATGTAATGAAATCTTGGTATTGAAGTTGATTAACTACAATTATCTAAATATTAGAGAAATTTTTGTCTAAATTTTTCCTAGAGATAGTTTTAGCTAAGAAATTAAGAAAGAAACCAAACAAATGGAACATATATAATGTGAAAGAATGAAATCTTTGAGGCTTAAGAGAGTTTAACGAATTATGCTTGTTTGTTTGATTTTTTTAATTCATTTATTTTAATATTATTATATTATAAAATTTATAATTTCAACCAAACTTCACGTGAACACAAGTCTTCACGTTTTTGACCGATTCTCATTTCTTTCCTCTTTTTTTAATTAATTATTATAATATATATATATATATTAATTCATAAAAACGTAAATGGATGATATCATTTCACCGCTTTCATTTTTCTTTCTTTCTTTCTTTTTAAATAAAATTATTTATTATTAATAATTATTAAATTATTAAATTATATATATTATTATAAAAAATTTACAGAATATCTTCACATGAAGACCATGTTCTTCGCCATAATTTTTTATAAATATTTTAAAATTCCAAAATTATAAAATTACGTATTACCAAATTACCCCCGACCATTTAAGATTAAGATTTTACACTAGTACTGTCGGAAGCCTGATGTATGCTATGATGTGTACTCGGTTTGACATTTACTACGTTATAGGGCTAGTAAGCCGCTATTAGTCAAACCTTGGTAAGAAGCATTGGATGGCAGTCAAAAGAATTCTTAGATTTTTGAAAGGCACTGTAGACTTTTCCTTATGTTATCAAGGGAATGATTTGCGCTTAGTGGGTTACACAGATGCCGACTGGGCAGAAGATTTAGATGAGTGCAAATCAATGACTGGATATACTTTCTTGCTTAACAATGGAGTCATATCTTGGAGTATCAAGAAGAAATCCTGCATAGCCTTATCAATGATGGAGGCTGAATTTATAACTTGTCCTGCAGTAGTACAAGAGGCGATGTGGCTTAGAAGATTCTTGGAAAATCTGAATATCGTCACTAAAGCTTCAGGTCTAGTGATAGTTTATTGTGATAGTCAAGCTGATATGGCTTAAGTAAAGGATCCTAAGTATCATGGTAAAATAAAACACATTGATACTAAGAATAACTTTGTTAAAGACATCATGACACAAAAAGAGCTGATCTTTAAGTATATTTCTACGTATAAGATGGTTGCTGATCCATTTTCTAAACCTATTCTTAGACACGAGTTTCAATCTTGTGTAAAGTCACTAGGTTTGCATGAATCTGATGTAATTTATATTTGATGGATCATTGTACAAACTTAAAGTTTGTGATATTATTATATATAAACATTACATTTGTTTTATATGATTGGTTATTTCATACATATTGATACTATCACAAAGATACACATATGTATTAAAGTATGTCACCAAGAAAAGGTAGGCTCTCCCACATGAGCAATTGCCTCAGACATTGAGATAGTGAGATGAGATGAGACTTGGTTTACTATTTTGATGCTAGTGAAAGTGAGCCAAGTATATAGTGAACGTAATAAATTCATAAACAATGTACCTTATTAAAAGTCGCATTGACTAGAGTCAAGATGAGATCTTGAGCCAAATTTTTTAAAACTTAGACTGATCGTGATCATCCCATGATCATAGAAACCTAGATGGAAGCCTGATTCGAGTACTTATTAAGGTGCTCAAAGGAACGAGCTAATAAAGAACTCGAGCTATGCACATGAGAGCATGAAGATGTAGATTGTGATTAGGCTAAGATCTGTATAGTGGTATACAATCTAAAAACATATACGCTCTTATCAAGAAAGAGTAAGCCACTATAGCATGTATTTAATACTACATGTTCTTAGTAAGACCTTAACGGGAAGTGAGTGAGTGAATCCTTGTGTCCTCACTATATGAGACCTAAAGGCTTATGTAAATTAAAAGCCTTGACTAGTGCCCTATGTGACTCTCAACTATGTTCTCAAAGGGACAGGCTAATCTTTGCTACTTTAACATGTTTTCGACGACGATGAAATAATTAGCCTTATGGGGCATGTCTAGGAAAGCATTTTGTCTGAAATAGAGAGGTAGAGAGGTATGAGTGCGGAAGGAAGACTATTTTGTTTATATCTACCACATATATTTACGGGTCAACCAATTATGTCACTTTTTTGAAGATTGGACATAATTGTGGATGCATGATGAGGAAATTAAAGTCTAGCATAGCTTTTTGGGGGATTAGGTATGCATTGATTAATGTAATAAAATAAGTCTAGTGCATAACGAGACATTTTTCTAATTTAATTTTTTTTATTTAGGGTTGAAATCATTATGTATCCCTAACAGGTGCATAGTATTGAGCTCTCATTTGTCATTAGGAAGTTCTTGAAAGGAATTTAGATGTTGAGGTTCTCTCTCTATCTATTGGGTGATGCTGAGCCCATCACGTATGAGTGGGAGATGTAGGAAATCTGGGCCGGGTTGGACACCTATGATTGGTGACTCGATCCTCCCATTTAACTTCGAACTAAGAGACATGGATGAAACCATGTAATTCTTAGTTGAATCCATGCATATCTTGGTTGTTTAATTGAAAATAACCAACCCCACTCTGCAATATAAATATATGTAAATGCAAGCAAGAAGAAGCTACTGGAAAATATTTTAGAGAGAGGAAAATAATTCTAGAGAGAGAAACACTTATTTTATTCCATAGAGAATAAACTAAGGTTCTTAGGTGGTGAACAAAGTGTGTTTTCCATTTCTATGGTTACACGAACACTGGCGAGAATCAGAAGGAGTGTACGTCAAAGGAATGAATAAAGCCCCTTGGATTAAGAGGTGTGATTTTCATCAAATCAATGATATATTCAATAAGAAAAAGACTAGAGAATGAATATAATACCTCTTAGATGCAACCAAGTTTGACAATTATAGGAAGGGAATTTTCTCATCTTTTACTTTGGTTGTTCATGCAATATAAGCCTTAACATTAGTTCATACCTCAATATGCTTGAAATCTACATGCTACAAAAACAATCTATTAGTGTTGTCTTAAGAAAGTCTTGTTCACATAAGATGATTTATTTTACTCCAGAGCCTTATATCACAGTATTAATAAAGATGCCAAAAAATGCTAACAAAGAATGTGCCAAAAAAGAACCCAACAAAGAATATCTACTACACGAAAAAAAATTGAAAAGTCATAATCATGCTTCAAGCAAAGTGTTCAGAATGAATTACAATATTTTCTTCAAAGAGATATAAATCAACATGAATTAAAGTGTATTCTTGAAATTCATTGCTTTAAATTTAGAATTTAATAAAAAAATATATCTTATCATGTCATTTTTTTTAATCGAATTCATTATCATGTTGAGTTTAAAACATATCCTCACACGTTTCTATTGAATTTAATAAAGGCGCACAACTAAGTACATCATTAACCCAGTCCATAGCATAAAACCTTTGGAAAAATAATTCAAACAGACAGTAAATCAGTATGCCTATTATTGTAGAAAATACTACCATATTCTAGCTAAATGTTAAGCAGTCCAAGCAATGCTGAGTTTTGTTTAATTTTATAGCTATTTAATCCAATCAAGGTCAAGTCCAATATTGTACACAAATATGCCTTTTATATAAACATATTACATAGTAGGATTACTATATATATTATTTATGGTTGTAGTCTTTATAGAAGTATCCCACGAAAAGAACAAAGGTTTTTAGATTTCTTTTATAACATAAGATTTTGTAAGATATTTGAAATCTAAAGGAAATTTGAGCATTGTAAAGAGGGTGAATGATACAAGATTGGAAGTCCATCTATGGTAACACTTGCAAAAACATAAGGGAATAATGGGAAAACCCGCATAGAAACAACACACCTATCTAATTTGTGCTTCTGATCAACTCCATTGTTGCCCTCCAAACCTTGGCAAAGAGAAACTTTTAGCGAATCAAAAGGAATCCCAATGAAGACGACCTTCAATAACTCCACAAAAATGTATCATATAACCATGAATAATAAAAAAAAATGCAATACAAAGAATGAACCTTGTAGGCATAGTTCCAAAGGTTATCATTCGACGAAAGTACTCCAATTCTTCATAGGCGTTGACATATTTAGCATGCAATGTAACAATTGTGTAGATTCTTCTTTAGAACCAAATTAAAAGAAATCCAAATCTGGCATTAATCTTGCATGAACTAAAAATATTATTTAGAAACAAGTGAGTGAGAGAAGTACCCAACCATTATAGATGAATGTTACAGGGTGAAATTGCATTACTTGATGTGAGCATGTAGTGGATTTGCTCAAGCCTTCAACCAACTTACCTATCATGACATTAAATCAATATTAGGTTTTTTTGGGATATTGACTCAATTCCCCACAAAGCAAACTTCTAATTGGTTTGGGAAAAGTGGTTTCCTATTTTATAGTTGTTTGTTTTAAAAAAAGTGGTAGTAGTTTCCTATAGGCTATTGCTTGTCCTAATAGTAGTAGAAGTTGTTTTCTTTGTTGTTGTTCTTTTTCTAATAGTATTAGAAAAATATCCTCTATATAAATGGGGTCCCACATAAGGTTTAAGGCACACTCATAGTTCCCATATATTGTAAACTAGAGAGGGTTATTACTAGAACTAGGATGAGAGCTTTGAGTGCATTGGGGTTTTAGGTTGTCAAGTAGAGGGGGTACTTATATCTAAAGTTAGGTTAAGAGCTTTTGTTTTATTGGGACTTTGGGGTGAGAGCTTGAAAACTTTGCTTTTTCTAAAGTTGTAATTAAAAATTAATAAAGCAGTTGGTTTGTTGGTGGATGTAGGTAAAGAATTTTCTGAACCATATTAATTCTTGGTGTTCTACTCTTTATTTTATTTTCTTATTTAATTGTCGTGGTTATGTTTTTTCCTAAAATTTGAGTTGGTTGATTTTAGAGAAAAAATCTCAACAAGTGATATCAGAGTTGTGGTTCCGATAGCAAAAATACAAAAAATATGCATGATTAATATTGAGCTATTTGATGAATTGAAGATGGAAGAAGGTATGATGAATATTAGATTTTTCAATTCCATTATCACTAATTTATTGAGTAGTATGTTAATAGAGATGAAGTACTTGTCATTGGAAGAAGAAATCATGATGTTAATGGTGGGCAAG
Source organism: Bretschneidera sinensis (assembly GCA_023935145.1). NCBI lineage: Eukaryota > Viridiplantae > Streptophyta > Magnoliopsida > Brassicales > Akaniaceae > Bretschneidera > Bretschneidera sinensis. The sequence continues at coordinate 80,929,327 of CM043703.1, read as the reverse complement.
GAATTTTAAATGGATGGAGAGGTTCCCATGGTACATCCAAAGAGAGATAAGTTGAAAAGGTTAAGTGTGTTTGAGGTTGAAGAATTATTCGTGATTATATCAAGAGAAGAGCCAGAAAAAGTAAGTGGAGCACTTCAAAAGAGGTGGAGGAAATATCAAGATCCAAGTCTCTAGATTTTTCAAATAAATAGTGCATCTACAACAAGGAAGAGGAATACACACAAATACAAACAAGGCCACAATGAAGGACTTGGAGGAGTTGAGTAGAATGAAGCAGAGCGATAATGGAGAGGCTAATGAAGATGATGAAATGCAAGTTCTTAATGTTTCAAAGGTAGTGATGACAAATACCATGAACAAAGAAAGATTGTTCGTGTTGAATGAGAGGATGATTGCTTCAAAGAGTAAGCGGGTGAGATGGGAAGATAAAAAAGAATGATCACACCAACCAAATAAAAAATTCAAATTTGATGATGAGGTGGAGATTTGTTGGGATTTTGGCTCAATTCCCCACAAAGAGGACTTTTAATTGGTTTAGGAAAAGTGGTTTCCTATTTTATAGTTGTTTGTTCTAATAGGAGTGGTAGTAGTTTCCTATTGGATATTACTTATCCTAGTAGTAGTAGAAGTTGTTTTCTTTGTTGTTGTTCATTTCCTAATAGTATTAGGAAAGTGTCCTCTATATAAAGGGTTCTCAGAGAAGATTTGAGGCACACTCATAATTACCATATACATTGTAAACTAGAGGGGTTTACTACTAGAGCTAGGATGAGAGATTTAGGTGTATTGGGGTTTTGGATTGTCAAGTAGAGAGGGCAATTAAAACTAGAGCTAGGTTAAGAGATTTTGTTGTATTAGGACTTTAGGGTGAGAGTTTGACAACTTTGATCTTCCTAAAGTTGCAATTGAAGATTAATAAATCAATTGATTTGTTGGTGGATGTAGGCAAAGAGGTTGCCGAACCACATTATTTCTTGTTATTCTTTCTATTTATTTTGTTTTCCAATTTAATTGTTGTGGTTGTCTTTTTTCCCAAAATTTTAGTAAGTGGATTTTAGAGGAAAAATCTCAATAGGTCTAAATCCTAATTCATATGAAGTGAGAAGGAAAGAGAGAGAATAAGAGGAAGAGATCAATTTTGAGAGAAAGAAACAGAAAGTACTAGAGAGATAGGAAGAATGAAAGGGATAGAGAGGAAGAAAGAGAGAGGTAAGAACGAGAGAAAGAGAAAAAGAACGAGAGGGAGAGAGAATGAAAGATAAAACCTAGAACTAACTAAAGAGAGAGCTCGACACTGCTTCTAGAGAGAGATAATTGATCGAGTAAACTAGCAATAGCCAAAAGTGAAAGAGCGCCGTAGTGTGAAGTAGGATGAGAAGGGAAGAGAAAACATAGTTTTGACTTTGACAAGGACTCCTTCTATCCTTACAAAAAAATGAGTTTTTGTGAGGATATATCCAGGTCTTTACTAAAGAGCAAGTTTTGGTAAGGAAATTATATGGTCCTCACCAAAAAGTGCAAAATCGAGGATTTTAGTCCGTCCTTGCTGAAACTCTGATTTCTTGTAATGGGAAGCCTCATAGGTTGAAATAGCCCAAGTTCCCAATAATGTGGGTTGGGACGATTTGCATGTCTACGAAGATGAATCCAACCAAAGTTTGGAATACATCATTACCCAAATAAAGCTTAGATATCATTGTTGGTCAGATGCATGATAGGGTTAATATGACCTTGCCCTTGCCACGGTACCAAGACTGCATGAGGTTTTTGGTGTTCAAAGGGTTCCATCTTTCCTTTTCTTTTCATGTTTGGTTGTTAAACTTGTTTGCGTGCTGATTTAAGTTTTGCTGAGATAAGTATTTATAAAGAAAGTTCATTGTTTTTATAAAATTGGTAAATTAAAATTTTATCCCTTAAGTTTGTTAATAAATAAAATTACATCTCAAGTTTTAAAAATATACCATTCTCCTCAATTACTTTCATATATAAATTACATATGCATCATATGTGCTAATAGACATTAAAAATACAACATAATCAAGTTAAATTATGATATAACATAACACATTTATCACGTGATGTAAGAAATGCTTACTAAGTTAGTTGCATGTCACATTTACACATTTAAGTTTTTTTTAACAAAAGGCCAAAGAAAATAAACACATGTTAATTTGAGATATAGTTGTATTTATGATAAATCTGAGGATGTAGTTGTAATTTATGAAAAAAAATAAATTGAAGAAAGCTTTTTGCAATAATTATATGAATGGAATAGGTCGAGATCACACACTCTTGCCACTGATAGAATCCAAAGCCGAAAATGATGTTGGTAAATTTTCTCCATATAATATTAAATATAAATATATTTATTAAACATACGTGATATCCTTTTCTATGTATGTACTCTATAAATTAAGCCATATGTGGACCTTTCGTAGCAACTTATGTTATTACAATGTTAGGAATTTAAAAGAAAAGTGATAAGGAGAAGTCATGAGCAGTATGAAACACCTATGTGGGTAGCCTATTGCCACTTTCCCGTCAAAATGAATATATATATATATATATATATATATATATATATATATATATATATATATTGTAATACGATTTTTTTTATGGAAGCGATATTAGGTACAAGTAGTTGATTACGCTCAAACTAATACGCGGTTTTTGTGTATAGCTGAGGTGTCGATCCCACGAGGAAAAACAATCTAAGTGATTAAACCCGAATCCATTGTGCAGAGAACTCAGGATCCAAACTCAATTTGAGTCACCATATCAAAGGTTAGTCAAACCTAAGAAAGAGACTAAACTGATTGACATTTTCGAAAATTTGAAAAAAGTGGAAATAAACATTCCTTTATTAGATGCAATTAAACAAATTCCTTCTTATGCTAAGTTTTTAAAAGATTGTTGCATTAACAAAAGGAAGTTTCAGGAACATGAGACAATAGCCTTGACTGAAGAGGTAAGTGTTGTGCTCTTAAGAAAATTACCACCAAAACTAAAGATCCGGGTAGTTTTACCATTCCTTGCAGGCTGGGTGACCAGCTATTCGAGCATGCACTATTGGATCTAGGAGCAAGTGTCAATCTGCTACCATATAGTGTATTCGATACACTAGGTTTGGGGGAGTGATAAAAGCCATAAAATGCATTATAATTGTACTTATTTGTTAGCACTTTAGGGTTGATTTAGGTCTTAATTGCATTTTTATTCATTAACAACTCTAAAGTGGTATTTTTGGAGCATTAACTTATTTCGGTGCATTTTTCAGGTATCTTGAGTTAAAAGAGATGGAAGAGCTATAATCATTTTAAACACGAAGCTCCATTGAACACTCAAGTGAAAGAATGGTCGCAGAAGAGCCAATATGAAGAGAAACTAAGAAAGGTGTTTTCACTAAGTTGCTGGAGTTGCCATACAAATCAACCATCTTTACAAATTAAACTGTATTGATGTAGGAAGAACCAGGAAGTGTGCCATATATGCTTAGAAAGATCTGGAAGTCTACTTTCTAAAAGATTTTACAGTTCATTAAAATAATTTCTCTAAAGACAGTTATAGCGATTTTAGCGGACAGAGGTCAGACCTCCTGAATCAGCGCGCACACTCCGAGTTAGACCCTAATTAGGTCTTTAATGACTTGTTCAAACCCTAAAACACCCTTAGGCCTTGTACACTATAAATAGACCACTTAGGGTTTGTAATTAGACATTCAAAAAGCTGGAGAACTCAAGAGAGCAGCAACTTCACTTCCATTGGGCAACCATGTGCCCAATGGCTAACTAATTTCCAAGCAAGGAGAAGGGATGAATCCCTAGGTGTAGTTGTTTCTATTTCCCTTATTTGATTCAGTTGTAATAGAGCTTTAACGTTCAAACATTGCTATGATTTACTTTTTAATCTAATTATAAGATTTCATCTAATCCGGTGATTGTAACTTTCTTTCTTGATATAAATTCAGTCATGCTTTCTTTATGTCAAGATTACTTGGGTATGATTGAGTCTGGTAGATCTAGCCTTTAGGTTTGTCCATTACTGCAATATTGTCATTAAAAGATATATTGTCATTTCTTGATAAACTTATAGGATAGATCATGTGTTCATGAATCAAAAATAAAAAGTATCTCATAACAATCAAATTAGGGTTTATACATGTGCGTCAATTAAATATTTGTCGATTGCCTGTTTGGGATGTGAAACTTGCAATCGAGATAAAAACAACTGAATCAAGTTAGGATTAGAGCAAAGAACCTAGGGAGGATTCCCGGATCCTTGTTGCTCCTTTATTATATTTCACAATCTATTTTACACAATTGTTTCACTATCAAATTCAGATTCTCTATTTAATTTAATTATATCGTCTCACATTAAAGTTTACATCTTTCTTTATAGTTAATTTGTCTCCCTGTGGAATCGACACCCCAAAGCCGTACTACAACACCGCGTTACTATTTTGGGCGTAATCAGGGAGCTTCAACCAACCTCCATCACTTTGCAATTCGCTGACAGAAGCATCAAACGACCAAGAGGTATTCTCGAGGATGTTTTGGTAAGAGTAGGTAAATTTATTTTACCTACTGATTTTATTGTCTTAGATATGGAAGAATGTCATATGCCATTGCCACTCCCTATCATCTTAGGAAGACCATCTATGATCACTACTGACACAAATATTAGTGTAAAAATAGGCATTGTCACTATGAAAGTAAATGATGAGGAGATGGAATTCAAAATATTTAATACATTAAAATCAACCAAAAATGATAATGAATATTCTAATGTAAGCTTAATGCAAGGTGTTGTTGAGAAAGTTTCTCAGAACCATCACACTGCTCCATTGGAGACCATCCCTAACCATGATGACACAAGATTGGACACACCAAAGCCTTCAAGTAAATATAATCCTCGAGTTGAAAATCCTGAACTTACTAATACTACGTTTTCCTATTTTATTAACCAGGCACCAAAATTAGAGATGCAGCGGCTATCAAGGGCACTTGAACAACCTGAGGTGGGCTCTAAGTGCTCCCTTCAAAGAGAGTAGCACTATAGCAAGAGAGCGCTTGAGATGTTCCACCGTTGACAATCGTGTAGCTCAAGCGCCTCTACAAAGGTTAGTGGTATTAAGGCCACTACTAGTACGGTATGGTTGTATCGTTGTTAATTTTTCTCATTATTGTTTCATTATTTTAGCCTTTTTATATTTTTAAATTCCCAGCACTTTCAGCCTTGCACTCGAGCGCACTCTCGCCCTATGCTACATAGTGCGCGAGCGCACCACACCACACACTTGCGCATAAGTGCGATCGAGCGCACTCAGGACAGAGAGTCCCGTGATGGATTTAAACATTTCACACTCTGCCCTCACTCACTCACACTCTCTTTCTTAACTCACTTGCTCTCTCCCTCACTCACTAGCTCTCTCCCTCACTCACTTGCTCTCTCACTCACCTACCACTCTCAACCTCTCACCACTGGCACTCCACCATGGTAACCACCCTACCACCATCACCACCCTACTATAGTCACCACATCTCCTTCCCCACACCACCGTCCAGTACCACTACAGACCAGGTATTCATACAAACTTTTAAACATTTCATTATGCGCACCACACCACACACTTACGCATAAGTGCGATCGAGCACAATTCATAATGTGCTCGAGCACACTCGAGACAGAGAGTCCCGTGATGGATTTAAATATTTCACGCTCTACCCTCACTTACTCGCACTTTCTTCCTCAACTTACTTGCTCTCTCCCTCCCTCACCTACCACTCTCAACCTCTCACCACCGGCACTCCACCACAGTAATCACCCTACCACCATCACCACCCTACTGTCACCACCACATCTCCTTCCCCACACCACAATCCAGTACCACTTCACACTAAGTATTCATACAAATTTTTACCCTTACTTCCTTTTATCTCCCATTTTCGGATTTTTTGCATATATTTATTATTTCTAGCAAATTAAATTATTACCTTTCTTCTATTCTTATGCTATTTGAGCTGTATTATATCTTTTTTGCAGTGGGTCGAACGAATTTTAGCCAAGAAAGAAACCCTAGCTTAGTTTCACACGCACACAACATGTTCGATCAAAATCCTCAAACAAGCTTCAGTAAGTGCGCTTAAGCGCAAGGCTCTATGATCGAGCGCAAGATCCCCAGGGTGATCGATCGCACAGAGTTGTGATCGAGTGCAACTTGGACAGAAGCTAGCACCAGAATGCCTAAACAAATGGCCTCCACTTCCCATGCTTCGAGCAGCCGTGCCCAGTCATCTCGGCCAAGGTTTGAGCAAAGAGAGCTATTATTCGAGACCACATTCAATATCGATGAGGACTTCAAGCACATAGACGTCACTCAATGGGCAGTCCAAGCATTTCTGCATCAGGGACTAAAGAGGTTGTTCAAACTAATTTGCTGGACCGCCTACTCTCAGCTCATAATACAGTTCTATGAGAGCCTGTCTTTTGACTGCAGCAGGCCGGGAGTCTTGACTTCTTCAGTCTAAGGCATATCTCTAGAGGTCACCAGTACCAATATCGTTGTTGCTCTTCACTATTGTGATGAGTCACCTCCAGAGGACACTGATATTGAGGAGCAGAGGGAGTCTTTTGCCTTGTCCACGATCGTCGAGGACATGTGCGTTGGCCAGTATATGGATAGGCACAACAACACGATAAGCTGATCAAAGTTGCCTCCACGGCTCTGGCTCGTAGACTCCATCCTCCAATGCAATGTGTGCCTATTGGGGTATAAGACACAGAGGAGAGACTAGTTTCTACAGATATTATATGCCTTCCACAGAAGCCACTGGTACTCTATCCTAGCTGTCATTTAGAGTTAGCTGCATAAATTCTGGGATCATGTTCATGGCCGCCAGACCACCATGGCCAATGCATAGGGGCTCCCGTTCCCATTCTTACTATCATACATCCTTAAGAAGAAAGGGATTAAGGGGACCTCCAGTGACGGACCAGTGCGAGAGCATCCTTTCTTTGGGAAGGCTCAGTGGACACAGAGCCAGTCACACATGCCTCGAGAAATCCCAGCACCTACACCTGTAACTGAAAGGGTTAAGGAGGATCATATGGAGACGAAGACCCCTGCAGTTAGCCCAGTGCGAGAGGAGGACCATCCGAACATGGGACACACTGAGTCCTAGTACTTTCTCGCTGAGTTATCTTCCTTTCGAAGTAAGGTCTCTGCAGCTACATCGTTAGTGCACCAGTGCATAGATGGTTTGGAGGCACGGTTTACACAACAGGAGGTGATGCTACAGGCCATCCTCAATCGCCTACCTCCTGCACCCAGTACCTCTTCGACTGCACCATAGATGACCAGCAGTAAGAGGATACCCCATCTGGCTGAAGATGTAAAACTTAGCACTTATGGGAGGCACCCCACAACATATCCTTTTCATTTTAGTATTTTCTTTTATTAGTATTTATGTTGTTTATTATCCATAATTCTTGTTTTTCGGCACAACATTAGTTTTTCTTTTCCAGGAACACAGTGTGTGCATCTAGTTCAAGTTTGGGGGCGTGCTACGAGCCATGCCAGCAGTATAGTTCTCTATCTCCCAGGCCAGATCTTTCCATGTCACACACACATTGGGGACAATGTGTATATTAAGTTTGGGGGTAAAGGGAAACACATGCATACACTAAGTCCCAGTTTTTGTTTTTTATTTTTGAAAAGATAAACGCATGTCATTTTGTGTAAGAAAATTTTTTTTGGTTGATGAAAAAAAAATATTATGATAGAACTTCATCAATTAGCTTAAAATCTAAAACATATAATCTAATGATAAAAGATTTAAAAAGTCTTAATTACTTACCTCAAGGCATTTAGGAATTCACAAAGTTTGATCTAAATCTAAAACTAGCACATTAGCACATAATAGTGTGAGGTATGACATATTATCTCTATATATATGTTTCCATCTCCTAACTATAATCGGATAACTTGTTAGATAAACACTTTGGCATAGAAAAATAAAGAAAAATGTCCACCATGCAAAAAGAGAGAATAAAATACTCCTAATGATCATTAAATAAAATTTCCATTGAGTAACTGGACCTCTTGCCTCAGTAAGCAGTGAGTGTTCACGTCAAAAGGTGGGAATTAAGCATTTAATGATCATAAAAAAAATTTCACTGAGTAACTGGACCTCTTGCCTTAGTAAGCAGTGAGTGTTCACGTCAAAAGGTGGGGATTTGGCAAGGAAGCATTAAGACTTGTTAGTTCCATAGCCTTTTTGACTCGAGTTAGTAAGTCCTTATGGGTGTCTTTACACCTAATGCCCTAAGAGCCATTGGCTAAACACTCGCTACAAGGTTCAATTAGAAAGCTTAATGGAACTCAACTTGGCAAAAAGCTTATGATAAAAGAAAAAGAAAAGAAAGAAAACTATGCCACTTGTGTTCATTCTGATAGGAAGTTCGATGAATGTTAAGACGCTGAAACACTATACAGTAGAGATATTTGGAAGCTTCATCTTTTTTGTGCTAATCCACCACACACTAAGTCAAACTTGTGATGCCTTAAACCAACATTGTGTATGTAATTAGAATTTTAAACTCGTTTCATTATAAAGATGTGTTTATATTTTAAGCCTACTCATGAACTAATATCATAGTTTTGTGTACAACCCAAAATTTTTAGAAATCATGAATGATAAGTTTATCTTTAAATTTTATTTCTCAATTAGTTTTTTTTTTTTGTTCTATATTGCTAAGGGACTAGCAATATGTAAGTTTCGGGGTGTGATAGGCACTTAAATATTCATATTTAAGCCCCTTAATTTACATTTTTTAAGATCTTTATGTGCATATTCTATTATGTTTTACTTCATTTTGTGTTTTCTGTGTTTGTGATAGGCTTGTGAAGAAAAGAAAGCATCTTGAAGCCTTAAAGGGAGAAAGTTGAAGAATATAGAAGAAGCTAGTACGATCGAGCGCACAAGTACTCGTGCGCACAAGAAGAAGGCTGGAGCGCAAGGTTGCACTCGAGCGCACAAGCAAGCGATCGAGTGCATGCGTATGGGCGTGAACAGTAAAAAGCAGCAACACCTGTTTTGGAAAGAACTCTTCATATCTTGCTTGTAAAACACAGAAAACACATCCTTCTTTTTATCTTTTGCTTTGGCTTGAAGTTATAAGCTTTGGAGAGGAATTGACGACTCGTCTCCACAGTATTCTTTGGGTTTTATTTTTTAGTTTTAGTTTATGTTATGATGATATTTATCATAGACAACATGTGTGACTAACTCTTTATAGGGCTCGATTGAAGCCCTAATTATGTTTTCCCATATATATATATATATATATATATATATATATTCATTGATTGTCTTTGCAATTAGCCATGTTATGATACTTAACTTGATTAATTCCTGTGTTTATTTAAATTCCTCATATGTGTGTGTCTGATCAACATATGCATGTGGTATGGATTAGTTAGTTAGATCAATTTGGATGACCAAGTCCTTGGTCTGACAATAGTAACAAAAGATATCTACGCCGGATTCTTGGGTTAATCAACATGGAAAATCGGGAGTATACTCCATACCCTAGGTCCTGTCTGGTTGTCGATTTCCACAGGTCCTATGCTCTCTTAAGGAACAACTCAATAGATAACATACTGAATCCTTTAAGGAAGAAAAAAGTTAGAGTAGATACCATGCCTATCTCGTTGCTTAGGGAAATTCATAGCCTAAGGAGTAGATATCATACCCTCAGGTTGATAACCATTAGGTATTCATAGTAAGGCTCAAGCATTGGCACATTACTTATTGGGAAAGTACGATTAGTGGTGGATATCAAAGCCCTATGTTCTTATTATTATTAATTCACACTCAACAGTTATTTCTATCTTCTTATATTGAGAAACTAATTCTAAGTTGAAATTCACCAATCCCTGTGGAGATGATCTCGCACTTGCACACTATGCTACTATTGACCTTGTGCACTTGCAAGTAAAACTGTACGATTATTTTCTTATTTATTTAGGTAGATAAATGCACAAAAATTACACAATCCAAATGGCATTCTACAAAAAGCATAAGTACCAAAAAGACAAGTAAAGGTGGTTTTATCTTGGTTTTCTAATGCAATTTCAATTTGATAATAACTAGAATAACCATCCAAGAAACAATAGAAATGATGACCAGCAACATGCTCAAGAATTTGATCAATAAAAGAGAGGGGAAAATGGTCTTTCCTGGTGGCAGCATTCATTTTTCTGTAATCAATGCACATCCACCACCCAGTCACAAGTTTCGTAGAGACTAACTCTCCAAGGTCATTCTTCACCACAGTAACAGCTGACTTTTTAGGAACAGCCTATGTAGGACTTACCCATTTACTATCAGCAATAGGATATATGATTTCTGCATCTAATAGTTTCAACACTTCATTCTTCACCACTTCTTTCCTAGTGGGATTAAGCCTACGTTGGGGGTCTCTACGAGGGCTAGTTCCTTCCTCCAAATTAATTCTATGGGAACAAATTAAAGGGCTAACACCTTTTATGTCAGCCATGGTCCACCTAGTGTAGATTTATGTTCTCTTAACAAATTTAACAATTGATCACATTGCACATCACTAAGTTCGGAAGAAATAATGACTGGAAAGGTATCACCTGGGCCTAAAAAGGCATGTTTGAGTCCCTTGTGTAGTATAGCTAAGTTAAGCGTTGATGTCTCGTCGGAAGAGGGTTTGAGTGCCTCCCTTTCTTTTGGCAACTCCTTAAAGCATGGTTGCCATGACTTCTTCATAAATCCCTGTGACTTATTAAAAACATCAACAACATTAATGGCATGGGGATAAATGGAAGAATCATCAAAATCAAAATTATTAAGAAGGAATTTCAAAGAGTTAAAATTATCCTTGATGTACTAATTCTCCATAATAAGCTTGTTGATCATGTAAGTGTCAAAACACTCATCCTCCTCATGTGGCTGCCTTGAGACTCGAAAAACATTCACCTCTAGAGTCATATTTCCAAATGATAATGTCATTAGGCCATTCCTACAATTAATGAAGACATTGGCGGTGGCTAGGAATGGTCTTTCAAGTATCAAAGGAGTTTTTGACTCCATATTCACAATAGACACGGTACCTAAAACCAAAAAGTCAACTGGATAATAGAATTTGTCAATTTGTAATAAAACATCTTCCACAATACCTCTTGGTTTTCTTACTGATCGAATCCGCTAGTTAAAGTACCACGGAGGTCGGTTTGATCTCACCTAGACCGAGTTATAAGTAGATAGAGTATGGCATGAGGTTCACACTAGCCCCCAAATCTAGCAATGCTTGGCCACAAGATTTGTTCCCAATTTGACAAGCCACCGTTGGATAGCCCAGATTTTTATATTTGGGCGGTGTAGTGCTATCAATCACTGCACGTGCTTGCTCCGTTAAGTATGTTGTTTTCTTCACATTGTGCCTCCTCTTAAGTGTACATAGATCTTTGATGACTTTAGCATAGTTGGGAACCTGTTTTATAACATGAAGAAGAGGGAGGTTAATTTTAACATGCTAAAGTTGTTCAAGAATCTCACCTTTCAATGCTGAATTTCTCTCCTTAGGTTTAAGGAGTGCTTGAGGGAAAGGCAATGGTAAAGAATTATTATGGGCATCTTGTTCCTTGGGGGCTTCATCCTTGTTGCTCACGGTGTTAGGAATCAAGTTTGATGGTAGAGTGGGCCCATCAATTTTCTTACTGCTGCGAGTAATCATGGCATTAACCTCTTTAACATTGCTGTTGAATAGTCAAGAAACTAGTCAATCGGGTGATTTAACTCTTTATCACATTGTGTTCCTCTTTGATCCCTTGTTGATCCTCAAGCAACCGTTGATTTATTTTGCCCTGCTCTTCCACACTCTTAGCATGTACCTGTAAGAATGACTTAAACATATCTTCCAAAGGTAAAGATTATTTTGATGCATTAGATGAGGTTGCTTCCGGTTTCCATTGGGTACTAAAGTGGGGATGAGGTTGTATATCAGATCTCCAATGGGTGCTAGATTAGCAGGAGGTTGTATATCGGATTTCCAATTGAAATTAGGGTGATTCTTCCAACCTGGATTGTAGGTGTTATAGTAGGGTGAGTATGGTTTCCTAAAGGGTATACCCAAGGCATTACACTCTACCTTCATCTCAAAATAAGCTGAACAATCCTTAGGTACATGATCTACCCAATTAAACATAAAACAAGGTTCATGAGACTCTACCCTAGCAACTGGTTTGGGGGCTCTAGCATCCTCGGTTTTTAATACTTCAATTTCTTTAGTTAGGGCCTCTAAACGGGCTTTAAGGCTATCATCTTCTTTAAGTTGATAAATCCCAGTAGGTTGAGTTCTCCTAGTACTTTCCATGGCATTTGGTCTTGTCCAAGTGTGGGCTTTTTCTGATAGGTCATCTAGGAAATCTATAGCTTGCTCAAGATTTTTTTGAAGAAAATCCCCATTACACATCATTTCTATGAATTGCCTTTCCCTATTTAGGAGTCCATCATAGAAATAACTAACCACCCGCCAACTCTCATACCCATGGTGTGGACAAGAATTCAAAAGGTCTTTAAAATGTTCCCAAACTTGATATAAGGTTTTACTTTCCTTTTGTGCAAAGTTTGAGATTTGTCTCTTGAGGTTATTGGTCTTATGGGTTGGGAAATGCTTTTGGAAGAAGGCTTGGGTCATCTCATCCCAACTACCTATAGACCTAGGCCTTAACGAGTAAAGCCAAACCGTGGCCTTTTTTTAAGTGAAAAAGGGAAAAACTGAAGCTTGACGGTGTATACCATTTCAGCCCTATTTTAAAAAGTTGCTACTACTTCCTCAAATTCCCTAATATAGACATAGGGGTTTTCATTCTCAAATCCATGGAAGGTTGGTAGTAATTGGATCATGCCCGGGTTAAACTCAAGTTGTTGAACATTAGGGGGGAACATGATACAAGATGGTGTGGCCGTTCGGCTAGGATGCAAATAGTCCTTAAGTGTCCTAGCAACATTCTCATTGTGATTGTCGGCCACGTTAACAAAATCTTCTAAATTCTCACTTGGGTGTGCACTATGGTTTGCTCTAGGCAAGGTTTCACTAACGGACACAGAAGGAGAGGATAACTCTATTTCGGGTCTTTTAATGAATCTACCTCGCGAATCTCTTGGTCTAAGCATACACCAAAGGAATTAGAGGGTAAATAAATAAAACAAAAAAAATTAGAAAATCAAAACAGGGAGCAAAGAACAATATTACCATCTTATCTCAAAGTTGACAATCTTCCTTGTTGATTAAGCGCGTTTCTCCGGCAACAGCGCCAAAATTTGATTATGCTCAAACTAATACGCGGTTTTTGTGTATAGCTGAGGTGTCAATCCCACGGAAAAGCTATCTACAAGGGAAAGTGTTAACTTTAACACGAACAATAAAATTTGAATAAGAGAATCTGAGTTTTGATAATGAAATAATGTGAAAGAGTTGTGTAAATATAATGAAGAATATAATAGGGAAATAACAAGGTTCCGGGAATCCTTCCTAAGTTCGTTGCCTTATTCCAATCTTGATTCATTTGCTTTTATCTCGATTGCTAGTTTCACATCCCAAACAAGCAATCTGTAAATATTCAATCACAGTACATTAATACTCTAATGTAATTGCTACAAATCACTTATTAATTTCGATTCAAGCACACATGACCTATCTTGTAGATTTATCAAGAAACGACAATATATTTCAATAACAATATCACAGTAATGGACAAAACTAAAAGATAAATCTACCAGAATCAATCACATCTAAACAACTTGACATAAGAAGAGCTCCTCTAGACTTATATGGAGGAGAATGATGCAATCACCGGATTAAGAGAAATTCTTAGAGAAGAAGAACATAAATTGCAACTGTCACATGAACCTAAATTCTTCTTGTTTAATCAAAGAGTAAATCATAACAATGTTTAACAATACAACTGAACCAAGAATGGAAATAAGAACAACTACACCTAGGGATTCATCCCTTTACCTTGCTTGGAGATTAGTTGGTCATGGGGCTCATGCTTGAACACCGTAATGGAGAAGAATGTGGCAGCTTTCTTAAGTTTTCCCCCGCCTTCTTATCAAACCCTAAGTGATCTATTTATAATACAAAAGGTTTAAGGGTATTTTTAGGTTTAAACTATCATTAAAACCCTAATTATAAAACAGGGTATCACGCATGCGCCGCAGTGCCACCTTTTAACTGACTTTCTGTGGTGCTGGAGGCTGCGGCTCAGACTGGCCAGGCCGCGGCTAGGCCTTTGATCCTGGTCTTGTGGAGGCTTCTGGAGGCCGCGGCTCAGCTTTTCCAGGCCGCGGCGCACAACCTCCAGCTTTTATCCGAGAAGTTGATGGTTCTGGTGGGCGAGGCTTGAGGTTCTGGGCCGCAACATGGAACACTAAAAACTTGGTTTCTCTTCATTTTGTCTTTCCGCAACTATGCCTTCACTCTGATACGCATGGAATCTTCGTGCTTTAAGCAACGATAACTTTTCCATCTCTTTTAGACTCAAAGTACCTGAAAATGCACCGAAATAGATCAATGATCTAAGAATGACACTTTAGAATTGTTAAGGCATAAATGTGTAATTCTACCCTAGATCAACCCTAAAATGCTAACAAATAAGTACTATTAAGATGCACTTTACGACTCTCATCAGTAGTGCAATGATTGATTTTATTACAATCTTATTTTCCATATATAAGCACACAATATTACTACAATCCACTTAAAATGAGAGAAATAATCGATATATAAATCACAAATCAGACAAATAAGTCGCATATCATAATAATCAAATTAACCTGAAACCTTATAGTCACATGTTCATGATAATATTTTTATGAAAGTTGCTAGTTTCCTATTAAAATTAAAAAGTTGATTCATGATATGATCTCAATTGGTGAATTTTTAACGAAATTACAAGCGTTTAATAGCACACTATGAGAATCATACCACATTACTAAAAATTGAACTGCTAAGAATTAGATTGATTAAATTCAAAACCATTAAAAATATAAAGTGCAACTTGCTAACACTTTAGGGAGTTACGTACGATACAATTAATTTATACTATGATATCCCATGGTCAGTCATTTTTTTTTCTTCAATTGAAGCGATGTTATATATAGACTATAATCAGAGTATAATGATTTGATGATAATACAAACTCACAATTCGATCATATAGCTCACATATGAGCCTACAATACTATCATATTACCCACTTAAAATGAAAATATACACTACAAGAATATAATACAATTAGCAACAAAATTTTAGTATAATTTTTTCTTGCTGCTATACAACTAAGTTATTTAGGATTAACCTTTTTTATGTGCTATAGATTTTAACCTGTAGTAGCTACTAATTTTAACTTATTACAACATCATTATTCTTATTGCTATAAAAATATTAATTTAAATAATAAAGAACAACTCCATGCAAATGTCCTAAAAATACATCAAATGTCCGCATTCATCTGTGTCATGCTCGTGGTCCTCGTGGAAGCGATAGAAATGACTCATGCCTCTTTTCCAATGGGTGTCTTGATCTTGGCAGGCCACTTAATGATGTCTTGATTTGCTAATTCCATCAAGAGATCGGTCCTTAAGGTATTGATGGGAGTGTAGGACTCAAATCCCTAAGGAACTCCTAATTTTTCACCCCTTATGTGACCATTTTGGCTTCTTTTCTTTTGATCACTTTAGGCTTGTGCTCTTTGGGCTCTTTCATTTTCCTGCTTATCAGGGTTTCTCTCTCCTTTTGTGGAAGGCTTAGGCTTCCTCCACGATTATAAACTCATCTGCTTTGGCAAGAAAGGTTGGCATTATGTGTAATGGGTTCTTGAAGAGGTAATGGTTGAAGTCAGAGGCCTTTAGACCATTGATGAAGGCCATGACTATTATTTTTTGATCTAGGTCTATTACTTGCACCATGACAGAGGTGAATCGTTAGATGTAGTCATGAAGGGTCTTCTCCACATGCTAAGTTAAGCTCAAAAAGCTTTCAGGGGTTCTTTTGGGACCTCAACTACTAAAGAAATGTGTGGAAAACAACTAAGTAACTTCGTCGAACGAGTTTCTTGATCTGGAAAGCAACATGTATAACCATGTTCTTCTTGTCTCTCGAAGTATTATAGGGAATGCACGACACATCACTCTGAGTGGCTGTGGAGGAACATTAGAGACTTAAAAGTCTCTAAGTGTTCTATGAGATATATCTTTTCCATGTAAGGTTCTATGTTAGGCATCTTGAAATTTGAAGGCATCTTCTCGTTCATGAGCTTCTAGAAAAAAAGGTTACCTCTAGGTCTGATCTCATTAAGGATGTTCCCCCGAATGGCTTTTATGGCGAGCCTGATGTGTTCATTCATTTATTTTGGCAACTTATACACTTCGAACTTGTCATGTTCTTGCCTAGAGGGGTGAGAGTTTGAGACAGACTCGTTATCTTGGACCAAGCTTCGGGGGCTTCGTCGACTCAGTTCTCATTTCTCCTGAAGATGTCCTCTGCTTTTGTCTCGTGTATATGGCTTATGTCTCCTACCTAAACTTACTTCCTCGAGTAAGACGTCCAAGTTTTGAGGTACTACTTCAGTAGTACTTCGAGTAACGTTGAAGGTTCGAATTAGAGACTGATGGCACCTGGTTATGTCTGTTTGAGCTGGCCAAGTCATGTGATGAGCTCTTCAAGTCATCATTGGAGAATAATGTATTCGACTCTGCTGATAGGGGCGTCCAAATCCATCTCGCGGGCTTATAGTAGGACTACTTGGTTCGAATGCGAGCCAAACTACTGATTGGGTGGGGCCCATTCCTCGTTTACCTTGGACTGATTGTTACTTCCTAAGGCATGATGAGGGTTTTACCCTTCCATCAATGGTGGCGGTTGTGGTAGCTCATATGGGTTGACCCCGGAGGATTTTTAAATAGTATTTCGTGTAGGATTTTTCTTAGGCAACATCTTTCAACAAATAAGATTTATTAATGTTCCCATGGACGGAAACAATTCTGTTGATGCCAAAAATAGGTCGGGTCTGCCCGAGTCGGATATAATCGATTACTGGAGTTGGGTTTGGTTTGGTCCACATGGAGGTACATTTGATTCAGGTAGATCTGGTATGAATTGGATCCAAGAGATCTAAAAAGGAAGCCAACTTGGAGTGTTTTACTCTAGGAGGGACCCTTTGATACTTAAGTAAGAGTAGTAGGTAGGGAAAGCAAAATAATGAAAAGAGGTTACGAATGTAGTAAAAGGGCCCTTATTTATAGGATTTACGTACGATCAAGATTACCATTGACAAGTGTCACCCTCTGGTAAAAGGTTATATTTAACCTACATCAGTATTGACCTTTTTCTATCCTATAGATTTTAACTTGTAATAGCTACTGACTTTAACTTATTGCAGCATCGTTATTCTTGATACCATAAAAAGATTAATTTGAAAAATAAAGAACATCTAACTATTGAAAATACATTTGCATAAATACTTGTATGGAAATTATATCAAACTATCTCAGCTTTAGGATGAACTCCAATAGTAGGCAGTTGAGTTAAGAATCTACAAAATGTACTTACCCTAAAATAATCCTCCATCTACATTGTGAAAAAGTTCCAAAAGTTATCCTCTTATTCTGAGAGAAGAAACTGATGCCTACGTTAGGAATCACTCAGAGAGTTCATTCTTGTAACTGTTAATTGGGTAGCACCCAAATGCCTCACTTCCTAAGTGAGTTGTCGCCTACGATGACTTTGTTTGGTATATACTTTAAGTGCAACTTAAAGCAGAAAGGAAAAACCGACACATGCTTAACAAGGATATTTTTTTTTGTTTAAGTTCCATTTAAAGCATGTACCAAACAACGTCGATAAAAATCAACTATACATAGGCCAACTATACACTTAATTTATTGTAGTATTATTTTATTTTAGCTGCTATAGCCATTAACCTATTGCAGCATCATAATTCTTGCTATAGGACAAAAGCGTGGATCATCCAATGAAAAATTTGCATACACAACCTTTTAGGATCGAATCAAATAGAGGGATTCAATCCTACCGAAGCATAAGAGAAATTAGGAGACCTACCTATTTTCATGCTTTGGTTGCTTTTCCTCTCTTTCCTCATCTTTCACCGTTATTAGAGGGTTTGAAAGAGCTTCACACACGTTATGCATGACATATACAATTGAACCCACCTTGCTTGGCCCAGTATGGCCCAAGGAAAGTATAAATATCCTCAAAGCAACCAGGCCCACTCACTAAGCTCAAGATTCCGTTTTCCCAGAGAAAGCTGCTATTGCAATCAAAGCCCACGTATAATTTTTGAAAGAGATTCTCCTAAGTTATTAATGACGTGCTCAGGAGAAACTCAACTCAAGCCCAAGGCTAGAAAATCCAAGGCAGCAAGTTGGAAAATTTCTTATTGTCTTTCTCTTGAATTAAAATTGGCTAGTTTTGCAACTTTATTCTGCCTGTTCCCATATCTTTTGGTCCTTGTTGCCCACATGTCCTTTGTCAAGTCAAGAAAAGAGGGGACATGTATGGGTGTCCTCCGTTCCATCATCCGAAACAATTCACTAATCATAAATAAAAAAATTATCTGTTATAGTATTTTTTTTAAAGTTAATTTATTACTACTTAGATTCATAGAGATGTCTTTAAAAGTGTTACAATTGAGAAACAAATTTGAAACTTTAAATCTCTAGCTACCAAGATAAAGATATTGCTTCCCGTGTATTTTCCTTTTCAAGTTTCCTTGATCATGAATTATCTTAGAAAGATTAAAGTAAATAAATGGATTACATAAAAAAGTATATAAATAAATAGATCCCATAAATAGACGGAAGAGTCTAACATCATTAGATATATCGATCCCACAACTTCAGATCTTGCTAAAGGTTAATGAATTTCGCATCTCACTAAAGTTGTACTAGAGTAGCAGAGATAATAAATTAAAAGGGCAGAAGAATTTCATTAAAATATAAAGGAGCAAAAGACACATGTCATAATACATGTGAAATTAAAGAGACACTTCAGTCTCCAGCCACACTTGCTATTTGAAACACTTAAGTCTCATATCAGCGGCATGGCTTGTTATTTAAAGTAGTAAATAACAAAATAATAATTTAATTGGTCGATTATGCCCATATATCACCCAAAGGAAACATTATCAGACATATCAGTTTGCAGTTGGGTAAAGATGTGGAGGCAACCGGGGCTCAGCCCAAGCAATCAGTGGCTTAGCAAGAAAGAGTTCATTTTCTGATTCACTGAGATCAACAAAAGAAGGACTCCCTGGTGGAGTACTCCATTTAAACCCTTGAAGAAGCCTCGCCAACAACATGGTTGTCATGCAAGTCCCTAGAGCAGCGGCAATGCAACCACGCCTTCCCGTGCTGAATGATATAAAGCGTAAGTCATGCTCTGTCAGCGTCACTTTTGAGCATTCGTTCAAATGCTGCTCTGGCTTGAACTTCAGTGGTTCGTCCCAAATTTTAGGGTTTCGGCCAAGTCCGACACGACTCGAGCACGTGGTTGCCTTTTGGGATGAAGTAGCCTGCGACGGTGCTGTCTGTTAAGGCCACGTGTGGAACGTTGAAGGGGGCAACTGGATGAAGGCGAAAACCTTCTCTAATGCATGCTTTTATGTAGTTGAGTTGAGGAATATCAGATTCTTGGACTATTCTCTCCTTCCCGACCACCCGGTCTAGTTCCTCTACGGCTTTAAGAACGATTTCGGGTTGATTTATCATCTCTGCTAGTATCCATTCCACTGCATTTGAGGGATTATCTACTGCAGCCATCATAATTTCCTGCAATTTATCCCTTTGGTTAAAAATATATGTGATTTCAATTGGTACAAATTTTATAATGAAAAACTATTTGTTTTTACATGTTATATTCTACATAGTGTGCTTAAAACAAGTAGGGTATATCCATATTCTCTTATGCTACTTTTTTATTTGTGTTGTACAAAATTTTTAAGGAATTTCTCTATAAAAAAAATTATATATTACAAATATTTTCAATTATTGATAGAGAATGAAAAAATTATAATTTTCTCGTTATATCATCAACGGTTATAAGTGCTTATTGCTCATAAATATCTCATGTGCTTAGAATTCTTGACAAAGGTTTTCTAAAATTTATGTGTTTTTTTTTTTTTTTTCAGTTCTTCCATGGAATGATTGTCAATTAATTTGATGTTATGTAGTGTAGGACTAGTTTTCATGATTAGTTATAAACGATTTTCATGTAGTGATATTACTTATAAAAGAGGTGACAAATTAAATGCAAAATATAAACTAATATTTTTGTAAGGAAGAGAATAAGAAACTAACAGAAAGTCAAATAAAATACTCTCACCCTAGATTGAGCTTTGATCTCTTCTGGCGTCAACAAAGGCTTTCCATTTGTATCATTCAATGTGATAAGAACATCAAGGAAATCTTGAACCTCTTTCTTTCTACCATTTTCATCGTTAGAGTTGCGATTCCTCCATTGTTGGATTCTTTCATTAATAATAGGGTCATGATACTTTTCAATAGTCCTGCTAGCCTCTTTCACAATCTTTTCATGGCCATCCAAATCAAGCCCTATCAACCCAGGAAAGTAATCAGAGATACAGAAGGCATAGAGGTAACCTAACGCAGTGAACAGAGCTTCAACATGCTCTATCTCACGGAAACTAGGGCCTCCGTCGGGCATCGGCTCCCAAAAATATCTCTTGTTAAACATCAACCTCCTAATCAAATTCCCACTGTAATACCTCGTTGCGATTCTCATATCCACGCTTTTCAAGTTCTTGTACTGGTTATAGATATACGTGACCAGATTGTCAGCTTCCTCGACCCTTTTATCGTGGAGCTATTTGTGTCTAGCCGGGCAAATTATCTCTGACGTCAATACCCTTCTCATTTTCTTCCATTGATCCCCATAGGGTGATATAACAGCGGTTATGAAACCGCAGCTATATGTGTGCGCCGCAAAAGAAACTGGTCTCGATGCAAAAACTGTATCTTGGTTTTTAAAGATTTCTCTAGCGATTTTCGGACATGAAATTGGAATTACATGGGTGTTTCCTAGACGAATACAGGCTATATCGGTGTTCATTTCCTTCATAAGGTGGTGAATCCATCGGAACACGGGCTTTTGTTGGAGCATTTCTGGGACACTGCCAATGATAGGCCATGGAACTGGACCTGGAGGGAGTGGGGGTTGTTTGGTAGTGGATTTCTTTTGAGTGAATTTTTGTGGAGATTTGAGTTTTTTGATTATTGCTATCAAAACTATGACACTTAGAGCTTGAATTGTGGTGAAGGAAATGGCCAAAATGGGAGATGACCATTTTGTGTGCCCTAGAGGGTTCACTAATGTTAGGGTACTCATGTTTTGCAGAAAGAAGGAAAGAAGAAGAAGAAAGGTTTACTTGGCCAGTATGCACGTATGCTTCCTATTTATAGATTGTATTTGTCTACATAATAACTTAATTAAATGCTTCCTCCAGCCAACTGCCACTCATTTATATGCTCGTGGATTGCATGGAAAACTCGTTGCCAATATTACAATATCAGTACTTTACACGTGATAAATACTGCCAAATTGACCAGTGGTCATATTCAATTGTTACTAATTTAACAATTTGGCTTTCTCTTGCCTATTTGTCTTTTACTGAAATGTTTACGGCTGAGATGATAAATTCTCTATAACCTGTGGTAAGGGATAAATTCAAACACATTCTTTAAATATATTGAATTCACGACCATCATGTAAACTTTTAGTGGTGAAAGAAAAAATTATAATTATATTATTTTTCTCTCTCTCATCGCATTGTATTATTTCATTAAAAATATGGAGCAAAAGATAAAGTGATATGTTATAATACAACTTAATTGAAAGAATTTTAAAAGATCTTTTGAGTCTCTCCAACAAAGAGCCAAATTGTTTGTTAAATATATTTTTATCTCTAATGTTTTTATTTTTTTAAAAATAATATTTATGATATCTAAAATGACTTTGATCATCATAAAAATAATACTCAATTAAAATTTTGATTTTTAAAATAAATTTATTTTGAATAGCTTAATAGTAAAAATTAGTGTTTTGAGTGAATAATAGGTTTTAAAAATGTTTTGTATGTCAGTGTCATTTTAATAAATTTGAAAATAGTGCAGTGCAATTTGTCTAAAAATTTATTAATTTTCTAAAATTGTCGGAAAAAAAAAGGCAAATAATTCTTTAGATCTTATTTCTTATTTGAGGGAAAAAATATTTAAAAGACCAAATTTCAATCAAATTAGCCTTAATTATCAAAAGAACCGTGTTATACTTTCTCTAAATCACAACCGAATAGGTTATTTCTACTTCTTTTTTTTATCATTAAAACAACAAATTAATTAAATACTTAACTAATAATGGAAATTAGAATAAAGATACACAACAAAAAAAAACTAACGAAGGAAACTGTTTTGACACCAGGACTATTCCTCCGATATAATTAAGGCATATGAATTAATTAGGCGGCTTAATATAATTTGGTAGGTAGATAGATCCTTACCTACTTGCCAACCTCGTTTTAAACATATATTTAATCATTATAGAAAGTATTCTTATACATAAATTTAAATATTTCAAAATTTCAAATTTCCAAAAAGTAAAAAAAGAAACCTTTCTATAGTTCAAAATGGAGAAAATAAAAAACCTTTCGGCACTTTCCAATGCCATTTTACGCTCAAAATTATATGGTTAAAAAACTACCGGCATATTCTAATTCAAAAACTGAATATCTTTACCGCACTATTTAGCGCCATTATATTTGTTTGACTGACAACAATTTTTATATTGTGACACTTATAATCACTGCACATCATTTATCTTTCTTTTTTATATACATAATTATTATATATCAAAACCTAAAATCTCAATTCAATAATCCTCTTGCGAGACATGTATAATCATTCAAGAAACCAAGACAAAAATTAAAACATATAATAATATTCATTGCAAATATTTTTATATAGTAATTTTAAAGTTACCATTACAAAAGTTATAAATACTTTCTTCTTAACAAAGCATAGTTCAACAATGAAACAAAGTTTAATTAGATAATAACGTATTTGAGTACATAATAGAATAGATAGTACAATGAAGGAGTACGTTGCACACTTGGTTACAATGATATATTGTAGTGTTTATATGGTGTTCAAGCTTTTCAAAACAAATTATACCTTGCATCTACAATGAAGAAATAGTTTCATGGGTGTTTTTTTAACTAGAAAAAGAAATTTATTAATAATTTGAGAAAATTCAAAAGTACAATCTCTGAAAGTGATAACCACAAAGGTGCAAGCATAAAAATCCCCAAAACAATTTTTTTTATATAGTAATATTTATTGCAAATATTACTATATAGTAATTTTAAAGTTACCATTACAAAAGTCCTAAATACTTTCTACTTAACAAAGCACGGTTCAACATTTGAAACATAGTCTAATTAGATAATAAAGCATATCAGTACATAATAGAATAGATAGTACAATAAAAGAGCATGTTGCACGCTTGGTTACAATGATATATTGTGGTCTTCATTTGGTGTTCAAGCTTTTCAAAACAAATTGTACTCTGCATCTGCATTAAAGAAATAGTTTCATGGGTGCTTTTTTTAACTAGAAAAAAAAATTTATCTGATGCTTAGATGGCAACAATAGTTTCGACAATTTTGATTTAAAGTTGAGCATATAAAAGAGGAAAATTATTTACCTTATGCTTTAACCAGAGAAATAGTTTATATGATACAGGAACCTATGAAGCCATACAAATTCAAGAAATAGAATATGCTCTTGTTGAAAAAGCTGGTTGAGGATTGTCTCAACCAATAAAAGAAAAATGTCATATTATCACTCATAGATGAAGTAGAGACAAGATCCCAAAAAGTCATGATAGCACAAATAAAGTAGTTAATAAAAAAACTCTCCTCTTTATCTTAACTCCTCTATAACATGTAAAGTTGCAAAAATGGTTGAAATATTTATTAAGATAATATTATTAAAAGAATGCAAAAAGAGCCAAAATTAGACCTAGTACAACAAACACTTCATAATTTGACAAACAATTTGAGCATACAGATGAATCCCACTGTTAACTCGAAAACATGGGAGAAAATTGAAGAATATGTTGAGAAAAAGGGAGTAACAATACTTTATTATTATTCTGAAAAATTAACCCATGATAAAGTGTGGTTCATATACCAAAGAGAAGGTATTCTTAAAAATGTGTATGATTTCATGCATGAAGACATTAAAGAAAAAATAATAGCAACTAATCCTACTTCTTTAAATGAATGGATCAAAATTTATAATAATCTTCATGAAGAAGTAATTTTAGAACCTAGAGTATATCAAATGACAAAAGAGGGAAACAATTGGTTCAAACAAGCACCAACAAGCCCTGCCTGTACAACAACATGGCTCTTTGAATTGGGTCTCATAAAAAGCATACAATTTTGGGGAGAAAATATTAAAACAATGTTCAAATTATTTTCAAACATCATAAAAAGTTCTCTGCAATGGGAATATGAGCATCATAAGAAAGCCAAATTTGTCGTGGAAATATTCAACACTCCACTAGAATGGGGTAAAGGTATGGCTTTTATTCTAAGTTTCCACATTTTTAAACTACATAGAAGAATTCTTTATCTAGTGACGCATAGGAGAAGACCCTTAGAAGACGGAGAAAAAGGAAAATATATTATCCATAAACTAAAAGCAAAAGCCATTGTTGAACAATATGGTCTCTTAGAACCAAAAACACAGACTGAATGGAAGATATATGTCATTATCAGTAGGATTATTTTCCAAAAAAGAATAAAAATAAAATACCTCCATAATAAAGCTGCAGCAAATGAGTATTAATTCAGTCATGAATATGAAAATTGACATGACAGAAGACTGTATATTGTAGCCAGAAGGATTATATAAATTGTGGAAGGGATGTGCAAACATAGAAATGAAGAATGAATTTTCCAATTAGTACTAGGAGAATCTTACAGATGAAGAATGGCACAGCATCGAAAACATGGTGGAAGATTAAAGATGCGGAAAAAGAACTGCCAACACAAAAGCAAACTACAAAAGATCATATAGCCACTGTCCTGAAAAGTAAAAGTTTATTATCTTATTAGTTTTTAAAAATAGAAGGTCACATGGTGTCTGTAAAGTATTGTCATGTTTTCTAAATAATTATCCTTGCACTACTGTAGCATAGGACAGAGAGCCTTATCTTTTATTGTAATGTATTTCAATTTTGAAGTTGAAGTCTGTTTTTTCCTATAAAAGGGCATGGTTTGCATCTTGTAAGGCATTCTATTTCAAAGAAAGCCAAGTGAGTCTAGAATGAGAAAGAGTCTACAAAATTTTTTCTAAATTCATTCTAGTCCGAAGGGAGTAAAGTTTGAAAGTCTATCTAGCATATCTGTGTGAGTGTAATCCTTATATGAAGAAAAAGAAGTCTTTTATTATAACTATCTTGATCCAAATTGTAGTTGTTTGCTACCGTTGATTTTGAATCTATACCCAATATTTTCGTAAGTGTTTAAACCTAGAAGCAATAAGGTTCTATGAAATCGTCTACAAACTTTAAATCTTTGTTACTTGTTGGTGTTGTTATGATTTGAAGAAGCCATAAGGATGTTAAAAGGTAGGAGTTAAGAGGAGAAGTAATAGTGTTAAGATGGCTACTAGGCGAGGTAGGAAAGAAGGTCTATAGTTATATCACAACAGACGAAGCTAAGTGGACCATAGCCAACACGTATAACACTTAGATTAACTTTTATTTTGTATTATGACTATCTACACTTTATGCAAAGTAGATAAGTAAGTTTTGAAGCATAGGAGATATTTAATAATGAAGTAATCTAAAAATATTTTAAAAAATCCTTCTTGATTAGTATTGTCTCCTTAAAATATATTACAAGAGCCTCATAATAGTTCTATTTTCATTATATTTCTTTTCTTGTGTTCCACTAGTTGGTATCAGAGCCTTAGGTTAGTTCCTTGGTAAATAATAATAATAAAAAAAACTAAATAGTGTATGACTAATCCAAATCTAGAAGGTTTTAATTACTTCTATACTTTAGATAAGTTTGTTATTGAAAGAATTCTAGAAACTCTTTGAAAGGATATTTAATTTAGAGAACTATTAAAAGATTTGTATAGATTAAAAAGAAGGTTGGCTGTAGAAAAAAGAAACTTGGGACATAACCCTTTAGATCCTAAGCTAGCAAATCTCATAGATAGTGGGAAGAACATCTTCATGCGATAATCCAAAAAAAAAAAAGACATCGATTATCTTGATGCCTTGGTAAAGCAAAAAATTAGAGAATACCATTTATATAATTAAGTCAAGGGGAAATAAACGTCAAAAATCAAATATCTGGCCATAGAATATCTCTTCTATTTGAAATAATTAACATTGCATTGTTTCAAGTTAGGATTGCCAAATTTAGTTACTTATTATAATCTGTCTAAATATAGTAAGCTAAAAACTATAAGGACCTTATAGTAAAAAAAAGGTGTCCTTGTTAGCAAAAAAGAATCACCACGTAACTATAATTTTGAAAACTATATAGTACTAAATTAAAAAAGAATAGTTCTCAATAACTAAAATAGAACTAAATTTAAAGGTTAAGGGCTTGATTGAAAAAATTGAAAGGTTAATAACCAAATCATAATTAAGACTTTGCAAAACATAGGACATATTTGGGTAACAGTTTCCTAATTTCAGCTTTCGAAATGAAAACAGTTGAAATGATCATTATGGAAAGTATTCCTATTTTAACAAAAAAAAAAAAAAAACAGTGAAATGTTATTTGAATAATCTTATTTTAAAAACTGTTTTGAAAATAAAAAATTATTTAGATACATCTTATTTTAATTTTAAATAACAGATGCAACAAAAAGCTTAACTTACTAAAACAGTAAACATGGACCATTTGAGCTAAGCAGTAGACTTAAGAAAACTTACCAGAGAAGTCGTGATTGGTGGAGTGATGGCAACAGGTTTAGACCAAAGAGGAGGAAGAATGAGTGACGATCGTGAGAGAGAGGGAAGAAGGAGAGCAAAAAGTCGCGATATGTGAGAGAAGACAAAGAAGAGAGAAGAGAAAAGAAGAAAGAGAAGGAAGGAGAAGAAGAGAGAATCGAGAGAGAAGAGAGGGTGGGTCACAAAGAAGAGAAAAGATGGTGTATTTTAGAAAATTAGTCATGAAAATAGCCAATTGGGGTTTTCTAAAAGTAGTGTTTGAAAAGAGTTTTACAAAATTAGGTTTGAAATTGGGTTACCCAAACATGCTTTTAATTTTTGGAAACAATTTTTTAGTTTTTAAAAATAGAAAACTCTTTTTTGAAAAGAGAAGCCAAACATGCCTCTGCATTGCATATGCATCACAGGGATTGATATTTGCATTTGGTAAGTAAAGTAGGTGGTTACCTGCCTAACTCGAAATGCAACATTCTTCTACGTACATGTGATTATGAAATGCATGAAGAATTTAGGACCATCGTTTTGAAAGAACAAAATGGTTAATCATGAAATTAAAAATTATCAAATTATATTTAAAATAAAACAGTAAACTAAAGATAAGATGAAAAAAAGGTCTCAAGTATCAATTTATATGATCACAAAAAAATCAACTAATACATTATATATTTATCGAAATCGCAATCTATGTTGTTTCATCTAATTGATTAGTTTGCTTTGTCTTTTCATATAATATTTCAATGCCTAATACTACCAAGTGCCAAGAATCACAATATATGGAGTAATTATTTAATTAACTTCAAACTATTTATAAAATATATATAATTATATTATCTATAAATATGTCATAATCAAATAAAAATTATAAAAGAAAAATAATATGAAATCAACTAATAAACCATCATTAAATAAAGTCAAATATTACTTAAAAGATTAATCATAAATACACCCCTATATGGTTTAGCACCGTTCTAGAAAGATGTATTGTAAAAAGAAATTTATATCAATCAACCCTTTATGATTTCCACCACAAATCCAAGGGTTATGGTGTCAACTTTAACATGAAATACATATGATTTTTTTTTTAAAAACAAAATCATATAAATAGTTGACTAAATTTCAAAACTTTAAAAAATTGTTGAGTAGACGTGCACATTATGAATAATTTGTATTCTCTACAGTATCGAGCTTAGAAACATTTATCACGTGAAATACCTTTTCATAAAGGAAAAAATAAAATTGTCATCAACAACTAATGTAGCAAATTACAACTAACAAAATCCGAAAACTGAGAAGTTTTTGCCTACAAAGGTAAGTGGCCCCGCAATTTTTTTTTTTTCTAAATTTTTAAGTTAAAAAAAAAATCCCTAGATAATGTTTGACAAACTCTACTCTGTTTGTTCTTAAAAAGCATTTTAGATCTAGTATAAAAATTATATTTTTCGTATTTCAAGGCTTGAATTGGGAATAATTATGAACTAAGAATGACAAAGTAATTTATTTAGTGATTGTTTTTGTTGGGATTTTATCTCTAAAATCCACCAACTCAAATTTTAGTCAAAAACACAACCACAACAATTAAATAGGTAAATAAAATAAAGAGAAAGAACACTAAGAATTAATGTGGTTCTGCAACCTCTTTGCCTACATCCACCAACAAACCAACTACTTTATTAATCTTCAATTACAACTTTAGGAAGAGCAAAGTTGTCAAACTCTCACCCCAAAGTCTCAAAACAACAAAAGTTTTTAACCTAACTCTAGTTGTAAGTGTCATCTCTACTTGACAACCCAAAACTCTAATACACCTAAAGCTCTCATCCTAGCTCTAGTAGTAAACTCATCTAGTTTACAATGTATATGTGAATTACTAATGTGTCTCAAACCTTCTCTGGGACCCCTTTTTATATAGATGAGATTTCCCTAATACTAATAGGAAAAGAACAACAATAAAGAAAACAACTTCTACTACTACTAGGATAATCAATATCCAATAGGAAACTACTACTACTCCTATTAGAACAAACAACTATAAAATAGGAAACTACTTTTCCCAAACCAATTAGAAGTCCTCTTTGTGGGAAATTGAGCCAAAATCCCAACAAATCTCCACCTTGGCTTATATTCTCCACCTCATCATCAAATTTAACTTTCTTCTTTGGTTGGTGTAATCTCTCCTTTTGATCTTCCCATATCATCCGCTTACTCTTCGAAGCAATCATCCTTTCATTCAACACGTGCAAGCTTTCTTTTTTCACAGTAACTGTCATCACAACCTTTGAAGCATCAAGAACTTGCATCTCATCATCCTCATTAGCCTTTCCATTATCACTCTGCTTCATTCTACTCAACTCTTCCAATTCCTTCATCATGGCCTTGTTTTGCAATTATGTGTATTCCTCTTCCTTGTTGTAGATGCACTCCTTATTTGAAAAATCTAAAGACTTGGATCTTGATCTTTTCTCCACCTAACTTGAAATGCTCCACTCGCTCACTCTGTATTCTCTTGATATAATCACGAATAATTCTTCAACCTCGAACACACTTGACCTCTTCAACTTTATCTAAACTTCCTTGCCAACCATTAACATCGCGACTTCTTCTTCTGATGGAAAGCACTTCGTCTTTGTCAACATACTACTCAACAAATTAGTGATAATGGAATTGAAAAAGCTAATATTTATCATACTTTCTTCCATCTTCAATGCATCAAATAGCTCAATATTAATCATGCATATTTTTTTTATTTTTACCATCAGAACCATAGCTCTGATACCATTTGTTGGGACTTTACCTCTAAAATCTACTTACTCAAATTTTAGGCAAAAATACAACCACAAAAATAAAATAGGCAAATAAAATAAAGACCAAGAACACTAAGAATTAATGTGGTTTTGCAACCTCTTTACCTACAACCACCAAGACCAACTTCTTTATTAATCTTCAATTATAACTTTAGGATGAGTGAAGTTGTCAAACTCTCACCCCAAAGTCTCAATACAACAAAAGCTTTTAACCTATCTCTAGTTGTAAGTGCCATCTCTACTTGACAACCCAAAACCCCAGTACATCCAAAGCTTTCATCCTAGCTCTAGTAGTAAATCCCTCTAGTTTACAATGTATATGAGAATTACGAGTGTGCCTCAAACCTTCTCTAGGATCCCATTTATATAGAGGAGATTTTCCTAATACTAATAGGAAAAGAACAACAATAAAGAAAACAACTTTTACTACTAATAAGACAAGCAATATCCAGTAGGAAACTACTACCAATCCTATTAGAACAAACAACTATAAAATAGGAAACCACTTTTCCCAAACCAATTAGAAGTCCTCTTTGTGGGGAATTGAGCCAAAATCCCAACAGTTTTTTGTTTTTTATTTAGTTAAAAAATATGAGTTTTGTTTTTTGTGAGTCATGAGTTTGGTAGAATTGATGAGCATAGATAGTTAATTGCTACCTCATATGTTATAAAATAATTTCGATCAAAGTGAATTAGAATAACAATAACATCACCTATAGGCTACAAAACGGATAAAAAAAATATTACCTTGGGGGCAATCCCCCCAACCCCCAAAAAAGAGGATCTTCGGGTCAAATCAAAGAAAGTTTGGCCCCCTCGAAAAAACTTCTCAAGATTTGCCACTAGGTCCATGAAAGATACATGACACAATACTTCATCTTATCATTAAATGATATGAGAAAAGAGAAAAATATATATATTTTATTTTTATTTAAGAGTGAGATAGACCATTGTGCCAGGTATCTTTAATGGATTTAGGCTAGATAGGAATTTTTCTTGAAAACTTAACTCCAATTTGTCAATCCAGTCAGTTGTACTCAATTTGTTTTAGCAAATTTGTTTGACAAAATTGGAGTACTTGCACAAACTCCTTATTGATAAAAAAAAAAAAAAAAAAAACAACAACAACAACATAATTTATCCTAGTTATATATTTTTTGATAAATATATATTTTTGGTAGTAAATTTGTCGTGTTAGTGTTAAAAGTAAAAATATTGATTTGAAATGAACAACTTTAACACCAAAATTATGTGTTTTACCATCAGAAATACAAATTTTACTAAAAAAAAAAAATGTGTTTTACCACAAAATATATAGGTAAAACAATTTTCTTATTTTTAAACAAGACATTCTAGTAATCACAAGGTAATCATCACTCATTCTTTATCTCTCTCATCTCTAATGTGAGTGATGTTTGATTTGTCTTTGGTCTCTTGTGTGATCACAAATGATTCTATTAAATAAACTAGGTGACATATCCTTTATTATCATGTGATTTACATATTATTAATACATAACAAAATATAAAATAATTATTACATCAGATGAACAGGACGAATTTCAATCACATAGGTGAGAAGAAAATAATATTGTCCTATAAATGATAAAATCATTTTATTTTCACTTGATTTGAGTTTCAAAATTGTTAAGACAACGAAATCTTAAATATTGAGGTTGTCTAAAAATCACATTGAACAAGTCAAAGGACAATAATTGTTTGTAAGCTATTATTATCCAACTATCACATCACACACGACCGCTTGTAGGAAGCTTAAGTCATATTCTCAACTTTTTATTTTTATTTTAAAATTAAAATGTGATTAAGAAAAATAACTAATTAATAACAACAAATTTTCTTTTAAAAAATTTCTTAAATTTGAATCTACCATCAAACAATGACTATGGGTCTCTTATGCAAATGCAAGAACCAACGTGAAAAATTATAAATTGAACACTTTAATTGATTATTCGTTTGATAATGTTCATGAGAATCATAATTTTCTTAAAAATTAAAACGCTCATAAAACATGAGATTCAATCTTCCACCAAATAATTAGTGAAAAATATCAATTCTAACATTTTCAATGTAAATTTTTGTTTTGATATCAAAATTATTTTAAAGAATTTTTCTCTTAAAAATATTTTCGAAAACATATTTATTTTTTAACAAAAATAATGTTTTGATGTATTTTAAGATTATTTTGTTCATTTAATGAAATAATTTTTTATTCTGTTTTTTAAATTAAAGTGTTAAGTTATTATAAAATGATAGAAATATGAAACTATTTCATCGAATTAAAATTCATTTTCTAAAAAAAAAAAACAGTTTATAATTTATAATTATTAAATAACTCAAATGATAAATGTTGTAGGAAAAAATCCACTCTTCAATTAGAAGATGACAGCACCTCCAACGACAAAATGATCATTTCGTCAACCAGGAGTAAAATGGTAAAAACCTTCCCAAGGGCATAAGGGTTAAAACCATGCTAAAACTATAGAGATCTTAAGTCTCCATCTATTCTCCAATCGATGATTCAGATCGTTCGCATTAATAATGATACTCTCTCCACCTCTCCACTACATGAAGGAGGGATGATTATAATAATTAGGTGAGGAAATCACTTCTCTAAACTCTCTAAATATAGTTATCTCTTCTTAAGCTGTATATTAACTTGAGCATTGCAGTGTTTGCTCAGAGACAAACTCCGAACCCTCACTTAGAGCTCCAAGTTTTCTTAGCACATACTTAAGTACTTACCCTCTAGAGAGACAACAATCAAAGAGAAAGACCTTAACCTCTCTACGCGTCAAATGCTACCCTTCGAGTACTTACCATTTGGAAGGAAAGATGGACGCCTTAACCACCCTAGTCCATCACGCCTTTGTGCCTCCAATACTGCTAAACTAAAAAAGGCACGTCTTGGAAGGAAGAATAAGAAAGGATGGATGCTATGAATCGGGATAAAGAGCATGATCCCAAAGGGTGACAACAAAAAATCCCATGAGAGGTTAGCAGGGATCAACAGAGGTCCAAGATTATAAGTCAAGAACAATCCTAGGAACACCTTTGTCTCCCAAAGATAAGAAAAACGAGAGGAGCAGTAGGGAGTGCCATATTGTGCTCAAGCCAAGGAAGGGAGTCACTTGTTTGGCCTCCCTTTTCTTGCTACCAAACTTGTAACGCTAACCATTCAATTAACTAACTCTTAGTGTAATGAGTACCTTGAGGTAGGGATGAAAATTTTACTCGCACCTGTCATGTACCCGCAAAAATCCAACATTGACGGGAAAGGTTTGGAGGCCTTTTTTTCCCTAACGAGTCGGGTGTGGGTGAAAACTTAAAATACCTATTGGTAACAAGAACGAGTTCGGTGATAGTGGTATCTGACTTGATGGGTACCCATATATTACTGTATATATTTATACTTAATTTTTAGTTAAAATTTTATCATTAAATACATATGTATGTGTGTGTGTATATATATATTTAGGGGAGAGTATACCCATATATTCTCTTATATCATTAGGGGAGAGTATTGTTTTATTTGCCTTAGCTTAGATATTTTATGATTTTTGGCATGTGATTGTTGGACATGTGAAAAATAATGACTACTTTTCTTATTTTGTCTAAATAATTCTTTTATTTTTATATTAAATAAAATGGGTACGAATTACCTGACGGGTACCCATTCCCCTAATGAGGATGGGGATGGAGGAAGGGTATGTATACACACCGAGTATGGGATGGGTACGTGACTAAAAATTCATGGGTGCGGGTGGCAAGGGAGGGGTACCCAGTCCAAACTCGCCACGTTTCCATCCCTATCTTGAGGCCCCACTAGGAACCGAGAAGTAACAAGACCTCCATCTCACAAAAGGATCCTCCCACTCCCACTTGGGCCTTAACAGATGCAACTTTGAATCAATATAAGGAGAAGATCGCCTTCTAGTCCTAGAGGATAGGGATGACACCAACAAGAGTCAAGAGTCCTCAATGGGATGAAACACTGAGAGGCATCAAAGCTCTTCGTTAGACAACACTAAATGGAGAAGGCTTAGTATATTCGAAAGAGGGTGAATATAGGAGGGTCAACTAAGCACGTAATCAATGGTTTGAAGGCACAAGGAGTAGACCTCCAATATTTCTCTCTCTGCTCCTTACTATCACATGGAACAAAAGATGGATGAGAAAAAGAAAGTCCAAAGATTTTAGTCTGGAAGCTTCATTAGGAAGAAAAGACGGTCTCGCTCTAAAGGAGCTTGACATCGATCATAAGCCTCTCTTAGTCTAAGAGATCTAGGATAAGCCTATCCTTAGAAGTTTCGAGGTGTTGACACTCGAATAAGTATGACGGCTCCCCTGAACCTGTTGGATCACCTAGTAAGCTTCAAGGCCTTAGTACTCCTCAACAATGTCTTAAATACTACTTAATATCAAGCTCTCTTACTCCCTCTAAAAGGGATAGATCACATTTGGTACACAAGATTGACACCATGCCCTATCGATCCATTGAAGTAATTGGACCACAAAGGTTGCCCGTCACTTTAACAGCAATAAGAAAACGAGCAAGTCTCTTACCTTTTCCTGTAGCTTGAGGTAAGGGAAACCTCTAAGGCTTCCCTAGCTTCTATAACAAGGCCTCAAAGGTGAAGGACATGACTCCATCCTCTTGGACAACACCAATGTCAAGTTTCAAGCCCTTTGACCAAGCGTCTAGCCAAGATCCAATCAAAGTTTCTCTAAAGAGCCGACAAGTGTCAATATAGTGATCACTTAGATGAAGATGGATATGAAAAAAGTGTAGAGTGCTTGACTGTTGAAGAATGTGTTAATAGTATGCCCTACAAGCCAATAACATTTGATGTTAATTCATATTATTTAATACAATCTTATTCAAATTATTATCATTATTAATGGCAAGTTTTATTTATCATGAATATTTTTTAAATTATATTATCATGATTAAGTTCAAAGAGGAAGAGCAACTCGAAAGCTTTATTCTTAAATTTTTCTGGTCGTAGGATACTAATTGGACGATATTATTCCGATTAGATTGGTACATACTATCTTTGCTTATTTAAGAGGGTAACTGATCTCAGTGTCACTTGTGTAAGAGACTAAAAGAAGTATATGGGTGCTCATTAGAGAATGAGTTCACTGAGCATGACTCGACTTAAGAATACTTACATAGAGTTTTACTTGCATGTCAATAGGTAGTTCTTACGTTACAGTTGTGTATGTGATACTTAGACTTAAAGCACCATGGTTATCTTGTATGCGACTTATTATTCTTTGATACTATTTAATATAGTTCTATTCATTGATCATTAATTAGTAGTAATTAGATGTACTGGATTTCATATGGAGGTGGGTGAGTATACAATACTGGATCTATCACTCTTAAGTAAAAAGAGAGAATGTCCCATGTGACCTACAAAGATATAACTCGAGAAGTTTTTTGGCCAACCGAAATATGCTAAAGTACAATACTAAAAGGTCATATAAGCCAGACGTAGTATATGATCCAAACCTCTCCAACACAATTTTCAAGGGCCTAGGAAAAATAACATGTCCCCCATGAACATAGGTTTATGCCTTCGACTAGAAATCAAGAGAAACTCAAAGAAAAACTATAGTGTCGAAAGCTTGGGTGGATATCGCCGTAATAGCTTGAAGTTAAAACTACAACATGGACTAAACCCAAAGAACCGTTGATAGACAACATATGAAGAAAAGCCACTGCAAGAAAGGCCATTTTGGTCCCTTGGTGAGCTCATTGCCAACAAGGTTGTGTTGGCTAGCAACATTACCACACCCATTGACCAGCTCCATCGGGCTACCCAATCTCTAATTAAGTTAAGACATCTCTAAAACTTAGACATCCATGCTCTAGTGGTGAGTCTTAACAAATATATTAGAAACTTCATATGTTATGGCTTAACACCTAATTGAAGTCTCCGAAGGCTAAGTTAGGTCATGTTAAAGAGCACCAACAGATGGTCATGAAGGTGATATGAGATCTATATTACATCGTAGAAAGACTTAGCAAAAAGAGGACAAAGAAAAAGCCATCTAGAAGGCTGGCTAGCCACCTCAGTAAGGGTTCCATCTAGAAGGTCCTATGTTGAAAGTCAGAAAACTCCAATACAGTTAGTATAAGCTCTAGACATTAAGGGTGTGTTTAGTAGGAGAGAAAGGTCGAATGATAGAAAAGTAAGAGAAAAGAAAAGTATATGGAAAGAGAAGTGTTTTCCTTCATGTGTTTAGTATAAAATATTGAAAACTAAGTGGAAATAAAATAGTTTTCTCTTACTTTTATTTAGCACAGTGGAGATGTGATAGGAAAGAAAATGCAAATAATAGCTTTTTTACAAGTATACCCTTTATACTGTTACTACTGTTCAAAATTACTTAAAATAAAAAAGTGGTGCACAAAATAGGTGATCAAACCTAGGTTGTGTTAGATTCGGTCTAGGATTTACTTTCTTTTCCAAGCTTCCCCACTGGTTCAGTATCTTCTTTTAAAAAAAATATTTTAATTTTTTTACCATTAAAAATTACTAAAATAATACTTTTTGTAAAATTTTATTTTAAAAAGCTTAGATTATTTAATTTCACATATTTATGCACATAGTTTCATTATTATATTAGTATAAATATTATTTTACATAATATAATATTAAAAGATAGAGTTTTCCATTTTTTTTAGGATAAAAATTCCTCATCCGATTGAACAAAATTATCAAAATAAAATATGAAGAAAGGTACCAGATGACTAATTCTCCTCTATTTTCCAATCAAATAAATTTTCATTTGAACATGTAAAAGATACATCATACATAGCCAAGAAAAAATGACTTCACTAGAGATGTCAGATAAATTTATAAAACTCCAATTTTCATTCTAATTTTTCATTCTCTAATCCTCCCAATTTGGGAGGATTATGATTTGTACATGGAAGAGAAAAACACTAATCCTTTTAGTTTTCTCATCTCTCCCTTTTCTCTCATACTAAACAAGAGAAAAGTTAATTTCATACACTCTTTCTTCATCTCACTTTTCTCTCCTACTAAACGCACCCTAAGTGAAGGGAATGTCAAGTAAGAAGGCCTAACTTGAAGGAAGGTTGAAAAGCCCTAAGTCCTCAAAACATAAGGTTTAAAGAGAAGGAATCAGAAGCTGGACAATCCTCTCCGACATGGAGTAGCTGGTACGACAACAACTGTCGAGACATCAAAGAGTCAGGGCCCAAAGGATTCCTTATCCTCGCACTAATAAAACATAAAGGCTTGCCATGAAGGCCTCCTTTGAAGACTTTAGTTTTTTGCAACTTCCCAGGGTAGCCTCCAACGATGGCCTCCTCTCAAGACCAACTCATGGTCCCCTTGCTAAAGTAACCTCCACCAAGACAGAGACACCTTCCTTCGATGTCTCTACCAAACTCCAAAAAAATAACCAAGTAAATCCCATACAAGGCATAGAGCCCTAGAAAGATACTCCCATGACTTCCTAACAGGATTAGAATCACCTTATTCAAAGTTAAGGGAAAAGAGTTATGCAAGTTCAAAGTTGTAGACATTACATGTCAAAGGACCAAGAGTCTGACGAACAAATGAGCCCGGGCAAGCTAGTCAGCTTAGCGTGCTCCTCTTCCTCTTGTTCTCCAACCCGATGGCTCTATGCTGATTTTTGAACATCTCTCAACTCTTTACGCCATATCTCAAGCTACACTTGGAATTTTTGCGTGTGGTCAAGTCTATAGGAAAGTAGACTCCTATAAATTTAGAACGGTACCAAGACCACCCCTATTGGAGTTCGAATGAAGACTCTTTGGCTTTCTGAAGTTGGAGAAAAAGAATTGGAAGGATATGTCGGCCAACATATTGTCGTTTCAAGAGACCTGGTGGCGACTAGCTAGCTGGGCGATATCCTTCTTCCCCCAACCTCTAGTTGATGGTTTTGTGTTTATTTTTGGATGCCTCTTCACTCTTTTAGCCACAAATTGGTCTACAGTTGAAATTTTTGCATGAGGTCAAGCTTATGTTCATGTAGACTTCCATACCTTTCTAATGGTCCCCAGACTAACCTCATAGTGTTTCGAAAAAATTACTATGGCCCCTCGTAGACAAAGGATCACGATGAGGATCCAGACAATCAATTTTTTTTGGGGATCTGTTTTCGCCTCCAAACTCCGTTTTGGTCCGTTCTTGAACCAAAATCGCTAAAAGATCAAGATTGGAGCACTCAAGACCAAGACTACTTCCTTTAGCTTCAAGTGGCTCAAGGAAGTTGGGGGTTTCTGTTGTGGGTTAAAAATTCACTTTCCAATCACAAGGTGACACATGGCACATCTTGGGGCAAAACAATCATTTTACCAACCAACAATAAAATGGTAAAAATCCTTCCAAGGGCATAAGGGTAATAATTATAGTAACTCTATGGAGTGATCTCGACCCTCTATTTATTCTCTAATCAACGATCTACATTGTTTGCTTTTGTGACTCTATCTCCACCTCTCCACTATATAAAGGAGGGCAGATTATTACGATCACGCAGGGTAATCACTTGTTTAAGCTCTTTAGCTACAATTATTTCTTTTTAAGCTATATACTGACTTGATCATCGAGAGTGTATGTCCGAATACAAACTCTAGATCCTCACTTAGAGCTCCATGTTTTCTTAGCAAGCACTTGAGCACTTAGCCTCTAAAGAGACACAGAACAAAGAGCAAGGCATGAACCTCTTTAGTTGCAAAAACATTATCCCTCTTTGTGACTTGATCATATTTTGAACATCAATAATACCCAAACAATTAAAAACTTAATTCCCAAAAGAATTAGTTCTTAAAAATTCAAACTCTTGATAGTCAAGTGCAAACACATGCTATTAAAAGTGACATCATTCATTTTTAGTTTTAGTTGCTCGATTGAAACCATGTGTTTTTTATGGGCAATATGCATTCACTAAAAGTGGGTCCCTAGCTCACCTGTTTTTTCACCATTGACCACAAGCTGAAGAACTATATATTTATTTGGAGGGGATCTCTACTGCCCACTTGTCCCCCGGTATCTCTCTATCTCCTCCGTGACAGTGAAAGACGAACCTCTCTTGGCAAACAATTAGTAAACTTACAGATTCACAAATCGAAAACAAATTCACTAAGCCAAGCCCGTAACCCAACCACAAATAAAATGGGGATACCTTTTTTCATCAATCAACTATTTAACGCATATATGCGTAAATAGTTGTATAGATATATATACAGTTATAACTGTTTATAACTGAAACCGTCGAATCCATTGCCCTCCCATCAAAGCCTCCCCGCGCTCTGTTAATTTGAACAACGTTCCATTGAGGCGTTAGCATCGTATTCTTTAATTCTTTATTTTTTTTTGCCCTTTTTGATCAATCGTTCCATGGAGGGAGCGGCTATCAATAAGGGAACGCGACCATTGATTTCTGGTTCGTTGCCGGACTTTGAATCCCGACCGTTGCAGTCCCCGAAGCTGGGGTTTGTGAGCTTACCGGTCCCTAATGCGATTAATTTGGATTATAGCGGCAAAAATTTGGGGTTAATAGGGGTTTATAATGCGAGATTAAGCTCTTTGCAACCAATCAAAGCTATGGAGAAGTCAACCGCTTCCTTAACGACTGATTGTGCCGCTATTTCTGGTACTTCTCTTTCTCTTTCAATTTCGTGTTCTTCATGTTTGACAATTTGTGAGTTCAAATTATGTTGATTTTTTTTTTTAAAAAAAAAATTATGTTTGTTCTTATTTAGGAGAAAATTATTTACCATTTTTAGCCTATAAATATATCATTAGTGTTACTTTTTTTTGAACTTGCTGGAAATGAAAATGCATTGAAAATTGCTAACCAAATGAATCATGTGATAACGATTTGTGTCAGCTCTAACCGTTGTAAATAGCTCTTTTTGCTTTACTTGCATTGGATCTTCTTCTCTCTTCTTTTTTCTTTTTTTTTTTTTTAATTTTCAATTTTTATTTTTGGTCACTCCATATCGTCCATGTTATATACTTGACCTTTCATGAACTAATGTTTAGTCCTGTTCATTGCTTTGTGATTTGATCGAGAGAATTGTGCTTGTTTGAAAACCAAATTAAGCTCTACAAATTTGAATTTCAGCATTTGTTTTCTTGAGTGCCTTTTATAAGGCACAATGAGGAGTGGTGCCAGGAATTCATTTTTGGGGACCAAAGTTAATATGGTTAAAAAAAATAATTATCATAACAAAAAATATTAACATATGAAATATGACTTAATGCATGATCCTTAATGGAAAAAACATATAAAATATAACTAAATTAGAGTACTCAAGTGTATATGATCAACTGTTATCGTTCCTACTGTAAATTTTGTAATTTAGTAAATTCATTAATTTTAAATTAACTATCTAAATTTATACTTAGATAGTATTCAATAATAGTAATTTATTAAATAATAACATGTTTTATGTTACTTATTAGTTTATATAAAAAAATTAAAAACAAATTGTGAAGACCAAAGCGATGGCCGATGAGAATATTGAGTAATACAAGTACTTAAAGCTTATGGAATAAAAACAAGCACCTAAATCTTCCGAGAGAGAAAGCTGCAAGCCTTATTTCTCCATATTTCTTTAAGAAAAAGAACTGTTGCAGAGTTATTTTCGGTGTATCTATGAAAAACAGGGCATTTTCCTTGTTATTTATTTCATTTTAGGAGAAGATGGATCCAATAATCAATCAACAAAAAGTTACAAGCCTGTTTAATTTAAAATTGAAATCATATTAAATTTGTTTAATTCTGTTTGAGGTCTAAACAATGAGACTCACAGATTGCTAAAAAAAAAATCATTCTAACTAAATGGTTAGGGAAATTTCTTTTATGCCACTTCTCTTTCTTGATTAAACATAATACAGTATTATGATTTTTTAGGGGGTTTGCAATAAGAAAAACAACAGCATTTTTGTAGCTTGATCCTATGCACTCTGAAAAAAATTTCGAAGTCTTGCGGGGTTAGGCCTCCCCTTGGTCCCCCCTCCTTTTCGCCCTTGGGCACAATTAGCTACCACTTAAAAATAATAAGTTCGTTTAAATCCTCTTAAAATTGTCGGTAAACATAAAAAAAAAAAAAAAACCTTATTTATAATTAAGAGCTGAACATGCTTAGGTGTAGACCTTAGAAACTTAATATCACGTGAACTTTGTACCCCTAATTTTTA
Organism: Bretschneidera sinensis; assembly: GCA_023935145.1. Lineage (NCBI taxonomy): Eukaryota > Viridiplantae > Streptophyta > Magnoliopsida > Brassicales > Akaniaceae > Bretschneidera > Bretschneidera sinensis. The sequence continues at coordinate 80,888,189 of CM043703.1, read as the reverse complement.
TGTTTATCCCTAATATTTCATACTCTTATGAATTTTTAACCTTTAATATCATGAGTTTTTCTTACCCTATATCATAACTGAATTTTTTAGCTTTAATATATCATATAACATTTTACCCCTAATTTTATGTGACTTTGTTTTACGTCTAATATATCACTTGACTTTTTTTACCCCTAATATTATATTTAATGAGAAAAATCTAATATAAAATTTTAAATCGAAGGTAAAATCATAAAATATATGGTTTTCAGTAATTTCGTTTTCAGTCATTGCATGATCAAACATTTTAATTAAATATACTAAATTTTCAGAATATATCAAACCATTTTTTTACCTGTAAGATTTCAACATTTATAGCATTCAGTACTTATAATTTAGTTCTAAATTTTTTCAATACTTAATTTTCAGTTTTATCAAACAGAACCTAAAGATGAGCATGGCTAATTTGATGACTGATGCAAATATCATTATTTACAGTAGATCGTTCTGCTTTAGAGTATATATAATGGAGTAATGAGCTATTCCATATTTCTACATCTCATTGTACTGCCAATGCAAAATGCTAGACTTTACACCCACTAAAATCATTTCAAACGACTTGTAAAAGATATTATGGATAATTAAATAAAACTATGTCAGAATAATATTATATTATGCGACAGACTTACCTGCTTATTGGGGACTTCTTCTTGATGCAATGGAAATAGTAGTAAATTGATCAGTAGATCTGATGCAACCATCAGAAGTCAACCTTTCAGATCAGTACTTACTGCTAATAAAAATAACACTTTTTTTTTAGAATTTTTGTGTTGCAAAATGTCTGTGTTTCTGGAAGTTTGATAGTATTATTTTATTTATTTAAACTCCTGAATATGAATGCCTCTATCAATATTGGCAACGTGGGGTTGGGTGGGCAGAATTAATAAAGTTTGTTGTTTCTACTCACATGGACATTCTTAGGATTCTAATTTCCACCATCTAACTAGGTGAAAATCTCTGCCAGATGTCTGCCAACGGAAAGTCAACAAACATCGTGTGGCATAAAAGTTCAATCAATAGACTTGACAGGCATGAGTTACTGCAGCAAAAAGGTTGTGTCATGTGGATTACTGGTCTTAGTGGTTCAGGTATTTTAATCCCACTTTTTCATCTACATGACTTGATAGTTGGTATCTTCTCTAACAATTTTCATGATGTATTATTTAGTTCTCAACTAGAACAGTATATAACTAGATCTTATGTTCATAAGGTTAGCATTCTTAATATTACATGCTAAAATAAGAAACATTCTTTTTTGAAATTGAATTGTTGGTCTCTTGGATGTGAGAAGAACTTGATAATCTACCAATGGTCTACAGTTAGTGTTTCAGTTGCATTCTCTACTTTACGAATTTCTCATTTATGATCCAACTGGTGCTCTCGTAGATGTCACTTACCTGAATCAATGTTATTAGTGCAACCTGGTGGTTTTACCCTTTTACTTTCTGTTGTTTCTATGCTTTTTCCTTTTTCATTGGGGTGGCTGGTTGGGGAAAGCATTGATAAATGCCTTTCTCGTTCAGTTTACTTTGGCCATTAGCAGGAGCCATGATTGTACATTTATTGAGAGAATTGAAAATGTGAGTTCTAGATGTTCCACAAGATTCATTTTTGTTATCATTAGAGTGGCATTTGATTTCTGTAGTTGTTTCAAAAAATTGCTTGTAGACTGTTAATGCAAGATGTTTACTGAAAATTCTGATGCCCACAATGAAGATAATTAATGATATTAGGAAGGTGAAAATATTGACGACATCCACTGTATGGGACAACAATAGCACTCACAGAAATTGGATTTTATCTATATCTTCCTAAGGGACATAATTATGTAAATATGGAATTTTTTTACAGCTTGCACTGATTTTTGGGTGTATGTTTTTTTTTTTAAGTAATTTTTGGGTGTATGTTCAAGTACTAACTAATGGAGTATAGGTTATGTTACCTACACTTTTAAGGTATCCTTCTTCTAATTATAGGGAACATTACCTACTTTGTGAATGTCAGTCTTTAACTCCAGTGTCTAAACTTGACACTAATGGGGATGACTTCTGATGGAACGTGAATTTAAGAATTTTCATTTAATGATGATGTAACAAATCATGTAATTCTCCTATTAGTTTTGGATTAAGACTTAGTTGAGAGGTTGTCAATCATGCATGTGTTTTGTGGTTTCTATACTCTGTAAATAGATTTTGCATATAGACTTGAATTCTCCCCTATTCTTCCATTGCAGATAAATTACATGTTTAGATAAGAATTCTCATATTGTTTAGTTCAATCCTTTACTGATTTATAGAGGTTCAAGGTTCAAGGTTCAAACATGCAGAACTGAACCATTCTGGGTTGTCCAAAGCTGTGCTTGTTATGTGCAGATGAAGCTCAATCTTGACTAGAGTTAAATTTTTCTTAGTTCGAATTTGGTTGCTTCTATCTGGCTGCATTTGTTCATGACTTTGAAAAGCTCGTCATATAATAAAACCAAATGGAATATTAAGCATAAATTTTATTTCAGGAAAAAGCACTCTGGCATGTGCACTGAGTCGAGCATTGTACTCAAGAGGAAAGCTCACCTACATCCTTGATGGTGACAATGTTCGACATGGTCTAAACCGTGACCTTAGTTTTAAAGCAGATGATCGTACTGAAAACATACGGAGGATAGGTAAATGCTGTTCTGGTTCATCATTTATAGATTTTGTTCTTTTCCTGATTTCCTATTCCTGCTTTTACTGATGATTTCAAGTTGCATACTGTTAAAATTTTCAGGGGAGGTGGCAAAGCTCTTTGTAGATGCTGGCGTAATTTGTATTGCTAGCTTGATATCTCCCTACAGAAGGGACCGAGATGCGTGTCGTGCACTATTGTCTGAAGGAGATTTTATTGAGGTATGTGATTCCTGCCTGGACAAAGGGAGGGACTTTTGACCCAGACATAAAGGTTCTTTTGCTGGTAAAAGTTACGAATACTTGCCCTTGACAGGTGTTCATGGATGTGCCACTCCAAGTTTGTGAGGCAAGGGACCCAAAGGGTCTGTACAAGCTTGCACGAGCCGGGAAGATTAAAGGTATCTTCTAGGAATTTGTTTTAACGATTGGCAGTCATCTTTGATCGTTTCCATTTCCTCAATTTTTATTGGGTTGTTGTGTTGTTGCTTATTCCTCTGTCAATCAGCACTGGGGGTATTTCTCTCAGTTCAAAATAGGTAGTGATATGTTTTATTTGGCATTTTGCAGGTTTTACTGGGATTGATGACCCATATGAACCACCATTGAATTGTGAGGTAGCATGCCCTTGATGAAAATTCATGCTTGTCTAGTTTTATGTAGGCTTGAACTTGTAAAAACATAGAAAATTTAGTGCCTGCTAGATACTAAAGTAGTCATTAATTATGAGTCAGTAGAAGTGTCTATGATTAAATGAAATTGTTTGAAGGTGCAAGTTTCTGGTTTTTGAATCACATTTTTAGTTGCAAGTCTAACTAGAAAAAAGTGTTATGGGTTACCTATCGTTTTCCATATCACTTGCAACTGCTGAAATTAAAGTTTCAAGTGGTATATTTTGCAGATAGTATTACAACAGAAAGGAGACAACTGTGCTTTGCCGTGTTATATGGCTGAAACTGTGATATTTTACTTGGAGGAGAAAGGGTACCTGCAGGCCTAATATTTGGAAAGAGGCCTTCATTGCCTAGCGTCTTGCTGCTTTTATTCACCTGTAGCATCAATAAAAGCTTCTCGGCTCCATTCATCTGTAGTTTAATCATGTCCTGTTCTTAAGTATGTATTGTCCACGATCATTGTTGTGTCTTCTTAAAGCCACTGTGAAAATTGGCTTTTGCTTGTGTTGTTGTACTGAATAAACTGGATCAAAGGCTCGGTGTATAATTGTGTGTCAATACCATATGGCAATGCCATATTCATTTTGGAATAAATGGTAGTTTAGATTTGCGCTGAATGCTTACTCAAATAAATCCTTTATGTTAATATATTTGTACTTCTTACTAAATCCAAAATTCCAAAATACATTACAGTATATTTTAGTTTTGGAATAAGTTAACTGTCATCAGTCAATTTGGTTGTCAAAAGATTGACTTCGTTTTTTACAAAGTACACCCAATTTAAGTCAACTTAAAGAGGAGAGGTGCAACACGATTAACTGATGGGATTCGGTTTGTTAAGACTGGTATGATTATACTGTCAGATGGTTTGCTTATATTGCCAGAACTTAAAAAATACTCCAGTTTCTTACTCTTTTTTTTAATGGGTTCTCGTTAATTACTCAAAGCTAGATTCATTTCGGCTCGAGTTCAGTTAGTATCTATTTAGTAGACAAAACAAGTTTGAGGTTGAGGTTATGTTTCATGAACTAGAACATGTATATCATCAGATTTTAAAGTTTTACATTTAAACTCGAACATTTTATCAAGTTCGAATTTAGTTTGAGCTCAAATAAAAACTTTTCACTTTAAGCCAAGTACAATTATTGCAGTATTGAGCTCGATTCGGCTCGAATAAAAACTTTTCACTTCAAGCCAAGTACAATTATTGTAGTATTCAACTCACTTCGGCGTACCTAATTATCTATATCAAATTTTGATTTTGAGTAAAGAAACATGACTTGATAGCTGCCCCTAGAGACCTGTATATTTACTACGTCCACTTAAATGGTCAAAGGCTACAAATTCTTCTCATGCTTATCGGAGAATTTCTTCCTTGGTGCATACAAAATATTAAAAAATAATCGAATTATCAATTTTTTCCAAAATTTAAGTAGATAGGAAATGTTTCAATTAATTCTTTATATTTAACATGCCATTCACATGCACGATGATTGAAGATTAAAAGTTTTACACCTAAAATTCAAATGAAAGAAAGCCCAAATATCAAAGCGCAAAGAATTGAGTCAAATATTAAATGAAAAAAGGGCATCTTCAAGATTCAAAATAATAACTTGAAGCTCTGATATAATATTAAGAAATATTTGAGTTACCAATTGTAAACAGAATTAACACGACGCATTAAATTTCTTACCAGTTCGACCCAGAATTCTTGTTGTATTTGGACTTCGCTCTAAGTCTTTACATCTACAATCTTGCCATAGGTCGGACATGAAATCTCAGTGCAGGAAATCACGTTCTTGTCAACCCAAGAACCCTTTGTCTTCATCTAGAAAAAAACGGTGTTTTATGTCACTAAGGTCACTTTCTCTCTCTTTCGCAAAATCTGTCTCTTCCACTCTCTGCACTTGCATGTTTTTCCCCACACAAAACTAGTGCTAGGCAGTTTCTTAAGTTGGTTACTTAAAGCAACAAATTGAGTGACATGTGAAGCTAGGGAGGAGGAGTTGGAATGGTTGCAAAATCGTTCCCTCCACTCTTGTAATTCAAATATTGTAAATAGACTGTTCGGGTCACCCATCACGGGTGCCTAACTAGACCCAAATATCCAACATATTTCATTCGCACATGATGGGCTCAAAATAATCCAAATAAGATAGAGAGAATCCTTAACACCAAATTTTATTTCGAGAAATTCATACATACAAATGAGTTGTGTGACCTGCGAGCATACATGTACTTGGGAGCTCCATACTATGCACATCATAGGAGTACATAGTAGCGTCAACCCTAAATAAATATTAAATTAGAAAAGTGTCTCGTTGTGTCCTAGACTTATTTAAGTACACCTGTCTTAGCATACTTAACCCTTCAAAGGCTACAGTAGACTTTACTTTCCTTACCATGTATCTACAATTATGTCCAAACTTCAACAAAGCAACATAACTGGTCGAACGATGTATACATGTGGTGGCTATAAACAACTCACTCTTCCTTCCGCACTCATACCTCTCTGTCTTAGATTATCTGCTTTCCTAAACGTGCCCCATAAGGCTAATTATTTCGTTGTCGTCGAAAACATGCTAAAAGAGCAAACATTAGCCCATCCCATTCGAGAACATAGTTGTTTACATTAGCCTCTAGGGTCTCACACAATGATGACACAAGGATCCACTCACTTATTTTTCTTTTAAGGTCGTATTAAGCACATGCAGTATGAAATACGCGCTATAATGGTTTAATGTTTTCCATAAGAGCATATGTCTTTTGTCACTATATACCACTATACGGATCTTAGCTTAGCCGCAACCAACACCTTCATGCTCTCATGTGCCGAGATCGAGTTCTTTATTAGTTCGCTCTCTTCAACATCTAATTAAGCATTCACATCCGGCTACCATCTATGCTTACATGATCGTGGGATAATCATAATCAGTCTAAGTTTCGCGCTTCAACTCAAGACCTCATCTTAACTCTAGTTAATGCGACTTTTTAACAAGCTATACTTGTTATTAAAAAACTTAAATTTCCATTGACTATATACTTAGCTCACTCTTAATAGCTCCAAAAACAATATATTAAGTCTCATCCCACCTCACCATTTCAACACCTGAGGTGATTGATCATGTGAGAGAGTCGAATTTTTCCTAGTGATATACTTTCATATGTGCGTGTTTGTTCTAGTGTCAACATGTATAAGACATCCAACATACCCAAAAATAAATGGAATAAACATAGATTTAAACTATTATCGAGTACATAGAGATTACATCAATCACTAGGCAAACCCATAGATCCAATGTAAGACAATACCATTTCTCTTGGGATAGATTTAACACAATTATCTAATGTGTAAATATTTATTATAGGTCTACATTCTTTTGATCCACCCTATCTCCAATTAAATTCATTCTTATAATCAATGTGCTTGGTCCCACCAAGACATTATGGATCTCACATGTAAGCAATATAAACTTGACTTTCATAGTTGACTGTCACTTATTCCAAGACATCAAAGACAACTCTCAGGTTTTTCTAAGAATCTTCTGAGCTATACTACCTTTCACTGCAGCGGAACAAGTTATGAACTTAGCCTCCATAGTAGAGTCATCTATAGTGTCCTCAAGCATATATGGATCCCTATTAACCATTATCTAATGCTTCTTTCCACTAATCAACAATTTACTAGCCCCAATGCTTAGCAAATATTAGACCTAGTATATCTCTTAGCATATATTGGGCTTTCACAAGCACTAAAGTAGGAAGTTCCTTCAATTTTTTTCTTCTTTTATGGAGTCTTAAGACATAATTTAAGGCTTGTGTCTTCGTCTTTAGATATAAAAGTGTATGCAGGATTGCTATTATGTAAATTGAACTATTCAAGAATCTTCTTAAAGTAAGGCTCTTATGAAAAGGGTAAGAAATTCGTTGAACGATCTCTATAAATCTTCACATCAAGTACGTAATAAGCTTATCCCAAGTCCTTCATCTTAAAAAAAATAAATGAGAGAATAACCATTCTTAAATGGCGGCAACAACCTTCGTATCTTTCTAGCCAAAAAAATATCATCCACCTAATTCAATAAATTGACAAATTTATCCTTTGACCATTCAACATACATATAATGGCCCTCTTTGATCATCCAAACTCATAAATTGTTATAGCTCGATGAAATCTCGGATACCACTATTTGAATAAATGCTTCGAGACAGAATATTGGAGCTAGCATACTTTGCACTATTGGACTTCTAACATAAAACTAAAGGTTGTAAGAAAATTAAAAAGAGATGTCGTACAATGACAAGAGTGAATGCGATCTTAGGGAGTCTTAAAAGATAATGTCTTATATCCATTTTTTATGAATACTAAACAAAAAAAAGAACAAAACACTAGAGAAGAAACCAAAGTTTTACAATTTTAATAAAATGGAACAAATGAGATGAGTAAAGAAATCAAATATCGTTTAGCAATAGCATGAATCTAAAAGAAATAAAACACTAACCTCTTGTGAATATATTCCAAAAATGGTCGCTTGTCGCTTGGCTCCTTAAGGTGAAGAGCTCAAGAACACAAACTTGGATTGGATGACTAACCAGATTATAAAAGAGTAATGTTTAGGCTAGTAGTTTTTGTGGGAAAATGTGTTTTACCCAACTTATTACAATATGAACTAAAACCCAAGTGCCCAAAATAGAGCCTAATTTAACTAGAGAGGAATTGGTAAAAGCTTAGGAGGTTGAAAGGTAACCTAAAATGGTGGAAGAAAGGGGTTTATATAGGCTTAGGTGTTAGTAGTATATCCTACAAGCCAATGACATTTGATTTTAGGGATATTATTTGTAAAATAATTTTATTCAAATTGTTATCATAATTTATGATAAGTTTATTTATCATGAATATTTTTTTAATTATATTATCATGATTAAGCTCATAGAGTAAGAAATGGAGATAGGATTATGATGAGATCATAATTTTGAGACCTATTCTTCTAGAAAGATTTTCTCTTAAATAATCCTGGTTGTAGGATACTAATTGGATGATTACTAATCTGGATAGACTAGTATATACTATGTTTTCTCAATTACGAGGGTGATTGATCTCAATGTAATTTGTGTGGTAGACATTAAAACAAGTATGTAGGTGTTCATTGGAGTATGAGTTCATTGAACATAACTCGACTTAAGAACATTTAATGGAGTTTTACTTGCCTGTCAATAGGTAGTTCTTATGTTATAGTTGTGCATATGATCCTTAGACTTGAGGCACCATGGTTATCATATATGCGACTTATTATACTTTGATGCTATTTAATATGGTACTATTCATGGATCATTAATTGATAGTAATTCAGTATAATGAGTTTCATATGAAAGTATGTGAGTGTACAATAAGGGATTTATCACTCCTAAGTAAAAGGAGAGAATGCTCTATGTGATCTATTATGATATAATTCGTGAAGTTTTTTTTAGCTAAGGCAGGGTGAGAAGTAGAAAAAAAGTTTCTAATTTCACCATAAAAACTATATTCTTGAGATCTATACATATAATATTAATGCTGAGATTTGACAATAATTTCATACCCAAATTAGTTTAATTGAGACATTTCATGAAAGAAGAATTGAATTGCACAATCATTGATAATAGAAAGGTTCAAGGTTTCACAGTCAAATTCACATCATCTGGGTAGTCATGATATGTTGTTAGGTATCACTCATGATTGTGAAAGCCCTAAGAATTAATTTAATAAACAATTAATTAATTCTTATAAAAGAAGAAATCAAAAGGAGTTTTGATTCAAAATAAATTAGAAAGAGTTCTAATTATCCAGAAAAGGATTCCAATTACATAAAAAGTTATGGCCTACATCCATATTAGTATGAACTTAAAGGGTCACACATAAAAGGAAAAATGTGTAGATAGGAAATAACTGTAGGGGTTTAGTTTACAATTAATAGTTAGTTGCTCGTAATCCTACCACTACAAATAGTTTATTAGTGTAAAGATTTTTGCTAGCACATTATTCTCCACACAAGTTTTTCCTTGTGTGGACTTTCTATAGAGATCAAGTACTTTTGTGATTGTTGTGGATTCAATGACACAAAAGTTTCGGTTTAGGCATCTTGGAGAATTCGGTCATATTGTAAAATTTAGGTACAACAAATTTAGGGAGTCAAGAACACAACAAATCAAATGTAATATTTCTTTCCTTAAATGTTTTTGATGTTGTACATAAATCATAAGATGATTAAGGGTTTATAGGAATTAGTAAAACGATGGATCTTAGGGGTTGGTCTGACAGGATTTTGAAGGCAGAATCGTGCATAACCATTTTCTTCTAGAAGCTGACTTTTTGTAATGGTCGAACAAATCGACACTATTCACAGGCCGATCAACACTATTCATGGGCCGATCGACACTATTTGCCTATATTTGGGTTTTGTAGTATGGTTTTCTTCCAACATCAAAATTTGATTAACTTGTTCACCAATTCTTAATTATTTTGGGACCATAGCTTCATTATTGAGCCCACATGTAACCTATTTTAATTTTTGAAATGAAATGTCTACAGTTTGTGCCTCTTTGACTGAGCTTGTCCTCAAGCGAAGTCAAATACTCTGAGTGACCGTCGTTTCGTTCAAAAATTAAAATGGTAAGGTGCGGTTTATGCAATGCATAAAATAGAAATATGTTGTTGGGCAAAAGAATATTTAATGGAAACATTCATGATTGTGATACATACCAGAGGTAACGAAGGCTATATCCATCCTTTTGAGACTTAGGACCTGCTTGGGTATTAGATCTGCCTTCCCAAGGTATCTACAACTTTTTGAGGTTGTATGTGGCTGTTTATGGCTATTTGAGAATGGATGTGGCTATTTAAAGCTGTTACAGATGTAGACTGGTCAAAGGTTACTATTGACTCCATTTAATTTCTTCCAACTTTTTTTAAATCATGATTGAATTCTGATTGGGCAATTGTTGAATGTTGTCTTGGGTTGCCCCTAGTTGGTTAAAAGCAAGACGTCCCAACTGTTGGAAGCAAGATGCTCCTGAGTGTTGTCTTAAGTATTTATTGCTATAGTAGGTGCGAGTTACCCTTTTGCATTTTGGTTTGGAAGCAATATACCCCCAAGTGTTAAGAGAAATATGCCTCCAAGTCTTGAACCTGATTGTCTACTGCTTGTTTTTGCAAAGGTCTAAAAGTATGACTTTTAGGACTTTTCACATTTTAATTTGGATAAAAGAGTTTTGATAGCATACATTTTCTTGAAAAATATTTTATATGAAATGCATGCATGCCTTATCCATAAGTCGAAAGAAGATACTCCTTGTCTTCTTTATTATTACCAATGTACTCAAACTGAAGAAGGGTGTCGAGTGTTTCAAGTATTGAGTTTCTTCTGGGTGGCCATAACCTGATTTGAGTTTCAGTGAGGTGTTCCTTCTTATGTTAGATTCTGAGGAAGTGCCAAGTCTTTTATGGTTGGGGATTGTTTGAAAAATATTTCACTAACCTTTGAGTCCTTTGGAGTTAACCCTAAGTTCTGAACAAATGCACTTGTTGAGCTTGGGATTGAGTCGAAAAAATCTGAGGGTAAAAGGATTAGGGAAAGAGGATGACAAGGAAAGGAGAATGATGTTAGGATTCTTCGTACTCTTTGTCTTTTATATATGTTTTGAAATCAACTAAGAAATGAACTCATAAACCTTTTACCACAATAGAAAGAAAAAAATATTTTCATTAATTCGAGTACTGAATCGATCCCAATTTGTTTTGGTTTGTTTATTTAAACAAAGACTCAACAATGTATTTGTATGGTCTTAGTGAGGATAAAAGGGATCATGATTTTTGCGAGATTATGGCTGCAGCAAAGTGGTTGTCTACTTACCCAAAGAGTGATTCAGCAGTACGTAGTTCAAGAGCTTCATCTCATGTGTTTGATGGACAAAATTGATCATTCTTGGAGTTACTCATTAGAAGTGGTGTAAGGTGAGATTTGGTGGAACTCTCTTGCAAGTGATGAAAGAGTAAGAGTTGGTTTTGACAGTTAAGGGATGATTTGAAGCTTAGTTCACACATTGTGAAAGTGATAGGAGAGTTTAGGCATGAAAAGTGTGAGATGAAATGGTAGAGGGTAATGATTTGAAGTATTAATTGCAAGTAGTGCTAAGGTGGGTTGTTTGGGTGAAGGTTTTTGGATGAATTAGGATAGTCTCTCACAAGTGGTGATGAGATGGGTAGTGTTTTCTTGAGTTGAAACATATACTATTGGAAAAGATAAATTCTATCATTACCAAAAAAATAGTTTGTGAGGCTAAGCAATATTATTGATCTAAGATTACTTTTCAAAGCTTGTAATATGACCAGTTGTATCCAAGGCTAATGAAATGAAGGGGAGCAAAAAAATCAAGGATTTTTTTTTTCTTTGTTTTTACTTTCTTCCTCCTCATTTTTGTTTCTTTCCTTCATTTTTATTCTTTTTTCTCATATTTTATTTTTGTTTTGAACTCCATTCTTCTTCATTCTTTTTCCTTCTATTTTGTTCCTATTCATTACATTTTCAAACCTAACCTAATTTGCCCCCTTAGTATGGCATCATTTTTGTGAAAATGTTCATTATTAACTGAAAGTAATCCTTGACAAGGGTTATTTCGAAAGAAATCATAACAAGTCCTAAAAGGGTTAACAAGGGAGATTAGGATGAATTGGAAAGTAGAATGACAACCTTTCATCATTTCAAGTCCAATTTCTTAACCTTTCCAAACTAACACTTTCATGGGTTTAAGGTTACGATTGAGTTTTCTTTGTTTTGTGATGACCTTTCCTTTGCTTATTTGTTCAATCTTTGGCATACCATGCACATATACCATGAAATTTCTTGTTTTCTTGTTGTTTTTTTTTTCTAACAAAATAGAACAGGTGCAGTACACAGATTAATAGTCAGAGTTCATTCGTTTCAGGTTTCAAACTTTGCCATCAAGTTCATTGAGGCCTTCTCATCACATATTAAAGGCTTAGAATACTCAGAATCATACAAAATTTTATTGATATAGGAAAAATTATTTGGACAGGGGGCATGGACATGATTCCCTTTTCCCCCCTTCAACACAAAGAAAAGAAACAACTTAAGACTTTCGACTCAGATTGGTGGTCCCTAACAAGAATAAAGATGGAACTCAAGTCTTCTAATGACACTGGCTTACCTTGATTGATCGTCATAATCTCTATGGCCAACCAATATAGATTTAAGAACTCTTTAACTCGAGCCATAAACCCTTAAAATTCAACATTGCTCATTTCCTTAAAGGTAGGTTTGGAAGGGTTTGGGTGAAAATGTGGTTCAACCTTTGTGGTATGGAAACTGTTTGGTGGAGGAATTGGGTTAGAGCCGAAATTAGGCTCATTCTTGGTATGGTTTTGATTTTCTTTGTAAAATTTGACACATTATTTGGTCTCATGGCCAAATCGCTAATGGTAAGCACACAATTTTGTTAGATCAAAGTTGAGAGTTTGGGTTAAGGTGAGTTTTGTGGATTTCCCCTTGCACTTCTTAGCCCATTGGGCCTCTTGCTCATCCCTATTTAGTCTGCCATTCTTCCTTTTAACACTATTGGATTGATCACCGAAATCTTTGTACTTCAGGTTCCTTAAGGACTCCAAGGTGGTGATGGGTGTGTCTTTGGTAAAATGTTTAGGTTTAGTGCTGGATAGGATTATAAGGATGGAAGGATCAAATATAGGCGAGGTATCCATCATGTTTAAGAAATATGGCATGAGGTTTTTGGTGATGTTTGGTGAGATATTGGAATCTTTATCAATGTGATCCTGGATCTTATTGCGAAGCCTGAAGTATTCTTCAATGTCATGACCAAGTTATTAATGGTAGGCACAACTTTTAATGAGGTCGAATTAGGCAGGTACATAATCAAGTTGAGGTTTAGTGGTTAAGAGGCTAAACTTACCTTTCTTAACAAAATGAGTCAAAGCTCATCCCTATATGAGTGTAGTCATTTGGGACCCTCTCTTCCCAATTCTATATTGTATTCGGTCGATTGGTTCTTATATGGCTCACCTCATCTGAGCTGGCACTACTATTGGCCTTTTGGGTTCTCTTTGTGAACTTTTAATAATTCTTCTTTATCTTCCTTACGAGGATAGCATCATCTATTTGGGTATCAAAATCTATCAACTGCTTGAAGGTAACAATTGGAATTGCAATCATCCTTTTGTGGTACATCGGTTGAAGTTTTTTTTTTTTTTAATCACAATACGGTTTTAGTCCTTCTCACTAGGTCTGAAACCATTTTGGCAGCTTTTGATCACCAGCGGGAGATAATTCCAAGAAATTCTCATTCAGATTTTGCTTTGTGGTCTCAAGGTTGGAAATGGTCCCATAAAGCTGTGTGCTATAGTCATACTGAGTGATGAATGCTTGGGCGGTATTTTCCCAATCTTTTATAGTAAAAGGCTCTTGATTATAATACCATTTGAGAGAAACACTATTGAGAGAATTGAGGAAGAATGCAACTTGTTCTGATACAGGCCAGAAATCTTCAACAGACCCACATATTGCCTTAGGTGGGTCTTAGGGTCACCGGATCTATCAAACGATCCATGTTAGGCGTCTTGAACTTGAGAGGAAAGTTCATCTTGGGAAGAGAACAGAACCCATCAAGGCCTTCATTTTACCTTAGGATATTATGCATTTTATTAAACTTCTCACTGATGCTCTTGACTTGTTGACTAGTCTTCTTATTTTCCTTCTCTTGGAAATACTTTTCTTCATCATCAAAGAATGCGTCTTTATCACCACCGAACTATGAGCTGTAAAAAAGAGAAAGCCCAAATTAAGTTCATGCTCAAGGTACATTGTTTATATTTTGGCCATGCTCACCCCTATCCTAAGTATTACTTTGATCGTATTGGTGGGTTTTCAGACTATTTTGTTTGAAAATATTTTGCAAAAAAAAAAAAAAAAATTTCAATCCCAAAGTCCTATCAAATGTGTCGAAGTGCATTTAAGGTAGATTCTTACAAAGAATGCTATGGAGACTCTATTTAATTGGTCTTAAACAAAAAAAATTTCAAATCTAAATTTCCTTTAAGTCAATCTTTAATCCAAGAACAAATTTCATTAGGCTAAATAGCATTGGGTTGATATCAATTTCTTGTCACTTCAAGAGAGTTGGTCTAAAAGTGATTGAATTCAATCCAAAATTACCCAAGCTATAATGACCCTTGAGACCGTGTCTTCACGTTTTGTCATCCCAACACGATACATATATACAACAATATAAAAATACATCAACTGAAATTAAAAATTACATCCAATTCTCAACACTTTTAAGGGGAGATACAACATCATTCTCCTATCAGAAACAATATATAAATATAATCAAATGCATGAAAAGATTTTATTAAAAATTTTCTTCCTTCTTTCTTACAATGTTTGAGGACTTGTCCACGGGACTTACTTAAGGTAATTACTCTAATATCAATTATAAACTCTATTTGTCTTGTCCGCTGCTTGAAAATTTTCAACAATAAGGAGTGAGCTTCATAAGCTCAATGAATTAAATTTAATAGAAGTACTCGATTGTATACTTCTAGTTACATCTTATAATTCAATCATTTCTAATTCATCAATATTAATCATCAATTTCTTCACATATAATAATTCAATCTTTCAAATAGTCTTCCAATATTTATTCATATGTTATCTCATATAATTCAATAATAACATTCTATTATCACTACTCATATTATAATTCCAACTATTTATCAATTTCTTCTTAAATTAATCATCAAACATATCAATTTTTCTTCTCATATATTTAATCATCTCGATATTATCAATTTAACATCATTACTTATCTCGTTATGAGGTTCACAACATATAATCTATCAATCAAATAATTTTATCATATCATCCTTTCATATTTTTTTCTCATCATATCTGTCTCTCTATGAGACTCATTATTATATATAATAAATACATGTGCTGGATAGGATTATAAATACATATATTTAAATCATCTTTCTTTCTTTCTTTTTCATGATATCATCACATTATTTCATATTATCATCTCAAAACATCTTCCCACATGTCGACATGTTTCAGCTAGACCAGCTGCCTTCTTGGTATTCTCTTTATGCATATGAACAATAACATGCAAGCAAACATACATCAAAGCATTCAATTCAACTATCTCTTTCTCAAAATTATTATTTTATTATATACATATTAAATTGTCTGCTTATATCTCATATTAAATTATCAGTCATAGCTAGTCAAGAATCTCATTTATCCTTTCATTATATATTTCATCAACCTATTATTTCAATAATATTACTTCTCATATAATAAAATTTCAACATATCAATTATTCACATAATATCAACCAACCAACTATCATATATCATCCAATCATTATAATTCAATAATTAATTCAAATATCATCATTTTATATTTCATATTTATCTCGATTACTAAAAGTAAATCTAACTCACTTAGTAGCACTTAAAGCTACTCTCGGATCACCTCTTTTCATTTCTTGCTCTGTTCAGCAATTTCACTCAATTGCTGATCACCAACACCTATCATAACATCTTCATTAAAAGTTTATATATTCTATAGTTCTTCCATAATTCATACTTTTAAATTTCTACAACCATTTCCGGGTAATTTCATATATGCATAAAAATTCAACTGTCTCAAATTTTAAATTTCAATATTTTTAATAGAAATTCTCTTCGTTCTTACTTGAATTCAAATTCAAAATTTATTTAAAAATACTAAATATAACTTCAATTCTTCAAAAATTTATAATAAATTCAAAAAATATTACCTTTCAAGCTTTTCCTAAATTTTTTTGAAAATCCTTTCATGAACTTCAAATAATTTCAATCCTTAATCTTCGATTATCAATTCTTTCAGTCCCAAAGTGTTTAAAAGTATTTTTCTATGTTTTCTTATGAGAGAGAAATTTCTTTTAGAGAGAGAAAATAATTTTTAGAGAGAGAAACAAAATCTAAAACTATGGATGGCAACGGGTAGGCTACCCGCGAAATTTGGCATATCCTTAACCGAAACCTTGAAGCTAACCCACTAACCGAAACCATTTAACTAACCATTTAAATTTTATTTTAAAACCCGAAACTGTAACCTCTAACTATTTAACTAACCGTTAAGTAACCTTAACTATTTATTTAGAGGTTATCGGATGCGGTTACCCATCAAAAACCGAAACCAAATAGAAAACCATCTAATTACATGTTATTGGATGATTTTTTACCTGTTAAAAAATAAAGAAAAAAAACATAAGACTATTACAATAACAATGATTATCCATAATTAATATTAAAGAGAGTTTCGTAATAAATTCAAGATATAACTAATAAATCCATAACACCATTACCATAACAAAATACAAAATATAACTCCAAAATCCATGAAAATCCTAAAACAACAACAAAATTAAACTTCTAAGTCTTCATAATATCCAAGGTCCTACTCCACATCTTCCTCAAGTACAATTAACATGCAAACTGTATCATCAGTTGAACAAGAATCTAAACATAAAAAAAAAAAAAAAGATTAAAAAAATTTAAGAAAATATAATTAGTGATTGTCACAGAAAATTGCAACCACAAAAGACACAAAATAACAATTTGATAAATAAAAATTTACCTCCTAACTCACTCTATAGCCAATTCTGTGAGCACATTAAAGCTTTCAAATTATTTAGATGAAGCCTACTTCGATGAAGACTAACAAGTCTCTCACAGGTACTAAAAGCAGACTCAGATGAAACTATAGAAACAGGAATAGCTAAAAAATCCTGAGCAATCAATTGGAAAGTGGGATATTTTGATCCATTTTTCTTCCACCAACTAATAATATCAAAGTCTTGGCACCAAGGTAACACACTCTTATCCAAATAATGATCCAACTCAGATTTAACATGCACACAAGAAGATGATAAGTAAGAAATGTAACTAACTGAGAGATGTCTTCATGCTCATTTGCCTCACCATCTAACCTACTACTCATAGATGAAGTGGATCCAGTAGGAGTAGAGCCACTAGAATGGCTTGATTTAAAAGATCTAGATTGGTATTCAGTTAATAAATCATAACAAGTTGACTTGACTTCTAACATCTACGTTTTCCAGTAACGGTACCATAAATACGATTAAAGTAAAACTCCAACACCTTCAACTTGTACCTAGGACAAATTTTACCTAGGATACAAGACAATTGCCACAGCCAACATAATATGAACAACCCCCAATATTTTTCAAACTTCTCAAACATTTTTGTAGCCATTGTACTAACAACATCATCTAAAGACTCCATCCACTTACACAATGTCTCCCGAACTTGACAAACTTTGAAAAAGTAACAATTTGAAGTGGGATACTTTGTCCCAAAAAACAATTCAGTGGCATTATAAAAAAGCTTCAATTTTTCAGCTATGTTCTATGCTATTTCCCAATTGATGAGTGCCAAATATTGCATATTTTGGCCCCTTAATTTACATTTGTTAGCTTAGGAATTTGTTACCTTGAGTTGTTTTCGTTGTTTTAAAGGTTTATAAGAACTCGGAAAGAAGTTTCACTAAAATTGCCAGAATTGCCTGTACAGATCAGTCATTTTTGTGGATTTTACTGTATTGATTCAGGAAGAACTAGGAGTTGAGCTATATATGCTTGGAAAGATCCAGATGTCTATTTTCTGAGGAATTTTATGGCTCATAAAAATGGTTTTTCAAAAGAAAGTTATGGCAGTTTTAGTAGACAAAGGTCAGGCTGTGTGTGATTTCAGCGTGACATATCAGTCATTTTTTGTGGATTTTACTGTATTGATTCAAGAAGAACCAGGAGATGAGCCATATATACTTGGAAATATCTGGATGTCTATTTTCTGAGAAATTTTACAGCTCATAAAAATGAATTTTCTAGAGAAAGTTATGGCAGTTTTAGTAGACAAAGGTCAGGCAGTGGACCAGACTATGATCGAGCGCACTCGGGCAGTATCCCACATCGAATTTGAAACACATTGCACTCTTGAGTTTCCTAATAAAGCCCCACCTTGCTAAAGCAATTGGTGTGTAATCTGAAAGACTTTTGCTTGCATTCTGGTGGATCTTGAAGGCTTTGCTACCACGAGGGGAAGCGCCGCCCAACAGCGAGTGGAATTTCTCCCAATGTATAGTCAGTTTTAATTTATTTCTTTTTTTAGTTTTAAAGTTAATGTTTAGCACTTTTATTGTGAAATTTAGTTTCATAATTATGAGAAGCTAAAATTTTCATCTAAGGTTGAAGATGATGCCTTGCCATTGTTTGGCATAATATTTTTCAGATTTGTTCATACAATTATGATACATTTAGTATAAATGTTCTGTTCAATTATTTGAGTAAAATCTTATGATTAATTGTTTTTAAACTGTTAAATTGGATATTCCTTGTGTTTCATTTGTTGGATACGGCGGATCATTCAAATTAGATTGGATATCCATTGTGATTTATGAATTAAACGGATACATTGGATGGTTTTGGTTTAGTTTGGGTATTCGCCGTGATTTGTATAATGGTGCATTCATGGAATGATTTGATAGATTATTTTTATATAGAATATGCAGATATATTCTTTACTTTGATGGGGTAGATTCAGAAAACCTTAGAGTTTTTATCAGTTGTTTTTAAATCAACTTAGTTTAGTTTATACTCTTTGCATAATACAAACTAAAAATTTGGAACTAGGTTAAAATAGGTTTAGTTTAGATAAAAATAAACTTTCACAACGCAATTCCCTATGGATTCGACATCTCACTTACACAACACTATATTGTAAACAACTCGTGCACTTGCAAGTAATTTAAAACTCACAACAAGTTTTTGGCGCCGTCGCCGGGGAATTGTTTTGTTTGTGAAATTTTTGTCTGAATTGATTTTATTTTTATACTAGTTTAGTTAGCATTTTTGTTTTGTAATTTTATTTTAGTTTATTTATTTCTATTGGCAATTTCCCATAAAACCATAAAATAAAATAAAATAAAATAAAAATTTTAAAAAAATGTGGATGAATCCAGCGCCGGTTTCACAGTCATTAAAGGACACCCTCAAGGATTTCATGAAGATGACCGGCCAGTCCATCAATACAGCCAATACATTCAATGTTGATAGCTGCTCCATCTATGCTAGTCCTATGCATTTAGCATAGAATTGTTCATCTACGCGTCGAGCATCCCATGGAACAAATGAACGCTTTCAATGACTAACGGTGGCAATCAAATGGATCTTACTCTGAGACGTACAATCTAGGGTGGCGAAACCACCCTAATTTTTCATGGAAGCATAACCAACTGATAAATCAGGGAGGAGCCCCTCATCATGCTCACAATCAATACCCTCTCGGATTTCCTCCACCATTTCCAAGTCATGGTCGTTCAGCCTATCCATCACCATCACCCGCTTACCATGCTCCCACTCAAGCACCAGTGTCGGTTTCACAGTCATTGGAGGACACCTTCAAAGATTTCATGAAGATGACCGACCACTCCATCAGTGAAGTAAGGAGTGCACAAATAGTAAACACCCAAGCGATTGCCAAGCTAGAGAGTCAAATGGATCAAATCGCAAGTCACGTGGGTGAAGGAGAGAAGGGAAAGTTCCCCAGTCAACCTATGCCCAACCCAAAGGAACAGTTTGCGGTGGGAAATTCATCGACTCCTACATACAGACAGGAACAAGTGCAATCGATTGCCACATTGAGGTCTAGGAGACAAGTGGACAATCAAGTGGAAGAGAACCTTGCTATACAGCAAAGGCAAGAAAGTGGCAACAAGGAGAAGAGAGATGCTGAGCCATCTACAGCCACGCCTACTATTAAGGATCTTCCTAGGGTGTTCGTACCTAAAGCGCCTTACCCTGAGAGATTACAAGCACCCAAGAAAGGAGGGCAATCTGAGGACATTGTGGAGGCATACTTTGCTTAGTTTGGAGAGGATTTGGATTTGGATAAGCTACTTGAGTAAGCAAATGCTATCTTGGAGTCTGCTCCTCGGGAGAGCAGTAAGACGGAGGAGACTGTGGGTGAATCAAGCATTGAGGACCCCCTGAAGGCATACTTTGCTCAGTTTGGAGAGGATTTGGATTTGAATAATTTGTTTGAGCAAGCAAATACTACTTTGGAGTCTGCTCCTCAGAAGAGTAGTGAGACAGAGGAGACCACAACACCTGAACCCCCCAAGAAAGAACTTAAGCCTTTACCGGACAATCTTAAGTATAAGTTCCTAGGTCCAGCAGATTCGTTGCTTGTGATTATAGCTTCAGATTTGGTTGAGGCTCAAGAGGAGAAATTAGTGGACGTTTTAAGATAGCACAAGGAAGCTATCGGCTGGACTATTGAGGATATCAAGGGAATCAACCCCTCGGTGGTGATGCCTAAGTTACATTTGGAGGAGAATGCCAAGCCATCGAGGGAGCCACAAAGAAGGCTCCACCTAACTATGCAAGAGGTTATGAGGACTGAAGTGATAAAGCTGTTGGATGTAGCTATGCCAAGCCTGATTCATGTCATACCAAAGTGTTGGGAAACCACCCTCAAGATGCCTAGGAGGTGATCTTCCAAACACCCAAGTCTAGAGTGACTTGTATAAAGAAAAGAGACAACAACCAATCAAAGCAAGAAAGAAAATAACACAAGAAATTTGTTGACGAGGTTCGGCAATATGCTTACGTCCCCGTGAGCTCCTCTGAGCTCTCTGTACTATCTTATCAATGGAGTTCTTTACAATCAGCAACACCCTTCTGAGAACTCATAGGTTCTTGAAGAACAAAAGAATAAGAAGTACAAGAAACTGATAAGAACTAACCTTGGAATTTTCCCAAGAAAATTCCCCTTACAAGCCCTTGAATCCCCTTTCTATTCTACTCTCTCTTTCTAAAAAACCAGCCTTTACAATGAGTCTCTCTTATTTTGTGTCTTTGCACTCTTACAGTTGATCTCACTTTCAATCACAAGTTATGTCTCTTTGAAGCTAGGTGACCCTTTATATAGTGCACCATCTTCTTGACCTATCTTAAGGATCAATATCCACCCTTAGATCTTGAGGATTAATCAACCTTAGCCCTCAATCAATTATAAGTGATCCTATGCATTTTGAACATGTCTCACACACTTAACAAAAGGGTGAACCAAAAGGCATCAGTGTGCCTTTAGGTCGCGGCCTAGAACAAGGCATGTCGAGGCCTAGAGTGTGCTGAAACTTCACCATGTTACATCCATTCTAGGTGCTGCAACCTGGGGGAGGCTGAGCCATGGCGTACACCTCCTCCAGGTCTTCTCCCTTGCTGGGCACCGCACCTTGGAAGAGCCGAGCCGCAGCACACACTAGTGTGCACTTGATGCTGATTTTTCCTTGTTCAAACCTTGTTTAAACCTTAGACAAACAGCAACAATCTCTACCTTTGTCTAAGCGTTTAAACCCGAACCCATTGTGCAGAGAACTTAGTATCCAAACTCATCTTGAGTCACCATATCAACCGACTTCAATCCTAAGAAGTCCAAAGCAATGATTAAACTTGCTTAGAGGTAGAACTTTAGTGCCTAAATCAGCGGGATTTTCTTCCGTGGCTACCTTGTCCACATGGATGCATCCTTTCATAACATTTTCCTAAATGAAATGGTACCGAACATCCATGTGCTTTGTCCTCTCATGGAACACCAGATTCTTGCACAAATGCAATGCACTTTGGCTATCTGAATACACCACAACCTGCTCCTCTAATACCTTCAACTCTTCCAGTAACCCTTTACACCACATAGCCTCCTTGATGGCTTCCGTAGTCGCTATGTACTCAGCCTCGGTTGTTGAGAGTGCTACCATCAGCTACAACTGAGCCTTACAACTTACACAACATCTATTTAAGTTGAAGAAGTAAGAAGTAATCGATCTTTTCTTATCCCGGTCTGCTCTATAGTCCGAATCAGCATAACCCTCAAGACAGATGGACTTACCCCTCTTCTCATAAACCAGCCCTACTTCTGGCTTCCTTTTAAGTACCTCAGTAACAACTTCATCCCAAGCCAATGCTCCTTTCCGGGATTACTCATAAACCTACTGAGGACACTCATTGCATGAGCGATGTCAGGTCTAGTGCTTACCATCATGAACATGACTGAACCAACCGCACTAGAGTAGGGGACCTTTTCCATTTTTTTTTCTCCTCATCCGATCTTGGACATTGATCGTTGGAGAACTTGAAATGACCAACAAGAACACCAACACAGGGAGGTAATTTTTAATTTCTGTCTTTAATTGATGATTATTCAAGAAAGGTTTGGGTTTATTTGCTTCAAAATAAATCAGATGCTTTGAATAAATTTGTGGTATGGAAAAAGTTGCTGGAAACTCAAACGGGTAGGATAGTTAAGGCTTTACAAACCGATAATGGCTTAGAATTTTGTAATAAGGATTTTGATAAATTCTGTGAGTTAAATGGCATTCTAAGGCATATAACGGTTGTAAAAACACCTCAGCAAAATGGAGTTGCTGAGAGGATGAATAGGACCCTTATAGAAAAGGTTAGGTGCATGTTAATCAGATTAGGATTACCAAAATATTTTTGGGGGGACTGTTGTATACTTGGTAAATAGATCACCCTCTAGAGCTTCAGAGCTCAAGACTCCCATGGAAATGTAGAGTGGGAAACCCCCTGAGTTGAGCAACCTTAGGACTTTTGGGTGTGCGGCACCCAGCAATGGAGAAGACCTGGAGGAGGTGTGCATCATGGCTCAGCCTCCCTTAGGCTGCGGTGCCCAGAATGGATGCAACATGGTGAAGTTTCAACACATTCCAAGCCGCGGCATGCCCTGTTCAGGCCGCGACCTGAAGGCACACTGATGCCTTTTGGTTCATTCTTTTGTTAAGTGCATGAGACATTTTCAAAATGCATAGGATCACTTAGAATTGATTGAGGGCTAAGGTTGATTGGTCTTCAAGATCTAAGGGTGGATATTGATCCTCAAGATGGGTCAAGAAGATTGTGCACTATATAAAGGGTCACCTAGCTTCAAAGAGACATAACTTGTGATTAAAAGTGAGATCAATTGTAAGAGTGCAAAGACACAAAATAAGAGAGACTCATTGTAAAGGCTGGTTTTTTAGAGAGAGAGAGTAGAATAAAAAGGGGATTCAAGGGCTTGTAAGAGGAATTTTCTTGGGAAAATTCCAGGGTTAGTTCTTATCACTTTTTTGTACTTCTTCTTCTTTTGTTCTTCAAGAACCTATGAGTTATTGGAAGGGTGTTGCTGATTGTAAAGAACTCCATTGATAAGATGGTTCAGAGAGCTTGGAGGAGCTCATGGGGACATAGGCATATTGCCGAACCTCATCAACAAATTTCTTATGTTCTTTTCTTTCTTGCTTTGATTGGTTGTTGTCTTTTCTTTTTTTTATACAAATCACTCTAGAATTGGGTGTTTGGAAGATCACCTCCTAGGCATCTTGAAGGTGGTTTCCCAACAGTGGTATCAGAGCTAGAAGAGATACCACAACAGTGGTATCAGAGCTAGAGGAGATATCACAACACAAAGCGGGCTGGATTGGCGGTAGTGATGAATAAAGACGACAAGTTGGTTCCAACTCGTGTTTAGTCAGGATGGAGAGTGAGTATAGACTACCGTAAGTTGAATGCTGCCATAAGGAATGATCATTTTTCACTCCTATTTATTGATCACACGGTGGGAACTTGGGTGGGCACGATTACTAATGCTGGGTCTGGCTGAAGACGTTAAACTTAACGCTCGTGGGAGGCACCCCACAACATATCCTTTTTGTTTGTTTATTATTTTACATATTTCTTGTTACTATTTATTTCTAGTGTTTCTTTTGTTTTCCAATCTTTATTTTTCAGGGACAACGCGTACTTCAGTTCAAGTTTGGGGGTATGCTATGAGCCATGCCAGTCCAACTAGTTCTCCATCTCCCAGGTTAGCTCTTTCCGTATTATTTACACATTGAGGTCAATGTGTAATTTAAGTTTAGGGGTATCGGAGACACATTATACACACTTTGTCCTAATTTGTTGTTGTTCTCTTGATTTAAAAAAAAGAAAAAGAAAGAAAATAAATGCATGCTCATATTATTTTGAAATTTTAGTTGATCTAAACAAGTACTGTGATGTGATGTCATTGGTGAGCTTAAAATCGTGAATACATGATTTGATGACAGAGTTTGATTTTAATGTGTATGTTTCCTTGTCTTAACTGAAACTGGATGACTTGTTGGATTAATACTTGGGCATAGAAAAGCATAAAAAAGAAAAAAAAAACAAATAATACTACTAATATTTATAATGATCATCATCAATAAACTTTCCACTGAGTAACTGGACCTCTTGCCTCAGTAAGCAGTGAGTGTTCACGTCAAAAGGTGGGAATTTTATTCATAATGATCATTTCGAAACTTTCCGCTGAGTAACTGGACCTCTTGCCTCAGTAAGCAGTGAGTGTTCACGTCAAAAGGTGGGAATTTTGCTTGGTAGCATTAAGGCCAATTTAGTTTCGTAGCCTTTTTTACTCGAGTTAATAAGTCCTTAGGGGTGTCTTTACACCTAATGCCCTAAAACCATCTGGTTTGGGAGTTGTTGACTTAACACTCGATACATGGGTCAATTAGAAAGCTTAAGGGAACTAAACATAGCAGAGCCTTATAATAAAAAAAAATTATAAAATAAACAAAATAAAACTATGCCATTGTTGTTCATTTTGATGAGTAATTCTGTGAATCTTGAGACATGGAGACATTGTACATTGAAGTTATTTGGAAACCTCATCTGTATATGCTAATTCACTTTACACTGATTCAAGCTTGTGATGTCATAGCCTGCCTCTTGTAAGTAATTAAGTTTTAAAATAGCTATTTATTATGATGATGGGTTATATCTTTTTTAAGCTTGCTCATGAATGAATATCATGGTTTTGAGTACTCCTGAAATTTTTGGATACCATGAGTGATGAACTTATCTTTATGTTCTTTGTTTTTCATTTTGTTTTTTATTTTGTTTTGCTAAGGGACTAGCAAAATGTAAGTTTGGGTGTATTTGATGAGTGTCAAATATTGCATATTTTGGCCCCTTAATTTTCATTTGTTAGCTTAGGAATTTTTTACTTTGAGTTGTTTTCGTTGTTTTAAAGGTTTGCAAGCACTCGGAAAGGAGTTTCACTAAAATTGCCAGAATCGCCTGTACAGATCAGTTATTTTTGTGGATTTTACTATATTGATTCAGGAATAACCAAGTGATGAGCCATATATGCTTGGAAAGATCTAGATGTCTATTTTCTGAGGAATTTCACGGCTCATAAAAATGATTTTTCTAGAGAAAGTTATGGCAGTTTTAGTAGACAAATGTCAGGATGTGTGTGATTTCAGCGTGGTAGATCAATCATTTTTATGGATTTTACTGTATTGATTTAGGAAGAACCAGGAGATGAGCCAAATATACTTGGAAAGATTCGGATGTCTATTTTCTGTGAAATTTTACAACTCATAAAAATGATTTTTCTAGAGAAAGTTATGGCAGCTTTAGTAGACAAAGGTCAATCAGTGCATCAGACTGTGATCGAGCGCACTTGGGCAGTATCTCACATCGAAATTGAAACACATTGCACTCTTTAGTTTCTCTATAAAAGTCCCACCTCACTGAAGCAATTGGCGTGCAATCCGAAAGACTTCTGCTAGCATTCTGGTGGATTTTGAAGGCTTTGCTACCACGTGGGGAAGCGCCGCCCAACAGTGAGTGAAATTTCTCCCAATATATAGTCAGTTTTAATTTATTTCTTTTTTTAGTTTTAAAGTTTAATGTTTAGTATTTATATTGTGAACTTTAGTTTCATAATTATAAGAGGCTAAAATCTTCATCTAAGGTTGAAGATGAAGCCTCACCATTGTTTGGCATAATATTTTTCAGATTTGTTCATACAATTATGAGATATTTAGTATAAATGTTATGTTCAATTATTTGAGTAAACTCTTATGATTGATTGCTTTTAAATTGTTAAATTGGATATTCTTTGTGTTTCATCTGCTGGATACGACAGATCATTCAAATTAGATTGGATATCCATTGTGATTTGTGAATTAAACGGATACATTGGATAGTTTTGGTTTCGTTTGGGTATTCGCTGTGATTTGTATAATGGTGGATTCATGGAATGATTTGATAGATTATTTTTATATAGAACATGAAGATATATCCTTTACTTTGGTGGGGTGGATTCAGAAAACCTTAGTGTTTTTATCAGTTGGTTTTAAATCAACTTAGTTTAGTTTATACTCTTTGCATAATACAAACTAAAAATTTGGAACTATGTTAAAATAGGTTTAGTTTAGATAAAAATACATTTTCACAACATGTGGATTCGATCTTGCACTTGCACAACACTATATTGCAAATGACTTATGCACTTGCGAATAATTTAAAACTCACAACACCAATCATCCTTAGAAGGAACAGAATTGTAATTCTTTTCCCTAAGCTTCATTCTAAGGAAAACATTTGTGTATCCTATAGCTATTTGAAGCATCATGTAAGTTAAGTTCCAACGGGTTTGGACATCAAGACACAACTTCCTAGAACATGAAATCTTTAGTTGACGGGCCATGTCTTCAAAATTTTCCCCTCTTGATAGAGTGGCTACCCAAAAAGATACACTATCACGGATTTTCTTAATTTGATTTTGAATGACAGATAACCCATCCTTCACAATTAGATTTAAAATGTGTGTACAACACCTCATGCGAAAAACCTTCCCATTACGTAGCAAATCACTATAAAACTTCTCAACTATTTGATTAACTATGCCATCATTAGTACTATAATTATCAACAGTAGTAGTGGACAACTTAGTCTCTATGTTCCAATCAGTCAATCCTTCCATTAAGTGCATTGCAAGAGCATCCATGGTGTGAGATGCAGGAACATAAACAAACCTAAATATTTTCAAATGTAAAAAAAAAAATAATGACATGATAAAAGACAATATATACATAAATTCATAAACCAGGAAGAGTAAATGTTAAATAGAGAAATGGTTGATGTTTTACCTTAAAATATGACTTTGGAATAGCCAAGACTCATCAATATAATGAGCAGTTATAGACATGTAGCCTTTCTTCTGATTAGAAGTCCACATATATGTGGTGACTGCTACACGGCTGTTAAGCTTCTCAAATACCTTTTGCAACTTCCCGTTCTCAATGTCATAGACTTTAAGAATGTCAGTCTTAATGGCATTGCGGGAAACCATCTTAAAGAGAGGTTGGAGACTACCAATGATCCTTCGAAAGCCTATGTGATCAACAATGGATAAAGGATACCCATGCAAGATGATAGCACTTACAAAATGGTTTCTTGAGACATCTTAATCAAAAGTAAAATTTCCAAAATGAACTCTCCCATCATTTTTTCTTTGAATAGCAATTTGTTTTTTGTTTTCCAAAAAAATTTCAATTGACATCTTGTTCTTTGGCTTTGCAAGACATGTCTTTAAATGGGTATGCATTGCTGACTTTCCCTGTGTATTAGCAGCCTTAATATTTCTCTAACAATGACGACATACACCCACTTCTATACCATTTACAATTTTGTTTTTTGAAAATGATCCCACACACTAGAAGTAAGTTGTCTCTTCTTACCCATTTGTGACATTTGAGGTTTTTAGCGTGAGGTAGGACATGAAGTTGGTCTAGGTAATTCTAAATTTATAGTTGGTGTTTGTGGATTATTAACTGAATGCACAAAGGGACATGATGATGGAGTTTTACCTACACAACTTTCTGTACTCTCAACCTCACCAACAATCCCATGTTCAACCATATTTATAAGCACCTAAACAATATAATACGATGAAAACAAAATTTTGTTAGTCAAGAATGTGTTAGCTCTACCACTACAAGGTATCAGGGTTCCTCCAAAAATTAAACCAAAACAAAACCATCATAGAACTAACACAGTACAACCATATGATATGAAAATTAATCATATATGCACATAACAACATATATATATTTGAGTTATATAACAAAATTCCACAACGTGTTAGCCTTATTAATTCTGTCATATCAACCATCATATATATATATATATATGTTGTTATGTTACAAAAGTCCTGTTTATCTTATTTTTATATGAACTGCTAGAGAATGTTTCAGGTTTTAAAAATGCTGGGTACATAACTGATAGTCTTGCCATTCAAAAAAAAAAAAAAACTAATAGTTTTAAAGATTAATATATTGGAAAGATAAGAGATTCAAGGCCATTGACATAGTAATAATTTATCATTAAAATGATATTAGAGTTTACCTTTTCTAATTCAACAACCAAGAAGAAGATACAACAAAATTTTAAGTAGATATCGTTAAAAACAAAAACAAAGCAGATTATTCTGTAATTGTTAACTCTAAACACATATACTAACCATAAAAAATAAGAAGAAAGTGTGCTATTAACAAAACTAACATGAAGGGAATTAGAAACAAAATGCATATTCAAAATTTTAACATAACCTGTTTTGGATCTAAGATCTTGATAGGTTAAGAGCTGTAAACAGAGAAGAAATTAGAGAAACATTAGTTTATAAGTTTTTCAAACAAAAAGGTAAAGAAAAAAGAGGATATACACTTGCACCACTGTCGACGATGATGTTTGAGGGAGGGAGCAGTGGGAAGAGAGAGAAAGAGGGGGGCATAGTGAGAAGAGATAAAAAGGTTTTTTATACCTACACCGTCAGCCGTAATGTTTGAGGTAGGAAGCGTCGCCGGTGAGAGGCTGAGAGTTTATCCAGCAGAGGAGAGAGAGGCAGAGGCGATATCTAGAGAGTCGACTAACTAAGTTAGTAAATTAAGTCGTGATAATAAAGATGAGACATAGGGAATCTTAGGGTTAAAAGGGTAGATTCATCATTTTCTTTATTTTATTAAGTGACTAAAATTAAATTGATACAAATATATTTAATTGTGAAATATTAAACAAGTTATTGATTTGGTTCATTGGTAACACTTGAAAAGTTTTACCCATAGGTCATGCGTTCAAATCTTGTAGTTTATACTTTCTATATATATTTTTTAAATTATTATATATAATCAAGTTTAATGGGTAACCAGAAGGCACTACTCAAAAACTAACCGAAAATGCGAAAATCCATGAAAAACTAACCGTAACCGTTTAAAACCCATTTAAAACTAACCAAAACCGGTTAAACAGGTTTGGATCGGGTAGGTTAACCGTCAAAATCGCGAATTGCCATCCCTTTCTAAATCTGATTTATATGCTGAAAACTGATCGACTACTTGGTCGACTGGTTAGGTCCAACCCAATCTCAAATATTTACGATTCTGCCACCGATCACTTTCATATAAAAATTTACGGTTTTTCCACCTTGAAATTACGATTCTGTCACTGTTTAATTACGAATTTTCCATTTCTCCTTTAAAATTCAATTTTTCATCTTTTCTTCCTAAAAAAATCTAAAAATTATATATATATATATATATATATATATATATATATAATTATATTTTCTTCCACCAAATCTTCTAATTAATTTCTTCAACCTCAGTCCACATTTTTCTTCAAAATTCTTTGATTTCAAACTTCTAAATTTTAAAATTTTCAGTACTTTCTTCTTCAAAAAAATTTCTAACCCTTTCCAATAAATTTCTCAAGATCATCTTTCAAAACTTACTTCAAATGAATACTAAATCTTTCATGTATGCATTATTTTATTTAATATAATATAAATTTACCTCTTTACCCTTGTTTTAAAGGTATGAGTATTATAATTCTACCATCCTTATAAAAATTTAGTCCTTGAAATTTTCTTACCTATCTGTTGAATCAATTGAGGATAATCTTTCATCATTCTTGCCTCTCGCTCCTAAATAATCTCTTCAACATCTTTATTCTGTCATAAAACTTGAACTAAAGGAATCATTTTATTTCGTAAGACTTGTTCTTTTCTGTTTAAAATTTTGACTGGTATTTGCATAAAGGTCAAATCTTCTTGTAATTCTACAACCTGACTCAAAATACTATGAGATTCATCATGTAAACACTGCAAAAGTGAAATATGAAACACATTATGTAATTACTTCAGCTTTGGAGGTAAATCCAATCTGTAAGTTATTGGTTCAACTATCTCTCATTCATCTCATAGGGTCCCACAAATCTCAGACTAAATTTCCATTTCTTTCTAGATCTTAAAACACCCTTCCATTGAGACAATCAATAGTAAATAAGCATCGCAGCTCACTAAGAAACTCAATACACTTGCTTTCAGTATATCTTATAGTATTCTAATAATCCTCTATGTCTGTCCATCTATCTAAGGCTGAAAAGATGTACTAAATTGCAATTGTGTACCCATAATCTTTTGAAAACTCCTTCAAAATCTAGAAGTAAATCTAGAATCTTTATCTAATATAATGCTCAAAGGCACCCCATGCAATCTCAGTATCTCTACTACATATAACTCAACCAACTTTTCAGGACTTCAAGTAATCTTAAAGAAAATGTGATGACTTAGAAAGTCTATCTATAATCACCAACATAGTATTATGCCCTTTTTGGGTATGGGAAAAACCTAAAACAAAATCTATACTATCATTCTCTCATGGCCACTTTGGCACTAGAAGAGACTGTAGTAAACCTAGGGATATCTATTCTCAAACTTCACCTACTGACAAACCAAACATCTAGAAATGTGCTCAACTACAATTTTTTTCATCCCTGACCACCAATAATTTTGTCTTAACCCCTTATACATCTTATTATTACTTGGATGCATTGAATACATAGAATCATGAGCCTCTCTCAAAATCTCATTTTTTCATATCAACATCCATTGGGAACACCAATCATATGTCCCAATACCATCATACCATCCTCTTTGATTATGAACTCAGTCTGCTTCTCACTCAAAACATCTTTTTTGATCTTCTTTATCTGCTCATCTCTACTTTGCATTTCAAACAAACATTCAACAATAGAAGGTTGCACCACCATATTAGCCATCAATACTCCCTTATCACTAACACTCAACTGCATTCTCATTTCTCTCATTTCAACCATCAAATTCATATCATAACTCACAATAGCAGGTAATCTTCCTGTAGACTTTCTATTCAACGCATAAGCCAATATTCACCTTCCCCGGATGATAATGAATTGTACAGTCATAGTCACTAATAAACTCCATTTATCTCATCTGTATCAAATTCAACTCCCTCTAGGTAGGTATATATGTCAAACTCTTATGATCAGTAAAAATCTCATAAGTGGCTCTATATAAATGATGTCTCCAAATCTTCAACGCAAACACTATTGCAGTCAATTCTAAATCATAGGTCGGGTAATTCCTCTCATGGTTCTTCAACTATCTAGAATAATAAGCTATAACCTTTCCATGTTACATAAACACGCATCCCAACACTTGATGCGACATATTACTGTACACCACAAATTCTTCATCACCATAAAGAAAGTACTAAAACTAGAGCCATAGTGTTGGTATTTGTCTAAGGTTTAAACATGGTTGAGGTTGGAAGGAGTTCAGCATCAAGGTTCAGCACACTTGGTGTGTGCCTCAACACACAAGCAACCAAAAGGGCTCAGCACCAGTGTGCGCCGTGGCCCTCCCTAGTCCAGGCCGCGGCGCCCAGAAGAGGAGTGCTTAAGCAAGGCAAGGCCGCGGCGCCCCCTACTCCAGGCCACGGCGCCCAGAAGCTAAGGAGTTGGTGTTCTGCCTTGGGCTGTGGTGCCCCGTGTTCTAGGTCGTGGTGCTAAGCACACTAAGGCAAACATGTGTAGAACTCTTTGTGGGTTCGTGAGACGTGCTCAAAATGCATAAGATCACTAAGGAATGATCAAAGGCTAAGGTTGATTGTTCATCTAGATCTAAGGGTGGATATTGACCCTCAAGATTGGATAAGAAGTTGGTGCACTATATAAAGGGTCACCTAGCTTCAATCTTAACACATTATGACATGACAAGTTGTGAGACAATAAGACATAAGTGTGTGCGAATGAGAGAATTATGTGAGAGTGGAAAGACACAGGCATACAAGAGGGACTCATTGGAGAGGTTGGTTGTAAAGAGAGAGATTAGTATAGAAAGGGGATTCAAGGGACTTGTAAGTGGAATTTCCAAAGGGGGAAAGTTTCAGGGTATCTCAAGACCTTATCATTTTCTTGTTCTCTTCTTTGTTCCTTCAAGAACTTGTGGATTCTTGAAGAGGGTTGCTGTAATTTTTAAGAACCATTGATTTAGTGCAGAGAGTTTAGAAGAACTCACGGGGACGTAGGCTATTGCCGAACCTCGATAATAATTGCTTGTCTTCTTTCTTTGCTTTGGTTGTTGTTTCTTCTCTTTACAAGTCATTCTAGACTTAGGTGTTTGGAAGACCATCACCTGGGCATCATTGAGGTGGTTTCCCAACACATAGTCAACTTCTCTTTTAATAGCTGAAAACTCTTCTCACACTCTTTTGACCATTCAAACTTCAACCCTTTTCTGGTCAACCTAGTCAATGGTACTACAATGATAGAAAAAATTTGAATGAATCTTCTATAATAACCATCCAACCCGAAAAAGCTTCTAATTTTTGTCACATTAGTAAGTCTCTCATAATTTAGCATTGCCTCTACCTTCTATAAATCAACAGCTATACCATCTCTTGTGAAAACATGCCCCAAGAAAGATACTTCATACAACCAAAACTCATATTTAGAGAACTCTGCATATAACTTCTCTACATGCTTTACCCACATCTCAACCTCAAAAGGATTCACATATTCTATAAACGACATGGGATTCAACTTAATGAATCTAACAAAATAATCTCCCTACATCTCATGCACAAACTCACCTTCCCCCTCTTGAACATCCACCCTTACTGGATCTACAACAACCTCAGGCTTTACTCTAGCCTACTCATCTAGTCTATGTTGTAGACTATCAACTACATCCTCTACTGCATTTATTCTCTCAAGAGCATGAGCAAGAATTTTTTTCATCTCGTCTCTCCTAACCTCAGATTCTCTTACACCTCTACTAGTACCAAATGTACTATCAACACGTTCCCTTCTAGGAACCGTGGACTTAGACTCAACCTCTATCTCAACCTCGATTTGTCTAAATATTAAGGCCCAACCACGCCCTCTTAGGTCAGCAACTCTAACTCTAGGTCTACCACATCCACGCGGCATCCTCAAACTCTACATTAAGATATAATTTGTTTTAATCTTCCACTTTCTTACTATTTATGCATTCTTTAGAAACATAAAACCTAATGTTCTGATACCAAAATTGTAACGATCCATCCCAAGTTGGCTACCTCTGAGACGGTGTCATCACGTTTTGTCATCCCAGCACGACACATATATGTAACAATATAAAATTACATTCAATCCTCAACTCTTTTCAGAGGAGATACAACATCATTCTCCTATTAGAAACAATTTATAAATATAACAAAGTGGATGAAAATATTTTATTAAAAATTTTCTTTCTTCTTTCTTACAATGTCTGAGGACTTGACCATGAAACTTACTTAAGATAATTACTCTGATATCAACTCTAAACTCTATTTTTCTTGTCCACTGCCTGAAAATTTTCAATAATGAGGAGTGAGCTTCACAAGCTCAGTGAATTAAATTTACTAGAAGTACTCAATTGTATACTTCCAGTCACATCTTATAATTCAATCATTTCTAATTCATCACTATTATTAATCTATTTCTTCACATATAATAATTCAATCTTTCAAATAATCTTCCAATATTCATTCATCTGTTATCTCATATAATTCAATAATAACATTCTATTATCACTACTCATATTATAATTCCAACCATCAATCTCATCTTAAATTAATCATCAAACATATCAATTTTTCTTTTCGTATATTTAATCATCTCGAGATTATCAATTCAACATCATTATTTACCTCGTTATGAGGTTCACAGCATATAATCTATCAATCAAATAATTTTATCATATCATCCTTTCATATTTCTTTCTCATCATATCTATCTCTCTATGAGACTCATTTGTCTATTAATAATTTCACAATCAAGATTGATACTTTAGCATCCCAATCAACAATAATAAAATAATCGAATAAATAAATGCATGTGTTTCTATTGCTTCAGTGAGGTGGAGCTTTTATAGGGAAGCTCACGAGTGCAATATGTTTCAAATTCGAAGTGGGATACTACACGAGTGCGCTAGATCACAGCCTAGTGCGCTCGAGCGCATGTGCGTTATAAAGTGTTTCGAATTGATGTAGGATGTCGTGGGTGTG
The DNA here is from genome assembly GCA_023935145.1 of Bretschneidera sinensis. Classification (NCBI taxonomy): domain Eukaryota; kingdom Viridiplantae; phylum Streptophyta; class Magnoliopsida; order Brassicales; family Akaniaceae; genus Bretschneidera; species Bretschneidera sinensis. The sequence goes on along the minus strand of CM043703.1, from coordinate 80,853,443 downwards.
CTCGATCACAGTCTTGTGCACTCGAGCGCAGCATGGTGCACTGCCTAACCTTTGTCTACTAAAACTACCATAACTTTCTCTAGAAAAATCATTTTTACGAGCCGTAAAATTCTCCAGAAAATAGACATCTGGATCTTTCTAAGCATATATTGCTCATATCTTGGTTCTTCCTGAATCAATATAGTTTAATCTGCAAAAATGGCTGATCTGTGCGAGCAATTCTGGCAATTTAGTTAAACTCTTTTCCAAGTGTTTGTGAACCTGTAAAACAACAAAAAAAACCAACTCAAAGTAACAAATTCCTAAGCTAAACATATAACAACCTAGAAAAACACAGTAAACACATAAATGAGATAAAATATGATGAAATAACACAAACTAAGAGCTTAACAAATATAAATTAAGGGGCTTAAATATGAATATTTAAGCACTTATCATCGTCATGTTTTAGCCAGATCAACTACCTTCCTAGTCTTCTTAGCCAGACCAGCTACCTCCCTAGTCTTCTCAACCAGATCAGCTGCCTTCCTTGTTTTCCCTTTATCTATATGAACAAATGCAAGCAAACATACATCAAAGCATTCAATTCAAGTATCTCTTTCTCAAAATTATTATTTTATTATATACATATTAAATTGTCTCATCATATCTCATATCAAATTATCAATCATAGTTTGTCAAAAATTTCATTTATCCTTTCATTATATATTTCATCAACATATTATTTCAATAATATTACTTCTTATATAATAAAATTTCAACATATTAATTATTCACATAATATCAACCAACCAACTATTATATATCATCCCATCATTATAATTCAATAATTAATTCAAATATCATCATTTTATATTTAATATTTATCTCGATTACTAAAAGTAAATCTAACTCACCTAGTAGTACTTAAAGCTACTCTCGGATAACCTCTTTTCATTTCTTGCTCTGTTAAGCAATTTCACCCAATTGCTGATCACCAATACCTATCACAACATCTTCATTAAAAAATTATATATTCTTTAGTTCTTCCATAAATTCATACTTTTAAATTTCTACACCCATTTTCGGGTAATTTCATATATGCATAAAAATTCAATTGTCTCAATTTTTAATTTTCAATCTTTTTAACAGAAATTCTTTTCGTTTTTTGCTTGAATTCAAATTCAAAATTTATTTCAACAAATACTGAAAATAATTTCAATTCTTCAAAATTTTATAATAAATTTAAAGGATACTCCATAATAAATTTTATAATAAATTTCAATTCACATGTAAGGATAGGGTCAACCTAAAGGGCTGGTTTTAGGGTTTCTAAGTGGTTGGCTTCGCCTTATAACTTTAGTGGGCTGAAAGATACCCCATGGCTAGAAGGATGCCTTTATGCCTATTGAGTGGCCTGAATTACGTGGACCACAAGAGTACAAACGTGACAGTAAACCTTCGTTACCTTTACAAAGATCAGATGGATCTTGTTACATACTAAATCCTGACGAAAACATATTAGGGTTACACCAAGTTACTACATGGATATCGAGCCCCCAACTTTCTTCGTCGTGAGTAAGGACAAGCGCTTTGTGATTGTGTAATAAAATTCAATTAAATTTAATATCTAAATAAGTTTCCAAGAACACTATAAAGTTCAATATCTTAAATGGAGTATCCATCGATGGGTACCATACCTTTCACCGCCCTTTGTCAATTAGTATGGAGGCTCCCAACGAAATGGACTCTTTTAGTTCGAGGCACATTTTCCAAATTTGGCCTTATGTTGTACAAGCACACAATGGGTAAGGATTCGACATTTGACCTTGAAGAGGCCAAAGTCCCTTATCATTAGTCTGTAAGAGATTCTAGGTTAGGAGATTGGGGTACAAAAGAGGAAGGAATTATAAATTCCCCTTTTGCCTAGGTAACAACCTAGCATTTTGTGTTCTTGGAAATTTATTTAAAAATTAATTAAATTTAATCATAATACACACTAGCACTCGATCACAAGCAAAACAATTTATATCATATAAATACATTTAAGTAAAACATCACAAATAGGAGGAAAGGGATGTAAATATGGAAGAATACTAAGCCCACAAGATTGTGACAATATTGTCCTTCCATGGATGAGTTTAACCCTCCACCCAAATTCTTTTCAAAGCATCGATTTATACAAAAAAAAAAAAAAAAAATCATCGATTACTTGATATTTAAAGGGGCAATAGTTGAAAAGAAAGAGAAGAAGAACACAAAAACGAATTAGTGAACAAAAGCTATAAAACTAGAAACAATTATAAAAACATAAAAGTAATGTGAATCACGCGTGAGTAGTTTGATTAGATCCTGAAGATAAATGCCATGTAAAATACATTAAGGAATCCTAAAACATAATGTAAAAAGATCCTAACATTACATGTGAAATGCTATTAAAAAAATGCAATAAGGAATGACATCTAAAAACAAATTGCAAGAAATCTTATAACTAAATGGCACATGAGAGAAATCGAAGAAACTAGATAGTGTAAAAAAAAAAGAAATAGTATTTTAAGAAAATTAAGAAGAGATGTTTTAAAATGACAAGAGAGAATAGAATCTTAAGGATTCTTAAAAGATAATGTCATAAAGATAATACACATTTTTTTATGAATACTACAAAAAAAAAAAAAGAGTAGAACACCAAAGGAAAATCCAAAGTTTTACAATTTTAATTGAATTGAACAAATGTGACAAGCAAAGAAATCACATCTAATTTAGTATTAGCATGAATCTAAAAAGAAATGAAACACTGACCTCTTATGAAGATTTTTAACATGTGGTGTAGATGCCCTCAAATGGCCACTTGGCTCATTGAGGTGACGAACTCAAAAAAATGAAATTTGAATGGATGAATCACCAGATTACAAAAGATTAATTTTTAGGCTAGTAGTTTTTTTATGGAAAAATGTGCTTTTACCCTACCTATTACAATATGAACTAAAACCCCCCAAAATATTGCTTAACTTAGCTAGAGAAGAATTGGTAGAAGCTTACGAGGTTGAAAGGTGTCTTGAAATGGTGCAAGAGGGCGATTATATAGGCTTAGCTGGGCACAAGAAGAAGGGTGACGAGTGCTTGTAACTTTTTGATGCCAGGATAAATCAAATGATGGATTTTAGGGCCTAGTCTAGTGGATTTTGAAGGCAATAATTTCTGCTTGAAATTGGCATTCTATAATGGTTGAACTGATTGACACTGTTCACAGGTCGATCAACACTATTCTCTTATATTTTGGTTTTGTAATATGGTTTTCTTCTGTTGGTATTTGTCTAAGGTCTTAAACATGATTTAATGTTTACACAAGAGATGGAAGAATGAATTTCAACATGTTAAATGAGTGCACATCACTTTGGGTGTGTGTGCACACCTCTATTCAGCAAGATAAAGAAGTGCGCACAGCTGTGAAGGGTCCAGCTTCAGTGTGTGCCATAGCCCTGCTCCTTCCAGGCTGTGGCACCCTATAAAGAGGAAGTCCTGGTGGAGGGCAGCACTGCACCTCTCCCTCACCAAGGCCGCAGCACCTAGAAAGTGGTGAAAAGTGTGTTTTGCCTAGCGCCGCAGCATGCCCTGTTCAGTGCCTAGGCGCTAGGCGCACATATTCCACTTGATTCAGCCTCTTGTTAAATGAGTGGGTGCAAGGTTAAAACACACAACATCACTTAGGATTGATGGAGGGCCATGGTTTAGTGGTCATCATGATCTAAGGGTGGAGATTGACTCTCAAGATTGGACAAGAAGTTGGTGCACTATATAAAGGGTCACCTAGCTTTATTCTCATTAACATTGTGACATAATTTGAGATCAATTGTAAAGAGGGATAGAAATACAAGAAAGAATGGTGTGAGAGTGCAAAGATACAAAACACAAGAGGGACTCATTGTAGTGAGGCTGGTTGTAAAGAGAGAGGAGTATAGATTAGATAGAGAGCATTGTAATAGTTCTTATCATCTTTTTTCTTCTCTTCTTGGTTTCTTTAAGAACTTGAGGTTTCTTGAAGAGGTTGCTGGATTATAAAGAACCATTGATTTAGTGCAGAGAGTTCAGAGGAACTCATAGGGATGTAGGCTATTGCCGAACCTCGATAACAAATTGTTTGTCTTCTTTTCTTTCTTACTTTCGTTTGCTGTTTCATTTCATTACAAGTCATTCTAGACTTGGGTGTTTGGAAGATCACCACCTGGGCATCTTGTCAAGGTGATTTCCAATAGTGGTATCAGAGCTAGAGGAGTTACCACAACAGTGGTATCAGAGCTTGCACAGTTGGGCGTCAGAGCAAGAATAAGAAGGTGACGGAGTCAAGACTCCAAGAATCAAAGATCAACTTCTTGAGTGATTCAAGAATGGAGTAAAGATCAAGATCAGATCATGTTCTTGAGAGTGATTCAAGAACAGTGTTAAGATCCATCTTCAATCATGTTCTTGAGGTTGAAGAAAGTATTTGTGGGTATTGCATAAATTTGGGATTTTCTCCGCATAGATGGCTTCAAATTTCATTGTTGAGAAGTTTGATGGAAAGGGAGATTTTACCCTTTGGAAGCGAAAGATCAAGGCGGTTCTTATGCAACACAAAGTGGACTTGGCTATTGGAGAAGATGATGCTTTTCCAGCAAGTATCACGGAGGACCAACGGGTTGAGATGAAGAAGATGGCATACAACACCATCTTCTTGCATATGTCAGATAGTGTCACAAGGGAGTGCGGAGACTCGGAGGATCCTGCTGTCATATGGAAGAAACTAGATGAGTTGTTTCTTACCAAAACTCTCCCTAATAAAATTTATCTTCTCAAAAGAATCTTTGCTTTTAAAATGGATCCTAATAAGGAGTTGCAAGATAATCTTGATGTCTTTAATAAGCTAGTTCAAGATTTGGCTAGTTGTAGTATTAAATTCCCGAATGAACAATTAGCTGTTATTTTGTTAAATTCTCTTCCTGATTATTTTGATAATCTGATTAATGCTATTAAGTATGGAAGAGATACTTTAACCAAGGAGATTATGATCAATGCCATAAGGGCATAGGATTTCAAAGCCAAGATGAGGGAAGCATCAAGTGGAGAAGGGATGTTCATTAGAGGACAGCCAGCAACTCAGAATGGCAGTAGCACTCATGGCAACTACCTGGAGAAATCAAGAGGTAAAGGGCAGAGCCATGGAAGATCTCATTCCAAGACAAGACTTGGAGGAAAGAGGTGCTTCTACTGCAACAAGAAGGGCTATTTCAGAAAAGATTGCAAGAAGAAGATGTGGGATGAGAGATGAGGAAGCCATACCAAGAATGGAGAGGCTTTGGTTGCCAAAGAACAGCAAGATGATGTTCTGGTTGTGTGCTCAAATGTGAGCAGGAGGCAAGGCAGCGAAAAATAGATCTTGGATACTGGGTGCACTTATCACATGTGCTCTCACAAGGATTGGTTCAAGAATTTTCAGGAAACCAATGATGGAAAGGTCTTCTTGGGGAATGACACTTCTTGCCAAGTGAGAGGGATAAGAGACATCCAATTGAGAATGTTCGATGGAGTCACAAGGCTGTCGTGAAATATGAGGTATCTTCCAGATTTGAAGAGGAATTTGATCTCATTGGGGCAGCTAGATTCCTTGGGATACACATGCAAGATAGAGGGAGGAAATATCAAGGTAGCCAATGGATCTTTGGTAGTGATCAAAGCAGCAATGAAGGATGGACTCTATGAGATGATCGGAGACATGGAGATCAAGGATCAAGCAGCAAGCTTGATGGCTGAGATGGATGAGGCAGCCCTTTGGCACACTCACTTGGGATATATGAGCGAAGAAGGCCCGCAAGTTCTTAGCAAGGATGGCCTACTTGGTGGAAACAAAGTAGAGGAACTTGATTTCTGCGAATGTTGTGTTCTTGAGAAGCAACACCGGGTCAGCTCCAACACCAGAGTCCACAAGTCTAAGGGCATTCTTGACTACATTCATACGGACCTTTGGGGACCAGCAAGGACACCAACACAGGGAGGTAACTTTTACTTTCTGTCTTTAATTGATGATTATTCAAGAAAGGTTTGGGTTTATTTGGTTAAAAATAAATTAGATGCTTTGAATAAGTTAGTGGTGTGGAAAAAGCTGGTGGAGACTCAAATGGGTAGAGTAGTTAAGGCTTTACGAACCGATAATGGCCTAGAATTTTATAATAAGGATTTTGATAAATTCTATGAATTAAATGACATTCTAAGGCATAGAACGGTTGTAAAAACACCAGAGCAAAATGCAGTTGCTGAGAGAATGAATATAACCCTTATGGAAAATGTTAAGTGCATGTTAATAGGATTCGGTTTACTAAAATATTTTTGGGGAGAAGCTGTGGCTACTGCTGCATACTTGGTAAATAGATCACCTTCTAGAGCTTTAGAGCTCAAGACTCCCATGGAGATGTGGAGTGGAAAACCCCTTGAATTAAGCAACCTTAGGACTTTTGGGTGTGCTGCATTTGCACATCAAAAGGGTGATAAACTTAACCCAAGGTCTAGAAAATGTGTATTTCTAGGGTTTGGTGATGGGGTTAAGGGATATAGGTTGTGGTCCTTAGAAAAGAAGGGCATGAAAATCATAATAAGTAGGGATGTTATTTTTAATGAATTGTTATTTCCCTACTTGGGGAAAACTAACCCTATAGGGGCTAGTGAGAAAACCAGTTCAGAATTTGTGGAGCATCGCATCAAGGAGAGTTCGGACCAGGTAGAGCTCATTGATGAATACCAAGCTCATAACACTCATGAGGAGGCTGAACTGAAAGAGGATGATGTAGGGAGTCGGAAGGACTATCAGCTCACAAGAGATCGAGAAAGAAGGCTAGTCAGACTACCTTCAAGATATGGTTTTGCGGATGCTGTAGATGTAGCAGCTCCTTGGACAGAAAGAGAGATAAGTGAACAAGAGACTTACATTGATGCCATGGGATGTAAGAATTCGCCAAGATGGAAGCTAGCTATGGAGGAAGAAATGGATTCTTTGAGGAAGAACAACTCTTGGGAGTTGGTGCCTAAACCAGAAAAATTGAGAGTTATGGATTGTAGATGGATCTACAAGATCAAAGAAGAGAATAATCCAGGAGATGAAGTCTGGTATAAAGCTAGGCCAGTGGCGAAGGGGTTGACACAAAAAGAAGGCATAGATTTCATCGAAATCTTCTCACCAGTTGTGAAGTACAGGACAATACGGATAGTATTGGCAATGGTGGTCCAATTTGATTTGGAAATCGAGCAAATGGATGTGAAGACAGCATTTTTACATGGAGGGCTTGATTAGACAATACTACATGAGGTAACCCTAGGGCTATGAGTAAGGAAGGCAGAGAGAGTTGGTGTTGAAATTGAAGAAATCTCTCTACGACCTGAAGCAATCACCTCGGCAATCGAATAAGAGGTTCGATTCCTTTGTAATTAGCTTGGGTTTCATGAGGAGCTACTATGATTCGTTCTTGTATTACAAGGGGTAGAAGGTTGAGGAAGTGGTGATCATCCTCATCTATGTTGATGATATGTTGTTGGTTGGGAGCAGTATGGAGAGGATAAGAAAATTGAAGGCTCAACTCAGTGTGGAGTTTGAGACGAACGATCTTGGCCATGCACAGAAGATCCTTGGGATGTGTATATTTTGGATAGTCAAAGTGCATTGCACTTGTGCAAAAATCCAGTGTTCCATGAGAGGACAAATCACATGGATGTTTGGTATCATTTCATTCAGGAAAATGTTACGGAATGATGCATTCATGTGGACAAGGTAGCCACAGAGGAAAATCCTGCAGATTTAGTCACCAAGGTTCTACCTCTAAGTAAGTTCAATCATTGCCTTGGACTACTTAGGATTGGAGTCGGTTGATTGATGACTCAAGATGAGTTTGGATCCTGAAGTTCTCTGCACAATAGTTCGGGTTTAAACGCTTAAACAAAGGTAGAGATTATTGGTATTTGTCTAAGCTTTAAACATGGTTTAAGGTTTAAAAAAGAGATGGAAGAATGAATTTCAGCATGCTAAAGGAGTGCACACAAGTGTGCGCATCACTTTGGGTGTGTGTGCACACCTCTATTCAGCAAGACAAAGAAGTGCGCACAGTTGTGAAGGGTCCAACTTCAGTGTGCGCTGTAGTCCTGCTCCTTCCAGGCCATGGTGCCCAGTAAAGAGGAAGTCCTGGTGGAAGGCAGCGCCACATCTCTCCCTCACCAAGGTTGCGGCGCCCAGAAAGTGGTGAAAAGGGTGTTTTGCCTAGCGCCGCAGCATGCCCTGTTCAGTGCCTAGGCGCTAGGCACACTGAGGCACACATATTCCACTTGATTTAGCCTCTTGTTAATTGCATGGGTACAAGGTTAAAATGCACAGCATCACTTAAGACTGATAGAGGGCCATGGTTGAGTGGTCATCAAGATCTAAGGGTGGAGATTGACTCTCAAGATTGGACAAGAAGTTGGTGAACTATATAAAGGGTCACCTAGCTTTAATCTCATTAACATTGTGACATAATTTGAGATCAATTGTAAAGAGTGACAGATATACAAGAGAGAATTGTGTGAGAGTGCAAAGACACAAAACACAAGAGGGACTCATTATAGTGAGGCTGGTTGTAAAGAGAGAGGAGTATAGATTAGATAGAGAGCATTGTAATAGTTCTTATCATCTTCTTTCTTCTCTTCTTGGTTTTCTCAAGAACTTGAGGTTTCTTGAAGAGGGTTACTGGATTATAAAGAACCATTGATTTAGTGCAGAGAGTTCAGAGGAACTCACAGGGACGTAGACTATTGCTAAACCTCGATAACAAATCGCTTGTCTTATTTTCTTTCTTGCTTTCATTTGCTGTTTCATTTCATTACAAGTCATTCTAGACTTGGGTGTTTGGAAGATCACCATCTGAGCATCTTGTCAAAGTGATTTCCAACATCTTCCACCTTCAAATTTTGATTCAATTGTTCACCGTGTCCTAAGCATTTCGGGACCGTAGTTTCATCATTGGGCCCATACGTTGACCATTTTTATTCTTGGAACAAAATGCGGTGTCTATAAGAACCAAATAAATTCATATTAAAGCTTTGTCTAGAAGGACTAAACATAAAGACCAAACTTCGTTAAATTGAGGTACATAAAAGACATCATATAAGACTCAAGTTTGACCATCGGTTAATGTTGGTTGATAGGCGTCTGAACCCTTGACATCGACTCTTAAGTTTCTCCTCACACATATCAACTGTGCACCTTGTCAGATTTGATGTTACCCCACAGTGCTACTTGGTGTCCAACTATATGATATGCCTCTATTGAGTCTATAATCCACAGAATATGAGATTCAGTGAGCAATACATAGTTATAAACATAATTTCTAATTAAAGAAGTGGTGTAGACTAATACCTTCTTTGACTCAGTGTAGTCACGAGCAAAGTGACGTAGCTCATCACAGTTGTGGCAACTCATTTTTTTCTTATCTCTCTTACCACCATGCTTACTCCTCTTGCACTTCTTAGTCTTCCTAGGTGCTAGAATGATCTCCTTATCCGAATACTTACATAAGTTGGATTTAGCAACACAAGATTGACCTTAATGCTTAGCAACCTCAAAGCGCTCATCTTGTAGCTCAAGGTGATGCACAACATCATCAAAACTTTTAAGCTTTTTATTATGCATCATTTAAGCTTTAATGTGCTCTCAGTTCTTAGGTAAAAACTGGATAACTATTGTACCTCTTGTTCATCATTAAAGGATGACCTTCTGCCTTAATCACCTTTATAATGCTTAACATTTCAAATAGATGTTGCCTCATTTAATGACCTAGGTGCTTCTCATAAGTTCCAAACTTGACAATGAGACATCTTAACTTGTTAGAGAAACACCTATACTTCTCTTTCAAGGCAACCAATATTGCTTGAGTGGCATCATACTTCACTTGCTCATATGTGAGATCATCTTGCATATTGCTCAACATCACCATGCGACCAATGTTATCATTCCTTTTATAAGATTCATAAGCCTCATGATCTCTTTCACTTTGAGTTGGAGTTCCTCACTCAGGTTCACTCATGGTGTAGTTGGTAATTTCCTTAATAGCTAGTGTTTCAAGGATGTATTAAATCTTTTGGTGCCAAACCTCAAAGTTTTCACCATTCATTTTTTCATCCTTGTCTAATTCAACGTTAACAATATTTAGATTTGAAGATATGTTTTAAATAAATACATGGAGACATATCATATAATCAAATACTAGCATATTCATAAACTTGTTCATGTATATTTATTTTGCAACAAATGCAAACTAATTTGATTATAATTTTACACATAATCAAAAGTTCACTATGCTCATTATCATCTCCTATGTACAAAAGTTTAATTATCACAAACTTAGTATAATTTCTTCAAAATTTAAGTCCTAGGTAAGAATTCAATTCAATTATTCAAATCCTAGAACTCCTACTCAGTTTAGTGTGATAGTACTGATGCGGGAGCTTAGTGGAATCTGTTTCCAAAGATAATTTTAGTGTTTGTTGTAGTAGAAATTTTAATTATCTATTTATTAGGGATTTGGAAGTAATAACTTATTTAGTAGAATAATATCTATTACCTAGCTTTTAGGGATTTTATTTAATCTCCAAGATTAGTAATGATTAGTTTCCTAAATATAGGATAATTCTGATTGTTTAGAAATGCTTGTTCTCCAAGAACAAGGCTTTTGTATCATCTTAAAAATATCCCTCTTAAGGTTTTAGTTGTAACAATTTTTCCCCACTTGGTTGCAGTAATGGAATCAAGACTGCAATGTAATTGAGACTATAATGTAATCGAGGATGTAATGGAATCAAGATTGGAATCTGATTACATTATTTGGTTAGAACATGGAAAAAATCGTTGAATTTAAGCTGGAATTGATTGTAGTGTTTGGTTAACATGTTCATACCACTGGAATGAAATCAGATTGACTAAAATGCGTTTGAGGATAAAATGTATATAAAATTAATCATATTAGTTATTTTATTTATTTATTTATATTAAACATATTATTTTATATTTATTTCTTATTTACTTATTAATTATGCATAATTTATAAAATTTTTATATAATTATCTTACACAGAGTACTATTTAATGATTTACATGTTATATTATTAATATATTATATTATTTATTATAATAACATTATTTTTTTTTATTTTTTTTTGTATAATATTATATTAATATTTTCAAATATTTTTTAATTTATTTATTTTTTAATAATATATTTGTATTAAAATTACTAATATATTATATTGTTTGCTATAATATTATTATTTTATTATTGAGTAAAATTTTATTTTAATATTTAATTATATTGTGAATACAAAGTGAATCAAGGTTGTAATGTAATGGCCATTACACTCCTTCGAAAGTGTAATGCTCATTATTACATTTTGGTGTAATGGGCTTTACAATGTAATAGTAATTACGGTATGAATGAGCATTTCATTACAATCTTGATTACTCCAAACAAACGAGCTTTTTAAGTTTTATATTCAGATAAATAAATCAGAGAGATTATTCTCATTTTTTCCTCTATTCTCGTGTTAATTCCTAGAGAGTTGAGAGTGTTGTATCTTTGGATTGGTCATCCAAAGTGGTGATTTGACCATCGAAGATTATCGTAATACGGTTCTAAACCTTGCCACAATTGATTGCTTTTATCCTAACCCAACTTCAGATGTTAGCTGGTCTCAAAGCCTGGTTCATGGTTTGTCTAACATCAATGGACTTCAACAATCGTTCGTGACCACTGCAACAATAGTTCAAGATTTGTTAATCAAGAATAGTTTAAGATTGGGAGTCCTCCTTATGTGGGGTTAGGGTTTTGAGTCCTATATGCTACATGGGGAAATGCCTAGGGTTTTTGGCTTAGTCTATAGATCTTTTCTACTATTTTTTCCGCTGATCACTAGTTTTCAGCTTGCACTACAAAGGGAGATGACTTGGAGCGGGACGAGGTTGACTGGTGGATGGGATAATGGATCTTACCTGGGAAAAATTATGACTTACTAAAGAAAAAACAATTGCAGTAAACATTAGTTTAGAAGTACACGAGATTTCACATTCTGCTAAGAAACATTGTTTGATTGGGAAGCTATTAACTAAGAAGTTTTATAGTAAGGATGCTTTGAAAAAAAATATGTGATTTATCTGGAGATTAGAAGGTGAGGTTTTTATATGGGAAGTTGGCACTGAGATCTTAGTGTTTGATTTCAAGAACCTAGAGCATAAAGCACTTGTGTATGATGGGACACCATGGTTATTCAATGATGCATTATTAGTTTTGAAAGAATATGATGGTGAATCTAAACCTTCGATGATCGAGTTCAGGTACTCGTTGTTCTGGGTCCAGATTTATGATTTACCACTTTTTGAGATGACTACAGCTATGGGACAAAAGATTGGAAATTCAACTGGCAGAACCTTGCAGGTTGACGCACCCAAGAGTCGAGCAAAGTGGGGCAAGACTTTACGGGTTTGGGTATTGTTAAATATCCATAATCCACTAAAACGTGGTATGTTTGTTTGATTGGGAGGAGGCAGAATTCAACATGTTTTCTTCAAGTATGAATGTTTACGCAAATTTTGTTTTATTTGTAGTATTCTTGGCCATGGACATCGTGATTGTGAGGTTGGCCAATGGAGGAGAGAACAGGGGGCAGTAGTGGAGTCTCAATACGGCCTATAGCTCAAGGCAACGATGGAGAGAGGGAGAGTTTTTTCGACCTCATTGGTCGGTGTGGAGGGGGTCCAGATATTTGAATCATCTAATAGTCAATGAGGAGGTATGGACTGGGAAAAAGGTTGTGTTAGATAGGATGCAGTCGTTAGAGAAAAGAATAATGACTCAATCAATGCAAACTGGCGTGATACAGGGTTAGCATTGGGTGAAGTTGAGTTGAGGGCCAGGGGGAGGACAGTGCCGCAAGAAGAGTTAGTTGGGGAGAGGGATGTTTCTCTTGATGAGAGGGATCAGTGTGTTATTGAGGTACTAACTCAAAGGTCCAGTGGAATGAAGGACCAGGGGCTAGTAGACATGGCGAATTATGTTGTTGTCTTAAGCAACAATTATACAAAGGAAGAGGAAACACAATTAAGGGCAATGGAGTAAGGCTAAGGATTTCAAATTATGTCATAGTCTGCCTACCCTAATAGGAGAGAGTTAGAAGTTATTTAGACTAGTTCCTTAATCTTTGGATTCTGTTAGTTCAGTTGGCCTAGTTTGTTAAGATCATTTCAGTTAGTTAGTTATCTTTATTATTCTAGCTAACAACCTTTGTTAAGCTTATGTTCTTTTCTGATGTAATAGGTTCTCTCTTGTATATAAGAGAGTCTTTCCTCTTTGTATTTTTATTCATTCAATATAAAGATTCATATGGGAAATGGTAAAGGTCTCTCTATCAAACACATTGGCAAATCCTTTATTCACTCTTCTTTTCACTCTTATTCCTTTACTCTAAATAATATCCTTCATGTTCCTTCAATAACCAAAAATCTTCTCAATGTCTCCAAGTTTTGTTTTAACAATAATGTTTTCTTTGAGTTTCATCCTTCCTTTTGTTTTGTCAAAGACCAAGTTACTAAGAAGGCTCCTCTCAAAGGGACTTTGCACCCAACCCACTTTTCAATCCCTCATCTCTGAAATAGTTCCTCACTCTCTTCATAAAGATAAATTCTCTTTTGATCTTTGGCACATAAGGCTTGGTCATCCTTCCTCTCAAGTTGTAAATAAGATCTTAAAAGATTGTAATGCCAATTTCTCAATAAATAAAATACCACCTTTCTTTTGCACTTCTTGTCAAATGGGCAAAAGCCATCAACTTCCTTTTCCTACTTCTAAAACTGTCTATTATGCACCTTTAAAACTTGTTAAGGCTAATATATGGGGCCCTTTATCCATACTATCACCTACTGGCCACAAATTTTACATTACCTTTATTGATATATTTTCAAGATTCACATGGATCTATTTTCTCAAAAGGAAAGCTGAAGCTTTTGAGTGATTCATTCATTTTAAAACACAAGCAGAAAATCAGCTAAACACTAAAATCAAGGTATTTCAAAGTGATTAGGTGGCGAGTTTCGCTCTTTCTATACTTACCTTGACAAACATGGAATCATTCATAGAATTTCTTGCCCCCAAACCTCTCAACAAAATGGTTTTGTTAAGAGGAAACATAGATATGTTGTAGAGCTTGGTCTTACTTTACTTGCTCAATCCTTTGTCCCTAAAATATACTGGCCAGATGCCTTTTCCACTAATGTATACCTCATCAACAGGTTGCCTTCTATAGTCCTACAGCAATAGTCCCCACTTCAAGTCCTTTTTCAAGTAAACTCATACTATAAACTCCTTAGAGTCTTTGGCTACCAATGCTTCCCTCATCTAAGACCATACAATTCACATAAAATTGAATTTAGATCCATTTTTTTGCACCTTTCTTGGCTATAACACTAAACACAAAGGGTACAAATGTTTAGACAACAATGGAAAAATCTATATCTCGAGGCATGTCGTGTTTAATGAATTTGTCTTTCCCTTTCAAAACCATATATATCATTGTTCAAATGACACTCAGCATTCTGAACTCTCTTTTCCAGTCAATTTTCCTCCACCCATAGTTGTTGGTCATCCATTCACAACCTCACATAACTCAAGTTCTTCTAGTCATATACCAGATGACATATCTGAAACAGGTCATACACCTGTTAATCAGATTTCTTCCCATTTTTCTCTCTCACAAAACACCATTTCAAATGGCACAATTCAACATACTTCTCATTCTATTCCAGACTTAGCCAATGAAGTCTCTAAAGATGTTCCCAATAATCATCTTATGGTTACTTGGTAAAAAAATGGGATTTTACAAAGAAAAGCCTTTATTGCTAGCATTTCACATCCTGCTTGTATTACAGTTCAAAACGCTCTTCTACATGACAAATGGAAGGAAGCCATAGTAAAAGAGTATAATGCCCTCCTGAAAAACAGAACATGGTCCTTAGTTGAGTTACCTTCTAATAAGAAAACTATTGACTACAGATGGGTGTTCAAAGTAAAAGAGAATCCAGATGGCTCAATCTCCAAATATAAGGCAAGACTTATTGCCAAAGGTTTTCATCAAAGGCCTGGTTTTGATTTTGATGAGACCTTTTCACCAGTTGTCAAACCAACAACGATCAGAGTAGTCCTCACTATAGCCCTCTCTCGTAGCTAGTTTTTAAAACAGTTAGATGTTAACATTGCCTTTCTTAATGGAGATTTAAAGGAAAAAGCCTTCATGGGATAACCTCTTAGTTTTGAAACAAAAGAAGCTACTCATATGGTTTGCAAACCTAACAAATCTCTGTATGGACTAAAATAGGCTCTCAGGGCCTGTGTTGTGAGTTTTAAATTACTCGCAAGCGCACGAGTCGTTTGTAGTATAGCGTTGTGCAAGTGCTAGGTTGAATCCACAGGGAATTGCGTTGTGAAAGTATATTTTCAATCTAAACTAACTCTATCTTAACCTAGTTCCGAATTTCAGATGATAATTTGCAAAAGAAATTAAAATTAAACTAAATTGATTTTTAAAAACTAATAATTAAAACACTAAGGTTTCCAAATCCACCCCACCGGAGTTAAGCATATATGTTCTAAAAATATAGCCTATCAAAACATTCCATGAATCCAACTATAAGACAAAAAATAAAGAATATCCCAACTAAACCAAAAGCATCCAATATATCCGCTCTCAACAAATCACAAAGGAAATCCAATTTAATCGAAAAACATTTAATGTATCCATCAGATGAAACACAAGGAATATCCAACAGACAATTTAAACTCAATCAATTATAAAATTAACTCAAATAATTGACAGAACATTTATACTAAAAATTGTCAGATTTGTACAAGCAAATCTGAACTACTACGCCAAACAACGGCGGGGCTTCATCTTCAACCTTAGCTGAAGAGTCTAGCCACTCACAACTATGAAACTACAATTCATAATAAAAGTGTTACACATTTAAACTAAAACAACTAAATGTAAAGAAATAAATAAAAAAACTTTACATGGGAGAAATTCCACTCGCTGACGGGCGGCGCTTCCCCTAGTGGTGACAAAGCCTTCGAGATCCACCAGAATGCTAGCGGACGTCCACTGGTAAACACCAAAGTGGCTCAGGAATTGTACACTGAATGATGAAGTGGAGTGGGTCTTATATAGGCAATGTGTTTCCAATCCGATGTGGGATTTGGGATATAGAAATGTGTTTCCAACTGATGTGGGATGTGGGATTTAAGTCTTCACATGCCCTTCAAAACTACTGTTCACGCTGAAATCCCGCACAGCCCGCACAGCCTGACCTTCGTCTACTAAAACGGGCATAACTTTCTGTAGAAAAATCATTTTTATGAGTCGTAAAATTCTCCAGAAAATAGACTTCTGGATATTTCTAAGAATATATGGCTCATATCCTGGTTCTTCTTGAATCAATACAGTTTAATTTTCAAAGATTATTGATTTGTACGGGCAATTCTGGCAATTTTAGTGAAACTCCTTTCCCAGTGCTTATAAACCTGAAAAACAACGAAAACAACTCAAAGTAACAAAATCTTAAGCTAACAAATGTAAATTAAGTGGCCAAAATATGCAATATTTTTCTCTCATCAACTACCCCCAAAACTTACATTTTGCTAGTCCCTTAGCAAAACAAAATAAATAAAAAAACCTAAATGAAAAACAAAGAACATAAAGATAAGTTCATCACTCATGGTATCCAAAAATTTAAGGAGCACACATCACCATGATATTCATTCATGAGCAAGCTTAAAAAGATAAACCCATCTTCGCAATGAATAGAAAAGTTAAAATCTAATTACTTACAAAAGGCAGGTTAAGGCATCACAAGTCTGACACTGTGTAAAGCAAATTAGCATATAGAAATGAAGCTTCCAAGTGACTCCAATGTGTAAGGTCTCCATGTCTCAAGATTCACCGAATTTCCCATCAAAATGAATGAAAAAAGGCATAGGTTTTTTTTTTTTTTTTTTTTTTATAAGGCACGGCTATGTCTAGTTCCCTTAAGCTTTCTAATTGACCCATGTAACGAGTGTTGAGTCAATGACTCCCAAACCAGATGGTTTTAGGGCATTAGGTGTAAAGACGCCCCTAAGGACTTACTAAATCGAGTCAAAAAGGCTACGAAATTAAACTGGCCTTAATACTACCAAGCAAAATTTCACCTTTTGACGTTAACACTCACTACTTACTGAGGCAAGAGGTCTAGTTACTCAGCGAAAAGTTTATTTATGATAATAATTTTTTTATTATTTTTTTATGCTTTTCTATGCCCAAGAGTTCATCCAACAAGTCATCCAGTTTCAGTTAAGATAAGGAAAAATACACATTAAAATCATATGTCATACCTCACATAATTTGTGCTAATGTGCTCGTGTTAGATTATGTCAAACATGTGAATTATCAAATGCCTAAGGTAAGTAACTAAATTTTAAAATTTATCACCAGATCATGTGTTCAAAATGTTAAGCTCACCAATGACATCACATCACAGAAATTGTTTAGATCAACCAAAATTTCACGATAACATGAGCATGCATTTATCTCTACGACGAAAAGAAAACAACTTAGGACAAAGTGTGTGATGTGTCTCCCATACCCCTAAACTTAAATTACACATTGACCCCAATGTGTGACTAATATGGAACAAGCTGACCTGAGATATGGAGAACTAGCTGGACTGGTATGGCTCATAGCATACCCCCAAACTTGAACTGAAGTACGCATTGTCCCTGAAAAATAAAAACTAGAAAACAAAAAATACTGGAAACAAACGTTAATCATAAAAATGCTAAATAATAAATAAACAGAAAAGATAAGCTGTGGGGTGCCTCCCATGAGCGCTAAGTTTAACGTCTTCAGCCAGACCCAACATTAGTAAACATACCCAACTAAGTGCTCCACCATCTGATCAATAAATGGGAATGAAAAATGATCAGGCCTAGTGGCAGCATTCAACTTACGGTAATCTATACTCACTCTCCCTCCTGACTGAACACGAGTTGGCACCAACTCGTCGTCCTCATTCTTCACTACCGTTAATTTAGCATGTTTGGGCACGACTTGAATCAGGCTCACCCACTTGCTATCAGAGATGGGATAAATGATCCCTGCCTCTAACAGCTTAATATCTTCTGCCCTCACAACCTCTTGCATAGCAGGGTTGAGCCTTCTTTGTGGCTCCCTCGATGGCTTGGCATTCTCCTCCAACTGTATCATGTGTATTACCAACGAGGGGTTGATTCCCTTGACATCCTCAATAGTCCAGCCTATATCTTCCTTATGCTCTCTTAAGACGTCTAATAATTTCTCCTCTGGAGCATCACCCAAATCTAAAGCTATAATTATAGGCAAAGAATCTGCTGGACCTAGGAACTTATACTTAAGATTGTCCGATAAAGGCTTAAGTTCCTTCTTGGGGGGTTCAAGTGTTGTAGTTTCCTCCATCTCACTGATCTTTAGAGGAGCAGACTCCAAAGTAGCATTTGCTTGCTCAAACAACTTATCTAAGCCCAAATCCTCTTCAAATTGAGCAAAGAATGCCTCCAGGGGGTCCTCAATACGTGATTCATCCATAGTCTCTTCCGTCTCACTGCTCTTCTGAGGATCAGACTCCAAAATGGCATTCACTTCCTCGAGTAACTTATCTAAGCCCAAGTCCTCTCCAAAGTGAGCAAAGTATGCCTCCAGGGGATCCTCAAACTCCTCTCCTTTCTTGGGCGCTTGTAATCTCTCAGGGTAAGGCATTTTAGGTAAAAACGACCTAGGGAGATCCTTAAAGATAGGTGTGGCTATAGATGGCTCAACATCTCTCTTTTCTTTGTTGCCACTTTCTTGCCCTTGTATAGGAGTTGATAAATTTCCCACCGCAAACTGTTCCTTTGGGTTAGGATCAGGTTGACTGGGGAACTTTCTTTCCTCTACTTCACCCACGTAACTTGTGATTTGATCAATTTGACTCTCTAGCTCGGCAATCACTTGGGTGTTTTCTATGGTTGCACTCATCACTTCACTCATAGATTGGCTAGTCGTTTTCATGAAATCATTGAGAGCGTCCTCCAATGACTGTGAAACCGACACTGGCGCTTGAATGGGAGCTTGGTAAGCGGGTGATGGTGCTGGATAGGCATAACTTGGTATTGGTGGAGGAAATTCGGGAGGGTATTGATTGTGAGCATGAGAAGGGGCTTCTCCCTGATTCATCAGTTGGTTCTGCTCCCATGAAAAATTAGAGTGGTTCCGCCACCCTGGATTGTATGTTTCGGAGTAAGATCCATTTGATTCCCAACAACAGTCATTGAAAGCATTCATTTGTTCCATGGGGTACTCGGCACAAGCCGGCATTGATGGACAATTCTGTGCTAGATGCATGGGACTAGCATAGATGGAACAGCTATCAACATTGAATGTGTTGGCAGCATTGAGGGATGGGCCGGTCATTTTCATGTACTCCTTAATGGTGTCCTCTAAAGACTGTGAAACCGACGCTGGATTCATCCACATACTTTTTGTTTTTTTTAAACAAAAACGATAACTAACTAGTAGAAAAATAAAATCATTTTAGACCAAAAATTTTCATAAACCAAACAATTCCCCGGCAACGGTGCCAAAAACTTGTTGTGAGTTTTAAATTACTCGCAAGCGCACGAGTCGTTTGCAGTATAGCATTGTGCAAGTGCGAGGTTGAATCCATAGGGAATTGCGTTATGAAAGTATATTTTCAATCTAAACTAACTCTATCTTAACCTAGTTCCGAATTTCAGATGATAATTTGCAAAAGAAATTAAAATTAAACTAAATTGATTTTTAAAAACTAATAATTAAAACACTAAGGTTTCCAAATCCACCCCACTGAAGTTAAGCATATATGTTCTAAAAATATAGCCTATCAAAACATTCCATGAATCCAACTATAAGACAAAAAACAAAGAATATCCCAACTAAACCAAAAGCATCCAATATATCCGCTCTCAACAAATCACAAAGGAAATCCAATTTAATCGAAAAGCATTCAATGTATCCATCAGATGAAACACAAGGAATATCCAACAGATAATTTAAACTCAATCAATTATAAGATTAACTCAAATAATTGACAGAACATTTATACTAAAAATTGTCAGATTTGTACAAAAAAATCTGAACTATTACGCCAAAAAACGGCGGGGCTTCATCTTCAACCTTAGCTGAAGAGTCTAGCCACTCATAACTATGAAACTACAATTCATAATAAAAGTGCTAAACATTTAAACTAAAACAACTAAATGTAAAGAAATAAATAAATAACTTTACATGGGAGAAATTCCACTCGCTGACGGGCGGCACTTCCCCTCGTGGTGACAAAGCCTTCGAGATCCACCAGAATGCTAGCGGACGTCCACCGGTAAACACCAAAGTGGCTCAGGAATTGTACACTGAATGATGAAGTGGAGTGGGTCTTATATAGGCAAATACCACGAGTGCAATGTGTTTCCAATCCGATGTGGGATGTGGGATATAGAAATGTGTTTCCAACTGATGTGGGATGTGGGATTTAAGTCTTTATATGCCCTTTAAAACTTCTGTTCACGCTGAAATCCCACACAGCCTGACCTTTGTCTACTAAAACGGGCATAACTTTCTGTAGAAAAATCATTTTTATGAGCTGTAAAATTCTCCAGAAAATAGATTTCTGGATCTTTCTAAGCATATATGGCTCATATCCTGGTTCTTCTTGAATCAATACAGTTTAATTTTCAAAGATGATTGATCTGTACGGGCAATTCTGGCAATTTTAGTGAAACTTCTTTCCCAGTGCTTGTAAACCTGAAAAACAACGAAAACAACTCAAAGTAACAAAATCCTAAGCTAACAAATGTAAATTAAGTGGCCAAAATATGCAATATTTTTCTCTCATCAGCCTGGTTCGAAAAGCTTAAGGCAACTCTATTTCATATGGGTTTTTCCTCCTCTAAAGGTGAGAATTCCCTCTTTCTCAAGTTCACTACATCTTCAACCATTTTTCTTCTTATCTATGTTGATGACATAATAGTGGTTGGAAGTCACAAATCTGAACTTGATAGCTTTACAACAGTTCTCAATAAGCTTTTCTCTTTCAAAGCTCTTGGAGAATTGAACTACTTCCTTGGCATTGAAGTCAAATCCACAGCTGAAGGTCTTCATTTGTCACAAAAAAAGTATATCATTGATCTCCTTAAAAGATGAAAGATGGACCATGCCAACCCTTTGCCAACTCTTATGGTAAACAACCTCAAACTCACAACTACAGATGGTGACCCAATTCCAAATACTACTGAATATATGAACATTGTTAGAGCCCTTCAATATATTACAATCGCCAGACCAGAAATCGCTTATAGTGTTAATCATGTATGTCAATTTATGCAAAAACCACTTGATCATCACTGGAAAGCAATGAAAAGAATCCTGAGGTACTTGAAAGGGACTGCAGACTAAGGCATCTATTTGAAGAGCTCAAAAACTCTTTCTTTGACTGGGTACTATGATGCTGATTGGGGAAATGATTTGGATAATAGGAGATCTACCATTAGTTACTGTGTTTATCTTGGAAATAATATTGTTTCATGGTCTTCAAAGAAGCAAAGTGTAGTTTCAAGGTCCACTACAAAAGCTGAATATTGCAGCTTAGCCAATGCTACTTTAGAGATCATTTAGCTCCAGTTTCTTCTTAGTGAACTCAAAGTAGATATGAAGATTGCACGATTTCTTTGTCAGCAAATCCTGTGTTGTATTCCAGGACTAAGCATGTTGAAATGGATCTCTATTTTGTCAGGGAGAAAGTCATTTCAAAACAACTAGATGTCCAGCATGTTCCTTCAATAGATCAAGTCTCTGATATACTAACCAAGCCACTATCTTCTCTGTTTTTCAATAGACTCAAGAAGAAGTTAAATGTATCTTCACTTCTTCAACAGGCAGGGGAGGAAAGACAAGAAGAATGCTTGGTTTGAGGGAGAAAGTTAGAAGTTGTTTAGACTAGTTCCTTAATCTTTGGATTTTGTTAGTTCAGTTGGCCTAGTTTGTTAAGATTATTTCAGTTAGTTAGTTATTTCTATTATTCTAGCTAACAGCCTTTGTTAGGCTTATCTTCCCTTCTGATGTAATAGGCTCTCTCTTGTATATAAGAGAGTCTTTCCTCTTTGTATTTTCATTCATTCAATATAAAGATAATCTTCTTTCTTCCATTTCTCTTTCTCTTCCATCTCATAAATCTAACTGAGAGGAAGGGGGGAGGGAGAGAGAAGGAAGTTTTGTAAGTTCAAAAACAGGATCAAGGGATCTTATTGAGGAGAATTTGGTGGAAATGTTTGTACTGGATAATCAGGAAGTCCTAGTTGGGAATAGTACATCTTTGAGACATGGTGGTATGTGGCAGAGAGCCAGAAATGAGTTACGTTCAGAGACCACAGGTCTAGGTACACTGAGTACTGAAGTTTTGATCATGCTTGGAGGAAAGTACAAACATATGGAGGAAAGCAGAGCGTTACTGGATAGTAGCAAGGGAAAGAAGATTGCTAAGAAACATAACCATTTTCGAATGGAAGAGGCTATGAAGTAGCCCCATTGCAGGTAATGAGTGTGTTAAGCTGGAACTGTCAGGGGCTTGGGAACCCTCAGACAGTTGGTAGTCTTCACTGGTTACTGAAGGAAAAAGTACCTAAGGTTTTGTTTCTAACGGAGACACACTTTAATTCGCAACGTATGAAACGATTGCAACATCATTTTGGCTTCGCCAATGGAATTGCTATTGATAGTAATAGGCGAGTGGGTGGTTTGATGTTACTCTGGCATGAAGATGTGAATATTCGACTTCTACAAATCTCTTAGTACCATATAGATGTGCAATGTATAGACTTTAGATCATGGGGAATATGGTGTCTGATCGGGTTTTATGGGCATCCGGATCTGCAAAAAATAAAGAAGTCCTGGGAGTTGCTTCGTAAAATCAGATGGTTGTCTGATCTTCCTTGGTGTTGCCTTGGCGATTTTAACGAGATTTTAGGAGTCCATGAAAAACGTGGAGGACGGGGGCGTTTTGAATGGTAGATGCAAGACTTTCGAGATGATTTAGACAATTTCCAGTTATATGATATAGGTTACAGGGGTGAGAAGTTTACTTGGTGCAATCTTCGAGAGGGGAATGTTATGATACAAGAGAGATTAGGCAGGGTAGTGGCAACAAATTAGTAGAGGATTTGCTTTCTAGATGCAACAGTATGGCATACAGATCACTTAGTGCTCCTCTTGAAACTTGAAGGTGATGTTAGACGAGTTAGACATGGTGATAATCAGTTTCGATTTGAATCCATGTGGCTTCAAAATGCAGGGTGTGAGGTGGTTGTCATTGAGGCATGGCTTAATCCTTTACACACATCAGCTTTTACTAATGTTTACGATATGGTAAAAGGGTGTGTAGGTTCTTTAACAGAATGGCATCAATTCCACTTTCGTAAAGCAAAGAATAATTTAGGATCTTATGCAAAAGAGATTGAAAGAGCTCAGAATGGGTTGTCGCACTCAAGAAGAAGTCCAAAAGGAACACAAATTGGAAACTGATATAAATGAATTATTATTACAAGAGGAAATGTTTTGGAGGCAACGATCTAGAGTCGTGTGGTTAAGGGAAGGGGATCACAACACAACTTTCTTTCACTTTAAGGCTAGCCAATGACAACAGTGTAATAAGGTGAAAGTTTTGCTGGACAAGAAGGGCACCTGGCACGTATCTTCAGAGGAGATGGGATCAACGACAGTGCAATACTTTACTGCTTTGTTTCAAGAAAACCTAGTTTCAGCAATATAGATGGATAAGATTATTAACCAAGTATCACAAGTGGTGATCAAAGAGATGAATGAGGCTCTGTTAGCGAAGTTTACTAGTATTAAGATACAAAAGGCACTTGCACAGATGCACCCAACCAAGGCTCCAAGGCTGGATGGAATGCCAACGTTGTTCTACAAAATTTATGGCACATCGTCCGTAAGGATGTACTTTTTGGTGTGTCTTGAATTTTTTAATTTTGTGTCCATGCATTCGAATTTAAATCATGCTAATATAGTGCTTATTTCAAAAGTTAAAGAACCGACACATATGAAGGAGTTTCGGCCAATTAGCCTTTATAATGTTCTTTATAAATTAATTTCTACGCTATTAGCTAATCGGTTGAAACAAATTTTGCCATAAATAATTTTAGTGTCTCACAGTGCTTTTGTACTTGGTCATTCGATCACTGATAACATTCTTGTATGCATGACATTTTCCATTTTCTTAAAAAGAAGAAAACAGGTCGAGGAGGCTTTATGGCTCTTCAATTAGACATGAGTAAAGCTTATGATAGGGTGGAGTGGAATTTCTTGGCTGGGGTAATGGAAAAGATGGGTTTTGACAGTAAATGGATTGCAATGATCATTGAATGTACAATTTCAATTTCTTATTCAGTGGTTATCAATGGGGAGAGACATAGTAATTTTAATCAAGGGTGTGGGCTACGTCAAGGTTATCACCTTATTTGTTCATTTTTTTGTACTGAGATGTTTTCTATTTTATTGACTAAGGCGAAAAGCTGGGGTGAGTTTAATTATATAGAAATTTTTCGAGGAGCTCCCAAAATATCCCTTTTTTTTTATACTTTATTGTTTGCAAGGGCGACTGAGGCAAATGCTAGGATCTTAGTGAAAATATTGGAGGAGTATGGCTAGGTATTGGGACAGGTGATAAATTTTCAGAAATCATCATTATGTTTTAGTAGCAATATGTTAGAGGAAACTCGAGTTTTCATGTCTTAGCTTATGGGTGTGGACAATACTCAACCTTGCGATAAATATTTGGGACTATTTGCGATGATAGGTCGTTCAAAGAAGGTTTTGTTCCAATCGATTAAAGAGCGTGTTTGGAAGAAAATTCCAAGTTGGAAAGAAAAGCTTTTGTCAAAAGCAGGGAAGACGTATCTAATTAAGGCAATTTTCCAATCCATTCCTATCTATGCTATGAGCCTTTTTAGGTTCCCTCTTATGCTTTGCGAGGAAATTCATCAATTGGTGAGGAGATTTTGGTGGGAGAGTAAGGGTGAAGAACAGAAGATCTCATGGGTTCAATGGGGAGATTTGTGTAAACTAAAGGGAGAGGGATGGTTAGGGTTTAGAGATCTTAATTATTTTAATGAGGCATTGTTGCCAAAACAAGGATGGTGTCCCATTACTACTCCTCAATCCTTTGCGGGGAAGATCCTAAAAGCAAAGTATATCCCCCACTGTTATTTTCTTGAAGCCTCCCATCTCCTTCCTTTACTTGGCATAGTATATGGGGTACACAAGAAGTGTTGTAGGAGGGTTTATGATGGCGTGTGGGCAATGGGGAGAATTTCTATGTGTGGGGTGACAGTTGGCTTCCAACTCCTTCGTCTTATAAAGTTTGCTCTCCGATTAATAGGTTACATCTGAATGCAACAGTGAACCCCATATACTATTTTTTTCCCCCTTGAAGTAGAGATGATCTTGAGAATGTCGGTCTCATGTAGGGTTGATTGCTTAATCTTGGTGCATCACTCTAGTGTAAAGTTTACGATGAAATCAACATATGATTATTTGTTCATAAAACAGAGTCGGTAAGCAATAATGGAATGAGGGGAGAGCTCATCGTCTTCCATGGGTGAAAGGATGTGGAAGAGGCTTTGGAAACTTCCCAAACCTAGAAAAATAAAGCACTTATTGTGGAGAGCATACAAGGATAGTTTACCTATGAAGCTCAATCTTTTTAAGAGGAAGATGATCGTGGAGGGACAATGCGAAATGTGTAAGGAAGATCCTGAGACTGTTATACATGCTCTATGGAAATGTATGTTGGCAAAGGAGGTTTGGCAATTAAGTGTTTCCTGAGATTTCTTAGAAAGAATGGTTCCAAGAAGTTTTCATGGTCTAATGGAAGAGGTGTGAAAATTTATTACTAAAGATGCTGTCATAATTCTGTTTGCTTTTATCACATTGATTATATGGAACAATAGAAACTTTGTTACCTTTCAGCAAGGCCATTCTCGAGCCCAGAATGTCTTAGAGAAGGTTGTTGCATATGTCCAGGAAGTATAAAATGCTTATGATGAGTGATGATCACGACTTATCCCAGCTAGTAGCGAAAGCAGATGGAGACAACCGGCAAGAGGAATGATCAAGTTGAATACTGGTGTAACTACATATGAAGAGGAAGAGCATATGGGGATGGGTGGGGTACTTTGGGACAGTGAAAGAATACCTGTGGGAGCCAGGATGGCGAGTGGTCCCTTACTATGATCAATTGTTGCAATGGAGACTATCTCAATTCATGAAGGTATGCAAGCAACATTACAGTTGGGAGTTCAGAGCCTAGAAGTAAAAACTGATTTCTTATCTCTGGTACAGGCTTTGCAAGGCTCGGATATATGCATGGCAGATTATGGAAACTTTGTTGATGACATTCTTATGTTACAAACACAGTTCCACTTTTGTTCTTTCTCTTTTGTTAGGCGCCAAAGCAATGCAGTTGCTCACTCCTTCGCAAAGTTGGGCTTGAGTTGTAACTCTCCTTGTTTATGGCTTGGGGATATGCCTTCCTACGTTGTGGATTTACTTCGGGCTGATGTCCTTGATGATTAATAATATTATGCAATGATTCTCTAAAAACAAAACAATAGTTTAAGATTCTCCTTTAACAACTCGACTACAACAACGAGTTCTTGATCAGTCATCATCAACCCTACCTCTGATCTACTTCAACAACTTACCAAAAATCATCAAAGGAAAAAACGAATCCACAAAAAAAAAAATCAACAACAGCAGCATTCTGATCCACCATTGTTTGTGATTTCCGCTATCAGCAACATTAATTGATTGAAAAAAAAAGAGGAGAAAAAAACAGAAAGAAGAAAAAAAGAAAACTTTAGGAGTTATCATCACTATCAATAGCGTGCATCATCCCCGAACACCATCAACACCATCCTGCACCATCTTTCTCAGGCCATCCTCCTCGTACGCTGCCACCATAGACCCAACAGAAACTACCTCCGACCTCCAGAGACGAAAGCCTAACAGCAGCCTGTTAGATATATCAGCTCCAATAAATCAGCATCTCATCAAGATAAATCTGTTACAGTTGTTATCTAGTTGTTACTATAGTTATCTAGTGAATCACTGCAGATTTATATTATGTTAGTGTTCTTTTAGAATTTGAATTCTTGTATATATCCAAATAATGGAATTTAAACTACTCTGTACTCATCTATATATATATGAATATACAGAGCAACTGGTAATCAATTGAGTCAGACTTCATTTCTTTTGTTATTCTGACTTGGTATCAGAGTTGTTTAATTGCTCACGCAACTCGATCCTATATGGCCTCATCCAATCCCTCTTTTGTTATCCCAAACATTACCTCTTTGGTTTTTTTCAAACTAGATGGAACCAATTATCTGAATTGGACTACTTAATTCATTCCTGTGCTTAGAAGCCATGACTTACTAAGCATTGTTGATGGGTCAGAAATCTGTCCCTCTCAATATCTTCTTGATTCCACTGGGAAATCTACTTCTGATCTCAACCCAGATTACTTGGTTTGGCAGAAGAAATATCAATTTGTCTTGGCCTGGTTAAATGCCACTCTCAATGAGAAGATCCTCTCCACAGTCTATGGATTGACAACATCCAAAATGGTCTGGAATACATTGGCTAGCAGATTTGCTCCTCAGTCCAGATCTTGCATTTCCCACCTCAAAAGACAGCTCCAAACATTGCAGCAGGGCACTAAAACCTGCTATGATTACTTGATCCTTGCCAAAAATTGGTCTAATCAGCTCACAGCAGCAGGTAAACCTGTTGATGAGGAAGACTTGATCTCTTATGTCATCGGGGGTCGTAATTCCATTTATAATCCTTTTATCACATCTCTTAATTTTGCCACCCGAGACAAACCAATTTCATTTGATGATTTTTAAACTGAATTGCTCAATTATGAGCAATTACTTGAATCTCAAAACAAGACCCTTCCCAATGATGGAACTCAGTTTGCTTTCTTCATAAACAAACCAAACTTTAACCATGGCAAGAAACCCAAATATCTCACTCAACAAGGCAAGCTTTCCCACTATAATCGATCTCCTGCCAATTCAAACACTCACAACTTCTCCCTTAAGCCACAATTCCCACCATGCCAAATCTGTGGCAAAAATAACCACCTGGCCCTTGATTGCTATCACAGAATGGACTTTTCTTACCAAGGTCGACATCCACCAGCTCAGTTGGCAGCCATGGCAGCCCACACTCATAGCACACAAGAAGTTGAACAGCCTTGGTATCTTGATAGTGGTGCTAACAACCACATTACTTCTAAATTGGATAACTTGACTCTGCAACAACAGCCTTATTAGGGAAATGATCAGGTCACAGTGGGCAATGGAGGAGGCCTGCTCATCACCAACACTAGTTCTTCTATGCTTCTTAACTCTAAAAACAAGTTTCTTTTACACAATATCTTACATTGCCCTAATGCGTCTTCTAATCTTTTATCCATCCAGAAATTTTGCAATGACAATAACTGTTACTTTGTGCTCACATCATCTCATTTCTTTGTGAAGGACCAACAGACCAAGGAAATACTTTTTCAAGGGCAGAGTGAAGCTGGACTGTATCCCATGTATCTCAAGCAGCTGAAACTTAAGAAATCTAATCCTAAAGCTACTCCCATTTCCTCTTTCACTGCTTTACAAGGTGTCAAAGCTCCAATCAATATTTGGCATTCCAGATTAGCTCATGCCTCTGAGTCCACAGTTGATAGGGTCATTCGTGATGCTTTGCTTCCTATTTCTGGTCATGTAAAATAGAATAATATGTATGAGTCCTGTCAAGTTGCTAAGAGTCACAAACTTCCCTTTCCCGAGTCCAATAACAGATCTACACATCCTCTAGAGTTAATACACTCAGATGTTTGGATCTCTCCAATTGCTTCTGTCAGTGGATGTAACCTCTATGTTATATTCATCAATGATTTTTCTATATTTACCTGGTTGTTTCCTTTGCAATTCAAATCCGAAATATTCTTTTGTTTTCTTAAGTTTAAACAATTGTTTGAAACTCAATTCTTTGGAAATATCAAACAAATAATGACTGACAATGGTGAAGAATACCTCTCTACTGCTTTCAAAAATTTCCTCTCTACCAATGGAATTTTATATAAACTCACTTATACTCATACCTCTGAGCAAAATGGAATTTCAGAGAGAAAACATAGGCATATTACTGACACAAGTTTATCACTCTTAGCTCAGTCCCATCTTCCACCATGTAACTGGGTTGATGCTTTTCTCACTGCTATATATGTCATCAATAGGTTTCCTACACTTGTCCTTAACAATTAGTCACCATTCTTCACCTTATTTAACAAACTACCAGATTACTCATTCTTAAAGACATTTGGTTGTGCATGTTACCCTTTGCTTAGACCTTATCAACCCCACAAATTAGCATTTAGAAGCACCAAGTGTGTTTTTCTCGGGTATAGCTCAAATCAAAAGGGATATCGATGCTTGGATTTAACTTCTCAGAAAGTCTACATCTCCAGACATGTCATCTTTCATGAAGTGAACTTTCCTGCTTCTGTTACATGGGCTCCAGCTACTGCTTCCTCACCCTTGTAGAATGTTTTTTCTTCCTCTGTCCGTGCCTCACAATCAGGTTCTCCATCTGATCCCTTGCCTCATAATTTAATTTCTTCTTTTCCTATTATTACACCTCCTACGTTCACTGTCACAACCTCTTCCCTTGATACATCATCCTCATTTGTCTCACCCGAGCTTAGTTTTTCCAATGACACAAGCCCACCTGCTTCACATACTGCTCCCATATCAGCAACACAACCTGCTCCTTCTCCACCTGCTCTTTATAATGATCTTATCTTTGAAACCCCACCCATTTCCTCCTCACCTGATTTCCAACTTTCTTCACTTAATTCCACTCCTCTCACCACTATAACTCTGCTTGCCTCTTCCTCCACTCAAATCATTACACGATCCATGACCAATTCCTCCAAACCTAAACAATTTCCTGACTACCATCTCTACTACTCCACCAAATATCCTCTCCAAGCCCTCTCTACCATCACTTTACCTTCTAAACCCCAAACCTATAAGGAAGTAGTGAAGAACCAGCATTGGCTTGATGCTATGCAGGCTGAATACAATGCCCTCATAGCCAACAAAACTTGGACTTTATATCCACAACCTTGCCATAAGAAAGTTGTCAAGAATAAGTGGGTGTTTAAGCTCAAACAAAAATCAAATGGGAGTATTGATCGTTACAAGGCCAGATTAGTGGCTAAAGGATTTGATCAAATTAATGGTGTGGACTTTAATGAATCGTTTAGCCCTGTTATTAAACCAGCCACAATTAGATTGGTACTAGTATTAGTTGTTCATCATGACTGGTTTATCAAGCAACTTGACATCTCTAATGCCTTTTTACATGGTTTTCTTGAAGAGAAGGTTTACATGGAATAACCTAAAGGGTTTGAGGATCCTCATCTCTTTGATCATGTGTGCAGATTACATAAGTCCATCTATGGACTCAAACAAGCTCCTAGAGCTTGGTTTTTGAGATTATCATAAGCCTTACTTGCTCTCGGGTTCACTAGCTCCACAGTTGATACATTTCTTTTTACATTCCATTTGAATCACATTTCTGTTTATGTGCTTATTTATGTTAATGACATCATAGCTGCAAGTAATTCCTCTTCTTCCATTGATCATCTTATTACTCAACTTAGTGCTGAGTTTGCTGTCAAAGACCTTGGTCCTCTCTCTTATTTTCTGGGAATTCAGGTCACCAAAACATCAGAAGGTCTCCATCTCAGTCAAGGAAAGTATGCTACTGATCTATTGAATCGCACAAGGATGGCTGGTGCTAAACCGGCTTCCACACCTTGCACCTCAGGTTCAAAACTTTCTAAATTTTCAGGGGATCCCCTCAATGATCCTACTGAATATAGAACTTTGGTTAGAGCTTTACAATATCTCACTCTTACCAGACCTGACATATCCTTCAGTGTGAACCAGCTATGTCAATTCTTACATTGCCCAACCACTGACTATCTAGTAGCAGCTAAGAGAGTGTTACGATATCTAAAGGGCACCTTACAGTTTGGTCTCAACTTCAGAAGGGCTCCTTGCAACTTAATGGTTTTTGTGATTCTGATTGGGCAGGGTCTCCTGATGACAGGAAGTCCACATCGGGTTATTATATATATCTTGGTCCCTGCCTTATTTCTTGGTCAATCAAGAAGCAACCCGTTGTAGCACGATCAAGCACAGAAGCGGAATACAGTCTATGGCTTTCACTGTGGCTGAACTCTATTAGCTTTGCATGCTCTTTCAAGAACTGCACATACCACTAACCAATGCTCCCTGCCTATGGGTAGATAATCTTGGTGCTTTGGCTCTATCTTCTAATCCAGTATTTTATGCCCGTACCAAACATATCGAGGTCGACTATCATTTTATCAGGGAGAAGATATTTAACAAAGATATACAAACAGGTTACATCTCGACAGCAGCTCAACCTTCAGACATTTTTACAAAGGGTCTCATTTCAACCAGATTTTTGCTCCTTTGTGACAAGCTGATGGTTTGAGATCTTCCCATCACCTTGAAAGGGGATATTAGACATATCAGCTCTGATAAATCAGCATCTCATCAAGATAAATCAGTTACAGCTGTTATCTAGTTGTTACTATAGTTATCTAGTGAATCATTGCAGATTTATATTCTGTTAGTGTTCTGTTAGTATTTGAATTCTTGTATATATCCAAATAATGGAATTTAAACTACTCTATACTCATCTATATATATATATATATATATGAATATATAGAGTAACTGGTAATCAATTGAGCCAGACTTCATTTCTTTTGTTATTCTGACTCAGCCTCTGTCAAATGTGTTCGTAAGAACGATCTGATATAACGCCGCCACCACTTCCCTCTATTCCCGATGATCTACCGATATTCAGACCAGTTTCATCCCATCCTCAGTTTCACCGACAACTGATCTACTTTCATGTAACATATAGTCATCAAACACAGCAAGAAACGTGAATTGCACGCCTAAAAAAAATACAAGCAAGCCGTGAGCTGTGAGTTGATTCATGAAGCCGAATCTGAAGTTAGTCGCATTCTAGTCGTCTTCTGAGCTTCTCTGAAGCCATTTTCAAGTTGATTTCTTAGATTTCAATAAGTTTTCTTTAGATTTTCAGCTATTTTAAGCCTATGTCCAGAATTTTGAAGCTATTTAAATCTGTTTTTGAAGCCATTTTAAGCCGATTCAAGTTGAATAAATCAAGGAAAAGAATCACCGTGCCTCCTCATCGTCAGAATGAATTTTTGAAGAATATGAAAAGAAAGCTCCAACAAATTCAACAAAAGCTTGATATCTTACAGGATCAAAAGGAAATTATGCTTCAATTAGAAGAAACTGAACATCAATTACATGTGATCACAGATCAACTTGAGATAGGTCAAAAAAAATCATTGGTAGAAATTTTGGAGTAAAAGTGCAATGATTTGATTTTGTTGGATGATAATCCTTTCAATGATGACATACTTAATGGAGATACATTTGATAAGTTGAACTTATGCCTATCCATAATGATTATCCTGAAGATGAAATCGATGGTATTAATTTCTTGCCATACCATATCAATGTCTAAAACAAAGATGAAATTAAGGACTCATTGCAATTTGAATGTGGAGATTTCTTTAACATTAAACACTTAGAATGTGAAGGGGAGAGGTAACAAAGTGTGAATTTGACCTAGATATAATGTCTTGCTTTACTTTGAGGTCTATAATGGATGATTATTTGGGAAATTGTGGGTCAATCATGAGTATGCACTATTGCTTATTTGGTCTTAGGTTAGAATTGGGGTTGATAAAAATAGAAGATGACAAATCAATGGCCACAATGCTTGATTTCCATGAGAATGAATGGTCCATAAAAATATATGTCCTACCTAGGTTACCTCCTATTACGGTACCTCATCTTAGAGAAGCTTATGAGAATTTTGATGGAGATGGAGATGATATAGGTAGTGTGGATGATGGAGATATAGGTGGGGTAAATGATGGATATATAAGTGGGGTATATGATGGGGATGGAGATATAGGTGGGGTAGATGATGGTAATGGAGATGAAATGCCCATGTTATGTGTTAATTAGTTGTTTTCCTGCTGATTGTGAGGCCCGAGTTAGTAATGAAGACCCCAATGGGCTTGATTTTGAATATGAAATTGATGATGACTCATATGTTCCTTCTAATGATGATGAGGTAGATGTTAATGGCGAAGGTAATGACAGTGATGACCCTCAGGAGGTATGTGATAGGTTAGAGAGAAGCGATGATGATGATATATTTCATTTATGTGAAGATGGAATGTCGGGAGATGAATTAGTGGAAGAAAATGATGTTTATGCTTCGAATGGTGATGTGGAAAATGATATAACTAAAGAAAACATAATGGAGTTTAATGAAAAGGTTGATGATGAGTTGGTGGTAGAAGCACATTGGCTAGAGTTCAAGAAAGAACTATAATTATGTTTAGGGTTGTTTTTTTCTAGTTAAGATTTATAAAGAAGTTTTAAAAGATTGGGATATTAGGAAGGGTGTTGAGTACAAGTTTGTGAAGAATATTAAGTAAAGGGTCACAGTTGTTTGCAAGAATTCTTGTTGGTTCAGGGTGCCTACATTTGAAAAGGCACGTGAAAAGGGTACATTCCAAATAAAGTCATTCAAGCCTAACCATAGTTGTCTTAGAGAGTTCAAGGACTCTTTGATTGATACACCATATTTGGCTAAAAAAAATATATTTAGATGACTTATGCTATCCAAAGTTTAATGGGAAATTTATGTAACAGAAAATTCAAAAGGAGTTAAAGGTAGAAATAGAAATAGCAATCATTTATAAGGCAAGGAGGAAAATTATGAAGGTTGTGGAGGGGGATCACAAGAAGCAATATGAGAGGCTATGGGACTATTTTGATATGATTGTGAGGAATAACCTTGATAGCTATATTGAAGCTTAAGGAGGCATGTGCTCATATAGAAAAGTCTAAAAAGAATCAGAAGAAGCAAACTGATTTAGAGGGGCAGGAAGATAGTAGACTTGAGGAGACTCTATGGTGGAGGATGGCAATAGTCTTCTAAAGACTGTATATGTGCTTTAGTGCTGTGAAGATATGATTCATATGAGGCTGTAGGCTAATAATTGGGCTTAATGGAGCTCACCTGAAATGGCATATGGGGAGGTCAGATTCTGAATACAATTGGAAGGGATAAGAACAATAATATGTTCCCCAATGCAGTAGCTATTGTTGAGCAAGAAGACAAGAAATCTCGGACATGGTTTTTGACAATGCTTCAACATGACTTAGGCACTATAGAAGAAAAAGGTTTGGTATTTATATCGGATAAAAAAAGTATAGTTATGTGCCATACTATTCTTTTCAATTAGTTTTGTTACTATTGTTTTGATATTTAATTGAATTTGCTCTTGATTGGCAGGGTTTGGTCCATTTATATGAGCAATAAATGTCCAATGTGGAGTAAAGATCCTACTTAAGGCACATGGTTGCAAATTTCAAGACTCGGTTTAAAGGTAAGGAATTGGAAAGCACTTTGTGGAAAGCAGATCATTATTGGATAAGAAAACAATGGCACTTGAATTTTGATGGCAACATACAACAAGAAACAAAGAAACATAAGGAAGAAGTAAAGCTGGAACAGTAGCTGGAGTGCAAGATTGGGCAGCAAACAATATTAAAGATAAGTCAAAGAATAAAACAAGCCTCCCAAAGATTACAAGACAATTAAAAGAAGCTCAAGGAAGTTTAACTCGTGGAGGGGGAGTTAGTCAAGTAATTAAGGACAGCTGGCAAGACTGTTAAGTCTGTTATGCCAATTGATTCCTATTAGCCTTTCTATTAACTTTTGTTTACATCACTCAGCTTGTTAGTAATGCTGATTTTTCATTATATAAGTACTATAAACTGCTTAGATTGTAAGGTATATAGTAAAATTCATTCTCTTACTTCTTACTTCTTAATCATTCTCTCTCAAATTCTTCTTGTTTTTCCTAAGTTCTTTCTTTTCTGTTTTATTCTCTCTCTTTCTGTTCTAAACATCAATTTGATACTAGAACTACATCAATTGGCACTCTCATCGAGCTCACAAACCTACAACCTTCTTCTTTTCTTCTTTAAACAACTAGATTTTATTATGGTTGAAGGCACCAGATTCAACAAGATGGATGAAAGAATCTTAAAAGGTTGATGATCAGATCAAGGAGCTCACTGATATGTGCTCTTCTCTAGTCCATGACATTGCCAACATCCGAAGTTCCTTAACTGAAATCTTCTCCAAACTGGTTGAGATTCATGACTCTAAAGACCAAGGACAATCTAGTAAAGATCCACAACAACATAACACAAACCCATAAGAGTTCTTGGAAAAATTCGGAGAGAAATCTTAGCAAAAATTTCAGGATCCATGAAGATTAATTAGATTAGACATGACAAAATTTGATGGTAAGGATATTCTAGGTTGGTCTTTCAAAGCTAAGCAATTCTTCAACTACCATTCTACTTCAAATGACCAAAGATTGATCATTTCTTCATTCCATCTGGAAGGAACAACACTCTCTTGGTATCAATGGGCCTCTAACAATTTCTTTATTCATTCTTGGAAAATATCAATAAAATATTTAGTCCATCATCAAATAAAGATCATAGAGGAGTTTTAGCCAAATTACAATAAACAAGTATTGTCTCAAAATGTCAAGCTCAGTTCGAAATCTTTCCAACAAGATAACAAGGTTACAAGAACCTTTTCTCATCAGTATCTTCATTTTTGGCCTTAAACCTAAATTGAAAAGAGAGTTGTTGGTTGCTCAACCTTCTTCTTTAATCAAAGCAATGTTCTTGGCCAAGCTCTTTGAAGAGAAATACATGGATATGAAGAAAATACGGAGACCTTCCAGGAACAAGCTTGCAACTAGCCTTGGGTTGTTACCAACCCTAATGGGTACATCCATTAAACACACTACCACTACACCAACTCTTGCATTTCCCATGAGGAAACTCACCCTTGTAGAAATGGAGATAAGAAGAGAAAAGGGTCATTGTTACAACTGTGATGGAAAGTTCACTCCAACTCACAACTGTAAACATCGATTTATTTTATTAATGGTGTCATAAGAACCAAATCTTGAAGAAGGAACCCTGGAGGAAGAAGATACTACTATAACACATGACATTGAGATCTCTATAATTAGTATAAATGCTCTTGTTGGACAGTCTAGTCCCAACACTATAAAGGTCACTCAGACATAGAAGAACTAGAATATACAAGTGCTCATTGATAGTGGAAGCACACATAACTTTGACTAAGAAATAACTTCCAAGCTACTAGGATAGGCCATCAGACCTTGAAATCCTTTCAATGTTTAAATTGACAATGGAGAGTTTCTCACTTGCAGCAAATGGTGTCATCAAGTAGTTCTTTATATATAACACTACCTGTTTACTTTCGACGTATTCTTGCTACCTATTGAAGGTTCTGATTTAATCTTAGGAATACAATGGCTTAAGTGGTTAGGACTAATTGTTACTAATTTTAAGAAACCAACAATTGATTTTGAGTGGCAAGAGATTAAAGCTCAAACTGATAGGGGAACTCCAATTAAATCCTCAAAAAATCAGTTTGAGATGTTTAAGAAAACAAATAAGAACTGAAAGTATCTCTTCTTGTTATCAAATGACTCCAGATGTGTCCACGGATAATAATACTTTTGTTCTTCTAGAAATTTCCAACTTACTATAAACCTACACTTACATCTTTGAAAAAGCTAAAAAGTTACCTCCCAAAAGAGAATTTGACCACTCTATCCATCTAGAACCAGGTGCTAAACCAGTTAATGTAAGAGCCTATGGATACTCTCACTTCCAAACCCAGGAAATAGAAAATCTGGTGAAAGAAATAATCATTTCAAGTGTTATTAGGCCCAACCATAATCCTTTTTCTTCCCCTACACTACTAGTTAAGAAAAAGGATGGTTCTTAGAGATTTTGTATAGACTATAAAGCCTTGAACTCTCTCATCATTAAAGATAGATTCCTTATTCCTACCATTGATGAACTGTTGGATGTGTTGAATAGAGCTTTAATTTTATCCAAGCTTGACTTAAAGGCTGGATATAGGGTCAAAGATGCAGATATAGAGAAGACTGTATTCAGAACACATGAAAGCCACTATGAATTTATGGTTATACCATTTGGTTTATCTAATGCACCTTCCATCTTTCAAGCTTCTATGAATGTTGTGTTCAAACCTTACTTAAGAAATTTTTTTTATTATGTTCTTTGATGACCTTCTGGTTTACAGTAGTTCACTTGAAGACCATGTGCATCACCTGAAGATTGTTCGTGATTGCTTAACTGCTACTAAACTGTTTTCTAAGATAAGCAAATATTACTTTTGTCAGTCTTCAATAGACTACTTGGGTTATATTATCAACCACCAGGGGGTCCAACCATATCCAAAGAAGATTGAAGAAATACTGCAATGGCCTACCATAATTAATTTGAAACAACTAAGAGGTTTTATTGGCCTCACTAGATACTATAGAAGATTCATTAAAAGCTATGCTACAATAGCTGCCCAATTAACAAATCTCTCGAAGAATGATTCCTTCTTATGGAATCAAGATGTTTAGCATGCGTTTGGGGCTTTAAAAGAAGCAATGACTAAGGCTCCTATCCTGACCTTACTATACTTCAACAAACTGTTTATCATAGAAATTTATGCTTTTAATGTAGGCATTGGTGCGGTCTTGATTCAGAAATTTCACCATATAGCTTTCTATAGTAAAAATATAAGCCCCAAGATGGCTACAACTTCATCCCATGTAAAAAAACTCTATGCAATTACACAAGCTTTCAAGAAATGGAGGCAATACCTGCTTAGAAGAAAATTTGAACTCTATACAGACCACAAGGCATTAAGATGTCTTATTTCTTTGGTCAGCCAGACTTCAGAGCAACAACACTACTTAACTAAGCTTTTAGGCTTCTCTTATGAGATATTATATAAACCAAGAAGGGACAATGCTGCTGCAGATGCATTGTCTAGCATTCCATGAGTGGATGACTCAGTAGAGGAAGAAAACTCCAGCTCATTATGTCTATACTTGTCCTACCTAATTCTAGACTTATTAGAAGAATTGAAATTAGAGAATAGAGTAGCTAAAGAACTAGTGGCCATACACAAAGAGTTCAACAAAGGTGTCAGTCCAGTTGGATACTCAGTGAAAGAAGGGTTGTTGTTTTACAACAACAAACTAGTCATCAGCTCACATTTCTTCTTTAGATTCAAAGTATGGGAAGAATTCCACCCTTCCTTTCTAGGAGGACACAATTGTGTTTAAAAAACCATTATGAGACTCTCAGCCAGTTTTTTCTAGAAAATTATGATAAAGGACAATAAAGAATTTATCAAGAATTGTGTTATTTGTTAGCAAACAAAATACTCTCCAACATTACCTTATGGTCTCCTACAACCCCTACCTATTTTTGAAAATGTTTAGGAAGACATTTCCATGGATTTTATAACTAGCTTACCACTAGCACAATGATATTCAGTCATTATGGTAGTCATTGATACACTCACCAAATATGCCCACTTTAGAGAACTGGCCAGCACTTACTCTGCTTCTAAAGTTGCAAAACTCTTCTGTGATCTTAGCCACGGCTAACACCCTAATCAATTGTAGGATAGGGGTGATGAAGATCTCCTTCAGAAATATGACGGTGGAGTTAAACATCTTTGATATCACTAGGCAACCACTGGAGTATGATGAAGTGAGAAATGTATGCTTGATAGAGGAGATTTTGGAGGAGGCTGTGGACGAATCAAGCATTGAGGATCCCCTAGAGGCGTGTTTTGCTCACTTTGGAGAGGACTTGGGCTTAGATAAGCTACTCGAGGAAGTGAATGCCATTTTGGAGTCTGATCCTCAAGAAAGCAATGAGACAGAGGAGACCACCGAACCTGAAACCCCCAAGAAGGAACTTAAGCCTTTACCAGATAATCTTAAGTATAAGTTCCTAGGTTTAGCCAATAGTTTGCCTGTGATTATAGCTTCAGATTTGGGTGAAGCTCAAGAGGAGAAATTATTAGATGTCTTAAGAGAGCACAAGAAAGCTATCGGGTGGACCATTGAGGATATCAGGGGAATCACCCCCTCGGTGGTGATGCACAAGATACATCTGGAGGAGGATGCCAAGCCATCGAGGGAGCCACAGAGAAGGCTCAACCCAGCTATGCAAGAGGTTGTGAGGGCAGAAATAATTAAGCTGTTAGATGCAGGGATCATTTATCCCATCTCTGATAGCAAATAGGTGAGCCCGATTCATGTCGTGCCCAAGCGAGCAGGATTGACGGTAGTAAAGAATAAGGACGACGAGTTGGTGCTAACTCGTGTTCAGTCAGGGTGGAGAGTGTATATAGACTACCATAAGCTGAACGTTGCCACAAGGAAGGATCACTTTCCACTACCATTTATTGATCAGATGGTGGAGTGTTTGGCTGGGCACGAGTATTATTGCTATTTGGATGGTTATTCTGGATATAACCAAGTCCCCATGGACCCTGAAGATCAGGAGAAGACGACGTTTACCTGTCCTTTTGGGACTTTCGCCTACCGTCGCATGCCCTTTGGGTTATGCAATGCACCCACTACTTTTCAGCGGTGCATGGTCAGTATATTTTCTGACATGGTAGAGCGATTCTTAGAGATTTTCATGGACGGCTTCTCCGTCTTCGGTTCAACATTTGAGGAGTGCCTGCATCGTCGTACTTTGGTTTTAGTGCAGTGCAAGGAGAAGAACCTAGTGCTTAATTG
Source organism: Bretschneidera sinensis (assembly GCA_023935145.1). Classification (NCBI taxonomy): domain Eukaryota; kingdom Viridiplantae; phylum Streptophyta; class Magnoliopsida; order Brassicales; family Akaniaceae; genus Bretschneidera; species Bretschneidera sinensis. Next base: position 80,813,369 of record CM043703.1, on the reverse strand, counting down.
GGAGAAGTTCCATTTTATGGTTAAGCAAGGCATTGTACTGGGGCATATCTTATCTCATCAGGGGATTGAGGTCGACAAAGCGAAGGTGGACCTGATTTCCAACCTTCCACCCCCACGTACAGTGAAGGAGGTTCGATCTTTTCTGGGCCATGCAGGTTTCTACAGGTGATTTATCCAGAATTTCAGCAAAATCACCAGGCCCTTGTGCTAATTATTACAAAAAGATGCCCCATTTATGTTTGATGAGGACTGTAAGAAAGCATTTGGGGATCTGAGGAAGATTCTGACGTCCACACCCATTATTCATCCACCCAACTGGGGTGTGCCTTTTGAGATTATGTGTGACGCATCAGATTATGCTGTTGGAGTTGTTTTGGGGCAGTGTGTTGATAAACTTCCCCATGTTATCTATTATGCGAGTCGAACTCTAAACGACGCACAACTTAATTACTCTACCACTGAGAAGGAGTTGTTAGTAGTCATTTTTGCATTAGACAAGTTCAGATCCTACTTGTTAGGATCTAAGGTCATTATCTACTCAGACCATGCAGCCTTGAAGTATCTTTTCTCTAAAAAAGATGCTAAATCTCATCTTATCCGATGGATCTTGCTACTTTAAGAGTTCGACATTGAGATTCGTGATAAGAAAGGTTCTGAAAATGTGGTGGCAGACCATTTATCTAGATTGATTGTGGATTTCACCGCGGCCACCACTCCCATTTCTGAGACCTTTCCTGATGAGCAGTTAATACTCATTGCTCAAAATCCTGCTCCATGGTTTGCTGATATAGTAAACTATCTTGTCACTGGACACATGCCTTTGCATTGAGGGCGACAAGATAAATCAAAGTTTTTAGCCATGGTAAAACATTTTTTCTGGGATGATCCTTATCTGTTTAAGTATTGTCCCGATCAGATCATCAGAAGGTGTATTCCTGAGCATGACCAATCTAACGTCATCACCTTTTGTCATGATCATGCTTATGGAGGCCATTTCAGTGCTAAAAAGACCGCTGCAAAGATTTTGCAGTATGGATTTTATTGGCCTACCATGTTCCGGGACTCTCACACCTACTGTGTATCTTGTGAGCGTTGCCAAAAGCTAGGGAGCCTTTCTAGGAGGAATATGATGCCCCTCAATCCTATTCTGATTGTTGAGATTTTTGACGTATGGGGCATTGATTTTATGGGACCTTTCCCAAACTCCTTTGGCAACTTGTACATTCTAGCTGCTGTGGATTATCTGTCCAAGTGGGTGGAGGCCGTTGCGTGCAAGACCAATGACCACAGAGTTGTGGTCCAATTTTTAAAGGACACTATTTTTGCTCGATTCGGTACGCATCGAGCAATCATAAGTGATGAAGGCAAGCACTTTTGCAACCGGATTTTTGAGTAGTTGATGAAGAAGTATTTCATCACACACAAGGTTGCCACCCCATATCACCCGCAGACGAGTGGGCAAGTGGAAATTTCTAATCGCGAGATCAAACAAATTTTAGAGAAAACTATGAACCCTAGTAGAAAGGATTGGTCTCTGCGATTGAGTGATGCACTGTGGGCATATCAGACAGCCTTCAAGACGCCAATTGGCATGTCTCCCTATCGTATTGTGTACGGAAAGGCATATCACCTTCCGGTCGAATTAGAGCATCATGCGTATTGGGCTATCAAGCAACTGAATTTCAATCTTTTCAAGGCTGGCTCACAACAAAAACTCCAACTCAATGAATTGGAGGAGCTGTGGAATGATGCATATGAGTGTGCCCGATCATACAAAGCACAAATGAAGAAGACTCATGACCAAAACATTTTGAGACGAGCTTTTGAGCCGGGTCAAAAAGTTCTTCTTTACAATTCACGCTTGCATCTTTTTCCAAGCAAGCTCAAATCTTGTTGGACAGGCCCATTTATTATTCGGTCAATTTTTCCTCATGGGGCCATCAAGATTGAGGATCCCAAGAATGGTAACACTTTTAAGGTAAATGGACAAAGGCTAAAACCATTCTTGGAGTTGAGGAGTCCGGACATAGAGACGATATTATTGGAGGATCCTAGTTACTCTGATTGAGTGTCGTCTACTAAGGGGAGTCTGGCTAAAGACTTTAAACTTAGCGCTCATGGAATGAACCCCATAGCTTATCTTTTCTGTATATTTCTTAATTTTTATGATTAATGTTTGTTTCCAGTATTTTTCGTTTTCTAGTTTTTATTTTTCAGGGACAATGCGTACTTCAGTTCAAGTTTGGGGGTATGCTACGAGCCATACTAGTCCAGATAGTTCTCCATATCTCAGGTCAGCTCTTTCCATATTATTCACACATTGGGGTCAATGTGTAATTTAAGTTTGGGGGTATGGGAGACACATCACACACGTTGTCCTAATTTGTTGTCTTTTCATCGTAGAGATAAATGCATACTCATGTTATCGTGAAATTTTGGTTGATCTAAACATTTTCTGTGATGTGATGTCATTGGTGAGCTTAACATTTTGAACACATGATCTGGTGATAAATTTTTAAAATTTAGTTACTTACTTTAGGCATTTTGAGATTTCACATGTTTGATCTAATCTAACACGAGCACATTAGCACAAATTATGTGAGGTATGACACATGATTTTAATGTGTATTTTTCCTTATCTTAACTGAAACTGGATGACTTGTTGGATGAACTGTTGGGCATAGAAAAGCATAAAAAAAAATTATTTCATTATCAATAAACTTTTCACTGAGTAACTGGACCTCTTGCCTCAGTAAGCAGTGAGTGTTCACGTCAAAAGGTGGAATTTTGTTTGGTAGTATTAAGGCCGGTTTAATTTCGTAGCCTTTTTTACTCAAGTTAGTAAGTCTTTAGGGGTGTCTTTACACCTAATTCCCTAAAACCATCTGGTTTTGGAGTCATTGACTCAACACTCGCTACATGGATCAATTAGAAAGCTTAAGGGAACTAGACATAGCCGTGCCTTATATATATATATATATAAAAAAAATAAAATAAAAAAAAAACTATACCTTTTTCGTTCATTTTGATGGGAAATTCCATTAATCTTGAGACATGGAGACCTTACACATTAGAGTTACTTGGAAGCTTCATTTTTATATGCTAATTCACCTTACACTGATTCAAGCTTGTGATGCCTTAACCTGCCTTTTGTAAGTAATTAGATTTTAACTTTTCTATTCATTGTGAAGATAGGTTTACCTTTTTAAGCTTACTCATGAATGAATATCTTGGTGATGTGTGCTCCTTAAATTTTTGGATACCATGAGTGATGGCTTTATCTTTATGTTCTTTGTTTTTCATTGAGTCTTTTATTTTGTTTTGCTAAGGGACTAGCAAAATATAAGTTTGGGGGTATTTGATGAGTCTTAAATATTGCATATTTAAGACCCTTAACTTATATTTGTTATGCTCTTAGTTATTAGTATTTCACTTTATTTTATGTTTTTTTTGTGTTTTGTGTATTTTTACAGGATTGTGGAGAAAACGAAGCATTTCAGGAGATGTGAAGCTTCAGGAGAAATTGCGATCGATCGCACTATGCTGCGATCGAGCGCAAGGTCATCAATCCCACATCGATATGTTTGCAGTGCATCGCACCTACACTCGAGCGCACCAGACAGCGATCGAGCACACTCGGGCAGTATCCCACATCGATTCTGCAAGCCACATTGCTCTAGGTCTCCCCTATATAAACACCACCTGACTTCATAATTCAGTGTACAATTCCTGAGCCACTTTGGTGTTTACCGGTGGACATCCACTAGCATTCTGGTGGATCCCGAAGGCATTGCTACCACTAGGGGAAGTGCCGCCCGTCAGCGAGTGGAATTTCTCCCATGTAAAGTTGTTTATTTATTTGTTTTTATTTAGTTGTTGTAGTTTAATGTTTAGCACTTTTATTATGAATTGTAGTTTCATAGTTATGAGTGGCTAGACTCTTCAGCTAAGGTTGAAGATGAAGCCCTGCCGTTGTTTGGTGTAGTAGTTCAGATTTGCTTGTACAAATCTGACAATTTTTTAGTATAAATGTTCTGTCAATTTTTTGAATTAATCTTATAATTGATTGAGTTTAAATTGTCTGTTGGATATTCCTTGTGTTTCATCTGATGGATACATTGAATGCTTTTCGATTAAATTGGATTTCCTTAGTGATTTGTTAAGAGCGGATACATTGGATGCTTTTGGTTTAGTTGGGATATTCTTTGTTTTTTGTCTTATAGTTGGATTCATGGAATATTTTGATAGGCTATATTTTTAGAACATATATGCTTAACTTCGGTGGGGTGGATTCGGAAACCTTAGTGTTTTAATTATTAGTTTTTTTAAATCAACTTAGTTTAGTTTATATTTCTTTTGCAATATCATTCACAATTCGGAACTAGGTTAAGATAAAGTTAGTTTAGATTAAAAATATATTTTCACAACGTAATTCCCTGTGGATTCGACCTCGCACTTGCACAACACTATACTGCAAACGACTCGTGCTCTTACGAGTAAATTAAAACTCACAACAGCTGCTGTTGAGAGAAAACTAGACCTGTTGGTAAAAGCCATGGCTGCTCAGAATGCCTCATCTAACCTACCAGCTACACCACTCCAGGTATATGTGATATGTTCCCAATTTGATCATAATACTGATACTTGTCCTTTGTATTCATCTGCAGGTCCGGAACAAGCAAATTACGTGGGACCTAACAACTACCCGCCAAAGAACAATCCGTATGCAAACACATACAACCCTGGATGGTAGAATCACCCGAATTTCTCATGGAGCAACAATCAGAATGGTCAAGGGCAGCAAAGAAACTTCCAACCAGCAGCCCAATCTATTCCCGAACCAAAGAAGAACGACCTCGAAAATCTTGTGAGGCAATTGGTGTCTCAGCAACAACAATTAATGACCTCACAAAATCAGTTCATGGATGAAACAAGGCAATTTCAGACTAAAATGAGACAAACCACTGCAAAACATGATCAAGCCATTCAAGGATTAGAGGTATAAATGGGTAATTGGCCAAGGAACTGAGTAGAAGAAAGCAAGGTGAGCTTCTTGCCCAACTAATACCTAATTCAAGAGGACATCAGCAACTGAATGCCGTGACAACTCTAAGAAATGGTAAGATCATAGGAGCTGATGAGCCTACAAAAGCATTTCCAGATAAAGCATCCACACCCAAGGTAAGTACAATAGAGAAGTAGAATGCACCACCTTTCCCTCAAAGGTTAGTAAAGCCAAAGCAAGAAAATAAATTGCTTGATATTTTTGAAACTTTGAGAAAGATAAAGATTAATATTCCCTTGTTAGATTCCATTTAACAAATTCTTGCATATGCTAAATTTCTGAAAGATTGTTGCACTAACAAAAAAAATTTCCAGGAACATGAGACTGTGGCTTTGGAAGAAGAGGTAAATGCGGTATGATTAAGGAAACTACCACCAAAACTAACAGATCCGATCAGTTTTACCATTCCCTGCAGGATAGGTGACTAGTTATGTGAGCATGCGTTATTGGATCTAGGGGCGAGTGTCAATCTGATGCCTTACATTGTATTCGAGACACTAGGTTTGGGGGAGCTTCAACTAACCTCCATCACCTTCCAACTGGCTGACAGAAGCATCAAAAGACTAAGAGGTATTCTTGAGGACGTCTTGGTAAGGGTAGGTAAATTTATTTTACCTGCTGAATTTATTATATTGGATATGGAAGAATGTACTTTGCCATTTGATGAGAGTCATAAAATGAATCTTAACAGTACCTAATTGTTAGCATTTTAGTGTTGATCTAAGTTTTAATTGCACTCTTATACGTTAACAACTCTAAAGTATCATTCTTGGATCATTGATCTACTTCAGTGCATTTTCAGGTACTTTAAGCTCAAAAGAGGAGGAAAAGTTATCATTGGTTGAAGCACAAAGACTCAAGGCATACTGGAGTGAAGGAACACTTCCGGAAGGACAAGATGGAGGGCTTAAAAGAGCAACAGCTGCTGCCCGCATTGGAAATGAGTTTCACTAAATTGTGAGAATTGTCCGTACAGATCAATCATCTTTGAAAATTAAAATGTATTGATACAAGAAGAACCAGGAGATGATCCATATATTCTTAGAAAGATCCGGAAGTCTATTTTCTGTAGAATTTTACGGTTCGTCAAAAGGATTTTTGTAGAGAAAGTTATGACAGTTTTAGTAGACAAAGGTCAGGCTGTCCGGGCTGTGCGGGATTTCAGCGTGATTTTGGGCTTCAATCCCACATCCCACATTGGTTGGAAAACGCATTTCTATATCCCACATCCCACATCGGATGGGAAATATATTGCACTCTTGTTATTTGCCTATATAAGACCCACTCCACTTTTGCTTTGAGAATCAATCGGGGATGAATCCAGAGGGCCTTTAGGAGCAATCCAGAGGGCCTTTAGGGGGAACCCAAAGTTTAAAGTTTGAAGGTCGGGAGAGATGATCGTCGAGAGACTGGAGGCAACTCGAGGACACATGAGCCCCATGGCCGGCTAGTCTCCAAGTAAGGCAAAGGGATGAATCCCTAGGTGTAGTTGTTCTTATTTTCCTTTATTTGATTCGGTTGTAGTTGGAATTATTTTCATTAAATATCGTTATGTTTTATTCTTAATTTAATTAGTAGATTTATTATAACTCTGGTGGTTGCATGCTTCTTTTCCATATGAGTTCAGTCAGGCTTTTCTTATGTGTACCTGTTTGGGTGTGATTGATTCCGGTAGATCTCTTTTATAGATTTGTCCATTGCTACGGTATCGTCGTTTAGATATATCGTCGTCTCTTGGTAATTTATAAGTTAGGTCATGTGTGTTTGAAAGTAAAGAATAATTCATAGCGATTACATTAGGATTTATAAATGCGCTTTAATTGAATATTTTTCGATTGCCTGTTTGGGATGTGAAACCTGCAATCGAGATAAAAACAACTGAATCAAGTTAGGATTAGAGCAACGAACCTAGGGAGGATTCTCGGAACCTTGTTGTAATTTTTATTTTAAACTTATTTACAAAATTACCCTTTCCTCAAAACAACTCAGATTTTATCATTTTAATCTTTTATCGTTTGTATTGAGGTTTACACCTTCTGTTGTACTTAACTTGTTTCCCTGTGGAATCGACACCCCAAAACTATACTACAATAACCGCGTTATGTTTTGGGTGTAATCAAATTTTGGCGCTGTTGCTGGGGAAATGCACTTAAGTACAAGGAAGTCTGTCAACTTTTGACATGACGGTACAAGAACTGTAAATAGTTTTTCTTTTCAGCAGCTGTAAAGGCGGTAACTTTGTTCCTTCTTTTAACTTGCTGCATTATTTTATTTATTTATTTTTATTTTTTCTGTTTTATTTTATTTCCTCTCTGATTCATTTGGTGCATGCTTAGACAAGAAATCTACGAGGTAGATTCATTAGAGGACCTGAGCTAGAATTACCCTCTCCTTCCGAGTCTGATAGTGAAACCTCGCCTAGATCAACCCATAGAGAAAACCCAAGTGAGAATCTAGAGGATTTTGTTAACATGGCCGATAACCATAATGAGAATGTTGCTAGGACACTTCAGGATTACCTTAACCCTACACGCACAACCACACCATCATGCATCATATTTCTAGCCAATACTCGCCCATTAGAGTTTAAAACAGGGATGATACATTTACTCCCTACATTTCATGGCTTGGATAATGAAAACCCATATGTGCACATTAGAGAGTTTGAGGAAGTAGTCGCGACTTTTCATAGTCAAGACGAAATCGATGACATTGTGAGGATTAAGTTCTTTCCTTTCGCTTCGAAGGATAGAGCTAAGAGTTGGCTATACTCACTTAGACCACGATCTATTGGGTCGTGGACTGAGATGACTCGGATTTTTTTTAATAAATACTTTCCCCAAGATAAGACCAATGCTTTAAAAAGGCAAATCTCCACCTTTGCACAAAAGGACAGCGAGACTTTGTATCAGTCTTGGGAGAGATTTAAAGAGTTATTGAGTATGTGCCCTCACCATAGGTATGAGAGTTGGCGCTTAGTGAGCTATTTTTATGAGGGATTTATATATAGAGAGCGCCAATTTGTAGAGATGATGTGTAATGGTGAGTTTTTAGAGAAAGATCTTAATGAGGTTATAGAGTACCTCAATGAGCTTGCTGAAAAAGCTCACACTTGGACTGGACCTAGTGCTACTGAAAACCCAAATAGGTCACGACCTATAAGGCACCCAAATGGTGGTGGAATTTACCATCTTAGCGAAGAGGATAACCTTAGAGCCAAGGTCGAGATGCTCACTAGAGAGTTTGATGCATTTAAAACTAAGGGCTCAAAGCAAACACATGTGGCTAATCATGCCGAGTCTTTAGAGCCGTGCTTTGTGTGTGGCAGGGTAGATCATCTCGCCAAAGAGTGCCCCATATTTTTTGATATGAGAGGGGCGTATGAGGAACAATGTAATGCCTTAGGCATGTACAAGAGGCCTCCTGCACCTTTCTCTAACACTTATAACCCGGGGTGGCGAAATCACCCCAACTTCAGCTGGAAATCTGAAAACCAGCATGCACAGCCCCCTCGATCATCCCCTGCACCTTATCACGCACCCTCAGCCTCTAGGAACTCTCTAGAAGACACTTTATAGGCTTTTATAGAGGCACAAGGCAGAACAAACCAAAGGTTTGAGGCACTAATTACGTAGGTGATGGAAGAGGGTAAAGAAACTAGGAGCCAAGTGTCCAAGTTGATGAGCTACTTGAGTGTAACTGAGCAAGGTAAGTTCTCTTCTCAAGCTCAGTCCACACCCCATGGTCAACACCTAGAACAAACGAATGTGAAGGAGGTGAATACCATTGAGACAGTAAGTGGTAAGTTATTACACATCCCAACAACGAAAAAATCAGAGGATGTGGACTCAAGCCACCAAGCATACATGATGGACTCAAGCCACCAAGCATACATGATGGACTCATTCATGGAAAAGGTCCAGTACCTTAATCCATTAGAGTCCACCTTCACCCATGGCTTCACCAAAGCCTATATCGAGCCAGCATTTGCGGATGTTACTGATGACATCCATGAGGCCCCCCAAAAGCATAGAGGCACAGAATTTGGCAGTGCAGCAGCGGCTGATGTATTCAACCTATACTTTTCGAGGAGGGAATAAGAGCGTCTAGCTGAAGATGTAAAACTTAGCACTCGTGGGAGGCAGCCCACAACGTATTCTTTTATTTTTATTGTTTTTCATATTTCTTTTATTATTATTATCTTGTTGTTTTCCAAGTTTTTACTTTTGTATTTATTTTTCAGGGACAAATAAACAAAGCAGTTCAAATGGTGGAGCACAATTTTTAGCTTCTGTGCACCTTTGGCTACAAGGGGAGTTTCCTTTACTCTTTCTTTTACATTGAGGTCAATGCAATTTTTAAGTTGGGGGTGGAGGAAACACATCTTCTTTGTTTCCATATTCTTTATTTCAATACATTTTTTTCTTTTTCCATTGAACTGCTTGGTGTCTGTTTCCCTTTCTTTTTGTTTTAAAGCATGCTTTGTGGTTACCTTGGATGTAATTCGCATGTCAATGATGTGAGCTTAATTGAGATAGCATATAGCATTTAGAAGTAGTTAAATCTTGCTTCGGTTTGAAATTAATTGAAGTATCAATCTTGATTTGGTTAGAGACTCTAGCTTGTGGTAAGATTGTATGATTAATCGAAAGCATTTAGAAAAGTTTTATGTGTGATTATTTTGTGAATACTTTTACGGTCTTGACAAGCTCTAGAACTTACTTGATAATTAATTGAGGTGAATTCTTAGAATGCACACTACTTAGGATATGATATAGGCCATTTTTGAACCATTTAAGCCTTTCAAATCTATCATTGCTATATTTATCACTAGTCACCTATTTGAGCCTTTTTCTTGAAAAGAAAAATTGAGCCTTGTTTTTTTCGTTAAACCGTTTACTCACCTTTATGAGCCTAAAAATATTTTATCCTTACCTTTCTTTTAAAAGAACTTAGTTATACACATGTTGTGAGAAGCACTTAAAAGGAGTAAGGGTGAAAATATGAAAACATATCACTACCACAACCCAAGTACATTAAAGGAGATAAGTTGGGGGTTTTGGAAAAGATAAGAAAAAAAAACGATGATGAAAAAGAAGGTGAATGGTTATGTGCCAAAATAAATAAATAAAAAATAATTATGGCAAAGAAAGAAGAAAGAAAGAAAAAAAAAACAAAAAAAATGGTGATTTGTTGAAAGAAATGCTCGAAAAATGGTTGAAAGAGTTGGGTGTGGAAGTAAAGGTTATCAAGTGCTTAAAGTGATTGTGTTTAAAGCTAAGAGATTGAGTTCTTTTACTTGTAAATCTTTCCCATTCTTCTTTAGCCTTTACCTTAGCCTAACGTTACAAGCTTATTAAAGACATTTTGATCCAATGTAGTGTGATTTTTCTACAATAGTGGAGAGTGGTTTGAAATGTAAGCATATGAAGCTTGTTTTTGTGATTGATGTCACGCAATTTATTATGTTTTTAGAGGCCAAGACTTGTATTCATGAATCTTATGCATAAAATCATCTGGGTGTTTGGATTAATGGTTTGTGGTAAGATGGATGTTAAGAGTCAATAACGATTTTAAGATTGATGTTTGGATTACTTTTGGACTTAGGTGAAATTTAATGATTCTATATGCCGTATGTTATGTGCAATTTTTGAGACAAAAAGTGAATTACTCTTGGTTCAACGCTAGCATTGCTTTACTTTGTTTTTAACTCCTACCATAGAATTCATCTCTTATTTTCGCTTGAATTGCTAGGGACTTGCAATAAGCTAGTTGGGGGTTGTGATGAGATTCATAAAATGCATCTTAACAGTACCTAATTGTTAGCATTTTAGGGTTGATCTAGGTTTTAATTGCACTTTTATACGTTAACAACTCTAAAGTATCATTCTTGGATCATTGATCTACTTCGGTGCATTTTCAGGTACTTTAAGCTCAAAAGAGGAGGAAACATTATCATTGCTTGAAGTATAAAGACTCAAGGCATACTGGAGTGAAGGAACACTTCCAGAAGGGCAAGATGGAGGGCTTAAAAGAGCAACAGCTGCTGCCCGCATTAGAAAGGAGTTTCACTAAATTGCGAGAATTGCCCGTACAGATCAATCATCTTTGAAAATTAAACTGTATTGATACAAGAAGAACCAGGAGATGAGCCATATAAGTTTAGAAAGATCCAGAAGTCTATTTTCTGCAGAATTTTATGGTTCATCAAAAGGATTTTTGTAGAGAAAGTTATGGCAGTTTTAGTAGATAAATGTCGGGCTGTGCTGGATTTCAGCGTGATTTTGGGCTTCAGTCCCACATCCCACATCGGTTGGAAAACGCATTTCTATATCCCACATCCCACATCGGATGGGAATCATATTGCACTCTTGGTATTTTTATATATAAGACCCACTCCACTTTAGCTTTGAGAATCAATCGGGGATGAATCCAGAGGGCCTTTAGGAGCAATCTAGAGGGCCTTTAGGAGGAACCCGAAGTTTAAAGTTTGAAGGTTGGGAGAGATAATCATCGAGAGGCTGGAGGCAACTCGAGGACGCATGAGCCCCATGGCCGGCTAGTCTCCAAGCAAGGCGAAGGGATGAATCCCTAGGTGTAGTTGTTCTTATTTTCCTTTATTTGATTCGGTTGTAGTTGGAATTATTTTCATTAAATATTGTTATGTTTTATTCTTAATTTAATTAGTAGATTTATTATAACTCTAGTGGTTGCATGCTTCTTCTCCATATGAGTTCAGTCAGGCTTTTCTTATGTGTACCTGTTTGAGTGTGATTGAGTCTGGTAGATCTCTTTTATAGATTTGTCCATTGCTGCGGTATCATCGTTTAGATATATCGTCATCTCTTGATAATTTATAAGTTAGGTCATGTGTATTTGAAAGTAAAGATAATTCATAGCGATTACATTAGGATTTATAAATGCGCTTTAATTGAATATTTTTCGATTGCCTGTTTGGGATGTGAAACCTGCAATCGAGATAAAAACAACTGAATCAAGTTAGGATTAGAGCAACGAACCTAGGGAGGATTCTCGGAACCTTGTTGTAATTTTTATTTTAAACTTATTTACAAAATTACGCTTTCCTCAAAACAACTCAGATTTTATCATTTTAATCTTTTATCGTTTGTGTTGAGGTTTACACCTTCAGTTGCACTTAACTTGTTTCCCTGTGGAATCGACACCCTAAAACTATACTACAATAACCGCGTTATGTTTTGGGCGTAATCACCATTACCTGTGCCTGTAATTTTAGGAAGACCCTTTATGATAACTGTTGATACGAATATTTGTGTAAAAAAGGGTATTGTTACTATGAAGGTAAATGGTGAGGAGATATCATTTAAAGTATTTAACACATTAAATTCACCCAAAGATGATATGGATTGTTCTAATGTGTGCTTGATGCAAGGTCTTTCTAAGCAAGTTTTTCAGGTCCAACACATTAATCCATTGGAGACTACCATAACCCAACCTTTCAAAGGATCATATATTGAGCCTGCATCTGAAACTGTTCCTGATGACATCTTTGAAGCTGTGCACCTCCCTAAAGTTTATCCTATGCATCCCAGACCAGGTGATACGAAGAAGTTGCAGGTCCATGAGTTGATCAAATTGAGGCATGATAACTATGCAGCAGCACCGAGAGTACTTAAGCCACATGTAGTGGGCTTTAAGTACTCCCTTCCAAAAGACTAAGTGTTGAAGCTTCTACAGAGAGTGCTTGAGCAATTCATATTCTACGACCCATTAAGCTCAAGCACCTCTATTGAGGTTAGTGGTACTGAGGCCACTAACACACGGTAAGGTTGTACTGTTCTCGTTTTATCATTCCAGCCCTGGTAAGTTATTATTTTTTCCAAACATTCTGCTTTGCGAACGAGCGCATCATTCAGTGTGCTCGAGCGCAAGAGTGCGATCGAGCGCACTCCAAGTGCGATCGAGCACACTCATGGAAGACAGTCTCATGATAAATTTAAACATTTCACTCACACTCACTCACTCACCCTCTCTTCACATTTCACTCACACTCTCTCACTCGCACTCCCCTGTTACAAACCACCACTCTCACACTCTCGACTCCAGCATCACCACACCACATCACCACCATCACCAACCATCACCACTAACCACCATCAACACATTTCAGCACCGCCACATCCACCTCCCCATTACATATCCCCTCCATACATAAGGTATCCATTTTGTTCACACACACAGAGTTTAATGTTTTATTTGCACTTTCAGTATATATATATATATACATATATGTTATCTTGTGTATGATTGGGTGCTATTATGTTTGCAGGAGGTTAGGAACACACTCGGATCCACAAAACCATAGCTTGGTCTTCTGTCACCCACAAGCTATTCGAGAAAAAGTCTGACCATGTGCGATCGAGTGCATGACATTTGCGATTGAGTGCAAGGCCCAGTGTGCGATCGAGCGCACATATTCGAGATCGATCGCAATATTAACAAAAACTAGAATCAACATGTCAAAACACTCAGCTTCCACCTCCCATGCCTCGAGTAGCCATGCCCAGTCATCCCGACCAAGCTTTGAGCAAAGAGAGCTCTTATTCGAGACCATTTTCGCCATCGATGAAGTCTTCAAGCACATGGATGCCACTCAATGGGCGGTCCAAGCATTTAAACATCGGGGGTTAAATAGGCTTTTTAAACCAGTCTGCTTGACTGCTTACACCCAGCTGGTAGTCCAGTTCTATGAGAGCCTGTCTTTTGACTGCAGCAGACCGGGAGTATTGACTTCTCAGTCCAAGTCACATCCATCGAGGTAACTAGTGCCGACATTATCGCTGCTCTTCATTGCTATGATGAGTCCCCTCTGAAGGACACCGATATCGAGGAGCAGACAGACTCTTTTGACCTGTCCACTATAATTGAGGACATGTGCACTGGCCAGTACGTCGACAGACACAATAACACAGCGAGCCAGTCAAAGTTGCCTCCATAGCTTTGGCTCGTGGACACCATCCTCCAACATAATGTGTGTCCATTGAGGCACAAGACACAGAGGAGAGACCAGTTTCTACAGACGTTGTATGCCTTCCACAGAGGCCACTGGTACTCTCTTCCAGCTGTTATGTGGAGCCAGCTGCATAAATTCTGGGATCATGTCCATGGCCATTAGACCACCACGGTCAATGCATAGGGTCTCCCATTCCCATTCCTGCTCTCGTACATCTTCAAGAAGAAAGGGATTAAGGGGACCACCAGCGATGGACCAATATGAGAGCATTTCTTCTTCGAGAAGGCTCAGTGGACACATAGCCTCTCGCACATACCTCGAGGACTCTCAGCCCCTACACCTGCAGCTGAGAGGATTGAGGAGGATCATATGGAGACAGAGACCCCTGTAGTTAGCCCATTGCAAGAGGAGGACCATCCAGATATGGGACCCACAAAGTCCCAGCACTTTCTCGCTGAGTTGTCCTCCTTCCAAGGTGAGGTCTTTGCAGCCACATCACCAATGCACCAGCGCATAGATGGTTTGGAGGCATGGTGTGCATGACAGGAGGCGATGCTACAGGCCATCCTTGACTGCCTACCTCCGACACCCGGTACCTCTTTGACTGTACCACCTGACGATCAACAGTGAGAGGATACCCCGTGTGGCTGAAGATGTTAAACTTAGTGCTCATGGGAGCACCCCAAAGCGTATCTTTTTTAGTATTTTATTTTATTTACTTTCCTATAGCTGTTTATTATTACTTGTTTTCCATTTTATGTTTGTTTGTTTTTCTTTTTCAAGGACAGAGTGAGTGCATCCAGTTGAAGTTTAGGGGAGTGCTACGAGCCATGCCAGCCATATAGTTCTCCATCTCCCAGGTCAGCTCCTTCCATGCTATTAACACATTGAGGACAATGTGCAATTTAAGTTTGGGGGTATGGGGACACACTCACACACACACTATGTCCCATTTTTTTATTTTTTATAGATAAATGCATGTTCATTCTATTCCAAAAATTTTGGGTGATCTAAATAAACAATATGATTTGACTTCATAAGTAAGCTTAACACCTTGCACATATAGGCCAATAATTAAGTTTTGAACCTAGATCACTTACTTTTAGGCATTTAAGGATTCACAAGTTTGACCTAAACTAACACGAGCACATTAGCACATAGTTGTGTGGGGTATGACATGTAATTTTAATTTGTATGTTTCTTTTGCTCGACTGTGAACCAGATGACCTGTTAGATTAACGCTTTGGCATAAGAAAATAGAAAAATTGTTATTGCTCAAAAAGAAAAATGCTCATAAAGATCATTAAACAAACTTTCCACTGAGTAACTGGCCCTCTTGCCTTAGTAAGCAGTGATGTCACGTCAAAAGGTGGAAATTTTACTCACTATAATCATTAAAAAAAGCTTTCCACTGAGTAACTGGCCCTCTTGCCTTAGTAAGCAGTGAGTGTCACATCAAAAGGTGAAAGTTCTGATTGGTAGCATTAAGACCAGTTAGTTTCGTAGTCTTTTTTACTCGAGCTAGTAAGTCCTTCGGGGGTGTCTTCACACCCAATTCCCTAAAACCATCTGGTTTGGGAGTCATTAGCTAAACACTCGCTACATGAGTCAAATAGAAAGCTTAAGGGAACTAAACTTGGCAAAAGTCCCACAAATAAAAGAAAAGAAGAAAAAACTATGCCATTTTTGTTGATTCTAATAGGAAATTTGGTGAATCTTGAGACATCGAAACACTACACATTAGAATTAATTGAAAACTTAATCTTTTATGTGCTAGTTCACCACACACTAAAGTCAAACTTGTGATGTCTTAAGCTGCCTCATGAAAGTGATTTGCATTCAAAACTCTTATTCATTGCAAAGATATGTTTATATTTGTTAAGCTTGCTCATGAATGCGCATCATAGTTTTGTGTAAAGATCTAAACTTTTGTGGACGCTATGAATATTGGATCTATCTGTGTGTCGTTATTTTTCATTTTAGTTTTCAGTTTTGTATTGCTAAGGGACTAGCAATATATAAGTTTGAGGGTGTGATAGGTGCTTAAATATTCATATTTAAGCCCCCTTATTTACATTTGTTAAGTCCTTAGTTATGTTAATTTAGTCCATTTTACTTCATTTTTGTGTTCCCATGTTTTTATAGGGTCTTGGAGAAAAAAAAGCATTTTTAGCACCTAAAGGAAGAAATCTGGAAATCCTGGAGCAACTACTGGCAAAAGTGCGATCGAGCGCATAAGCGCTCATGCGCACACAAGAAGGATTGAGTGCAGCCTTGCGATCGAGCGCACGACGCATGCGATCGAGCGCACGACGCATGCGATCGAGCGCACGACGCATGCGATCGAGCGCACATGTACAGGCGTGAACAGTAAAACGATAGAACCAGTTTTGGAAATAAAGGAGGTTTTACGTTTTAGGAAGTCTAGGGTTTCCAGAGTCTTCTAGGGTTATTCAAACCCTATAAATACACCTATAAACACACACAAAAGGATCCTTCTTTTATCTTTTGCTTAGCTCGGAGTTGTAAGCTTTGGAGAGGATTGACAACCCGTCTCCATAGTATTCTTCAGGTTTTATATTTTATGTTTAGTTTATGTTATGATGCTTATCTTAGACAGCATGTGTAACTAACTCTTTATAGGGCTCGATTGAAGCCCTAGTTATGCTTTCCCATATTTACATTCATTAATTATCTTTGCAATAGCCTTGATTATGATTCTTAACTTGATTAATGCCTGTGTTTATTTAAATTCCTCATATATATATGTCTGATCAATATGTGCATGTGGTATGGACTTGTTAGTTAGAACAATTTGGATGACCGAGTACTAGGTCTGACATTAGTAACAAAATATATCCACACCGGATTCTTCGGTTAATCAACATGGGAAACCGGGAGTAGATACCATACCCTAGGTCCTGCGTGGTTGTTGATTTCCATCGTACCTATGCTCTCTTAAGGAACAACTCAGTAGATACCATGCTGAATCCCTTAAGACAGAAAAGAGTTAGAGTAGATACCATGCCTAACTCATTGCTTAGGGAAATCAATAGCTTAAGGAGTAGATACAATGCCCTTAGGTTGACAACCATTAGGTATTCATAGTAGGGCTAGAGCATTGGCATATTACTCATTGGGAAAGTATGACTAGTGGTGGATATCAAAGCCCTATGTCACATTATTATTAATTCACATTCAACAATTGTTTTGATCTTCTTTTATTAAGAAACTGATTCTAAAAACGAAATTCACCAATCCCTGTGGAAATGATCTCGCACTTGCACACTATGCACCATTGACCCTGTGCACTTGTAAGTAAAACTGTATGGATATTTACTTATTTATTTAGGTAGATAATCACACAACAACTAACCCTGTAGACCTTCATAGAAATAGTTTATCTACTTATCTGTAAAGGCTCAACATGAATATTAGAAGTCCACATAATCCACATATGCGTATTACATGGATTACCATGAAAATAACTATGAAATTTAATCTTCTTTGCAAAAATAAGCAAATCTGCTCCATCATGTTTAGGTTCAAGAACCACAACAAGTGAAGCATTTTGTTCCTTAATCAACTTCTAAAGCAAGCCAATCTTATCTGAACTCCCAAACCCACACATATTCTAAATAATTGTGCTCAATATTAATTAGAAATGGAGGATAAAACTACAAGACACTTAGTTTTATAAGTCTTCTTTTTTTTCTTGCCAGTTTTTTTTTATTTCAGCCGAGCCATAATCAACAGTAGATGAGTCAAGAATACTTACAGTGAACTCGAGCTTAGGACCGTGCAGAATAGGAGAAGCTGGACCAGAATCTAAGGTGTCCTCTTTAAGAATTGCCATCAACCTATCACCTCCAGTAGGAAATTCCATATTGCTGGGGAAGTCACTAGAATATGCATGTGAAGCTTCACTAGCAAAAGCCTCAACATCACACACCAGATCCTAGACATACTCATCATATTAGGCTTGCTTTATATAATGCCTTACATAATCACTTCTCTTACGATGTCGTAATTACTAGATGAGATTATCTTTTCCATAAATGAAAATTTTCCAAAGTGTTTATTCCATAAAAAGTTGTAACATTTCAAAACTATGTTTATTTAGTGATGTAATTTCAGTTTCCATATAATTGCATACATGTATCTAAAGTGGGGATATGAAGTGTGAGAGTTTAATTGTGAGAGGATATTTAGAAGACCTTAATATAGTAGGTCATGTATTTCACATATATATATATAGTTTACAATTTGATAACAAACATGATACAACCTTGATAGATATCAAGAGATAATGTAGTTATTTAGGTAATCTATATTAATTATTTAATACAATTATGAAATATGCAAGAGATAATCTAGAGATATTGTAGTCATCTACCATAACCATTTTCACTCCCCTTTAATCAAAATGGTACAAAGTGAAGATTGAGCTTGGCAAACAACAAATGGAACCAATCACGAGGTAGGCCTTTAGTCAAAATATCAGCTAATTGATCTGAAGATGAGACATGAGAGATACGTAAAACTCCTCGTGTAACTAGTCCTTGAATGCAAGGATAGTCAATTTCAATATGATGTGTACGAGCATGAAGGATAGGATTCATAGTCATATGAATAGAAAAAATATTATCACAAATTAGTAAGGGAGGATGAGAGAGCTTGATACCGAGCTCACAAAAGAGATAGCAAAACCACTGAAGTTCTACAGCTGTATGAGCAAGTGCGTAGTATTCAACTTCAACACTAGACTGAGAAACCGTTGAATGTTTCTTAGCAGACTTGGTAAGAAAATTTGGCCCAAGAAAAATACAAGTTCCAATACTTAACCGCTGGTCATTGGGATCACCATCCCATTCTGCATTAGAGAAAGCCCATTGGAAGAAGTCCTTGGATGGATGAAAGGAGATACCATGCAAAAGAGCTCATTTAAGTACAGAAAAAAGTCTTTTTACTACCTTAAGATGATTGTTGCGAGGTGTGTGCATGAACTGAAAACGTGATTTATTGCAAAAGAAATATTGGGACAAGAGAGAAAAAGATATTGGAGACCGTCAACCATACTCCAGTATGATGTAGGATCGGATAAGCGAGCACCATCGGTGGAAGACAACCAAGGCCCAATGGAGATCGGCATAGAACAATGTTTGGTATTATGCATATGAAATTTCTTGAGGAGATCAGTGGCATATCAAACATGAGATAGGAGTAAAGACCGAGATGTATGAGACACCTCGATGCTAATGAAGAAACTCAATTCACCAAGATCTCTTGTATCAAATGTAGAGCAAACTTGAGAAATGAGCCGATTAATCTCAGCAATCATATCACCTGTAATGATAATGTCATTCACATATACAAGTACAATATGTATATGTGAATCAAAATGTCGAACAAATAGAGAAGGATCAAACTGACTCACAAAGAACCCATGCTCAAACAAGAATGACTATAGAGAATGGAACTCAGCTCGAGGAGCGTACTTAAGACCATAAAGTTCCTTATATAGTTTACAGACATAATTGGGCTTAAGTGAATCAGAAGAACCTGGTGGTTTCTTCATATACACTTTTTCTTGAAGACAACCTTTAAGAAATGTATTTTGCACATCGAGTTGCTTCAGTGACCTATTATGGGAAACAACTAAGGCAAAAACAGTACAAATAGTAGCAGGCTTGACTACTGGGCTAAAAGTCTCATCAAAGTCCAAGCATTCCTGTTGATTGAAGCCTTTAGTGACCAACCACACTTTGTGTCTTCAATGGTACCATTAGATTTTCTTTTAACCTTAAAAATCCATCGATAACCAACAACATTCTGATAGGAATGAGAGGGTACCGGTGACCAATTATTATTGAAGAGAAGTGCACCATATTCCTCTTACATTGCCTTTTTCTAGTGAGAGTGTTTGACTGCTCAGTATAGGATGTCAGTTTTTTGGAGAGAGTATTAATGAGAATAGAAAAACAAGTCTCGCGTAGAGGATGCTTGTCAGTTTTTCAGGTAAAATCATTAATACTTGTGTATTTTTGAAGTGTATGGGAGGTGCTCGAGCTTAGTGTGGTGAGGCAGTACGTGTTGCTCATAGGTCAGATCGACAGTTAAGGTTTAAGTCAGGTCATGGCTTGTAGGAAGGGTCGATGGCAGAGAAGTGTTGCTCTCAGGAGGGTGGATAATAGGCTCAAGGATAGGAGGTGGAAAGTCGACAGGTATGGGAGGAGTATAGAGAAATAGTGGACAAAACTAGATTGGAGTTTTTGGTAGAGGAGCATTTGGTTTGGTAGATAAGTCTTTGTAAGGAAAGGAAGTTTCATCAATTTAATGTAACATGCCTTGAAATGTAAAATTTACCTGACAGTTGATTATAACATCTATACCATTTCTGAGACCGGTCATAGCCAAGAAAATCACACTTGATAGATTTGGGAATTAACTTATGATAGTGACATGGTACTAGAAGAGGAAAGCATGTGCATCCAAACACTTTAAGAAACTCATAATCAGGAGATCGATGAAAAAGATATTCATATGCAGAGTAATCTCCAAGGATAGGTGTCAGTAACCTATTGATGAGGTAAGCTGCGGAATAAAATGTCTCATCCCAGAATGTTGTTGGAAACTATGACTGAGATAACAAACAGAGACCTCGTTCAACTATATGACGATGCTTTCTTTTCACCATTCCATTTTGTTAAGGCGTGTGTGGACAAGAGAACCGCTGAAAGATTCCATTAGTCTAAAGAAACAACGTAAATTTGTGACTAGTAAATTCACCTCCTTCATCGCAGTAACAATTTTATTTTAAATGAGAAACTTGGCAAAAGAATATGATTTCTTCATAAGAGGATAAAACCAGGTAAATATACTAAAATAATCAACAATAACTAAGTAGAACCGAAAACTTGAATTAGAAATAATAAGTATCGGTCACCATAAATCAAGATGAATTAATTCCAAAGGATGAAAAACTGAAAAGGAAAGGTGAATAGTTTTTCCTAGTGGACAAATGTGACAAACTTTATTAAGAATAAGACTACAAATTGGTAATGAAAAATGATGTAAAATAAACTGGAGAGTTGCATGGGATAGATGGCCCAATCTATCATGCCAAATGTCTTGATTTGTTTTAACACCAAGGAAACCAAACTTATAGGATGTGGTAGTGTTTGTGTGGATGTGATACAGATTATCAAACCTAATACCAGTCAAAAGAATATTGCTCATTTTGATGTCATTCACCATAAAAGCATTGGTATGCATTAGAAAATAATATTTATTATCACTACAAAAATGAAGAATAGATAAAGGAATTTTATTAATTGTTAGAGCACATAAGACTTCATTAGGATGAAATAATTTAATTTGAGAAGAGAAAGAAATTTTTCTTGTTTATAAGAAGGGTGTTGTGAGTTTTAAATTACTCGCAAGCGCACAAGTCATTTGCAATATAGTGTTGTGCAAGTGCGAGGTCGAATCCACAGGGAATTGCGTTGTGAAAATATCTTTTTATCTAAACTAAGCCTATTTTAACCTAGTTTCGAATTTTGGATTGTATCTTGCAAAGAAATATGAAGTAAACTAAATTGATTTAAAAAATAAAACAACTGATAAAAACACTAAGGTTTTCTGAATCCACCCCACCAAGTAAAGCATATATCTTCATGTTCTATATCAAATTAATCTATCAAATCATTCCATGAATCCATCATTATACAAATCACGACAAATACCCAAACTAAACCAAAACCATCCACTATATCCGTTTAATTTACAAATCACAATGGATATCCAACTAATTTGAATGATCCACCGTATCCGGCAGATGAAACACAAGGAATATCCAATTTAACAATTTAAAAACAATCAATCATAAAAGTTCACTCAAACAATTGAAATAGAATATTAATATGAAAAATATCAGAATTGTATGAACATATCTGAAAATATAATGCTAAACAATGGCGAGGCTTCATTTTCAACCTTAGATGAAGGTTTTAGCCTCGCATAATTATGAAACTAAATTTCACAAAAGTGCTAAACATAAAACTTTAAAACTCAAAGAAATAAATTAAAACTGACTATACATGGAGAAATTCCACTCACAGCTATTATGCGGCGCTTCCTCTCGTGGTAGGAAAGCCTTAGAGATCCCCCAAAATGCTAGCAAACGTCCTCCGGATTGCACACTGAAAATGAAGTGAAGAGGGGCTTTTAGAGGGAAGCTCCCAAAGTACTATGTGTTTCCAATCCGATGTGGGATACTGCCCGAGTGCACTCGAGCACAAGTGCTTTGCAAAGTGTTTCGAATCGATGTGGAATGTCGCGGGTGCACTTGATCATAGTCTTATGCGCTCGAGCGCAGCCTGGTGCACTACTTGACCTTTGTCTACTAAAACTACCTTAACTTTCTCTAGAAAAATCATTTTTACAAGCCGTGATATTCTTCAGAAAATAGACATCTAGATCTTTCTAAGCATATATGGCTCATCTCCTGGTTCTTCCTGAATCAATACAATTTAATATGCAAAAATGACTGATCTGTACGGGCAATTCTGGCAATTTAGTGAAAATCCTTTCCAATTGCTTGTGAACCTATAAAACAATGCAAAAACAACTCAAAGTAACAAATTCCTAAGCTAAACATATAAGAACATAGAAAAACATAGTAAACACGGAAATGAGATAAAATATGATGAAATAACACAAACTAATAACTTAACAAATATAAATTAAGGAGCTTAAATATGAATATTTAAGCACTTATCAATGGGCAAGTGATTACCATTACCAACAATTATAGAATCATTCCCAAAATAAAGTTGTGCGTTTGACATGGAGGATGGTGAGGCAGTCATGTGGAGATAAGCACCAGATTGGTATTATGTCATGAGAAAATTTTAATTGCTTACCAATAAACGGCATAGATTGGTATTATGTCATGAGATAGATATTTATTTGGGGTTACAATGAATATAGAGAAAAAAAAAACTATGATGAAATTATCCTTAAACTTCTTCCTTTCTTTTTTATTTTATTATTTTTTTTTTTTTGTCATGAAAAAGCTTTAAATTCCTTTTCCCACACTTCCCACTAACCAAGTCAAGCTAAATTTTGTTGAGAGCATATATTAAAATCGAACATTATTTTCTATCTCGAGAGATGCAACCGTGGAGTTAAGTTCATGGCCACAAACTCAAATTTAATTTAAACTCAAATACTAAGTGAAATTGAATACATAGATATTTATAATCACTTAACGAAGTTTGTGTGCATTTTGAAATACCTTTTTTTTTTTAAGGGATTTGTCATCTTTCATAACCATGGGGAGGCTTTTATTTTTGGAAAGCAAAAGTGCATTTTATTAAAAGGATCAAAGATGCCAAGACATTGGAAGGTTAATTATTCGGAATGCAAAAATCTTAATATGACGATTTTGGGCATGCTTCTTCTAGACGTAAGTTTTATGAGATTTAATGCCTTATATAATCATTTCTATTGCGATGTTTTAATTACTAGAAGAGATTATCTTTTTCGTAAATGAAAATATTCCAAAGTGTTTATGCAGTAAGAAGTTGCAACATTTCTAAACTATGTTTATTTAGTGATGTAATTTCAATTTGTGTATAATTACATGCACATATCTAAAGCGGGGGTATGAAGTGTGAGAGTTTAATTGTGAGAAGATATTTGGAAGACCTTAATACAGTAGGTCATGTGTATTGCATTTATATATAGGTTACAATTTGATAATAAACATGATACAACCTTGATAAATATCAAGAGATAGTGTAGTTATTTAGGTAATCTATCTTAATTGTTTAATACAATAATGAAATATACAAGAGATAATCTATAGATATTGTAGTCATCTACTATAACCGTTTTCATTCCCCTTCAAGCGAAATGGTACAGAGTGAAGCTTGAGCTTTGCAAACAACAAATGCAATTGATCACGAGGTAGGCCTTTGGTCAGAATATCAGCTAATTGATTCGAAGATGAGATATGAGAGATACAAAAAACTCCTTGTGTAACTAGTTCTCGAATGAAATGATAGTCAGCTAACACTTCAAATTTTGAGCGAAGCATCTTTTCCATATTGTGTTTGTCCGTATATAGAAGACTAGAAACGGTTACAATATAGCTATTTATTGCTATAATTAAGATATATGTCACTGAAATAAACATATATACAAAGTTGTGATTAGTGAATAATTTGATGAACCAAATCCTCTGTAGAAAACGTTTTTGAAGTAAAACCTATAGTACACTTAAATTTTGATTATAAAGTGATCCTCACCACATCCCAAAATTTAAGTAGTTCAAATCCATTTAGAGAAGCAGTGTATAGTATGCATTACTTCACAATTTTCATTGCAGTGGAGTTGAACTCTCGTTGTTTGTGGAGTAATTTCAGAGAGTAGAGTGAGACCCCTCAATCTCGGGTAAGATATTTGAGAAAAATGGCTTTTTATAGTACATATAGCATAAATTGATATATCAAAATAATTTGTGTTGGTTCTGTTGTGTCTACCCAGATTATTTATTTAATTAATTACTTACTAATTACATAATATATATATATAGGTCCCACAATGGGACTCACTTAGCCTTTCAGATTTATATGTCTAGGTTAAAGAGATTTTTATTCAGTGTTATATTGAATGTCATGAGAAAATTTTGATTGCTTAGCTATAAATGGCATAAATTGGTATTATGTCATGAGATAGATATTTATTTGGGGTTATAATGAATATAGAGAAGAAAAAAAACTATGATGAAATTACCCTTAAACTTTATCCTTTCTTTTTTATTTTATTATTATTATTTTTTTGTCATGAAAAAGCTTTAAATTCCTTTTCTCACACTTCCCACTAACCAAGTTAAGCTAAATTTTTTTTTTAAAGTTGATATCAAAATCGAGACATTATTTTCCCTTTCGAGAGATGCAACCGTTGAGTTAAGTTCATGGTCACAAACTTAAATTTAATTGAAACTCAAATGCTAAGTGAAATTGAATATATAGTTATTTATAACCATGGGGAGGTTTTTTATTTTTGGAAAGCAAAATAGCATTTTATTAAAAGCATTAAATATGCCAAGACATTGGAAGGTTCGGAATGCAAAAATCTTAATATGACGATTTCGGGCATGCTTCTTCTAAACGTAAGTTCTATGAGATTTAATGGCTCATTTTTTTTTTTTTTTTTTAAAACCTTCTTGAGGTGGAGAGGGGTTTGACAGACGCCTACCAATTTATTAAATAAAGACAAAATACAACCAAATGGGGGTACAATAGGGCCCATACCTTAGCAACATGCTAAGATGGCCCTAAACCTTACCCTAAGAAAAGCAAATTACATTTTTTGAAAAATATGGAAGCCCGAAATATCATGTTCCAAAGCTTGCTTACAAGATATAGGTGAGTCATTCGTATACCAAAATACAGAAGAATAACCAAGTGAAAGACCAGCCTTCACTAAATTATCGACAAGCCATTAGCTTCCTGAAAAACATACTGCACACTAGCATTAGTTGGAAGGAGATCCATAATGTCATGGAGCACATAAGTGAGCTCCCAAGGGCATGTGCACTGCCAAAATACAGAAGATATAACCAAGTGAAAGACCGGCCTTCACTAAATTATCGACAAGCCATTAGCTTCCTGAAAAACATACTGCACACTAGCATTAGCTGGAAGGAGATCCATAATGTCATGGAGCACATAAGTGAGCTCCCAAGGGCATGTGCACTGCCCAGCACAATCATAACTAAAGCCAATGAGTCACATTCAATAGCCGAAACTTGAATAGAGTTGTCTCGAGCAAGCTGGAGACCTATAAAAAGGGTACGGGGCTCAGCCTACAAATTAGTACAAGCCTTAAACGAATAAGAATAATCCCAAATTAAACTAGGGCCAGCCCGAAAGGCACCACCACTAGTGCTACCATTTGGAGAAACGAAACCATCAGAATTAAGCTCGTATGACCCCTCCGAAAGCCCACACCACTGACCCATACACCTTGCCTAGCTGGCATGGGTTTAACGAACAAACCTAAGGATGTAAGGCTGCACTGATCCTGGCCGAAAGCACTGTCTATGGTTCAAACAGATTGGATAACTCATGTAGCCTAATAAGAACATCATAAACTACTGCCAAATAAAGCTTCATTGCGAGCCCACAAAATAGCCCAAAAATCTATAATCAGTATACATATTTTCATAAATCCCAATTGAGACTTCAACTAGGATTTAGTAAACCAGTTCTCAATAAGCTGAGACAGAGAAGCTACTGGTAAAGCATTCAATGGTTGACTAAAGAAACACCACACAACCTTAGCCAATTCACTTGTAACAAACATATGGTCAAGGGATTCAATAAAGTGAACCTGGCAGCGCACGCATTTGGAAGGCAACGAGATACTAATGGACTTAATTTTGTTGTCAACTGGCACTATATGAGAAAGCACTTTCCAAATGAAGAAAGCTAATTTGAAAGGTATCCACTTATTCCAAAAAAATTTATGCCAAAAAAACTTGGAATGTTTAACACAAGTAAACTCCCAAAACTCGTTAGTGCTACAAACACCTGAAGCTGAGTGATCCCAAGATAAAAAATCTGGCTTAGAACCAAGACGAATCCTAGAAGCAGCCACAAAGACGAGGGAAGTCAGCTTCCAAAATAGCTATTCTCGATGGATCCAACAAAGCATCCTTATTAAAGGCAGTCGAGAAAGGAGTGGCGTCCACATAAAGGGAGGTTTGAATCCACCGACTATTCCAAAAGGGGATATCACTCGAACCCACAACCCACGTAGAGTTATTAAGAAGCTCGTGAATATGGTGCAGCAAAAATTGCCAACATTTAGAACAATTCCACTTCATACCCAAATATGAATTAGGGGCACCGTATTTATCTCTAATAAAGCTAACTTATCATGAAGTGCCTCGCGCACATCCAGAAGCTTACGAATGCTTAAACCAACTTCATCAAGAGGACTACAAATCTTTTCCCACGCCACCCATTTCCTCTTAGAACAAGTACCTTCATTCTAAAAGAAAGTACCAAATAACTGATAAAAGGAGCGGAATAACCCTTTTGGTAACTCAATAGTAGCAAGTGAATGAATCACAATAGAGCAAAGTACACTCTTAAAGAGAGTAAGCTTACCTCCCATAGACAGAAATCAAACTTTCCACATGCGTGAAGTAATTTTTATAACAACAACCATGAAAAAAAGGGACTCCCAAATAAAGAAGAGGAAGGGATGCCTGTTTAAGTGAAGTCCAACGCTTCATTAAACTTACCCTATTCCTAGTCTAAGTAGAACCTGAAATAAAAGAACTCTTAGCCAGTTAATGCATTGACCGGAAGCTTGCTCATACAATTTTAAAAGATCAGTACAAGAAATTACTAAAGATTTCTTACCCTTAAAAAAAAAGGCATATCATCTGCATAAACAAGGTGAGTAACACCAGGAGTAGGCCCAGAAATAGCATAATTATGAATTAGACCCTTATGCATCCAATCACAATAATTCCTACAGAAAACATCTTTAGATATAATGAACAACAAAAAGGAGAAACAGTATACCAAACATTAGCAATGCATCTGAAAATTAAGTCACACCATGTCATTGAAAACCCAAATTTACGAAGCATATTGAGTAAAGACCCTAATTCACCCTATTATATGCTTTCAGCATATCAATTTTAAAAATTAAATTGCAACCAATGACTTTACAATTAAGGTCATGCATCATCTCATTGGCTAAATTAATATTTTATGAATACTTCTATTGGAAACAAACCCAGCTTGTTCCTTACAAGTGAAAGAACCAAGAAAATGAGCTAACCTGGAAGCCAGAATACGAGAGATAATCTTATAAAAGAAATTGCACAGACTGATAGGACGCATATCAGAAAAAGAAACTAGGTTCTCAGCTTTGGGGAGCAAAATTAAATTTGTTGAAGTAAAAGCCCGAGGAATAAGACCTCCCTTAAGGAAATCCTAAACTGCCAAAATGACATCAGATTTAAGAATAGGCCATCAAGACCTATAAAAGTGGCCATTAAACCCATCTGTCTTAGGTGCACTGTCCGCGTCTAAAGCCTCCATGGCATGCCTAAATTCCTATTTTGCTGGAAGAGCACACAGCACGACATTCTAAGCTTGAGAAATCATAAATGGCAAGCTTGCAAAGAGATTGTAGCCATCAGAAGATGTAGGAGTAGCATTAAACAAATCTTGAAAATAATTCACAACCACTTGCCCTAACACAGCATCGTCCTATATCACATCATCACCCTTAACCAATTCTGTCTCCTTCCCTTAACCATATGATACGAGACTTATCACAAACCATAGATTCCTACCTTAGAAGCCACAATTCTAAGTCAGTTACCAAATTCATGGCATTAACGTGAGCAGGAAAGTTCTCCTCTTGCAGCGTGAACTCAGCTTGAAGCAAAGTGTCCTTAGCACGTTCAATGTGACATTGAACATCACCAAAAACAGTCCATGTCTAGGACCTTAAATTGCTATAGACACGTTCCAACATTTTGTCTGACACAGTTATAAGGGGGCCAGAGCATGACAAATTCCACCAAGCCGAAACAACATCAGAAAAGTCTTGATGTGTGGACCAAGCTTTGAAAAATCGAAATGGCTTATGGGTATTACTTCAAGGAAAAACAGAGAGAATCAGAATTGTATGATCTGAATAAACCCGAGCTGTATGAATAACCTTTGGTAGAGGAACAACTTACAGGAACAAGTCATTGACCAGAATACGATCAAGTCTCGCCCAACAATGTGCAGAAGATTGATAATCATTGCACCAATTAAACCGACTACCATCAAAACCAGGATCGATCAACACATTACAATCACTTAAATCTTGAAAATCATTAGCATCAATAGGAGCTCAACTACATTTTCCTCTAGACCTAAAACAACATTGAAATCCCCACCAATGAACCATGATCCATCCAAAGAAGACCCAAAATTCATTAAATTCGACCGTAATGATCTTCTATCAATATAACAACATTTGAAGTAGACAAAGGATGTATAACAAAACTCCATAGAACCAACCCTGTAGACCTTAACAGAAATGGTTTATCTATTTATCTATAAAGGCTCAACATGAATATTAGAAGTCCACATAATCCACATATGCGTATTACATAGATTACCATGAAAATAATTATGAAATTTAAACTTCTTTGCAAAAATAGGCAAATCCGCTCCATCATGTTTAGGTTCAAGAACCACAAAAAGTGAAGCATTGTGTTCCTTAATCAACTTCCAAAGCAAGCCAATCTTATCTGAACTCCCAAACCCACACATATTCTAAATAATTGTGCTCAAAATTAATCAGAAATGGAGGATAAAACTACAAGACACTTAGTTTTATAAGTCTTCTTTTTTTTCTTGCCAGTTTTTCTGATTTCAGCCGAGCTAGGATCAACAGTAGATGAGTCAAGAATACTTACAGTGGACTCGAGCTTAGGACTGTGCAGAATAGGAGAAGCTAGACCAAAATCTAAGGTGTCCTCTTTAAGAATGGCCATCAACTTATCACCTCTAGTAGGAAATTCCATATTGCTGGGGAAGTCACCAGAATATGCATGTGAAGCTTCACTAGCAAAAGCCTCAGCATCACACACCAGATCCTGGACCTGCTCGTTATATTAGGCTTGCTTTATATAATGCCTTACATAATCACTTCTCTTACGATGTCATAATTACTAGATGAGATTATCTTTTTCATAAATGAAAATTTTCCAAAGTGTTTATGCCATAAAAAGTTGCAACATTTTAAAACTATGTTTATTTAGTGATGTACTTTCAATTTGGATATAATTACATACACGTATCTAAAGCGGGGGTATGAAGAGTGAGAGGATATTTAGAAGACCTTAATATAGTAGGTCATGTATTTCACATATATATATAGTTTACAATTTGATAACAAACATGATACAACCTTGATAGATATCAAGAGATAATGTAGTTATTTAGGTAATCTATCTTAATTATTTAATACAATTATGAAATATGCAAGAGATAATCTAGAGATATTGTAGTCATCTACTATAACCGTTTTCACTCCTCTTTAAGTGAAATGGTACAAAGTGAAGATTGAGCTTGGCAAACAACAAATGGAACCAATCACAAGGTAAGCCTTTAGTCAAAATATTAGCTAATTGATCTGAAGATGAGACATGAGAGATACGTAAAACTCCTCGTGTAACTAGTCCTTGAATGCAAGAATAGTCAATTTCAATATGATGTGTACGAGTATGAAGGATAGGATTCACAGTCATATGAATAGAAAAAATATTATCACAAATTAGTAAAGGAGGATGAGAGAGCTTGATACCGAGCTCACAAAAGAGATAGATAAACCACTGAAGTTCTACAGCCGTATGAGCAAGTGCGCAGTATTCAACTTCAGCACTAGACTGAGAAACCGTTGAATGTTTCTTAGCAGACCTGGTAAGAAAATTCGGTCCAAGGAAAATGTAAGTTCCAATACTTAATCGCCGGTCATTGGGATCACCATCCCATTCTGCATCAGAGAAAGCCCATTGGGAGAAGTCCTTGGATGGATGAAAGGAGATACCATGCAAAAGAGTTCCTTTAAGTACAAAAAAAGTCTTTTTACTACCTTAAGATGATAGTTGCGAGGTGTGTGCATGAACTGAAAACGTGATTTATTGCAAAGAAAATGTTGGGACGAGAGAGAGTAAGATATTGGAGACCGTCGACCATACTCCGGTATAATGTAGGATCGGATAAGTGAGTACCATCGGTGGAAGACAACCAAGGCCCAATGGAGATCGGCATTGAACAATGTTTAGTATTATGCGTATGAAATTTCTTGAGGATATCAGTGGCATATCAAACATGAGATAAGAGTAAAGACCGAGATGTATGAGACACCTTAATGCCAATGAAGAAACTCAATTCACAAAGATCTCTTGTATCAAACGTAGAGCAAACTTGAGATATGAGCCGATTAATCTCAGCAATCATATCACCTGTAATGATAATGTCATTCACATATACAAGTACAATAAGTATATGTGAATCAAAATGTCGAACAAATAGAGAGGGATCAAACTGACTCACAAAGAACCCATGCTCAAACAAGAATGACTATAGAAAATGGAACCAAGCCCGAGGAGCGTACTTAAGACCATAAAGTTCCTTATATAGTTTATAGACATGATTGGGCCTAAGTGGATCAGAAGAACCTGGTGGTTTCTTCATATACAATTTTTCTTGAAGATAGCCTTTAAGAAATGTATTTTGCACATCGAGTTGCTTCAGTGACCAATTATGGGAAACAGCTAAGGAAAAAATAGTACAAATAGTAGCAGGCTTGACTACTGAGCTAAAAGTCTCATCAAAGTCCAAGCCTTCCTGTTGATTGAAGCCTTTAGTGACCAACCATGCTTTGTGTCTTCAATGGTACCATTAGATTTTCTTTTAACCTTAAAAATCCATCGACAACCAACAACATTCTAATAGGAATGAGAGGGTACCGGTGACCAAGTATTATTGTAGAGAAGAGCACTATATTTCTCTTACATTGCCTTTTTCTAGTGAGAGTGTTTGACTACTTCAGTGCAGGATGTCAGTTTTTCGGAGAGAGTATTAATGAGAATAGAAAAACAAGTCTCGTGTAGAGGATGCTTGTCAGTTTTTCAGGTAAAATCATTAATACTTGTGTATTTTTGAAGTGTAGGGGAGGTGCTCGAGCTTAGTGTGGTGAGGTAGTACGTGTTGTTCATGGGTCAGATCGACAGTTAAGGTTCAAGTAAGGTCGTAGCTTATAGGAAGGGTGGATGGCAGAGAAGTGTTACTGTAATGAGGGTGGAAAGTGGGCTCAAGGATGAGAGGAGATGAGTCGACAGGTATGGGAGGAGTATAGAGAAGTAGTGGACAAAAGTAGATTGGAGTTTTCGGTAGAGGTGCATTTGGTTTGGTAGATAAGTCTTTGTAAGTAAAGGAAGGTTCATCAATTTAATGTAACATGCCTTGAAATGTAAAATTTACTTGACAGTTGATTATAACATCTATACCATTTATGAGACCGGTCATAGCCAAGAAAATCACACTTGATAGATTTGGGAATTAACTTATGAGAGTGACATGGCACTAGAAGAGAAAAGCATGTGCATCCAAACACTTTAAGAAACTCATAATCAGGAGATCGATGAAAAAGATATTCATATGCAGAGTAATCTCCAAGGATAGGTGTCAGTAACCTATTGATGAGGTAAACTGCGGAATAAAATGTCTCGACCCGGAATGTTGCTGGAAATTGTAACTAAGATAACAAACAGAGACCTCGTTCAACTATGTGAAGATGCTTTCTTTTCACCATTCCATTTTGTTGAGGCGTGTGTGGACAAGAGAACCGCTGAAAGATTCCATTAGTCTAAAGGAACAACTTAAATTTGTGACTAGTAAATTCACCTCCTTCATTGCAGTGAACAATTTTATTTTAAAATTTAGTAGATTCTCAATTTCCTATTTAAAGATGAGAAACTTGGCAAAAGAATATGATTTCTTCATAAGAGGATAAAACCAGGTAAATATACTAAAATAATCAACAATAACTAAATAGAACCGAAAACTTGAATTAGAAATAATAAGTATTGGTCACCATAAATCAAGATTAATTAATTCCAAATGATGAAAAACTGAAAAGGAAAGGTGAATAGTTTTTCCTAATGGACAAATGTGACAAACTTTATTAAGAATAGGACTACAAATTGGTAACAAAAATTGATGTAAAATAAACTAGAGAGTTGCATAGGATGGGTGGCCCAATCTATAATGCCAAATATCTTGATTTGTTTTAACACAAGGGAAACCAAACTTATGGGATGTGGTAGTGTTTGTTTGGATGTGATACAGATTATCAAACCTTATACCAGTCAAAAGAATATTGCTCATTTTGATGTCATTCACCATAAAAGCATTGGTATGCATTAGAAAATAGTATTTATTATCACTACAAAAATGAAGAATAGATAAAGGATTTTTATTAATTGTTAGAGCACATAAGACTTCATTAGGATGAAAGAATTTAATTTGAGAAGAGCAAGAAATTTTTCTTGTTTATAAGATGGGTGTTGTGAGTTTTAAATTACTCGCAAGCGCACGAGTCATTTGCAATATAGTGTTGTGCAAGTGCGAAGTCGAATCCACAGGGAATTGCGTTGTGAAAATATCTTTTTATCTAAACTAAGCCTATTTTAACCTAGTTTCGAATTTTGGATTGTATCTTGCAAAGAAATATGAAGTAAACTAAATTGATTTAAAAAATAAAACAACTGATAAAAACACTAAGGTTTTCTGAATCCACCCCACCAAGTAAAGCATATATCTTCATGTTCTATATCAAATCATTCCATGAATCCATCATTATACAAATCACGACGAATACCCAAACTAAACCAAAACCATCCACTATATCCGTTTAATTTACAAATCACAATGGATATCCAACTATTTTGAATGATCCATCGTATCCGGCAGATGAAACATAAGGAATATCCAATTTAACAATTTAAAAATAATCAATCATAAGAGTTCACTCAAACAATTGAAGTAGAATATTAATACGAAAAATATCAGAATTGTATGAACATATCTGAAAAATATAATGCTAAACAATGGCGAGGCTTCATTTTCAACCTTAGATGAAGGTTTTAGCCTCACATAATTATGAAACTAAATTTCACAAAAGTGCTAAACATAAAACTTTAAAACTCAAAGAAATAAATTAAAACTAACTAAACATGGAGAAATTCCACTCGTAGCTATTGTGCAACGCTTCCCCTCATGGTAGCAAAACCTTAGAGATCCCCCAGAATGCTAGCAGACGTCCTCCGGATTGCACACTGAAGATGAAGTGAAGAGGGGCTTTTAGAGGGAAGCTCCCAGAGTACTATATGTTTCCAATCCGATGTGGGATACTGCCCGAGTGCGCTCAAACGCAAGTTCATTGCGAAGTGTTTCGAATAAATGTGGGATGTCGCGGGTGCGCTCGATCACAGTCTTGTGCGCTCGAGCGCAGCATGGTTCACTACTTGACCTTTGTCTACTAAAACTACCCTAACTTTCTCTAGAAAAATCATTTTTACGAGCCGTGATATTCTTCAGAGAATAGACATTCGGATCTTTCTAAGAATATATGGCTCATCTCCTGGTTCTTCCTGAATCAATACAGTTTAATATGCAAAAATGACTGATCTGTACGGGCAATTCTGACAATTTAGTGAAAATCCTTTCCAATTGCTTGTGAACCTGTAAAACAACGAAAAACAACTCAAAGTAACAAATTCCTAAGCTAAACATATAACAACCTAGAAAAACATAGTAAACATAGAAATGAGATAAAATAGGATGAATAGCACAAACTAAGAGCTTAACAAATATAAATTAAGGAGCTTAAATATGAATATTTAAGCACTTATCAATGGGCAAGTGATTACCATTACCAACAACTATAGAATCATTCCCAAAATAAAGTTGTGCGTTTGACATGGAGGATGGTGAGGCAGTCATGTGGAGATAAGCACCAGAGTCAAGACACTAAGTAGAGAAGGTGTTGTCAGAGAGATGAGTGTTTGAAACTGCATCTGTAAGAGTCTCCGCAATATAGGCAAAGTTACCACGTTCATGAGATTAGCGATTTGTGTGACCATATTTGTTTTAGATTTGGAGAAATGTGATATCCATTTTTAAAGAAGAATACAAGAATGTTTTGCAGTTTTGCATAGGGAAATATTGGCTTTGATTCAGCTTAAAACCAGTTTGTCTATTTTCTTTCATGTGGCAAATGATGGATTGATTGACTCCTTAATGAGTTTTTCCAATGGAACATGTTTACTATCCTCAATGATATGTTGAAGGTCATCTATATCAAGAATTTCTAAGAATTTAGAACGCCCGTACGAATATATTTAATGATCCATAGGTATGTTGACGAGATTTGCGATGTTAAGGGAAGCAGGTAGAGTGGAAGAAGATGAGGTGTTGGCAAGGGTAGTGTCAGTCACTGTGTGAAGAATAGATGTAGTCATGAGGATTTCTTGGTTTGGTTAGAGAGAGATATGGTGGTAGATTGTCTATATATGCCTCTATTACTGATGCGCGCAGGGACACGAGAAAAAGGAAGAAGAAATATTTTAGGAACACTACTACTCTATAACATGTGAAAGCCATGGTGAAACCAATGCTAAATACAATAATCTATCTTAACTAGAATAAACTTGGCTTTGTAGAATTATAGTAATCTATTTGTTGGGATTAGGCCCAAAATCTGATTAAGTGGTATTGAAGGCCCGATTAAAATAAGAAGATTTTGATCAGGTGGAGGCAAACCAGCGCAGAGATTAAAATATTTGGGGATTTGAGACGAGGGAGAAATTTTTGGGATATTCCTTAAATCTCATATCGGAGAAAAGTGTTATTGTAAGCTGTTATAGTCCCACATCATCTATATACCAAAGATGTGGGTACTAGTTATTATAAATTTGGGAATAGAAAGAGTTAATCCTCACCCCTATTCCTTAACTAAGAACAGTTGGTCAAATGGGAGTGTAGCAACCAAACACCAATGTAGAGATCCAAGAGTTGAGTGAACATTGGGTGTATTAGGGGTTTTTGGGTTGTGAGATTGGGAAGAGTTTTCACACAGTTTTGTTTAGAAAAATTGTGTATTGTGGCATAGTGAGTTTTAGCAGCTTTCCTCCATCTAAAAGTTACAAAAGTGGTAGGATAAAGATTGGTTTGTGGACGTAGGCAAGAGGTGCCGAACCACGTTAAAACTTCTTGTGTTTTCTTTCTCTTTATTTTTGCTATTGTGATTGCGTAGTTGTTTTGGAATGTCAGAATTTCTAACATTAAATGGTTCTTTGATTTCTCCCCCTTTATATGTATTTATAAAATGCAAATTACAATATAAATGCACCCCTACCAAGAACTTGAAATTATTATCCTAGGCCAACACCTCTTAACCTTCAATTTGAGGATTGAGCAGATAGCACCCAAGCAAAATATCATAATAGCTCTATTAATGAATGGAATATTGATGGTCAAAGTGAACAACAAATCTTAAACATACTTCAAGAAATGACCATGGCAGCTACTGCTTATAAAACCAAAACTAAAAATACTGATAAAAAGATTGTTGTTTTCCTAATAACTGGTTTTATTAGCTCATTAAAAGGATGGTGGGATAATTATTTATCAGACTAAGAGCACTTTAGTATAACTGAATCACAAGTTCAAATTCAAAAAATGAGAATCGACCCACAAACTAATCAACCAATACCAATTAGTATACTAAAAGAAAATGCGGTTAAAACTCTTATTTTCTTCATCACAAAACATTTTGTTAGGGATCTTGAAAGATTTCAAGAAAAAGTTTCAGAAGTTCTTTCAAATTTAAATTGTCTAACAATGCAAGACTTTAGATGGTATAAGGATGTTTTCCTTGCCAAAGTCTACATAAGAAAAGATTGTAATAACTCATATTGGAAAGAGAAATTCATTTTTGGTCTACCAAAATTATTTGCTGAAAAGGTTAGACGAAAAATTAGAGATCAATATTCTGGTTCTATATCTTATGATTACCTCACCTATGGTGATATAATTAATTATATCAACAATGAGGGTTTGGCAATTTGTACTGACCTAAAATTGAAATCAAAAATGAAATCTGAATTACATCAAAGTAGAAAAGAACTAGAATCATTTTGTAGCCAGTACAACTATAAAACCCTAAGTGCTCCATCTACTATCAATAAAAAAAAGTTTTTTAAAAGACAAAAGTACAAAAAATACAATAAAGCATCCCTTTTACCAAAACCACAAACTAAGAAAACCCTTTCTAAAAGAAATCAAATCTAAACTCCTTCAAAGGCTTGTTTCAAGTGTGGATGACTTGGACATTGCGCCAAGAATTGCACAGTAAAACAAAAAAAAATCAATGAATTAGACATAGATGATTCTATGAAAAAACAACTAACCAAATTAATGATAAATGATTCTCAATCAGAACATGGAGATTCAAGTTCTGATAATGAAGAACTCATTTATACAATACAAGAAGAAACAGATTCAGAAAAATCTAAAGAATCACAATGTGATTGTGAAGATGGTCTATGTTTCTGCGAATCTATCAATATGATTAAATCTCAAAAGGAATTTCTTTTAAATATAATTGACAAATTGATGATCTTGTTATAAGAAAAGATTATCTAAATAAATTAAGAGATCTTATCTCTTAAGAAAATAAGGTCAAGACACCTGAACCTTATAGCCTTAATAAGATCTTTGAAAATCGTTTTCAAAAACCTAAGATAGCAACAACTCAAGATCTCCAAACAGAAATAAACAATATGAAAGATCAAATCAAAGATATCCAAAAAGATAAAATTGATTTAAAAGAAAAAATGATCAATATAGAAATCTACAACCTTAAAGGATCAATTTCTTCTCATATTGATAAAAATGAAATTGCAGAAACTTCAAGCCAAAATCTAATCAATATTGATGATGATACTAGAAATGATTTTGTAAACTCAATAGAAAGGATTCATTTTCAAAAATAGTACATCAGAATTTCTGTGGTAATCAACAAAGACTATCACCTTGATACAACAACTTTAGTTGATTCTGGAGCTAACCAAAATTTTATCAAAGAAGGACTTATACCAACTAAATATTATTAAAAAACTACAAAAAGTTTAAGTACTACTAGTGGTTCAAAATTCAATGTTGAGTATAAAATCATTAATTCTTACCTTTACAATCAAGGATATTGTCTTAAGGCACACTTTATCCTTCTCAAGAATATTCATTAAAGTATTATTTTAGGAACTCCTTTCCTAACC
The DNA here is from genome assembly GCA_023935145.1 of Bretschneidera sinensis. NCBI lineage: Eukaryota > Viridiplantae > Streptophyta > Magnoliopsida > Brassicales > Akaniaceae > Bretschneidera > Bretschneidera sinensis. The sequence goes on along the minus strand of CM043703.1, from coordinate 80,775,371 downwards.
CAAATTTACCCCTTTAATGTTAATCATTTAGGGATAGAAACTAATATTTTAGGACAAAGATTATTCTTTCAGTTTCTAGAACTAGTAGATACTAAGGAATTAAATCTATTACAAACTAATAGTTTATATAAACAAATAAATCTAATACAAAACAAACAAGCTCATATTAATTTTCTTAGGGAAGAAATTAATTATCAAAAAATAGAACAAGAAGTCTGACATACTCAAATTCAAACTCCAATCAAAGAACTCGAAGAATTATTCAAAAAGGAAATATGTGCTGATCTTCCCAATGCTTTTTGAGAAAGAAAAAAAAAACATGCTCTTTCCTTACCCTATGAACCAGACTTTGATGAGAAAAGCATACCATCCAAGTCTAGATCAATTCAGATAAATCAAGAATTATTAAAATATTATCAAGAAGAAATCAAATCCTTATTAGATAAGAGATTAATAAGGCTAAGTAAGTCTCCTTAGAGTTGTTCAGCTTTTTATGTTCAGAAACAAGCTGAACTCGAAAGAGGAGACCCAAGACTTGTTATAAATTATAAACCTCTTAACAAAGTCTTACAATGGATTAGGTACCCAATAGCTAACAAAAGATACCTTCTCAATAGATTATATGATGCCTCAATATTCCCAAAATTTGAACTAAAGTTTGGATTTTGGCATATCCAGATTGAAGAAAAAGATAAATACAAAACAACTTTCAATGTTCCCTTTGGCCATTATAAGTGGAATACAATGCCATTCGGACTCAAAAATGCACCTTATGAATTCCAGAATATCATGAATGATATTTTTTGTTGGAAATCACCTTCACAAGATGCCCAGGTGGTGATCTTCCAAACACCCAAGTCTAGAATGACTTGTAGAAAGAATTTCAACAATCGAACACAAGAACAGAAAATCAAAGAAAGAAAGAAAATAAGCAATTTGTTATCGAGGTTCGGCAGTGTGCTTACGTCCCTGTGAGTTCCTCCGAACTCTCTGGACTATCTCAAATGGTTCTTAAAAGTTGCAACAATCCCCTTCAAGAAGCTCAAGTTCTTGAAGAAACTAAGAAGAGAAGAAAAAAGATTACAATGCTCTCAAAAGAGCTCTCAGTCAGTCAGTTATGGGCAAGTTAGAGAGAGAAGCTCTCAACTGCTACAGTTACTTGTCCATGGTTTCCCGCTCTTCTCTCCTCCCCCTCCCCAGTTCTTTGTGCCAAATCCACTGTTATCCCTAGCATAGGAAAGAAGAAATCCAGTAGGAAGCTTCCCCTCGCAGTCCAAGAGAAGAAACACATGGAATTTGCACAAAATCATTTAAAAAAAAAGCTGCTACAGTACCGGATTTGCATGAAGAAGTTCCAGTAGTCTCCAGCAAGAATGGGTCTAAAAGCTCAAGCAAAGAGTCAGAAAGCTTTTCCTGCTCTTTGGGAGAGGAGGGGTCAAAGTCTATGAGGCTTGAGCTGGAAGTTTCTACCTCAAACAAGGAAGAAAGCTCACACAGAGCATCAATGGTGAACAGTAACCAAAACCAAGCTAAGGCAAAGAAAGCAATGCAGGAAGATACTCAGGCTCTAGAGGATGAGACCCTATGCTCCTCTGAAGAGAGTAATGAGGATTCAGACCAGGTTGGTTCCTATTCTTCTAGTGAGGAAGAAGATTCCAGCTGCCAAGCTACTATTCACAGAAGACCTACTGCAACAGGTCAAGGAAAGGAAGAGGGGAGAAAAGGAACCAGAACTCCCTCTCCCATGAGGCATGGGAGCCCCCAGATTGGTTCCAATTCCAAAGAGTCTCTCCAAAGGCCGGATGCACCCTCTGGTACTCAAGGTAGAACTAGTGCTAAAGGACATGGATTCAGTGGCATGCTCCCTTGGAGGAACAAAGCAAGAAAGCTCCTTGGGTAAGCTTATTTGCTGATAATAGGAAGCAAAGCAAGGGCTTGCAACTCTCCTTTATTGAAAGTGAAGGAGATACAGTATGTGTTAAGAAGACATTGAGGAAGTGTTTGGAGACTACCCCTACTGCTTGGTAGGGTACTTTGTTGGAAGATTCCCAGGGAGGGCTGCCTTGAAGATGCTCACAGACTCATAGAAGGTAAAAGTTCTAATTCAATTCCATGATAGTGGGTGGATTGTTTTCAAATTTGAGAATGTTGAGTCTAGTATGAACATGCTGCAATAAGGACCCTACCAAGTCTATGATAGGCCTCTACTTTTGAAATCCATGCCTAAATTCTTTCAATTTAGTAATGAGGAAATAAGCACTATCCCTATTTGGATTCAGCTGAAGGGATTGCCCCTTGAGTTGTGGACTGCAAACTGCCTAAGTAAGATTGGCACCCAACTTAGAAAACATCTCTGTGCTGACCAGTTCACTAATAACAAAGAAAGAATTTCTTATGCAAGGTTACTTGTAGAGATTGATGTAGCAAAGAAAATTAAATTTTCTGTGCCAGTTAGCTTCCCTAATGGGAATACCTTTGAGCAAAAGGTGTCTTATGAAAACCTTCCTAGGTACTGCTTTAAGTGTAAGATTTTTAGCCAGACCTCCTCTCCTGCAGCCTAATTGGGAAGGCAGATAAAGGAAGAAAGCAGAATGGTAAGGGGACAGAAATAGTAAGATAATAAGGGACTAAGGCTCCACTTACTACTGACAATGGGGGGAACTCTCATGATGCTGAGACAGTGGGGGTTTGCCCTGGTCCAGCTCCTCCAGCTCTAGGAAAAACAACTCAAGAACCTAGAGGTGATGTCCAAGAAGTGACTCTTCCTGAAGGGGAGGGTACCAGAAGTAAAGAAACAATGGTGGATAATGACCAAGAGCCTGGCCTTGTCCCAGTTCATTTGGAACCTACTAAAAAGCCCAACCATCCTACTGAACCCCTTGACACTTGTGTGAAGGCCAAGGAAACAGAAGTGCAGGGGAGTAGCTTCCTTATAGCAAAGAAGAAGAAAGGAAGAGCAGGCTTGAAAGATCCTCATACAGTTGGGAAGGGAGGGAAACCCTCCCAGCCCCCTCAGTGATTGTAGCATGCTGGAACATCAGGGGTTTTCACAAACCCCTGAAACACAATGGGGTGTTGCACCTCATGAAAAGCAATAGGATTGATGTGATGGGAATTTTGGAGTGCAAGCTTAATGAAGCTAAGCTGCTTAGAATCATGGGCAACAAGTTCAATTTTTAAAGTCAGATCAAAAACTTTTCAGCTCATCCTACTGGCAAAATTTTGGTGCTGTGGGACTCTTCTAAGGTCAGTATATCTATAATAGAAGCATGCCCTAAGTAATTCATTGTAATGTTCAATGCTTAACTTTCTCTTGTAAATTTGTAATTAGTTTTGTATATGGTTTTAATTCCATTGTTGCTAGAAGACCCTTGTGGGATAATCTTTATAACTTTAGCTATGATAACTCATCCCCTTGGCTTGTTCTGGGGGATTTTAACGATGTGTTTGCTGCTGATGAGAAAGTTTATGGGTTGCTAGTTACAGACTATGAGTTAAGGGACCCTTCATTTTGTTGTAGAGAAACTGGCTTATCAGATGTCAATGCCACAGCATGCTTGTTTACTTGGTCAAATAACAAAGTCTAGAGTAAGCTGGACAGAGTTATGGTGAATAATGTTTGGTATCAGAGGGGGCTTAGAGCCCAAGCCTCATTTCTTCCTGCTGGATGCCTTTCTGATCACTCTCCATGCCTAGTTAACTTGATGGATGAAGTTAGTGGGGGTAGAAGATCCTTTAAGTTCTTTAATATGTGGACAGAGCATGATAAGTTCCTTGATACTGTAAGATCTCACTACGACAGAACCTTGGGAGGCACTAAACTATTCAAACTGTGTAGAAACCTGAAAGCTCTCAAACCCCATTTCAAACAACTCAATGAGAAACACTTCAGCCACATTTCAGAGAGAGCTCTGGAGGCCTCACTTAAGCTGACTAATCTCCAAAGGGAGCTTCATGATAACCCTTCTGACCTAAAGCTTCAAACTATGGTGGCTGCTATGAAGTTGAAGGCCTTTCAACTGGCTGAAGTATAGAGGAGCTTCCTATCACAGCAAGCCAAATGCAGATACCTCCTTAACAATGATAGGGGCTCAAAATTCTTCCATGCCTTGCTAAAAAGGAAGACTAGTAAAAACCATATAGCTGCTGTTGTCTCCTCAAATAGCTCACTGACTGCCTCTGAAACAGAAGTGATAGAGGAATTTTTAAAGTTCTATAAGGACCTCTTAGGATCTTCTTCCAGTTGCAGACCCCTTGACCTGATAGTCATTAGAGAAGGCCCTTTAATCCAAGAGTGCTAAGCTGATATGTTGATCAAGGATGTCACAGAGGGAGAGATAAAGGAAGCTCTTTGGAGTATAGGGGAGGAAAAGTCCCCAGGTCCAGATGGCTATTCTTCCAGATTTTTTAAGAAAGCATGGGATGTAATTAACCAAGATATCATTGGGGTTGTGCAGGAATTCTTCCAGAATGGGAGGTTACTTAAACAGTTAAACCATACCTTCCTTGTTTTGATCCCTAAATGTAAACAAGCTTCTAAAGTGGAGGACTTCAAACCTATTGCCTGTTTTAATGTGATATATAAGATCATCTCTAAGATCCTTGCCTCCACATTAGCCCCCTACCTAGACTGCATTATCAATCCAGCCCAGGCTGCTTCCATCAAATATAGAAGCATGGCTGAAAACGTCTATCTAGTCCAGGAGCTCCTCAGGAAATACTGCAGGAAAAGAATCTCTCCAAGGTGTATGATCAAGATAGATATTAGAAAAGCCTATGACACAGTAGAGTAGGGTTTTCTGAATAGTCTAATTGCTGGCCTTGGGTTTCCTGACAAATTCAGAAGATGGATCATGGAGTGTGTATCATCAACAGCCTATTCTCTTTCCATCAATGGGAGTGATTACGCCCAAAACATAACGCGGTTATTGTAGTACAGTTTCGAGGTGTCGATTCCACAGGGAAACAAGTTAAGTACAACAGAAAGTGTAAACCTCAACACAAACGATAAAAGATTAAAATGATAAAATCTGAGTTGTTTTTCTCAAACGGTAATTTTGTAAATAAGTTTAAAATAAAAATGACAACAAGGTTCCGAGAATCCTCCCTAGGTTCGTTGCGCTAATCCTAACTTGATTCAGTTGTTTTTATCTCGATTGCAAGTTTTACATCCCAAACAGGCAATCGAAAAATATTCAATTAAAGCGCATTTATAAATCCTAATGCAATTGTTATGAAATCTTCTTTACTTTCAAGCACACATGACCTAACTTATAAATTATCAAGAGACGACGATATATCTAAACGACGATACCGCAGCAATGGACAAATCTATAAAAGAGATCTGCCGGACTCAATCACACCCAAACAGGTACACATAAGAAAAGCCTGATTGAACTTATATGGAAAAGAAGCATGCAACCACCGGAGTTATAATAAATCTACTAATTAAATTAAAGAATAAAACATAACAATATTTAACGAAAATAATTCCAACTACAACCGAATCAAATAAAGGAAAAATAAGAACAACTACACCTAGGGATTCATCCCTTCGCCTTGCTTGGAGACTAGCTGGCCATGGGGCTCATATGCCCTCGAGTTGCCTCCGGCCTCCCGACGATCATCTCTCCCAACCTTCAAACTTTAAACTTCGGGTTCCTCCTAAAGGCCTTCTGGATTGCTCCTAAAGGCCCTTTGGATTCATCCCCGATTTATTTCCAAAGCTAAAGTGGAGTGGGTCTTATATAGGCAAATACCAAGAGTGCAATGTGTTTTCCATCCGATGTGGGATGTGAGATATAGAAATATGTTTTCCAACCGATGTGGGATGTGGGATTTAAGCCCAAAATCATGCTGAAATCTTGCACAGCCTGACCTTTGTCTACTAAAATTGCCATAACTTTCTCTAGAAAAATCCGTTTGATGAACCGTAAAATTCTACAGAAAATAGACTTTCGGACCTTTCTAAGTATATGTAGCTCATCTCCTGGTTCTTCTTGTATCAATACAGTCTAATTTTCAAAGAAGATTGATCTGTACGGGCAATTCTGGCAATTTAGTGAAACTCATTTCCAGTGCAGGCAGCAGCTGTTGCTCTTTTAAGCCCTCCATCTTGTCCTTTCGGAAGCATTCCTTCACTCCAGTATACCTTAAGTCTTTGTGCTTCAAGCAATGATAACTTTTCCTCCTCTTTTGAGCTTAAAGTACCGAAATAGATCAATGATCCAAGAATGATACTTTAGAGTTGTTAACGTATAAAAGTGCAATTAAAACCTAGATCAACCCTAAAATGATAACAATTAAGTACTGTTAAGATGCATTTTATGACTCTCATCAAGGAGTCTGCATGGTTTCTTTGCTGGCAAAAAGGGCCTTAGACAAGGAGACCCCCTCTCCCCATATCTGTTTGTTATGACTGTGGAGTACTTGTCCAGACTTCTTGGGAGAATAAAAGAAGAGGTTGGGTTCAGATATCACCCTAAGTGTGACAAACTCAAGATCACCCACTTGGCTTTTGCTGATGACCTCATTCTCTTTTCTAGAGGGGATGCTAGGTCTGCTGGGTAGCTAATGAAATGTGTTAATCAGTTCAATGAGTGCTCTGGGCTGCAAGCAAGCTTGTCTAAATCAAATGTGTTCCATGCTGGAGTTCAGGCTATTGAGTTAATGGAAATCAGAAGGTCTACTAGAACGGAGGATAATTGTCTACCTTTCAAATACTTGGGTGTTCCTCTGGCTTCAGCAAGATTAAATGCTGCCCCACTACTCCCCCCGTCATTGATAAAATATCTGGTTACATAAATGTCTGGGTTGGTTCTTCTTTGTCTTATGCTGGAAGAACAGAACTGATCAAATCAGTGCTTCAAGGGGTGGAGTGTTTCTGGCTTACCATCTTTCCTATCCCTGGCAACATCCTGGAGAAAATAATTAGGATGTGCATAACTTTTCTATGGAATGGCAATAGTAGTGGTATGAATAAGGCTCTTGTAGCCTGGGCTGATTTATGCAAACCAAAAGCTGAAGGTGGGTTAGGCCTGGTTGACTTGAAAGCATAGAACAAGGCACTCTTAACCAGGGTCCTATGGAACATTCACATGAAGAAAGACTCTCTATGGATCCAGTAGGTTCAACACTATTATTTGCTAAATAGATCTATATGGGAGACTATGGCAAGAAAGGATGACTCCCCCTTTTGGAAGAAAATTCTAGAAATCAGAAATGACTTGACTGGCCAGTCATCTTCTACTCAGCAGGCCAGGGAAAGACTAATGGAATTGAAGGACCAGAATGATCTGTGCATAAAAAAAGTGTATAACTCTATCAGTCTGAAAGGAAATGTAGTCAGTTGGGCTTCCTTGGTGTGGAATGGTCATTGCCCCCCTAAGCACTACTTTGTTCTTTGGCTGGCTATAAAGAACAGACTTCTCACAAAGGATAGACTACAGCTGGATGGAGAAGATAAACTATGCCCTCTATGTAAAGAGCATAAGGAGTCTAGGGAGCATCTCTTCTTCTCTTGCAAGATCAGCAAGGAAACTTGCGACACTATCAAAGTTTGGCTTGGTTGCAGAAGACAAATGACTACAATTGAAAATGCAATCAAGTGGATCAGAAAGATAAGAGGTTCTGGCCCCCCAGCCATAGCCCAAAGGATAGCCCTAGCATGCACAGTGTACAGTATATGGATGGCTAAAAATGCCAAAATTTTTTAGCAAACCACAGTTCAACCTATCAACCTAGTCAAGAAGATCCAAATTGTAATTTATAGAATTGTGTATGCATTTTGCCCACAGATTAGGCTTCTCTTGTAAGCTTTGTTGATTAGGCTTCTTTGTAAGCTTATTTTTGTTTTTGCTTTTGTATATACTCATTGTATATCCCCTAGGTATGCCCAGTGAATTTTTTGTACATTTTGATTAATACAAGTTTTATTTACTAATAAAAAAAAAGATTACAATGCTCTCTCTCTATACTACTCTCTCTTCTTTACAACCAGCCCTCACTACAAAGAGTCCCTTTTGTGTTTATGTCTCTCACACAATTCTCTCTTGTATTACAATTGATCTCAAAGTGTGTCTTGTATGTGTTGTATTCTATATGTAAAAAATGAGGCTTGGGAACCTCTTTTATAGCCTTTCACTTCTTGGACATTCTTGTGAATCAATTTCCACCCTTTGAACATGATCTCCACTTAATCATAGCCCTTCGTCACTTCCCAAGTGGTGCTGTGCATTTTAACCTTGCACTCATGCACTTAAAAAGGTCTTAAACAAGCTATCCATGTGTACAGCCCTTTGCCTAGCGCCTAAGCGCTCAACAGGGGGTGCCATGGTGCTGGGCAGGGCACCTTTGCACACCTTTTGGACGCTATGGTGCTGGCTTCTGGGCGCCATGGAGCTGATGCAGTCCTACAGCACACCATTCTAGATGCCATGGTGCTGGTTGCTAGGTTCCATGGTGCTGATGCGGTCCTACAACACACCATTCTGGACGCCATGGCGCATGCTGATGCTGATGCTGCTGCTGTGTGCACACTTCCCTAATTGTGTGCAGAAGTTCGCACACTAGTGCGCATGGCCTTCCCTTGCTCCAAATTGATACACACATATGTGTGCAGTCTTCAAACTTGCTGAACTTTGATACTCCACCTTTGGTTTGGACTTTAACCATTCTTAAACTATGGTTGGACCTGTTTGAACCTTAGACAAATAACAACAATCTCTACCTTTGTCTAAATGTTCAAAAAACTTGAACCGTTGTGCAGAAAGCTTCGGGATCCAAACTCAACTTGAGTCACTAATTAAGCAACTACAATCCTAAGTAATTCAAGGCAATGATTAAACTTACTTAGAGGTAGAACTTTAGTACCTAAGTCCGCAGGATTTTCTTCCGTGGTAACCTTGTCCACATGGATGCATCATTTCGTAACATTTTCCCGAATGAAATGATACTGAATATCCATATGCTTCGTCCTCTCATGGAACATTGGATTTTTACACAAGTGCAAGGCATTTGGGCTATCTGAAAATACCACAACCTGCTCATCCAGTACCTTCAACTCTTAAGGCAACCCTTTGCACCACATAGCTTCCTTGATGGCCTCCGTAGCAGCTATGTACTCAGCCTCGGTTGTTGAGAGTACTACCACTGGCTACAACTGAGCTTTCCAACTTACACAACATCCATTTAAGTTGAAAAAATAGGAGGTAATTGATCTTCTTTTATCCCGATCTGCTCCATAGTCAGAATCTGCAAACCTCTCAAGGCAGATGGCATTACCCTTCTTCTCATATGCCAGCCCTACTTCTGGGCTTCCCTCCAAATACCTCAGCAACCACTTCATCCCAAGCCAATGCTCCTTTTCGAGATTACTCATAAACCTGCTAAGACCACTCATTGCATGAGCAATGTCCGGTCTAGTGCTTACCATGGTGTACATAACAGAACCAACAGCACTAGAGTAGGGGACTTTCTCCATTTCTTTTTTCTCCACCTCCAATCATGGACATTGATCGCTGGTGAACTTGAAATGACCAGCAAGGGGAACCTTCACTGGTTTGCTATCTTCTATAGAGAATTTAGATATCATTTTCTCTATATAGGAAGTTTGAGAGATCTTCAATCTGTTTCTCTCCCTTTCCCGGATGATACACATCCCAAGGATCTTTAGTGCATGGCCAAGATCCTTAATCTCAAACTTCTCACTGAGTTGAGCCTTCAATTTATTTATCCTCTCCATACTACTCCCAACCAGCAACATGTCATCAACATAGATGAGGATGATCACCATCTCCTCAATCTTCTGCCCCTTATAGTACAAGCAAGAATCATAGTAGCTCCTTATGAAACCCAAGCTGATTATAAAGGAATCAAACCTCTTATTCCATTGCCTAGGTGATTGCTACAGGCCATTGAGAGATTTCTTTAATTTGCACACTAACTCTCCCTGCCTTCCTTCCTCATAGCCTTCGGGTTGCCTCATGAAAATGGTCTCATCGAGCTCTCCATGTACGAACGCTGTCTTCAAATCCATTTGCTCAATTTCCTAATCAAATTGGATCACCAATGCTAACACTATCCGGATCATCTTGTACTTCACAACCGGTGAGAAGATTTTGGTGAAATCTATGCCTTCTTTTTGTGTGAACCCCTTCGCCACCAGCCTAACATTATACCGAACTTCATCCCCTGGAGTATTTCCTTCTTTGATCTTGTAGAGCCATCTACAATCCACCACTCTCGGTTTTTCTAGTTTGGGCACCAGCTCCCAAGAGTTGTTCTTCATCAAAGAGTCCATTTCTTCCTCCATAGCCAGCTGCCACTTTGATGAATCCTTTCACTCCATGGTATCCGTGTAAGTTTTTGGTTCAACCTCTCCTTCTATCCAAGAAGTTTCTACATTCGCATCCGCAAACCCATACCTCAAGGGTGGTCTAACCACTCTCCTTCCCCGGTCTCTTGTGAGCTAGTAGTTATTTACTGCATCAACCTCTTCTTGTTCAGCCTCTTCTTGAGTTTCTTGGCCTTCATCCAAGGGCTCTACTTGGTCCGAACCCTCTTGTCTCCTCTGCTCTACCTGAACTGAGTTCTCCTTGATGCGATGCTCCACAACTTCCGGTTTGGTTTGCTCACTAGCCCCTGCAGGATTAGTTTTCTCCAAGTAGGGAAATAACAATTCATTAAAAATAACATCTCTACTTATAATCAATTTCATGCCTTTATTTTCTAAGGACCATAACCTATATCCCTTAACCCCATCACTATATCCTAGAAATACACATTTTCTAGATCTTAGGCTAAGTTTATCCTCCTTTTGATGTGCATATGCAGCACAACCAAAAGTCCTAAGGTTGTTTAATTCAGGAGGTTTTCCACTCCACATCTCCATGGGAGTCTTGAGCTCTAAAGCTCTAGAGGGTGATCTATTAATCAAGTATGCAGCTGTAGCCACAGCTTCTCCCCAAAAATATTTTGGTAACCCAGATCCTATGAACATGCTCCTAACCTTCTCCATAAGAGTTCTATTCATTCTTTCAGCAACTCCATTTTGCTGGGGTGTTTTTACAACCGTCCTATGCCTTAGAATGCCATTTAATTCACAGAATTTATCAAAATCATTATTGCAAAATTCTAAGCCATTATCGGTTCATAAAGCCTTAACTACCCTACCCGTTTGAGTTTCCAGCAACTTCTTCCACACAACAAATTTATTCAAGGCATTAGATTTATTCCTAAGCAAATAAACCCACACTCTTCTTAAATAATCATCAATTAAAGACAGAAAGTAAAAGTTACCTCTCTGTGTTGGTGTCCTAGCTAGCCCCCAAAGGTCCGAATGAATGTAGTCAAGAATCCCTTTGGACTTGTGCACTCCAGTGTTGAAGCTAACCCGGTGTTGCTTCCCAAGAATGCAACTCTCACAGAAATCCAGTTTTTCTACTTTGTCACCACCAAGTAGACTTTCCTTACTAAGCACTTGCAGGCTCTTTTTTCTCATGTGACCCAAGCGAGTGTGCCAAAGGGCTGCCTTGTCCATCTCAGCCATCAAGCTTGCTGCTTGATCATTGATTTCTGTCTCTCCAATCATCTCATAGAATCCATCGTTTCTTGCTGCCTTGATCACTACCAAAGATCCCTGGGCCACCTTGATCTTTCCTCCCCTCTACTTTGCATGTATACCCCTTGGAATCCAGCTGCCCCAATGAGATCAAATTTCTCTTCAAATATGGAACATACCTCACATTTTCTAGCAGCCTTGTGACTCCATCAAACATCTTCAATTGAATGTCACCAATCCCTCTCACTTGGCAAGAATTATCATTCCTCAATAAGACCCTTCCATCATTGATCTTCTTGAACCATTCCTTGTGAGGGCATATATGATAAGTGCACCTAGAATCAAGAATCCATTTCCCATTTCCTTCTTGCCCCTTTCTCACACTCGAGCACACAACAAGAACATCATCACCTTGTTGTTCTCCTACAGCAACGGAAGCCTCTCCATTGTTGGTATGGCTTCTCCTCTCATCCCACATCCTCTTCTTGCAATCTTTATTGAAATGGCCCTTCTTATTGCAGTAGAAGCATCTCCTACCTCCTCCAAGTCTTGTCTTGGAATGAGATCTCCCATGGCTCTCTCCTCTACCTTTATCCCGGTAGTAGCCATTGTTGCTATTGCCATTCCGAGCTGCTGGCCTTCCTCTTACGAACAACCCTTTACCACTTGATGTCTCCTTCATCTTGACTTTGAAATCATGTGCCCTTATGGCATTGATCACAATCTATTTTGTCAAAGTATCCCTTCCATACTCAATAGCATTAATCAAATTATCAAAGTAATCAGGAAGAGAATTTAACAAAATGACAGCCAATTGTTCATCCAAAAAAAATAATGCTACAGCTATTCAAATCTTGAACTAGCTTATTAAAGACATCAAGATTATCTTGCAACTCTTTACTAGGGTCCATTTTAAAAGCAAAGATTCTTTTAAGAAGATAAATCTTGTTAGGGAGAGTTTTGGTAAGAAACAACTCATCTAGTTTCTTCCATATGATAGTCGGATCCTCCGAGTCTCCGCACTCCCTTGTGACACTATCCGACATGTGCAAGAAAATGGTGTTGTAAGCCATCTTCTTCATCTCGGTCCGCTGGTCCTCCATGACACTTGATGAAAAAGCATCATCCTCTCCAATAGCCAAGTCCACTTTCTGATGCATTAGAACCGCCTTGATCTTTCGCTTCCAAAGGGCAAAGTCTCCCTTTCCATCAAACTTCTCTACACAGAAATTTGAAGCCATCTTTTGCGGATAAGATCCCATATTTATGCACTACCAACAAATGCTATCTTTAACCTCAAGAACACAGATCGAAGATGGATCTTAACACCGTTCTTGAATCAACCTTCAAGAACACGACCGGATCTTGATCTTTACACCGTTCTTGAATCACCCAAGAAGTTGATATTTGATTCTTGGAGTCTTGGCTCCGTCATCTTCTACTTCTTGCTCTGATAACTAGCTGTGCAGCTCTGATACCACTGTTGGAAATCACCTTGACAAGATGCCCAGGTGGTGATCTTCCAAACACCCAAGTCTAGAATGACTTGTAGAAAGAATTTCAGCAATCGAACACAAGAATAGAAAATCAAAGAAAGAAAGAAGACAAGCAATTTGTTATCGAGGTTCGGCAATGTGCCTACGTCCCCGTGAGTTCCTTCGAACTCTCTACACTATCTCAAATGGTTCTTACAAGTTACAACAATCCCCTTCAAGAAGCTCAAGTTCTTGAAGAAACCAAGAAGAGAAGAAAGAAGATTACAATGCTCTCTCTCTATACTACTCTCTCTTCTTTACAACCAGCCCTCACTACAAAGAGTCCCTCTTGTGTTTATGTCTCTCACACAATTCTCTCTTGTATTACAATTGATCTCAAAGTGTGTCTTGTATGTGTTGTATTCTATATGTAAAAAATGAGGCTTGGGAACCCCTTTTATAGCCTTTCACTTCTTGGACATTCTTGTGAATCAATTTCCACCATTTGATCATGATATCCACTTAATCATAGCCCTTCATCACTTCCCAAGTGGTGCTGTGCATTTTAACCTTGTATTCACGCACTTAAAAGGGTCTTAAAACAAGCTGTCCATGTGTGCAGCCCTTTGCCTAGTGCCTAGGTGCTCAACAGGGGGCGCCATCGTGCTGGGCAGGGCACCTTTACACACCTTCTGGACGCCATGGTGCTGGCTTCTGGGCGCCATGGCGCTGATGCGGTCCTATAGCACACCATTCTAGATGCTATGGTGTTAGTTGATGGGCGCCATGGTGCTGATGTGGTCCTACAGCACACCATTCTGGATGCCATTGTGCTGGTTGCTGGGCGCCATGGCGCATGCTGATGCTGCTGCTGTGCGCACACTTCCCTGATTGTGTGCAGAACTGTGCACACTAGTGCGCATGGCCTTCCCTTACTCCAAATTGATACACACACATATGTGAAGTCTTCTAACTTTCTGAACTTTGATACTCCACATTTGGTTTGGACTTTAACCATTTTTAAACCATGGTTGGACCTATTTGAACCTTAGACAAATAACAACATTTTTAATGATTATTCTAAATTCAGTATTGTGTATATTGACAATATACTGATTTTTTTCAAAATCAATAGATCAACATTTCAAATATCTAAAAATCTTTTTCCAAGTTATCAAAACCAATAGATTAGTTTTATCTCTTTTAAAAATGAAATTATCCCAAACAACAATCATGTTTTTAGGCCACAACATTTTCCAAGGAACTATCAAACCTATTGATAGATCCATTGAATTTGCCAACAGATTTCCTGATGAAATCAAGGAAAAAAATTAGTTACAAAGATTCCTACGACGTTTAAATTACATATCAGAATTCTTCCCACATCTTAGACAATTATGTGAACCTTTATATAAAAGGTTACGCAAAAATCTTGTTCCTTGGACTCAAGAACATTCTGATATTGTCAAATTACTCAAATCAAAAGTCAAAAGTCTTCCTTGTTTAGGAATTCTTAATCCTATTGCAAAAATTATTGTAGAGAATGACACCTCAGATATTGGTTATGGAGGTATCCTCAAACAAATCCTTCCTTACAAATCCAGTGAACAAATTGTTCGTTTTCATTATAGTATTTGTCTAGGATCTCAAAAAAATTACTCAACTGTTAAAAAAGAAATTTTATCAATTGTTTTATGTATTTCAAAATTCCAAGAAGACTTATACAATAAAACCTTTTTTATTAAGAATTGATTGCAAATCTGTAAAAGAAGGTTTACAAAAAGATGTTCAAAATCTTGTTCAAAACAAATTTTTGCCAAATAACAAGCAATTTTAAGTGTTTTTTTATTTTGATATTGAATTTATCAAAGGAGAACATAATTATCTGCCTGATTTACTTACCCGAGAATTTTTGCAGAGCCCAAACACTGAGTGAGCAAAATTACAAATCAACAGGCTTCAAAAGACATTCAGGGATATTTAAAATGAGTTCAAAATCTCAAAAAGGAAAGTAAAAAGCCAAATCCCCTTCCAATAAGCCTTAAAGTCCAACTGATTATGCTACATATTCAACCAAATCCAAACTCTCAAATCTCAAAAACCTACACAACACGAGAAACTTGGAGCCCAAAAATTTTAAATTCCTTCTAATGAACCTGATCGACTAGTAGGGTCAATATAATTGACTGGTGTCTCACTGCCTAATTTTCCAGTCGATTGGTACCCTAATCCAGTCGATTGGTACCATAAGACAATATTTGGAGCCAAAAATTTGAAGAGAGTAGACATAGGATCGGAGAGATTCTGATATTGCTGAACCACTTTAAACAAAGTTTGCATATTCTCTTCCTCAACTCCTTTATTTTCAGGTATATTATTTGATTGTGTGCCTTGCTTATTAAACTGTTTTAAAAACTTGCAAGTTAATTAACAAAAAAATTTTAAAACCCAATTCACCTCCCTTTTGGGTTTGAACCTCGGTTTACAAACTTGATGAATAAAATGTTTAAACCATTTCCAGATAATTTTGTGGTTGTGTTCATTGATGACATCTTGGTGTATTATAAGACTAAGGAAAAGCATGTAAAACATTTAGAAATTGCATTTGAGATTTGGAGGAGAGAGAGATTGTATGTTATAATTTCCTAAATGTGAATTTTGGCTGAATGAAATAACTTTCTTGTGACATGTAATATCTGGAGATGTCATAACAATTGATCCACAAAAGGTAGAGACAATGTTGAGTTGGGAGATTGTTAGCAAATATGGTCGTACAGTCACCCATAGTAAAATGCTTGTAGAGATGAAGAGATAGAAAAGATTAAGCAGGAAATGCTTAGTAGAAAGCAATACGAGTTCAACATTAGAAATGAGGGTATCTTGGTATTGGAACATAGGATTTGTGTTCCAATGATGCTTAGTTGAGAAAGGAACATGATGATGCATATTCGATGCACCCGAGTAACAATAAGATGTATAAAGGATTGAGATAGAATTACTGGTGGTCATGATTGAAGAGGGATGTAGCTAAATATATTTCTAGATGTTGGTTTGTCAGTAAGTGAAGTCAGAGAATAAACATCCGAGAGGCTTACTATAGCCTCTTCTTTTGCTGGAATGACCACAGAAAAATGTGAGTATGGATTTTGTTTTTGTATTTTTCCATAACCAGAAAAGTCATGATATAGTGTAAGTGATAGTAGGTAGATTTTCTAAGTCATCTCAATTTCTTCCAATTAAAACTAATTAGAGTCCTAAAAAGTTGGCTGAACTGTATGTAGCTGAGATTGTAAGGTTGCATGGAGTACTACTGAGCATAGTGTCAAATAGAGATGCTAGATTTACATCTTGATTTTTGGAGAGGCTTTTAGAAAGCCATGGGTACGCAATTACAAATTAGTACAACTTTTCATCCTCAAATAGATGAGCAGACATAAAGGATTATTAGAGTACATAATTACAAATTAGTACAACTTTTCATCCTCAAACAGATGAGCAGACATAAAGGATTATTAGTGTACTAGAAGATACATTGAGGGAAAATGTGATGAGTTTCTCAGTAAGTTGGGATGCTTACTTGCCACTGATTGAATTTACTTATAATAATCAACATCAATCTAATATTGGAATGGCACCGTTTGAGGCATTGTATGGTAGGACGTGAAGAGCTCCTATATGTTAGGAATAAGTGGGAGAGCGAAATATATTTGGTCCATAAATTATTAAGTTAACAACTGAGATGATCAAACTGGTTAGAGAGAACCTTAAAGCAGCACAGAGTACATCAAATAACTATGCTGACAATAGAAGAATACCTCTTGAGTTTCAAGTAGGTGATTGGGTGTGTTTGAAAATATCACCATGGAAAGGTGTGTTGAGGGTCAAAAAGAAAGAAAAGTTGAGTCCGAGGTATGTGGGACCCTATGAAGTTATTGAGAAAGTTGGGCTAGTTGCGTATAGCCTAGAATTGCCTCCAAAGTTGAAACAGTTACATAATGTGTTTCATGTTTCACTTTTGAAAAAGTGTTTATATGATGAATCCCATAGTATTCCGAATCAGGCTATAGAACTTCAGAAAGATTTGACCTTTATGTAAGTACCAGTCAGAATTCTAGACAGAAAGGAACAAGTCTTGTGTAATAAAGTTATTCTTTTGATTCAAATATTATGGCAAAACAAAGACGTTGAAGAAATTACTTGGGAGCATGAGGTAAGAATGAGGAAAGAATACCCCCAGCTTTTTCATGAGTTAGGTAAGGAAATTTCAGGGGCGAAATTTTTGTAAGGTTGGTAGAATTGTAATACACGTATTCTTAAACTAAGGGTAAAGAAGTAATTTGATAGATGTGAATATATATATATATATATATAAGATTTATTATTGAATAAAATAATTATTTTGAAAAAAAAAAGGATGCCTGGACGCTTAGCATCCAGGTGTAATGTTTTGTGATTTCAAAGGAAAAAAAAATGGAGGGACAAACACCAGGAAGTCTAAGGTGTAGCCCTCGGTGCATGCAAACGGTGCATAATGGTGGGGGTGATTTTGATATAAAAACATTTTTTTTTGTTTTGTTTTATTATTTCCTACCAAATCCTGTTTGGTTTTCTTCTTTCTTCAATTCAAATTACTCTCTTTCTTTAAACACCCGAGGACTCAAAGAAATGTTGAAAGATTGAAATTTTAAAGAGGTTTATGAGAGAATTTTAAAGAGATTCGAGGGAAGCTTTAAGGAAAACAAAAGGTAATAATGTGCATTTTATTTTGAAATTATGCATACATTAAATTATCCGGAATTTGATGTAGAAATTTAAAGGGTATGAATTATGGAAGAATTGAAGATTAAATCAGAAATTTTAATATAAATATTATGTCAGGTGTTGACGACCAGTAATTTGGTGAAATTGCTGAAAAGAGCAAGAAATGGAAGAAGGTGATCCACGGGTAGCTTTAAGTGCTACGTGGTGAGTTAGATTTACATTTAGTAATCGAGATAAATATGAAATATACAATGATAATATTTGAATTAATTATTGAACTACAATGATTGGATGATATACGAAAATTGGTTTTTTGATATTATATGAATAATTGATATATTCAAAATTTATTATATGAGAAGCAATATTAATGAAATAATGAGTTGATGAAATCTATAATGAAAGGATAAATGAAATTCTTGACAAGCTATAATTGATAATTTGATGTGATATATAAAGAGATAATTTAATGAATATGATAAAAATAATAATTTTGAGAAAAGCTGGATAGCTAAATTAAATGCTTGAATATATGCTTATTTTCATATTATTGCTCATATACATAAAATAAAAGACCAAGAAGGTAACCAGTCTGTTGGTTTTCATATTATTGTTCACATGCATGAAATAAAAAGAACCGGGAAAACAGCCAGTCTAAATGAAAATAAAATAACCGAAAAGGTAGCCGGTCTAGCTGAAAATAAAATAACCGGGAAGGCAGCCGGTCTAACTAAAAATAAAAGAATCGAGAAGGCTACTGGCATAAATGAAAATAAAATAGGAAGACAGCTGGTCTAACTGAAAATAAAGAATTGGGAAGGCAGCCGATCTAAGCTGAAACATGTCTGACATGTGGGAAGACGTTCCCAAATGATAATATGAAATGGTCTGATAATTTAAATCCATGAATTGCATTTGTTTTAAATATTGATTATTATTGCTTGAGATGCTAAAGTATCATTCTTGATTGTGATTTATTGATAGACAAATGAGTCTCACAGAAAGACAGATATGATGAGAAAGAAATATGACAATATGATATGATAAAAATTTATTTGATTGATTGATTATAGGTTGTGAACCTCATAATGAGGTAAATAATGATGTTAAATTGATAATCTCAAGATGATTAAATATATGAGAAGAAAAATTGATATGTTTGATGATTAATTTAAGATGAGATTGATAAATTGTTGAAATTATAATAGGATGTTATTATTGATTTATATGAGATAATAGATGAATGATTATGAGAAGATTATTTGAAAGATTGAATGATTATCTGTGAAGAAAGAGATGATTTATATTGGTAAATTAGAAAATATTGAATTATAAGATGTAACTAGATGTATATAATTGAGTACTTCTAGTAAATTTAATTCACTAAGCTTATGAAGCTCACTCCTTATTTTTGAAAATTTTCAGGCAGCAAGCAAGGCTGATAGAGTTTAGAGCTGATAGCAGAGAAACTACCTTAAATAAGTCCCATGGTCAAGTCCTCAGACATTGTAAGAAAGAAGAAAGAAAAGTTTGTAATAAAAATCTTTCATGCATTTTGTTATATGTATATATTGTTTCAGAAAAGAGGATGATGAGGTATCTTATCTAATAAAAGTTAAGGATTGGATGAAAATTTTAATTTCAATTGATGTATGTTTGTATTGTTGCCTATATGTATCGTGCTGGGATTTCAAAATGTGACGACATTGTCTCGGGGGTGACCAACTCGGGATGGGTCGTTACACTAAGGACCGAGAAACACTGTTCTTAAGACCTACAAGGTCAATGCCACCAATCAAACCAAATTACTTCCACCACCACCTCTAATGGAGGATTAAAACCCTCATCATGCTTCGGGAAGCCACCACCAACCCGAGGAAGATGATGAGCGAGTCTTAACCCATTGTTAAGCTTGATCGCGATCAGACTAGCTGACTAGGTGAGAAGTTTCTGAAACAAACTTAATTTCCTCAGTTAACCGACTTAGTCGCACCAATCAACCAAATTAGCTGCCCTAGTCAACTGAGGTGAATACAATGCCTTTTAGTGTTTGTTCGAGAAACTAGCCGCACAGCTAAGCCAGGTGGCCCCTGAACCGAGTAGAACTTGGCTCCGTTAGTCACTCGTTTATACCGTAAACACGATTAGAAGGACTATCGAGATTGTACCTCAAGACCTGAATGTCTGACCAGAAGAAGTGAGCTTTGGTAGAATGTATGGCCGACTTGCACGGAACAAAAGCTGCGGGCATCTGACCGAAAGAGGGAAACCAAGTCGGCGAAGTCTTTGGCAGAGTCCACAACATTCAATCCGAAATGACGAGTCAGTGTTAAATTCTCATTCTTCTAAAAAAAATAGTAGGAGCAAGAAAAATCTGAAGTAAGCAAGCAGTTGAAAAATAGACCCTCTCGAGATTTTGCTCTTGCACCAAATTATACAGCTAGTCTCATAATTAGAAATCTACTAATTGCTTTGCTCCAAGATAATAATCATGGATTCATCATTGTGCACATAATGGACTAGATTACACAGTTCTAGTAACCAAAATAATAAACAAGCAACTTCCATCAATGAAAAATTAAGATAGGAAAAATCCGTTTTGTAAGCAGTACATATCATTTGTGAAAAGCAACATTAAAGATTTGTCAAAAACAAAAAAGAAAGAAGATTTAGTTAGAAGAACAATACCTTTTCTTTTGGTAGATAATAGACCCAAAAAAGCGTTAGTCGGTTTGATTCTTTTCTTCTAGTAGGGAATGTAAAAGTAATAGTTTCGCCTTTTTCATTTTCTTTAGATCTCAAAGGACAAACAAAAACCCTAGAAGAATTTGGAGTACTAGTAAAATGTGAATCTAGGATTTTGTTGGTGTTGTCTATTTATAATTGTGTGAGATTGCCTTTTATGGTTATTATAGCGGCCTTTTACAATTTGGCAAGTAATATACAACCAAAATTTTGTAAAATGTGTGCTTTCCTGGATTTCATGTAGTGTCCGCATACAAATTAGAATTGCCAACTATTTCATATTTGTTATTTCCTATTTGGTGTGTTATCTTGCCCTCACCTGTAATTAGATCTAATTATGTGCTTAATTGGTAGTTATAATATTGAAGTAAAGCCTAGGCATGTAATTGAGATTTTGTGTCAAATAAAGAGAAAAAAAGGCATTTGTCATGAGTCACTTCTTCCTTGCCGAAGCATTTACTATGCAAATCATCAATGATTTATGCAAGAATGATGAACTTAGATTCCATTGCAACTCAGGAACGAGATGATGATCTTGGCGATCTCACGCTGGCAGTCAATACTAAATATTAATTTAGTTTTGAAATGAATTTATTAAAAATAATTTTTTGTGTGGTTTTAATAGGACTCTTATAAATCATGGTGAAACTTAAGATATACTTCAGAGCAATAGAAAATTTTGTCTTCTTTGCGATTTGCGAATGTGTTTGGCCGATAAAAAATGATGGTTTATACTTGAAGGATTTTCAAAGAAACGTATTTGAAAACTTTTATGATTGGATTCAGTAATTATTTTAGACCTCACATTTATTTATATATATATATATATATATATAATTATTTGGAAATTAATAAATGATATGTCACACGTGTTACTTGTGTTTTAAAAAAAAGCATTCAAAATTATCATGCTCTCAATAATTTTATACCGTACAAACGTCTTGCATTGTATTGTGTTCTTGTTTCTATTTTCCTCAATAATCAAAATATATTTTATTTTTTTAATTCAATAGGGTGTTTTTTGTTGCAAAATATCCCTTCAATACGTGCCCTCAAAAATGTATTTGTTAAATGCACAATTAATATTATCTATAGATATGAAAGAGTAAACATTGGAACGGTATTCTTTATGGTCGGGTTTATTATTGTAATTTCTTTCTTCTTTCTTTGCAAGCAAAGAAGGATTATATTTATAGCAAGACTTCAGATTACATGGAAAATTGAACAACAAAAGATGTGGCCAAACAAATCATTGTCGAAAAGTTTGAAGAAAAGGAGCGTCTTCAATATATATATATATATATATATATATAAAAGATCTCCAACCTTGTTTCCTTCCTTGCATACAAATTAAAAGCACATCAATAGGGGAGAAGTTACAGAAGTTTCAGAGCCAGTCCATGAGCACTAACGGGTTTGCAGGTGAGGCAAAAGGGCTTTCCTCTTGTAGAAGACATGCATAGACGTACGACATTGAGTAGCCATTGAGTACGTAGTCCTCATAAAAACACTAAACAGATAAAGTTAATATAAAGGTTCAACGGGCAAGCAAATAAAAAACAATGGTTAGGAAGAACAAACTGCCAGTTTTGAAAAGTAGTCCAGCCATAGAAATAATATATCACAAATCAAATATCAAGAAGTTTCTAGAAATAGATCATCATACTATCAGGCCATAGAAAGATGACAAATTATAATGTAGTCTAAAATTTGATTAGTGATTTCCAAGAACTTAAATATTTTTACTTCTCATCACTAGGAAGAAAAGAAACATAGACTGGCGTGTTATATATATATATATATATATATATATATACACACAGAGACACATACACACACACAAAATGTGCCTGACATTATGTATCCTTGGCTATGAACATAATAATTTTTTTCTTCATTTAATCATGATCTTTGACTACCATTTTAATCTCCTTCTCAACCACCTATGTAGCTTAAAATATCATTTCTTTTCAATCTCTACAAGAATTGAGATACTCATACCATAGTGGATTGAAATCCTAGTGAATTCCATGAACCAGTGGTGCAAAAATACCGTTCTTCACTTATTGGGTTTTCCTCACCAAAATTATACGGTTTTGCCATACATCTAGTGGGGAAATTTGATTACTTTTCAGCACCCATTGAATAATGAGAGAAGAAACAAGTGGCCACTCTGTTCTCTTGATGTGAAATAAACTATATTTCCTCTTCAAATAACAATCAATCCTCGATGCAAAAGAAAGATGAAAAGTTGAAAACAAAACAGTGGTCACTTTACTTGGTGGTAATGCTTTGCTAGAAACTCAGCTCCAACCCTCAAAGATCAGTACCAGACAAGCACTGGACAGTGGCTACTCTGTTCTCTTGAATACCAGGACTACCCACAAAAGGCATGATATCATCATAACTCCACAAAGAAATACAACAACAATTCTAAAAGAACTGCATAAGGCTTCGGTGTTATAACCCAACACAATATATTATGCCCCACATTAGACATAATACAAAGTACAAACACCCCCACCTCAACCAACCTCCAAAAAAAATCCAAACATTATGTCTCGATCCATTACCTATCAACACCCAAAATGAGGCGCTTAATTTGTTAAACTTTGCTAGTCCAACAATAGGAAGATACTCCTTAACCCGGGACCTTGAAGACACACAAAAGCAGGCATTCAATGGTACCATACATTGTGCAAAACTACAAGTAGCAACAAGAATGAAAATTCAATAGCTCATTGGTTATTTACTAAAAGCTGCTCTGCTCCCCTTACAACGTTTAAAACGAGTGGTTTCCCTTCCTTTTCATGCCATGCATAGTTCAGTGCAGCAAAATTTAGCATAAGAAATTTATAATGTTCCTATATAACAAGTACATTTACGGAAGTGATTAATTGAGATAATTTATAAAGAAAATTAACTTAGTTCGATAAGCACCTACACCTAAATTCAGCTTAGCAGGGCTGGGATCATTGTTAAAAGCTATGGTAACCTGTTTAATCAAATATTCAATTAGACTTTCATAAGACAAGATGATAAAATAAACTAAAACAAAACAAAATATTTTTCGAAACAATCAAATTGATATACATAACTAATTTATAGATTGGTTCAAATTTGTAAGTTTTTGTTTCGAGTACAGCAATAAAAAAATGCTACTTACAATCTAACCAATCACTAAAATTTATAAGCTACTGAGACTGGAAAAAATTAAAAAAATAGCAACGATCGATCCTTAAAAAAACCAAGGAATCTAATATGCAACAGAGAAAAATCATTGTTATTCAACTAATGGTGACACTGACTGTTCCTCTATTATTTCATATTTTCCATTCCAAGGAAAATTTGATAAACAACAATATATAGTTGATGTTTGCTAACCAAATTGTTTGATTTAATATGCACAGTTGATGAGATCGCATTGGATTTTGTACAAGTTTACCATAGTTTACCATCCAGATCTCACCATCTTACAATCAGTGTTGAGGGTAAATTGAGCAAGTTAAGAGCATCAGAAGCAGCAACATCTTCTTCACCATCAATTGCATGTCAAAACTTGGCAAGTGGAAATGAAATTTGAGTTCAGATCTTGATTTATAGATTAAAAGTTTACAAGTATCATTTTGTTAAGAGTTAAAACATAGTACAATATTTCTAAATCGAATATAAACTAGGCTGTCAAGGTTTTTCTTGTTTGTAAACACTAGGCTATAATGAAGCTTTTGTCTACCCTCATGAATAATGTCAAGACCTCAAATAAGAAATTGATTTTTGGTTGTTGGTCTTGATTCTGCTGGGAGAAAGGATGAAGAAAACCACTCATGCAAACCTATGATTCTCTGCTCAGCATGAACCAGTAATAATGAACTCCTTCGTATGTTGAGATCCTCGTCTCCCTTCTCCCTTATCCCCTATGTATATATTTTCTCAATGGAAAACTAATAGAAAAGACTTGTCTAAACTTAAACTAACCGTTTTAAATCCACAAAAAAACCCTTGAATCCACAAGGACAGAACTTGGGATAACTCTCAAAAAGGGTTTTTTGATTAACCTGAACACACGTAATAACAAAGTAATATCAACATGAATAAAGCATAAAATACTAAAATTAAACCTAATCATGAATCCGGCACACACAAAAGAAAAGAAACCTTAACCTTCAAACTTCGGATTTTCCCTTTCTTCCTTGAATTTTCAATGGCTACATCGACCCAAGGCGATGGCCTCTCTCTAGTCTTCAAACTTCAGCTTTCTCGCTGCTACACCTTCACCACTGATGGAGAGATCGACGAAACAAGGAGATTGAGAGGGAGATGAGATGACCGATTCCTGGGTATGTGTTTCGTGCACGAAAGAGAGAGACAAGAAAGGGAGCAGTTGAAAATTGAAAAGAGATGAGAATAAGTCACTGATATTGCTTAGAGAGTACAAGAGAGATGAGAGAGAAAAATGGTTTCAGAGCTCTGAGGGCTTAGAGAGTGCGAGAGAGAGATGAGAGCTGACCTTTCTTTTTCTTTATTTGCAAAGTTTATTAAACAAAGTTACACAGACCTCACCAAAAAATTAGAACGCGTGAGTGAAAAGGCTCTTGATTTTTAGGTTTATACTTTATACTGACGATTTTCAATGGTCTATGCTTATGGATTTTGGATTGCGTGAAATATACTACATACAATGCGTAAGCGACATAATCTATAGTAAAAGAAAATTTTATCCACATATCCGTTATTATAGATTATATCTATATTGCCGGATAACGTTTTACTCATCAGTATTAATTATGTTTTTATTAATAAATTTAAAATTTATTAATATATGATATATATATTTACAGATTTTAAATTTATTAATATATTATATTTATTTATTTTTGTAGTGATGACAACTCGCGGCTGCTAAGGATGGCTTTTGGGTATCCTGGACCATGGCTGAACTTGATTGTGATGACAATTTTTGGTGATTAATAAATAAGAGAGTGAAGAGAAGAAATATCAATTGGCTTGTGTGTTTGGAAGAGAGAAGAGAGAAAAGTTAGGAAGAATTGAGAGAGGGATTTTGCTTAAATGAGGAGAAATTCTTGGGTTTGGGATTCCTATATTATGAGTGATGCAGCGGAAAAAAAAAATGCTCTATTTGGATTACAAACTTGTCGAATAACATGTTAACCACCGCATTCTCTTTGATTTGACAATCACAAAGGCAAAAATAACAATCAAATTAGTAGCTGTTGCGCCACTGCAGTGAGGGGTGCTTTTTACTGATGTAATTTCATTTTGTCCCAAATTGCAGGAGCTATTTTAGTTCATTTGGAGAGAGAGAGAGAGAGAGAATTTGTATGTACAAAGATAAAGAAGAGTATGCTAGATAAAGTTTCTTTTAGGCTTCCGTTGGCTGATAGGGAAATGCAAGAAAATGAAAAGAAAAGAATTAAGTAATTTATATTTTATATTTTTCTTATGTTCCACCCATTTGTTTGTAAGGACATTTTTGAGTTTTAAGAATTTCCATAATAATGTATCATGTTTTTTTTTATTTGCATTCTAATGGTTGATTGACAAAGTTTTGACACGTGTTTTTAATGAGAAATCACATTATGAATAATACAAAATGAATTTATGTAAGTTTTCAATATTCAATTGGATAAATGCATATTATCTAAATTTTAATAAGTGAAAGTATTTTTCATTTTTTAGAGTGAAAGGTAAATGAATTTTTCCTTAGTTTTTATTTTTAAAAAAATTTATAACACCATTTGCTATTTTTTCCCTTCATTTACTTTCTAATCTTTTGATTGTTAGTTTTCCAATCACAATGCATTAAGTTTTTCAAATCAAGAACCCTAAAATTATTTTAAAGAATCTCTACGTGAATCTAGCATCTCACACCATTTTGATTGGAGCTTTAAACAACAGGGTAAAACATGAGTAAAATTTTTTTGGGGTGTGTAAAAAAAATTATTTTAATAATTTAAATGTTTTTAACATAAATTAAAAAAATATATTTTTTATTTTTAATATAGTATTAAAAAATTAAAAACATTCAAATTGTTAAAATTACCCAAATCATTGAAAATGACGAAGATAATTTTTTTTTCACAATTAAACAAATCCTTAGCTTTTCTTTTCCAGTATTTTTTTTACCAGATTACTAACAAAACAATTAAAGTACCATTTGATAGATATTATAAAATAATTTATCTCTCTAAAAAAACAAAATTTAGGTCAAGAACCTGGAAAAAAAGGCCTGGAAAAAAGTCAAAGGTAAATTATATTCACACATTTTTCTTGATCATCAATACCTAATTTTCTTGTATTTTCTATCAAATGTCATTTAAGTTTTGAAAGTGTTAAGAATTCGGGCTACAAGCAAACAAGCCCGGACCGGGGGGACCATTATTTTCTCTGAACTTGGTCTTGTTTCTTTTTCTCTTGACTCTCACTTTCCCAATATTATTACCACTTTGGAACATCAAGAACCAGTAATTACCTAACCAACCAAAGGTTCAATAACTGCACCTCCACGACACGTCGCTCTCGATTTAGACACGCGAATACACACTCGGACACGTAAGCGATCCACCGGGGCCTTGGATCTCTGCTTAACCGGTCCCGTCTCTCTTTCATCTCTCTCCTGTCTGCAAGCTCTTTTTGCAGTAGAGGGAGAAAGCAAGTTTAGAGAGAGATGTGGGTGTTTTACTTGATCTCGCTGCCATTAACCCTAGGCATGGTGCTGTTCACGTTGAGGTACTTCGCTGGACCCGAGGTTCCTCGTTATGTCATCTTCACCGTTGGATACGCCTGGTTCTGTTCCCTCTCCATCATCATCGTCGTGCCTGCCGATATCTGGACGGTAACATAGTCGATTCGTTTCCTTTCAATTTTGATCACAATTCTTCTTGTTTGTGAGGTTTATGGTAAAAAACACCGAATTAGGTAAAGTAGGAGCTATATGTATTGAAATACTATTTTTTTGGCTGACGAATTCATGTAGAGATGTTAAAATTTTTTAGGCATGAACTGTACTGATTTTAGGATATTCTTTTTTATTTTAAACAAAAAGTGTTTTTGCCTTGGGATTGATTTGGTTTAGCTTACAAAGATGTTCCTTTCATTACGTGCACAGACAATATCACAGCCACCTATTCATCCGGAGAATGGGGGCATATCTTTCTTTTGGAGCTGGTCTTATTGGAGTACATTTTTACTCACTTAGTACGCCTCAATTAAACTCAACTGATATTTTCGGATCCCATTACAATTTTGTATAATATAGGGGCTGATGGCCCATTCAGTAACCAAATTTTGGTACTGTAATTTGAGTCATGGAATCGACTTACTGGAGCACATAACAAGACATACAAATCCTAAATTGAATGCTTTTTATTTTTGGTATTATTCCTAACATGAAATTTAAATGAATTACTTGTTGTTTGTAGCATGACACACATCCCTGATTAATAGTTTTCTCTGATATTAAATATTTCCATCTATGGTATGTGTGTATTTTGTATTCGACATGCCATTGGTAGTTGCATGTTTTTCACCTTGGGACGTGATTGGAGCTCTTCTTATTGCAATACATTTATTACAACATTTTAGAAGTAAAGTAGTTGAAGAATGACTGAAAAGAATTAAATTTTTTTTTTTTTGGAGAAACTGAATAACGAAGCATCATGGTGTGAAAATATTTACAAGTGAACAAAATCGCAATAAGTAGTAAAGTTGTAAAGAAACCCATAAGGACTAATTATGCTATTGAGTATTGAAATTTACCAAATTATTTACTATTTGGAAATAAAATCAAAATTTTAAAAACTTTATCACCTAAATTAAATTAAAGTGCTTGACAAAAATAAATTAAATGAAAAGAGAATAAAACTCAAGGTTGTAGAGGTAATAAAAATAAATCTAAAGCTTTTGATTTCACCTAGCTAATCCCACACAATTTATTATTTCTTGTTATAAAATTCCAATTTTTCAAGTTGATGAAAAATAAATCCCTTAATTATTCAATGTTTTCTCTCGAATAACATTAGAAATATCTCCACCTAATAATTCATCATATCTCTATGTAAATTAAATTATTTGAAGATTCATTAAGTACTTTGGATTTTTCTTAATCTAAAATCACACTGGTCGCGGTAAATTATCTCTATCTTTCGCCCAACTAATGGTGTTTAATCCTAAAAGCTTCTAATCACAAATTATCTCTCGGTTTCATTATGAATCAATAAATCAAATAATAACTGGCCAGAAAATTGTAAGCAATAAGATCAAGGATAAACACTCAACATAAAAAAACTTGAAATTTAAATTGTGTTCAAAGCTAGACTACATCAAAACCCTAGAAAAATAAAATTAATTTATAACAAATCTGAAATCAACCATATTCTTATTGGAATGCATCAAAAGAAAACTAAGGAGAAGAGAATAAAACTCTGAAATCTGTTGTGTTTACAAGGCAAGGCCAGCCGGCCTTATATAGGCAAACTCATAGAAAGGAAAAGGAAAATACAATAATACTACTCCTTCTAGGAAAAGGAAAGACACTGAAATAGGAAATACTTCTACTACTAGGAAAACACTGAAATAGGAAATACTTCTACTACTAGGAAAACATGAAATAGGAAAGTAACTAAAAGGAAATATAACACAAAATAGGAAAAAGTGCGGCACAAGCAAATAAAAAAAAAAATCAAAAGAAATAAAGGAAAACTAACAATTTTAATAAGTAAAAGAGTAATAAAAATTATATAAAAATTACACTTATCACATCATCATCTGTTTGTTACTACATCATTGACTGCCTAAGTTGGTGGAATTCATTGTGCTTACAGATTATTCTAAATGGTTTTACAGATTACATGCACATTTCCTCATATATTTAAATTATGTTATCTCTAAGCAGGGCTGTGGTGCCCCTTATTCAGGGTTTTGAAGATGCTGGGGACTTCACCGTGACAGAAAGATTGAAGACTAGTGTGCATATTAACTTAGTCTTCTATTTAATTGTGGGATCTATAGGCCTTTTTGGACTCATTCTTCTCACCATGATGCACAGAAATTGGTCTGTTTCCTGCACCCACTAAGTTTTTGTACTTGATATCAATTACTTTATTCTGTTCCTTGTGGATTTAACAACCTTTTCTTATTTATTTGTTCCATGTCAATTACATAGTCTGCTATTTTTTGGATAAGTAAAATGGGGAAAAATTCAAGAACTTTTAACTAAATAGTAGACTTTGACCTTTTCCCAATTTTAAAATTAATTATTTTTCACTTTAATACTTCTACTGTGTACCAAGATTATTTTAGAATCTCCACTTTCACAACTGATGGATTCTGCAAAATAGGAGGAAGTGACTTTCAACTTTTTCTTATTTATTTATTTGTATCTTCTTTCTTTGGAGTGGGGAAGATTCTTTGTATAACAATTTAATTAGTTGTTCTCATATGTTGGAGCCTGATATCCTTATTGACAGGAGTGGAGATGTTTTGGGTTTTGCAATGGCCTGCTCAAATACTTTTGGGCTTGTTACTGGTACATTTCTTCTTGGCTTTGGCTTGAGTGAAATTCCCAAGAGCATTTGGAGAAATGCAGATTGGACCACCTGCCAGAAAGTTCTTTCTCATAAAATTGCCAAAATGGCTGTCAAACTTGATGATGCTCATCAAGAACTTTCAAATGCTATAGTAGTGTCTTTTCTTTTCCTCTCTTCTTTCTTAAAATTGTCTTACAGACTCACAAATACACTTATTTTTCGCCTTCTTTGTGGTTGTTTAACATTACAGTTACTTACTATATCATTGTGTGATATTTGATTGCTTAGTCATATATTTTGAGGAGTAACCCACAAATTTTATCTTTTGTGTTTATTATGTCTTTGACTTGTGTCATCATTATCTATACATCTAATTTATCTTGGATTTCTATATAATCTTTTCTTTTTTGCAATAAGCCATAGGTTACTCGTATTCGATAGCCCCAATTCCTTGAGCCTTTTTTCTTTTTTGACGTGGAATTGTGTTTTAAGCCATTGTTGATTCCAGTTAGAGTCCTTCTGGATGGTATGTCTCATACTTTTGACAAAACAAGCATGCTAATTTATATAGTACTCGTATTACGAGGTGAGCAGTTAGTTAAAGTTAAAATGGGAGGTTGATAGTAGGTGGTGTTGATCTGTTTTGTTTCTTTTGTTTTTGCCTGATGTGCTTCTTGTCCTTTGGCCATTGGACTATCATTTTCTTCGTGTTCTTTCCTAATATTTTTCATCCGGTAAATGTTATGAAAAATGATGTAAGTTTTCATTTATGAAAAGACAATGTGTGTCAATATGGGACACAGAAAAGTTGTCCATCATGGTAATGAAAAGCCAAAGCACCAAATACCTGTAGCCATTTCAATATATTTTCCAGTACTGTGCTTGTTTTTGAGTTTATATTATGAGAAATTGGCTAATTAGCTTTGTCCTTATTAGGTAGTTATGTTATATTTACTTCCTCCTCAGAAATATTTTGTGTTTTAGTATGCTGTTAGGAACTATGTTGTCAGCACTTCAGCAGTGTCTAAATGTTTGAAAAGAAGCAGATATTCTTGTTTCTCTTTTTTCTTAATATAATAACGTTGCAATATCTTGAGTTTTGTCTTAACAATAATTACTTAAATAGGTTGCTCAAGCAACATCCAATCAGATGTCCAAGCGTGACCCCGTGAGATCTTACATGGATGTTATTGATGATATGTTAGCTTGAATGGTACTTCTTCTTTTTCTTCTTCTTCCAACTTAAAAACTTCACTTGTTCCAAGAAGGTGCTCTTTGTAAAGTTTGAATATGATTTCCTATTTTTCCAGTTCAGGGAAGATCCATCCTTTAAACCTCAAGGTGGCCGATTGGGGGAAAAGGATATGGACTATGATACAGATGAGAAATCAATGGCAACACTTGGGCGTAATCTTCGGAGAGCTAGGGAGGACTATTATCGATACAAAAGGTATAATGAGTTATAAAATTAATTTTCATCAATAAAGAGCTCTCATGAATTCTTCTGTGGGTCCTCATGCTTGTCTGATTTCCATTCTTTTTTAACCAAGAGATGTCCCTATAGTCTACGTTAGCAGCAATGGATTTGGCTTGTCTGTAGAAGAAATTGCAAAGTACTTGCTGTTGTTTGAACTTGCAAACTTGCTTTAGATTGTTATATTTCTGCTTTGGAAAAATAAAAATGAAAAAACAGTTGGGGTGCTTCGTTGTATGAAAGCAATGTTTTCAAGAGCTTTTTTGAGGCGCGCCTCGGTGCAGTGCGACTCAAAATTGCCTCAAGGCGTTCCAAAAAAGGCAGCAGTCCAATTAGGCGTACGCCTAATCAGTTGGGGCGAACGCCTTGACCAGAAGCACATGACTTTTCCGCTCAATCTAACAAAGTGTACACTCCATTAGTAGATGCTTAAACAGTTCATTCAATAGAAGAATAACAGATTATTGATAATTCAAAGAGGCTTTTAAGCGGACAACTACGTGACGAAGGAGAAGGTATATATTGAGATCTTCACAAGCACTTTGGAATACGAGCTTGGATCTTCCACCATTTCCATTCTAAAGTTCTCATTTCCTTCTATTTGCAGCCCTCAGTTTATAAAGCTTGATATGATATTATTAATGAGAGAGAGACTTGATCTGATATTATTAAAACGAAGGGTTCTAAAATTGTTAGTACATCTGGTGTGAGCTATAGACACGTCAGTACTCAATAGTATACATGTGGTGTGAGCCTAATAAAGCTTCCCAACTCCCAATAATTTTGTTAGGAGTATTAGGGTTTAAAAGTGTTAAAGGGTATATATGTATTTTATCATTATTATGTTCTCTGTAAATATGAATACTAACGTTAGGGTTAGTAGACTATTCACTCTTATAAATTCAACATGGTATCAGAGCATCCTTGGGACCCTGGTGGCCATGCTTAGTAAAATCCAAAAATAAAAAAAGCATAAAAAAATAAGAAAAATAGAAACCCTTGTTTTAGAATAGCTACAGGTCTACTGCCAATCAACCCACCAAACACCTTCTGTCATCACCTCTTTCTTTCTTGGGGTTCTTCAATGTCGTTCCGACCTATTCGTCTGCTCAATTCTGTTCATCTTCTCTGGCATTGTGCACAACTTTGTGTACAGCTCTTCACCAACGCGATCTGTCTGCATCTCCGACGCGATTTGGTTCCCATCTCCGGTACGACCCCGTCCTTTTTCCGGTGCAACTGGTAGCAGATCTTCCTCGATAATGGATCCGGCTTGATCTGTAGCAGATCTAGTAACAACCTAGTGAAGTCTCTCATTTGATCCAACCCGTTTGAAGTTTCTCAGGTCCGAATATGTTGACCTGGCCAGGATTTTGGCATGTGTTGTTGAAGTCAACTCGACCTAACCTGTTTTGGTAAATCCAACCCATGTAAAACAACCCGTTCCAATCAAAGTCAAAGTCAAAAGCAAGACAGTCAAAGTCTTGTCAATCCAGTGTCTCTAGATCTCGTCCATGGATAGTGTTGATCCAATGTTATTCGGTTGTGGTGGCCTAAATTGTCATCGTGGGTCTTTGTGACCCCGATCTGTTATATGGGTATTGTTGTATTTGGGATTGGATCTATTTATAACAAGTTGGCTGGGTTTATTTATAATTAGTTGGGTCTATTTTTAACAAGTTGGTGTATGTATATGTTCAAACTTGAGGGGAAGTGATTGGAGTATTAGGGTTAAAAGTGTTAAAGGGTATTTATGTATTTTCTTGTTATTATGTTCTCTATATATATAACTACTAACCTTAGGGTTAGTAGGCTATTCACTCTTATAAATTTCAACAGATTTAAAATGGTGTTTTTAACCATTCTTTTATGTATTCTGCAGTATGGTTTGAGTTGTGGTCTGCGGGCTTGTAACTTGTCTCAACTCTCAATGATGATGAGGCCTAGTTCTAATCTTTAGACAAGAAGTATCATTACATTTATTTAATTTTTTTATGTATTCTTGCGTTGTAAAATCAAAATACTATCTTAAGGACTAAATTGGTATACAGTAATTTTAAGATTTAATTATAATGTGCTTATTTCATATTTTTAAAAATATTTTCAATAATTATTTATTATTTTAAAAATAAAAATTAAATACCCAAAAAGCTTACGCCCCAACTTCTTTATGCCTCACGTAACGAAAATAAAACATC
Organism: Bretschneidera sinensis; assembly: GCA_023935145.1. Lineage (NCBI taxonomy): Eukaryota > Viridiplantae > Streptophyta > Magnoliopsida > Brassicales > Akaniaceae > Bretschneidera > Bretschneidera sinensis. Next base: position 80,741,613 of record CM043703.1, on the reverse strand, counting down.
TTGCCCAATGCCTTCGCCATTGAAAACATTGCATGAAAGTTTCATTAAATCCATTTAACTGCTGTTTGATGCAGTGTCTCTGTTGATTTGTTTATAGTCATTTGAGTCTACGACAACTCTGATACAGATTTTTTTTTCCTTCTCAACTGAAAGAGAACTTCAGTAAAAAGACAACTCTATTGGCCTGTTTCTCTTGGATGCAAGTTTAATTTAATCCATTTAAATGCTGTTTGATATTGTCTCACTCTCACCGTTGTACTCATTGTTGAATTACTATAGTGCACCCCTGTATGATGAATAAGTCATTGAAACTGTCAATTGGTAATTGTGTACTTTTCAATGGTGAACTCCATTTTACCTAATCTAGTGTTAGTTTTTGCAGCGAGTATATGACCTATGTTATGGAGGCCCTTGAACTGGAAGATATAATAAAAAGTTATGATCGTCGCAGTACGACTGGATGGTTTGCTCCTAACTGTGCCTTCCTCTCATTATATATCAGTCTCTTTCCATATATTTTTAAGGTTATTTTCTCCTTACCTTAAAAAATCAATATGCAACAATTTCAGGAAATATATTTCAAGCTTAAGACCTGTTCAAACTGGCAAAATAGGGGCCCTCCTTGATACAATGGGTAACTTATCAGATCTATTAACCATACTTGCATGAATTCATATCACACGAGGAGCATAGGAATTGTTTCATGATAGGTTGTTTTATTTAGTTTCATGGAGCAAAAAACCACATAAAGACTGATCTTATGTGCTATCTTGCAAAAAGGGGTGATGTTGCTATCAAATTTTTTTCTCTGGTGATACGGTAATTGGTACAATAGGGTTGAAGAGGCTGATCTGATAGTTTCCCGTGCTGTTATTGTTTAGATCAGTGGCAAGTAGTAAGTATTTGTCTACACACAGACGGGGAGAGAGAGGTTTAGAGTAGAGGAAAACAGTAATTACTGTGTCCAAACATATGCAGCCAGGACTAAAAGAGGGGGAGGGAGAGAAGGAATTGTGCCTTCAAAAGATCAAAATGCTTAATATTATTTATCAAAAAAAGAAGAAAAAGAAGAAGAACAAAATGCTTAATATTAAATACTCCAATTATAATAATAATTTAAGTACATATTAGTTTTGTTTATGCTTTCGTTTACCATTTATGCAATAGTTTAACCATTCGAGGATCTTAAAACTGCATCTTAAACTGTAATCCCTGAATAAATGGTAGTTCTTTGCTGAATTTATTTGGCAGGGGAAACTGTGCCTTCAAAAGATGAAAATGATTAATATTAGATACTCCAATTATAATAATATTTTAACCGCTTGAGGATGATAAAACTGAATCTTAATCCTTGATTAAATGGTGGTTCTTTGCAGAATTTATTTGGAGGGAAAGGCCTTCAAAAGATCAAAATGCTTAATATTAGTTGCTCCAGTTATAATAATAATTTGAGCCAGACATTAGTTTTGTTTATTCTTTCATTTACCATTTTTGCAATATTTTAACCGTTTAAGGATGTTAAAACTGCATCGTAAACTGTAGTCCTTGAATAAATTGTGGTTCTTTGTGCTTTTATATATATATATATATATATATATATGGTGGTTCTTTGCAGAATTTATCTGGCGATGCATCATAAGAAAGCAACTGGAGAAGGTTTTTGCTGTCATACTCTGTATTATGTCAGCTGCAATTCTTTTAGCAGAGGCAACTCTACTGCCTAGTGGAGTTGATTTATCTCTATTTTCAATCCTAATAAACTCTGTGAAAAAGCAGGACGTGCTTGTGCAGGTAAAATGTAATTTTTTTTAAGTGATTCAAGTCTCTGTATGTATTGGACCATTTTTTTTTTCCTAAATCTTATTTAAGTGATTGTAGTTTACCCATACTTCATATGAGGATCCCATTAATCATTCAGTTGCACTCAAAGCAATGGGTGGGGTGCTTGTGCGGATTAAAAAAAAGTGTCATCCAATTGTCAAGTTTCAAAATCAAGAAATTTTGTTGCTTATTTTACAGCATTCTGCTTTTGTTTTTTAACTGCTTGATTACCAACATAAAGTGTAAACTCTTGAAAATTTAATCTCACCTTGGATTGCATAATTCATATTCACTTGCCTTGTGTTTCTGTTTCCTTTTGTTGTAATATATCCAATGTGACAATGTCTGATCGATTCCTTACAATGGAAGGTTTAAGTATTTTAATTCTTTTCTGTCCTGGATTTGTGTGCTCAGACACGTAAATTGAGTGCTATTTATAGTATTTATTTTTGGTGCATATGGTTGTTCACTGGTATACATATGGCTCTTTCTCCCTTTACCCTTTTTGCCGTACTTTTTTGTTGATAACTTTTCCTTTCAGGCATTTGCATTTGTACCTCTGATGTATATGTGCATCTGCACATATTATTCCTTGTTCAAAATTGGAATGTTAATGTTCTACTCACTGACTCCCCGACAAACGAGCTCAGTGAATTTGCTTATGATATGCTCGTAAGTTAACTGATAGCTTTGCATATTAAACTTTGTCTTGTTCGTTTTTTTTTTGTGCAATAAATTTGCACGGAATGCATTTTTATATCTAATGGCAATGTCTCCGTAGGATGATTGCTCGATATGCCCCTCCAGTTTCATACAACTTTCTCAATCTCATTCGTCTTGGTGATCACCAAACAATATTTGAAAAGGTATTTTCTCATAACATTTGTTAATACTTGTAGATATTGAGATTAAGTAACCGTCATGTAACTCATTTTTCTTTTATGTCTTGTAAAAGAAAAAATATAAGGCATGTTTCATCGGATACCAAGATTAGTGTTCTTGGTATCATAATATCATATATAAAGATACTTAGGGTGCTCAATTTGCCCCAAAACTTCTTAAACATATTTTTTAATTTAAGTAAAAGGTATAATATAAAAAGGCACAAAAATTCAATGAACTCTTTGTCATTTACAAAAAGTATGCTTTGAACCAGAAGTTAAGAATGTAAGCCATCTATCTTTGATTGTGGCGATCACCTTCTCCTCCCCATAAAAAGCCCTTTTATTTCTTTTGTTCCACACAATCCAAAAATTGAAAGGGGTAAGTTAAATTACTTTCCTCCTTTTTTATAGGAGCTCAAATTCTCCTCTACGCCCAAAACACATCTCGAATAGATCTAGAAACAACCCAATGGAGGCTTAGAATCACGAGTGCCATCTCCTAAGTTGCCTAGTCAACTCACTCCATAACAAAAGATGGTGTGAACGGGCCTGGCTTCCTCGCAAAAAAAAAAAAAAAAAAAAAAAAAAGAAGAAGAAGAAGAAAAAGAGAAAACCGGTTAACCAAGACTTTCCCTTTCTCTTGTAGATAACACTAGAATTAGCTCAATTACCATTTTTGTTTTTTGTCTTGTTTCTTCCACTCCTGAGTTGTACTTTTCTATAGGAGACAGCAAGCAAACCAAAATTTTGTTTTGTTTTCAAAACTTGACCTCTTTTGATTTAATGTGAATTATGATTCTATTATAGACTGGAATTACATTTTTATAAATATATTTACTGGGAAAACTGAAAGTTCCATTTTAGATGTTAAATGAGTTGCTGGTTTGGTTTCCTTAGCAGTGAGTTCTCCCAAAATAAAAAGGAAAGATAACTTGTCTGTTAGGGAACATTGGGGCTGAGGAAATGGATTTCCTATATATATTTTTTTTCTTAAGTTGTTTGTGTAGACTCCCTCTATTCAGTATATTTTCAAATTTATCTTCTAATCCCATATCATTATTTTGCACTAGAGCGGTGAAATCTTATTGGCCCAGTTTTTGGTTCGAGCTTACCTTGTTAGCTACTGTTTTGTTTCTGATCTTTAGTTTTCTTCTTGAAATCTCTAAGATTAGAGGTTGATGTAGAACAAGGAACCAAGAGGGAAGAAATAAGGAGATCGAGGATAAGAATAATAGAGATAGAGGAGAAGAATAACAGGGGAAGAGAAATTAAAGGAAAGAGGGGACAATGGTGAAGAAATAAGGGGCAAAGGTGAAGAATTAGAGAGAGGAGAAATAATTAGACAAAGACTAACTTTATTCAATAATCAATGTCTGAATAATTCCATCACACTAAAGGTGCTTATATAGGCACCGATCCTAAACATAATAGGAAATTTTAAAACCTTAATAATATAAATAATAATAATAATAAAATTTTTGATTTCCTAAAGTCCTATATTACTACTTGCTCCTAATAAAAGTATATTTACAAAATAATCCACAAATAATCGAAAATCCCACAAATCTTTAAATAATACAAATTTTCTTTCTTATTCTGCATCATTCTCCCCAACTCACTCAAAACTTGACCTTGAGTTTTGAAGTGGTGTAGTATCAACATTTTTGAGCCACGAGAAAACAGACGAGAGACTGAAGTGTGGTGAACTTAACGTCATCCTTAGGAAACAAGAAGGGTGTTGTAAATTGTTTCTTCTCGTTTTAAAATTTGGAGCCATAACAAAACCAATGAAAGGAATAGCACCCCATAATGGTGATGATCGCATCTTTGACCGGGGCGTGCTCTATAGGTCCACTCTGATGTTCCTCTACAAACTGTTCTTCAATGGTGTGCCTTGGTTTTTTTTGTACAGGAGATGCATGACGTAAAGCCACCTTCATAGATTGAAGCTTAGATTTCTGGATTTGAAGCTCATTGTTTTGTGCTTGAGGCTCAAGTTTAATGTCTTTCACCTCTTCCAACACTTTTAGGCATAAAGTTTCAAGTCTAGTGATGAAACCATAAAGTTTAATGTCTTACTAGCCGGGTAACACTGGATATCCAATTGGCAACATCCATCATAAATATGATGACCACGTAGAGAAGAGCGAGCAAAGAGTGAATCTTGATGAAACCAAAATTGCACAAGAGCTTTGAAACCTGTTGATTTCTCCAGTATCTTGATCTTCTTTACAAATCCATATTGATTAAAAACCTAATGCAACACATCATTTGTGACTGGATAGAACACATGATGGAATGTAACAAGAACTCAATTCGACTCAATTGAACTCATTCCTCATAAGTGGCTGCAATATTTTTTTTTCTTTTTTTAGACTAGTATGGAAATAAGAAAAAAAAAACAAACAGAAAAGTGAAATCACAGAAACATTTTTTTAAACCTGAGAAATAGTAATGTAACCAACTTGATTTAGGACAAGTAACGAAGAGGGAAGAAATAAGGGGATCGAGGAGAAGAATAATAGAGATATGGGAGAAGAATAACAGAGGGGAGGAGGAAATAGGCGACAAAGGTGAAGAAATAAGGAGAGGAGAAATAATGAGACATAGATAAACTTTATTCAATAATCAATGTTTGAATAATTCTAACACACTAAAGGTGCTTATATAGGCACCAATCTTAAACATAATAGGAAACACTAAAAGAACCTAAGCTTCAATCTAAGCTAAAGTCCTTCATATAAATACTAATAAAATTTATAATTTCCAAAGCTAAAGTCTTACTATATTACTTCTTGCTCCTAATAAAAGTATATTTACAAAATAATCCCACAAATAATCCAAAATCCCACAATTCTTTAAATAATACAAATTTTCTTTCCCATTCTGCATCAGAGGTTCTATGACAGAATTGCTTTTCCTCTCTCCTTCTTGAAATTTGACTGCTTCACTTTGGTGCTCGTATTTCTGGTTGCAGCGAATGGGGAACATTGATGATGCTGTCCCATTCTTTGGAGAAGGGTTTAACAAAATCTATCCACTTATCATGGTTATATACACCTTGTTGGTTGCAAGCAATTTCTTTGACCGTTTAATTGGTTTCTTTGGGAGCTGGAAGAGATTCAGATTTCAAACTGAGGCAGATGATATGGATAGATTCGATCCATCAGGATTAATTATCCTACAACAAGGTAATTGCTATTTATTTGTGCTTATTTATGGTATATGATGCTTCTTGTTAGTGTATGCTGTATGCTAACATTTTACTTCCATGTAAAAAGAGTGCCAAGTCTGTTAATCACATCTTTTTGCAGTGTACTTGGATTAGACATCTTTGAGAGATGGCCTTCTTGTTATTAGGTATTTCCTGGTTTAAGGGCAATACTATAGTAAAAAGACTTGGAAGCTTTGAGAGGCATTCGTGGGCAAAGAGAATTAAAGAAAGCTGTAGCTGTTAACCACCTCTTTTTTATTTTTAAATTATGGGTTAGCACCCCCTTGGTGCCCTTATAATGATACTTTTACTTTTAAAAAAAATATATGTTTTACTTCTATGTATTGTTTCTTAATAGCATCTGCACATTACTTATAAAAAAAATAGTATCCACACATTTTTCATCAATTTATTTTGTTCTCCTGTTTTATGTCTAAAGCCATTTTGTTATATATCTTAGTGTGTTGTCTTCATCTTTTTCAGAGCGATCTTGGCTTGAAGAAAGGCGGAAAGTTGGTGAGCATGTTGTCCCATTGGCAAGGAATTTTAATGGGACTGATATTGAGTCCGGCAGCATTAGCACAGTATGTAAACATGTTTAAAAGATAGCCGTCCTTTTTTTCCCCTTAAAAGAAGAAACAGATTCATATATGCATAAAGAAACCAAACTGACTATGTCTGTGTTGATTCTTGTATAGTTAATGGTTAAATTCTTTCATACCATCATTTATCCTTACCTGTACTCTTTTTCCTTTTTCCATCTTTGTTCATTTGAAACTGTTAACTTATTCATTGTCTAACTAAGATGCCAACTGCTCAAAATAAGGTTGACGTTGAAATGAAGGCAACAAATACTTTTGATGCTGATTATATAAAGGGAACTTCATCAAGACCACTGAGAGAAGAGGCTCATAGATATGGCACAAGCAAAGAAGCTATCAGTAACAAGTATGCTGCCATGAGAGAACAGAGTAGACAAGCATCAAATACAAATCCAGTGGAAAAGAACATCACTTCAGCTAAGGTCTCCTTGCTTGATTCAGGCAACTCTAACTCTAGTGAGACAACACAAGAGCCGTCTTTACGTTTGGCATCGACGTGGCAGACGATGAAATCAGGTTTTCAAAGTTTTAAAGCAAATGTAGGGGCCAAAAAATTTATTCCTTTACGCCAAATTCAGGAAACTAGACCTGTGTCTCATGGACATGGTTCCTCATCTGAGTCACTTGATGAAATATTTCAGAGATTGAAACGGCCATCCTTGGACCACAGAAGTTACAGTGATGACGAAGATGAAAACGGGCAGGGATAAAGATTTCAGGCCCTGCTAGGTATTAGAAAGTGAGCTTGGTGCATTTGTAGAAAATGGGACATGATGCACAGGTTTTGCTCGAATTTGGCCATTTGGATCTCCTGATGTAACCAGGCCTGAGAGGATGTCATGCTATACCAAGGGTGCGTTCTTTATTATCAGTGACCGGGAGAACACAAGACCATATGAAAGTGAGAAATATGTTTGTGATGAGAACAAAAATCATCGAACTGTCTAAAATTTTGTAATTTGAAATGTATCATTTTATACTAGCATCTGGCAGGAAAGGTGCTTAGTTTGCTTGCTGGATAGTCTATACCATGATAATGTCTGCTATAAGAAGTTAATTTTAGAGGAAAAAGGGTTGCCTCTGCACATTTTCTCTTTGTGATTTGTACCATAAGTCTGCTAATGCTTTCCAAGTATTTTGATACACATGGGAGTTATTTAGAAATTGTAATTTTGGTTTATGCTTTCTGGTTCTCCGATTATTTCTTGGCCTCCTCCCTCGCACTTTTCTTAAGCCTGTTCATTTTTGTTGTCACTAGTCATAGGAAAAACAGTATATTCTCATTGAGCAAAAGATTGAAGAACACTTGAAAATAACTTTTGTAACATTTTTTTTTTCGTCGATTAGTATTCGAGGGACGTCTATATGTTCTTGATTGATAAATGATCCTTTTAACTTTAGAAAAAACATTGTTTGGTGCTGACATGTGGTGCTCATGGAATCTTGTAGAGAGTTGAGCCCAATATACATTTTGCAGGTGAATATGATTTGAGTGATTATTTTTGATAAATGAGGGATGAAGAGGCTGTTTGGAATTAATTTTAATCACTGATTGAAGTTTATTATTCCAAACAGTGTCATAGAGAGATCACTACTTCAATCATCGTTTTTATCAATTAATTATAATTTTGACAAAAATTCTAATAATAACAGAAAAGGCAAAATCAAAAATTTTAAAATATTCTCATGACATGCTCTGATTTGTTGAGGCTGTGGATGGATGAAATTAATGGCTCAAATTGAAGGCTCCAAATATTTATTATTGATGAACTGGTAGGCTTAATCCAATTTCAAAGTGACAAGTTGGGGAAGTGAAGCACAAATAGATAAAACTGAGAAAGGTACCAAATTTTTGAACACATTCAGCTGTCAGTTTGTCTGCAAATTGTTATACGCTAAAACACGGCTTTGAAGTCAAAGAAGTAATAGATTTTAGAAAGTCCGCATACGCTTATGTGATGCACTGAGAAAGGACATCGATCGGTACTTAGTCAAGAATCAACATACAACCTAACTTGTCCATCTTTTTCTTTTCGACCGAAAAAAGTAAAAAAAATAATAATAAATAACTTGTCCCTGAACATGCGGGTATCAGAATTTTCAAGTCGAAAAAAGAAAAATCCAATTCCATAAATTATAATCATATATCTTATGAAAGAAAGCTATACAAATTAGTAAAAAATTTATTTTCTAAAACCTTGATTAACACATTAATAACCCTACTAATTAATCCAACCTTTCTCTTACAGTCCTTGAATGCATGAAACCATCTTTATCTTTCCCCTTCAAACGAAGAAACTTAGACCAAAACCCTTTCTTCTTCTTCTTCCCATTCTTAACTTCCCCAACAAAGTTTCTTGGAACAAAAGCAATTGATCTGCTCTTCTTCAACCCATTATTAACAAAACTCACCGTGAAAGATATCGAACCCATTCTCTCGGAAACGTTTCGATATTGATGACTGTCTCCGCGACGAGCCGGAGAAACGTATGCTGAAGAGTAAGCAGGAGATGAAGTAAGTGAAGAAGAAACCATTGCCCTTTCTTTACATAGATGAGACAGCCTTTCTCTTAGGCAGGATGGGCAAACCCCTTGTAGTTGTTGGTTGTGTGGATGCCGCTTGCATTCCATTTCTGATTCTCTTTCACTTATGCAATTTTTGTGTTCTCTTCTTCAATATTGGTGCCGTGTAGGTTTTAGTGTTTTACATATAAATACACACACTTTGATATTGGGGAGACAAACTATAAATTCTTTCCACGAAGGTTCCTTGCATCTATGCACTAAGTACGCTAGAATGGCTGGCCACGTGTGATATGAAACGGTCACCGCCCACTTAACTTACAGCTAACTTTGGTCAAAAATCCGATGGGACCCACAAGTGAGCAACCTCTTGAAAAATCGCGTTGTGAATATTATCCAAGTTGGATTTTGATTTTCTCGATGGAAACAAATAGGTAATATATGATTCAAATTTTGTCATATCAATAATACTATTTAAATGTAAGATTTAAGTATCTCCGCATAAGGTGAATTTTATGTTTTCTTTCAAAATTAAAAAAATCAATTACAACAACATAGTTATATTTAGAGGTGTTCATTAATTGATTAAAATCAGTTAATTAAATTGTTTTATTTATTTAAATAAAATAATTCGATTAATAAATTAAATCAATACTAAATTAATTAATCGAATAATATATATCGATTAATCGGTTGGATGATGATTATAATTTTTTTAACTCTTTTGATCAACTAAGAAATATATTTATTAATATTAATAATATATTAATATAAATATAATATAATAAAATAAAAAAATCTTAAATATAAATTAAATATATAATATATTAAAAAATTTCTTTATATAAACAATATAAGTTAATCAACTGCATTTATCAAAATCGTTAATATTAACATAATTAAATTAAATCAATTAAAATAATTAAAACAATTAATAAAAAAATCTGATTAAAATTTTTAAACGATAAAACTGATTAGACAGTTGGCATACCTCACACTACGTCAAGTAACCTTTGAAGTTGATCAGCCTGCTAAACCGACGGAGATGATTCAAGTAAAGGCATAAGTGGGACCCAACTGGCAAAGCTATATGTTGAATTAGAAAATATCATGATTATGTGGAAATTGGACTTGTTCTCATTTCTTAAAAGCAATTATTGCGTAGGGACCGATTTTATTAGGCTTTTTAAAATTGCTTCAGTCATGATATGCCATTTTATTTTTTAATAACATAAAAAATGTAATCGAAAGAGTTAAAAAGACCAAATAAAATCAATCTGACGGAAAAAAAAAATATATTTTCTTTGGCCGGTATAATATAGAACGTGGAACGAAAATATGGTCTCGAGCTACGTATGACAAAAAAGGTCACCACACGAGTACGTTCATATAATTCAGAGAGATGCTACAATGTTTCAGTTTGTAATATAACATGGAGTATCGTGTGCACGTGGGGATGTTGCCGACCAGTATCTTGGAGAACGATGAGCGGCTGATCCTGATTGCTTGGAAGAGAGATTATTCTCATCCGTACATTGAGATGGATTGTAAGATAGAGAGCAAGTCTGTTACTAGGAGCACGGATAACAACTTTAGAATTTCATTTTACGTTTTTAACATTTCACTTTTATCTTATTTATATCTTTTAAACTTCAATTATTTTACTTCACGTCATTTAAATTTAACATTATTGTTGTAATTAACTTCTGTTTTAATTTATTCTTGATGTAGGGAAAAATTTTCCAATCAATAACATAATGACGTACACGTGGTACTTTTCAGTGGCGAAAAAATAATTTCATAAACACAATAGAGTAACCAGTCGAGTGGTTACACGTGGCAAAGGAACAAACAGTAATCTCACATTGAAACCTTAATTCTACTAAGACACTTTATCCTATGAAAATCCTAACTCTATCAAATTTCTCCAACCTATGAAAATCCTAATCTATCATAATACTCAATATTAATCACTTTCCTAATCAAACTCTACCTCTAACCACTATATAAATGGGGTCCTCATTATCACATGAAAAAAATTCAATTCACTATCAAATCCTCCAACTCTCTTGCTCCCCACTTTATTACGCCTTCAATTTATTGACTTACGCATCAGAGAGTTCCCCTGGAGTCACAACCTTTCCGGTCCTCCGGTAACTCCTTAGAGTTTTTTTTTGCCTTTGTGTGCGCAAGTACCCTATCATGCCCGTTTGCTTGCTTGGCAGATTTTCGGCATTAATAGATTAGCGTCGTCTGTGGGGACAAAACTAGAAAAAGATCTCATTTGTCAAGATATCACCTAAGAATGCTTCCAAAAACGCCACCGCTACCACTACCACCACTACCATAGCAACAACCGTTGTTGCCTCTACTGCAAATACCTCTGCCACTCGGACCTCAACCAGTCACAATAGGATCAACACTCTTAACTCAACCACACGGTTCACCAAGGCCAAGCAAACCCAAACACCCTAGTCACACAAGAACAACTCATGGAATTTACCCAGCTGGTGGTTGACCTAGCCGCTTGACTCGGGGGACAAGCCCCTCCTTCTCAGCCTAAAGTGTCACAACCAAGCCTTTGGCTAACAAGGCACCAGAATTTCAGTCACTATATCGCAGATCGCAAGTCCACTACAGGGCCTTCTCTTGTCAGCCATGGATCGAAGTCCCGAGGTTACTCTGTCTCCAAAAATCAAACCAAAATGGAAAAGAAGATGGAAGAGATAGATAAGAAGATAGGTGAGGTCTTTAAGCACCAGGGATCCAATGTCCTGGATGACCTTGATTCCCAAAGCCCTTTATTCACCTAAGAAATTTTGGACGCTATGCTCCCTTGGCACTTCAGGATGCTAGTCATCAAAGCCTATGATGGCACTATCAATCCAATGGTCATTTCCAACTTTACAAGATGGTCACCACCACCTAGACGCGATCTTATGTCGGGCTTTCCCATTGACACTTGAGAAGGCTACCAGCACATGGTATTCCCACTTCAAGCCTAGAAGTATTAACTCTTTCAATGAGCTCAGATATACATTTTTCACGCACTTCCTTAGCATTAAAAGGTCAAGGAAGACGTCAAAAAGCCTCTTCAACATTATTCAGCGAAGATGTTAGAAACTTCACGAACACATTTCCCGTTTCAGTGAAGCCACATGGGAAATAATCAACTTTGACCCAGTGATCTAGACTGTTGTTTTCAAGAACTGACTCGGGTCAGGAACTTTCAGCTCCAAGCTCACTAGGCGCCCAGCCAAAGACATGAATGAAATTCTCACCCAAGCTGAAGAATTCATAATAGTGGAGGAAGACCAAGTGTTCCGAAAGGAACAAGAAGAAGGTATAGAGAAAAGAAAGGGTGAACAGTCTGAACCAAAGAACTACTTAAGAAAAGGCTCGCAAGGATGAGAGAAAAAACACCTTGGATGTTCGATAGCTATATACCTCTCAACGCTTCTAGGGCCAACATCCTAATGAACATCCGAGATCGAGACTTTGTTTGCTGGTCTGCAAAGCCCATTAATGTCAGTGAAAATAAAGATAAGTCCTAATGGTACTGCTTCCACAAAGATCATGGGCATGACACCGAAGAGTTCAAAGCCCTCAAGAACTAGATAGAATCACTTATCCGTCGAGGATATTTGAAGAAATTCACTTGGGCTCCCACATACCGAAGGAATGAAAGGGAGCGGCCAAGAAGAATTCCTCGACGTCTCCATAGGAAAAACCCTATGCACAACCCCGAGTGAGGTTCTAGGCGAAGCCACAGGTGAAGTATGAGAAGATACACAAGATCACAATCTTTGACAAGGTAACAGGGAAGATCAGACCACCATAGTTGGTACCATCAAAACCATCTTCGAAGACCAAAAGCCGATGAAAATTTGTTGCAAGCTAATAAGGTCTATACCAGATTAGTCGTCTCTATTAGTGGGCCCAACAAGAAAGCAAGAACTGATCGGGTAATCTCTTTCACCGACGAAGGTCTAGAGAGATTACAAACACTACATGATGATGCCATGGTCGTAATCCTACTAATCGGAAACTATAATGTGGAGAGGATCTGATGAGAGTCATAAAATGCACCTTAACAGTACTTAATTGTTAGCATTTTAGGGTTGATCTAGGTTTGAATTGCACTTTTATACCTTAACAACTCTAAAGTGTCATTCTTAGATCATTGATCTATTTCAATGCATTTTTAGGTACTTTAAGTTCAAAAGAGATGGAAAAGCTATCATTACTTTTAGCACAATGACTCGATGAACACCAGAGTGAAGGTTCACAAGCACTTGGAAAGGAGTTTCACTAAATTGTCAGAATTGCCCGTACAGATCAATCATTTTTGTAAATTAAAACTGTATTGATGCAAGAAGAACCAGGAGATGAGCCATATATGCTTAGAAAGATCCGGAAGTCTATTTTCTGAAAATTTTACGGCTCATAAAAATGATTTTTCTAGAGAAAGTTATGGCAGTTTTAGTAGACGAAGGTCAAGCTGGAAGATGCATAGTGCGCTTGAACGCACCAAGCCTGTAATCGATCTCAAGTGCGCACTCACGATATCCCACATCGGTCAGAAATACCTTGCAGCACACCATAGTGCGATCGAGCGCACTAAGCTGCGATTGAGCACACTCGGGTAGTATCCCACATCGGATAGAAAACACATAGCACTCCAGGAGTTTCCCTATAAAGGCCCCACTCCACTTTAGCTTTGGGGATCAATTAGGGGATCAGATCCAGAGAGCCTTTAGGAGTAAATCCAAAGGGCCTTTAGGAGGAACCCAGTGAACTTTTGGAGGGCAAGCTGAGGAATCTTCGAAGCTTTGCTACCAAGGGGGAGATCATCTGGGAGTGAATCCAGAGGGCCTTTAGGAGGAAAATTAGAGGTCGGAGGCAGGGGAAAACACCATGAAGGCTGCCACACTTTCCCTCATGGCCAACTAATCTCTAAGCAAGGCGAAGGGATGAATCCCTAGGTGTAGTCGTTCTTACTTTCTAGTCTTGATTCATTGTAATTTGGATTTATTATTATTATTGAACATTGTTATGATTTAATCTTTGATTTAATTAGAAGATTTCCTATTAATCCTGTGATTGCATGCTTCTCTTAGATATAAGTCTAGTCATGCTCTTCTTATGTCAATTTGTTTGGATATGATTGAGTCCGATAGATTTATCTTTTAGGTTTGTCCATTACTGCGATATTGTCATTTAGATAATTTGTCGTCTCTTGATAAATCTATAAGATAGGTCATGTGTGCTTAACTCGAAAGTAAAGGGTAATTCATATCAATTACATTAGGGTTTATACATGCGCTTTAATTGAATATTTGCCGATTACCTCTTTGGGATGTGAAACTTGCAATCGAGATAAAAACAACTGAATTGAGATTGGAGTAAGGCAACAAGCCTAGGGAGGATTCCCGGAACCTTGTTGCTTTCATTATAGTTTTCATTACAATTACACAATTCTCATATCACTTTACTTTATTTTTTAAATTCTCTCGTTCAACTTTTATCGTTCGTGTTAAAGATTACATTTTCTCTTGTAATTAACTTGTTTCCCTGTGGAATCGACACCCCAAAGCTGTGCTACAACTACCGCGTTATACTTTGGGCGTAACCAAATTTTGGTGCCGTTGCCGGGGAAACGCGCTTAAGTACAAAGAAGATTGTCAACATTGAGACATGACGATAGAAGATTTGTAGATAGTTTTTCTTTCAGCAGTTTGTAAAGGTGATAACTCGTTCCTTCTTCTAGCTTGCTGCATTATTTTGTTTTATTTTATTCTTTATTTTTATAGGATTTTTATTATTTTGTGATCTTGTATGCCCAGATATAGAGATCATTTGGGTAGATTTGCTTGTAGGCCTATGCTAGAGTCAGAATTAAACTTTTTAAATCCTTTATTTGATAATCCAACTAGTCCTGAGGAAATGAGTGAACATGAAGATCAACCTACTAGGACCCTTCAGGATTACCTTCACCCTACATGCACAGCCACACCATCTTGCATCATGTTTCCAGCTAATAGTCCCCAACTAGATCTTAGAACAGGGATGATACAGTTACTCCCTACATTTCATGGTATGGAAAATGAAAACCTATATGTGCACATTAGGGAGTTCGAGGAAATAGTTGCGACTTTTCATAGTCAAGGTGCAACTGCTGACATTGTGAGACTTAAGTTCTTTCCTTTCGCTTTGAAGGATAGAGCTAAGAGTTAGCTATACTCACTGAGACCACGATCTATTGGGTCGTGGACTGAGATGACTCGAGTCTTCTTTAATAAATACTTTCCCCAACATAAGATCAATGCTTTAAAAAGGCAAATCTCCACCTTTGCATAAAGGGACAGTGAGACTTTGTATCAATCTTGGGAGAGGTTTAAGGAGTTGTTGAGTATGTGCCCTCACCATGGATATGAGAATTGGCGTTTAGTGAGCTATTTTTATGAGGGACTTACATATAGAGAGCGCCAATTTGTAGAGATGATGTGCAATGGTGAATTTTTACAAAAGGATCCTGAGGAGGCCATAGAGTACCTCAATGAGCTTGCTGAAAAAGCTCACACTTAGACTGGACCTAGTGCTACTGAAAGCACAAATAGATCACGACCTATAGGGCACCAAAATGGTGGTGGAATTTACCATCTTAGGGAAGAGGATAATCTTAAGGCCAAGGTCGAGATGCTCACTAGGGAACTAGAGGTGTTAAAGACTAAAAGCTCAAAGCCAACACAAGTAGCTAATCATGCGGTGTCTTTGAAACCATGTTTTGTGTGTGGCGGGGTAGATCATCTTGCCTAAGAGTGCCCCACATTTGCTGAGATGAGAGGGATGTATGAGGAAAAATGTAATGCCTTAGGCATTTACAAGAAGCTTTTGGCACCCTTCTCTGATAACTATACTCCGGGATGGCGAAATCACCCCAATTTCAGCTGGAAGTCTGAAAACCAGCAACTTGCACAACCTCTTGCACCATATCTTGAACCATATCATGCACCTGTATCTTCTAGGAGTTCTTTAGAAGACACTTTACATGCTTTTATTGAGGCACAAGGTAAGACTAATTAAAGACTTGAATTTTTAATTACGCAGGCTGTTGAAGAAAATAAAGAGATAAAGAGCCAAGTGTCCAAGTTGATGAGCTACTTGAGTGTGACTGAGCGAGGTAAGTTCCCTTCTCAAGCTCAGTCCACATCCCATGGTCAACACCTAGCACAAAAGAATTTGAAGGAGGCGAATACCATTGTGACACAAAGTGGTAAGTCAGTACACATCCCAACAACGAAAAAATCAACGGATGTGGACGAAACCCACCAAGCATACATGATTGACTCATTCATGGAAAAGGTCTAGTACCTTAATCCATTAGAGTCCACCCTCACACATAGCTTCACAAGAGCATATATCGAGCCAGAATTTATGAATGTTACTGATGACATCCTTAAGGCCTCGCTAAAGCATACAAGCACAAAATTTTACAGCGAAGCAGTGGCTGGTGCATCCAACCTATGTTTTTCTAGGAGGGAATAAGAGCGTCTGGCTGAAGATGTAAAACATAGCGCTCATGGGAGGTAACCCACAACATATCCTTTTATTTTTATTGTTTTTCATATTTATTTTTCTTATTTATTATTATTAGTTTGTTGTTTTCCAGTTTTACTTTTGTATTTCTTTTTTTTTTAGGGACAAATATACGAAGCAGTTCAAATGGTGGTGCACAATTTTAAGCTTCTGTGCACTTTTGGCTAAAAAGAGAGTTTCCTTAAGTTTTGCTTTCACATTGAGGAAAATGTTTATTTTAAGTTGGGGGTGGAGGAAACATATTCCTGTTTTTCATGTTGAACTACTTGGTGTCGTTCTCCCTTTTTGTTGTTTTCAGCATGTTTTATGTTAGCCTTAGAGTTAATTCACATGTCAATGATATGAACTTAATTGAGATAGCAGATAGAATTTAGAAAAAGTTAAATTTTGCTTCGGTTTGAAATTAATTTAAGTATCAATCGTCATTTGGTTTGAGACTCTAGTTTGTGGTAAGATTGTATGATTAGTCTTAAACATTTAGAGAAGCTTTATGTGTGATTATTTTGTGAATATTTTTGCAGTCTCGACAAGCTCTAGAACTTACTTGATAACCACTTGAGGCGAATTCCTAGAATGCACATTACTTAGGATATGATATAGGCCATTTTTGGACCGTTTGAGCCTGTCAAACCTACCATTTCTATATTTACCACTAGTCACCTATTTGAGCTCTTTTCTTGAAAAATAATTTGAGTCTTGTTTCTTTCAATAGCCCATTTACTCACCTTTATGAGCCTAAGAAAATATTTTATCCTTACCTTTCTCTTAAAAGAACTTAGCTATACACATTTGTTGAGAAGCACTTAAAAGGAGTAAAGATGGAAATATGAGAAAATATCACTACCATAACCCAAGTACATTAAAAGAGATAAGTTGGGGGTTATGGAAAAGAAAAGAAAAATGAAAAAGGAGGTGAATGGTCTTATGCCAAAATACAAAAGAAAAGAAAAGAAAAGAGAAGTGAATTATGGCAAAGAAAGAAGAAAAGTGGTGATTTGAGAAAAATGCTCGAAAAATGGTTGAAAAAGTTGGGTGTTAAAGTAAGGTTATCTAGTGCTTAAAAGTGGTTGTGTTTAAAGCTAAGAGATTGAGTTCTTTTACTTGTGAATCCTTCCCATTCTTTCTTAACCTTTACCTTAGCCTAACGTTACAAGCTTATTAAAGACCTATTGATCCAATGTAATGTGATTTTTCTACAATAGTGGAGAGTGGTTTGAAATGTAAACCTATGAAGCTTGTTTTTGTGATTGATGTCAAGCAATTTATTATGTTTTTAGAGGCCAAGACTTGTATTCATGAATGTTATGCATAAAATCATCCGGGTGTTCGGATTAATGGATTGTGGTAAGACGGATGATAAGAGTCAATAACGATTTTAGGATTGATGCTTGGATTACTTTTGAACTTAAGTGATATTTAATGATTCTATGTGCTGCGCATTATGTGCAATTTCTAAGACAAAAAAATGTGAATTGCTCCTTGTTTAACACTAGCATTATTTTACCTTGTTTTGATTCCTACCATAGAATTCATTTCTCATTTTCGCTTGAATTGCTAGGGACTAACAATAAGCTAGTTAGGGGTTGTGATGAGAGTCATAAAATACACCTTAACAGTACTTAATTGTTAGCATTTTAGGGTTGATCTAGGTTTGAATTGCACTTTTATACCTTAACAACTCTAAAGTGTCATTCTTGAATCATTGATCTATTTCAATATATTTTCAGGTACTTTAAGTTCAAAAGAGATGGAAAAGCTATCATTACTTTTAGCACAATGACTCGATGAATACCGGAGTGAAGGTGCACAAGTACTTGGAAAGGAGTTTCACTAAATTACCAGAATTGTCCGTACAGAACAATCATTTTTGTAAATTAAAGCTGTATTGATGCAAGAAGAACCAGGAGATGAGCCATATATTCTTCGAAAGATTCGAAAGTCTATTTTCTGAAGAATTTTACGGCTCATAAAAATGATTTTTCTAGAGAAAGTTATGGCGGTTTTAGTAGACGAAGGTCAAACTGGAAGATGCCTAGTGCGCTTGAGCACACCAAGCTTGCGATCGATCGCAAGTGCGCACTCACGACATCCCACATAGGTCAAAAATACCTTGCAGTGCACCATAGTGCGCTCGAGCGCACCAAGCTGTGATCGAGCACACTCGGGCAGTATCCCACATCGGATAGAAAACACATAGCACTCCAAGAGTTTCCCTATAAAAACCCCACTCCACTTTAGCTTTGGGGATCAATTGGGAGATCAGATCTAGAGGGCCTTTAGGAGCAAATCCAGAGGGCCTTTAGGAGGAACCCAGTGAACTTTTGGAGGGTAAGCTAAGGAATCTTCGAAGCTTTGCTACCAAGGGGGAGATCATCTGGGAGTGAATCCAGAGGGCCTTTAAGAGCAATCCAGAGTGCCTTTAGGAGGAAAATTAGAGGCCAGAGGCCGGGGAAAACACCATAATGGCTGCCACACTCTCCCTCATAGCCAACTAATCTCCAAGCAAGGCGAAAGGATGAATCCCTAGGTGTAGTCGTTCTTACTTTCTAGTCTTGATTCATTGTAATTTGGATTTATTATTATTATTAAACATTGTTATGATTTACTCTTTGATTTAATTAGAAGATTTTCTATTAATCCGGTGATTGTGTGCTTCTCCTAGATATAAGTCTAGTCATGCTCTTCTTATGTCAATTTGTTTGGATGTGATTGAGTCTGGTAGATTTATCTTTTAGGTTTGTCCATTGCTGCGATATTGTCATTTAGATATATTGTCGTCTCTTGATAAATCTATAGGATAGGTCATGTGTGCTTAACTTGAAAGTAAAGGGTAATTCATATCAATTACATTAAGGTTTATACATGCGCTTTAATTGAATATTTGCCGATTGTCTGTTTGGGATGTGAAACTTGCAATCGAGATAAAAACAACTGAATTGAGATTGGAGTAAGGCAACAAACCTAGGGAGGATTCCCGAAACCTTGTTGCTTTTATTATAGTTTACATTACAATTACACAATTCTCATATCACTTTACTTTATTATTTAAATTCTCTCGTTCAACTTTTATTGTTCGTGTTAAGGATTACATTTTATCTTGTAATTAACTTGTTTCCCTGTGGAATCGACACTCCAAAGCTATGCTACAACTACCGCGTTATACTTTGGGCGTAATCAGGATCCTAGTTGATAATAAAAGTTCGGCTAAGATGAAGCTATGAGACGTTCAACTCAAGCCAATGGCGTCTCCATTATACAGATTTTCAGGAGAGCCAATACTCCTTGAAGGAAACATCGTCTTGCTCGTCATCGCTAACTCGACCCCTAGGCAGATTACTGTCATTTTTCAAGCAAATTCCAAGGAGAGAGTTCCAAACTCTTCACTTTCTCGGTCATTTTTCAAGAAAATTCCAAAGAGAGAGGGCCAAACTTTTCACCTCCTCGACCATTTCAAGAAAATTTTGAGGAGATAGCGCTAAGCTCTTCCCTTCTTTGGCCATTATTCAACCAAATTTTGAGGAAAAAGTGTCGAGCTCTTCACCTCCTCAATCATCTTTCCAGCAAAATCCAAGAGAAAAGCACCAGGAATAAGCTAAGTGCCTGACATTATGCTAGGCGTTTGCCTAGGCACCTAACACTACAATTATCCCTATAACCTGAACGGGCCTCAACTTCTATACAAGTTAAAGATGTTTGACCATCTTTCAAGCAAAGTCTGAGGAAAAGGCCCTGAGTCCCTACAATTCTCGACTATTTTTTTCAAAAATTATGAAAAAATGGTGTAATCGACCATTTTTTCAAAAATTCTAAGCCAAGGGCCCCCAATCTCTATGACCTCAGCCATTTTTCCAAGAAGTCCAATGAGAGGGCCTCGAGTCCCTAAGATCCTCGACCATTTTTCCTAAGAAGTTCGAGCTAAGGGCCCCGAGTCCCTGAATGCTTCGGTACGTAAAGTTCACTTTTATTGAGCTAAAGGTCTCGAGTCCCTGAATGCCTTAGTATGTAAAGTTCATTTTTACTGAGCCAAGGGCCCCGAGTCCTTAAACACCTCAGTATGTAAAGTTCATTTTTATTGTTTAAAGGGCCTTGAGTCCCTAGATGCTTCGGTATCTAAAAGTTCATTTTTATCGAGCCTAGGACCCTGAGTCCCTAGACGGCTCGATTCTTGAAATGCAAAACATAGAAAGGACAATTTCATAACTTTTTTTTGCACCCACTTTGTAATACTCGTATTCGTAAAGAAAGGGTAAAAAAGTATTTTGATAAATATAACATGGAATTAAAATAATATATATATATATATAAAAGATTTATTATTGAATAAAATAATTAAAAAAATGAACGGACGCGTTGTAATATCCGTAATCGTAAAGTAAGGGTAAATAAGTAATTTAATAAATATGACATGAAACTAAAATAATATATTTACGCGAAGGATTAGTATTGAATAAAATAATTCTTTTGGAAAAAAAAGATGGACATATGGGGGCGTAGTTACAAAGGAAAAGCAAAAGAAAAAGAAAAAAAAAATCGGTCGTCCAGAAAAAAAAGAAAGAAAAAAATAAAAAAAGAAAGTTAAAAAAGGTAAAAAGTGGTAGTAGGTGGCAGCACCTGCTGCCAAATTAATTTGGTGGCCTTGCATGTTCTCCAACAAGGCAAAACGTGGAGGAGTTAGCTGTTTTTACAAATTGGTGGAGATGCAGAGATTTTTGGGTGGCCACAAAACGGGTATATGAAAAAATAATTAGAAATTTAATACAAATATTATGTCAGGTGTTGACAATCAGTAACCAGTGGAGATTTTTGAGAGGAACGGGAAAGGCAAGGAGGTGATCCACGGGTAACTTTAAGTGCTATGTGGTGAGTTGGATTTACTTTAAGTAATCTAAATAAAAATGAAAAATCTAGTGATAATATTAAAAAAAATTATCAGCCTATGTTTTGGTGATAGATAACGATTTGGTTGATAGATATGATATGAATTTTGGACATGTAAAAAATTATTAGGGGAGAAATAAAATTTTTTGGAATAATAAGTTGATTTAATAATAAAAGTGGTAAGTGAAATTCTTGATGAGCTATGGTTGATGTTTGATACGAATTATGAGGAGATGAAAATTGGTGGATCTTGACAAGCTAAGATGGATGATTTGATGTGATTTATTATGAGAAGAATTTAGTGGAAATTTTTATAATAATTTGAGGAAATATATTATTGACCCTGAATGATTTTGATAGTGATAAAAATCTTAATTAAGCACTAACAAATATTACTTAAGTAATATAGATTGTTAATAGTGCTTATACATCAAAAGAGATCAAGATTGTAGAAATTGGTGAATCAATGTTGATGATCTCAAAAGTCAATAAGTTCTCCAAAAGATCAAATTCAAGGAGAATAATTTAAATGCATTTTCAAAGTCAATAGAGATAAATTATAGGTTTGAATCCTAAGATATACTTTGTGAGCATTTCAATTTTTAAGAGCTAAATATATTTGCATTACATTTTATTATATTGTCTTAATTAATTGAAGATATAAAATCTTCAAGTGATTCTATTAAATGCAAATAAATTAATTGGGCTCAATACTTAACATTCTCTAATTGAATTTAAGAAGAATTCATGTTGACATAGAAAATTACTTGAGCATTTGTAATATATCATTCTTCATATATCTTGCACACATATTATGCTTAAATTTGTAATATGTTTTGTCATCACCAAAAATACCTTAATCAAGAAATTGATTAGATTAATTTTGATGATAACAAAACACTTTTGAAGTGATTAACTCGTGTGTTTAATGTGCAAGAAAGTTTGATTCAATTAAGAGATTTTTTGAAACTCAAAAATCCAAAAAGAATAAAGAGATATGAAGAAAATTGATGCTGAAAATACTGTTCATGCTGAAAATACTGTTCATCCTGAAAACACTATAGCAGCGCTCAAACAGTGACCCAGTCGACCAGGTGAATAGTTCTATCGACTGGTAAACGGGCAGAAGGTTTCCAGTCGATTGGTAAGTCATACCAGTCGACTGGTAACACTGTAGCAGCAAAAATGTGATTTTTAAAGAGGATCCAATCGACTGGTATCACGACCCAGTCGACTGGTAGTTCAAAAATATGACATTTGAGACTCAAAATTTGAGATTTTAAAGGCACAATCAATTCAAATTAAAGTCTAACGGCCATATTAATTGATGGCTATATAAACCCACTCAATTCAGCATTCAACAATAAGGAGAAGACATTCAAAAAGAGTAGAGCACACACAATCAAGTCATTCATTCCTTGAAACTCAAAAAGCTTTGAAATACTCATGTTGAGCCATTCTTCAAGCTTTGAAAGAGAGATATTCTTCAGTTATATAAGCTTCCATTGTTATCTCTCTACCATTTACTTTACAACATTTATTTTAAAGGGATTACTTCCTAGAGGAAGGGGATTACTTCCGAAAGGAAGGGGATTACTTTTGAGAGGAAGGGGATAGCTTCCGAGAGGAAGGGATTGTAAGTTTTGTACAACACCAGTGAAGTTGTATGACTAAGTTACTTAGTGGATTACTTCAAGGAGGTTCCTTGAAGAGAGTGGACGTAGGGTCGGAACGAATCCGATATTGCCAAACCACTATAATCTGAGTTTGCATCCTCTACTCTTTAAACTCTTTATTTATAGCACAGTACTTGTATTAATTGTTTGCTGCTTATACGTTTTTATAAACTTGTATTAATTCTGCAAAAAGTTTTAAAAACCCAATTCACCCCCTTCTTGGGTTGAAACCTCAGTCTACAATTGGTATCAGAGCTTCGTTATCAAATTTAGGCTTAAAATCCTTGAGTTGATCCGATGGCAGCAAATAGCTACTCTGAGGGACACTCTTATACTAGACCTCCTTTATTCAATAGCTCCAACTATAACTATTGGAAAAATAGAATGAAAATCTTTGTCGAAGGACAAGATTATAATCTATGGAGAGTCATTTAAGAAGGACTTAAAATTCCTTCAAAAGAAATAACTATTGAAGAGACCCATCATACAATGCCTAAACTCCAAACTGAGTACACAGACGAGGATTGTAGAATGATGTCTCTCAATAGCAGAGCAACAAGTATTTTACATAGTGCTTTAGATATTTCTGAATATAATAAAATCTCTGCATGTGTTTCGGCTAAAGAGATATGGGATAAACTGCAAATTACATATGAAAGAACTAGTGAGGTAAAAAAGTCAAAAATCTATATGCTAGTTTCTGAATATGAGTCATTTAAAATGTCTCCTAAGGAAATAATTTCTGAAATGCACTCACGATTCACAACTATTATAAATGGTTTAAAGCTGCTTGGTAGGAATATTGAGGAGTTTGAACTAACTAGAAAAATCTTGAGATCTCTGCCACCTTCATGGAAACCAAAGAAGACAACCATTCAGGAGGCCAAAGATCTTGACAAACTTGATGTTGAGACACTAGTTGGGTCATTGTTGACATATGAGATGGAAGAAATAACTCCCATCGTCAATAATGATGAGAAGAAGGAAAAGCAAATTGCTCTCAAAGCTTCTATGAGCAGCAAAGAAATGGAATCGAAAAATGAAGCAGAGAGCAGCAAGGAAGATGATGAAATGGTATTAATCACCAAACAATTTCATAGGTTCTTGAAGAAAAGCAAGAAACCTTATACAAAGGATCCCACTTCGAAAAGGGAACCACTTATGTGTTATGGCTGCAAGAAGCCCGGACACATCAGGGCTGATTGTACGGTCTCAAACAAACCATATAAGAGCTTCAAAAAGAAAGCCCTGATAGCAACTACTTGGAGCGATGACGAAGAAGAAGATCAGTCATCGGACAAAGAAGTCGGATACGAGAAAATTGCAAACCTATGTCTTATGGCAATCGACGATGAAAGTGAGGTAACATCTTCTCCCTCTTCTAAGAATAATATTGTAAGTAGTAGTGAAGAGTTACTAGAAGTAATAAATGAAATGCATGATGAATTGAAGAAATTCGATTCTAGAAACTCAATTCTTAAGAAAAAAAGTATCATCTCCTTTTAAAGAGATGATAAGTCTTAGAGAGGAAAAAGATAAATTATCTTCATTGCTGTATGATTCTTCTCAAGATTTTCTCAAACATGAAAATGAGAATTTAAAAAATAAAATATTAGAATTAAATGGCACTATATCTAGGTTTATGCTTGGAAAAGAAAAGCTTGATGAAGTGTTTTCTTGCCAAAGATTAAGTGGAGGAAAATCAGGATTAGGTTGTTCTCCATTAAGCAAGCAAAAATCAAAGGAGAGCTTATTTATGAAAGCCTCATATGTGAGTGAAGCCTCTACTTCAAAAACCCCTAGCAAGATTAAAAGCACTCCCTCAATGAATGCTAGGAAATCTAGAAATTTAAATGTTCAAACAAAAATGAAGCATCCTAGAAATACACATGCTTATATGTATGCACACTCTAGAAATGCTTATACACATCCTAGAAATAACCATCATGTACATTCTAGGAACAACATATATAATCAAAATACACACTCTACTCATGCTAATCCTAGGAATTACCATCATGGTTATCCTAGAAATAATATGCATACTCATAATAATGCTAGCATGTATCCTAGAATGCATCATCATACATTTTCTGAAAATGACATGCATTTTCGTGTTCCTCACCATAGAAGCATGTATCCTAGGAACTATTATCCTAAAGATTATAGGCATGCACATCTAAGATATCCTAGAAAATTCAATAACTATCATCCTAGGATTGTGCATCATCAACATGTCCTTAGATCACCATATACTGTTAAGAAAGTATGGGTTCCAAAAGGAACCGTGTTTTCTAAGACTAACCCCAAAGGACCCAAGAAATTTTGGGTACCTAAAAGTACTATCGTATATCCTTGTGTGATGTAGATATGTCTCCACACCAAGGAGAAAGGTAACTGTTGGTACCTTGATAGTGGATGCTCAAAGCACATGACCGGTGATAAAAATGTATTCAAGGAGCTAACTCTAAGAGATGGTGGATATGTCACCATTGGAGACAACACCAAAATAAAGATCATCAGGCATGGAAAAGTCGGTAATGACTTCTCAACCTTAGATAATGTATTGCTAGTACAAGGCCTTAAGCCAAATTTACTTAGCATTAGTCAACTATGTGACAAAGGCAACAAAGTCACATTTGAGACCTCTCATTGTCTAGTTATAGACATTAAGAACAACAAGATCAAACTTATTGGCCATAGACATGAAAATGTCTACATAGTTGATTTGAAATCCTTGCATTCTGAAAATGAAAAATGTTTTCCTGCTTTTAGTGAAAATCCATGGCTATGGCATAGAAGGCTTGGTCATGTGAACATGAACTTGCTAAAAATCATTTCAATAAAAGATTTAGTCATTGGACTTCCTAAAATCAAATTTGAAAAAGACAAAGTATGCGATGCTTGTCAAATGGGAAAACAAACTAGGATTTCATTTAAAGCAAAAAATGTAGTCTCAACTACTAGACCTTTGGAACTTCTGCATATGGACTTATTTGGTCCAATTAGTACCATTAGTCTAGGTGGCTATCAATATGCTCTTGTTATTATTGATGACTATTCAAGTTATACCTTTATTATTTTTATTGATTACAAGGATGAAGCTTTCAAAGGATTTGAAAAGTTTTGCAAAAAGGTACAAAATGAAAAAGGAATTTGCATTTCAAGCATAAGAAGTGATCATGGCAA
This sequence comes from Bretschneidera sinensis, assembly GCA_023935145.1. Taxonomy (NCBI): domain Eukaryota; kingdom Viridiplantae; phylum Streptophyta; class Magnoliopsida; order Brassicales; family Akaniaceae; genus Bretschneidera; species Bretschneidera sinensis. The sequence goes on along the minus strand of CM043703.1, from coordinate 80,715,227 downwards.
AGAATTTGAAAATCAAAGCTTTTTAAGATTTTGTGATGAAAATGGAATTAATCACAATTTTTCAACTCCTAGAATTCCTCAACAAAATGGAGTTGTTGAAAGGAAAAACAGAGTTCTAGAAGAATTTTTAAGAACTATGCTTTGTGAAAATAATTTACCAAAACACTTTTGGGCTGAAGCCGTGAACACTTCTTGCTATATCTTAAATAGAATTTTAATTAGGCTTCTGCTTGATAAAACTTCATATGCACTATGGAAAGGAAGAAAGCCTAATATCTCCTATTTTCGTGCATTTGGTTGTAAATGCTTCATTTTAAATAATAATAAAACTAACTTGGGTAAATTTGATTCTAAGACTGATGAAGGAATATTTTTAGGATATTCAACATCTAGTAAGGCTTATAGAGTTTTCAATAAGAGAACTCTAGTGGTAGAAGAATCTGTACATGTAACTCTTGATGAGTCTAACCCAATTAGTAGTAGAGAAGTTTCCTTTAAAGATGATTCAGATTTTATTCCAAGAATGGAAACTCCTACTCCCATTGTTGACCCAAAAGAGAGTCCACCTCCAGCAAATGAAGAGATAGAAACTCCCAATTTGGACCAAACATCCTCAAGCCAACAAGAGGAAAGTCTACCCAAAGATTGGAGGTATGTAAATTATCACTCGATTGATCAAGTGATTGGTGATCCTTCACAAGGGGTAAGAACTCGCTCTTCTATTAGAAATATTTGCAATTTTGTAGCTTATTTATCTCAAGTAGAACCTAAGACATTTATAGAAGCTGAAAAAGATAATGATTGGATAATTGCAATGCAAGAAGAAAAAAATCAATTTGAGAGAAACAATGTTTGGAAACTAGTTCCAAGACCTAAGAATCATTCAATAATTGGAACTAAATGGGTATATAGAAATAAGATGGATTAAAATGGAATAGTAACTAGAAACAAGGCTAGACTAGTTGCTAAGGGATATAATCAAGAAGAAGGAATAGACTTTGATGAGACCTATGCTCCCGTAGCGATTAGAAGCTATTCGAATGTTATTAGCCTTTGTATGCTTTAATAAGTTCAAGTTATTTCAAATGGATGTAAAAAGTGCATTTTTTAATGGATTTATAGAAGAAGAGGTTTATGTTGAGAAACCTCTTGGATTTGAAAATCCTAGTCTTCCAAATCATGTCTACAAGTCTATATGGGTTGAAGCAAGCTCTAAGGGCATGGTATGAAAGACTAAGTAAATTTTTGATTGACAATGATTTTGTAAGAGGTAGAATAGACACAATTCTCTTCACAAAAACTCACAAAAATGACACTTTGATAGTTCAAATATATGTTGATGATATTATATTTGGTGCTACTAATGAATCTATGTGTCAAGAGTTTGCAAAGTGCATGCAAGGTGAATTTGAAATGAGCATGATAGGAGAGCTTACCTACTTCCTTGGACTTCAAATCAAGCAACTAAAAGGAGGAATCTTCATCAATCAATCGAAGTACATTAAGGACCTACTAAAGAGGTTCGAGATGGAAAGCTCAAAGCCACTTGGAACTCCTATGAGCACAGCCACTAAACTTGATCTTGATGAAGGAGGTAAAACTATAGATACTAAAAATTATAGAAGCAAGATAGGTGCTTTACTTTATTTGACTGTAAGTGGACATGATATTATGTTCAGTGTATGCATGTGTGCTAGATTTCAGGCTAATCCTAAGGAATCACATGTAGTTGCAGTAAAAAGAATCCTTAGATATTTACAAGGAACCCAAACCATAAGATTATAGTACTCTAGAGATTCATCTTTTGAGCTTGTAGGATATTCAAATGCTGATTTTGCTGGATGTAGGTTAGATAGAAAAAGTACAAGTGGTACATGTCAATTCTTAGGTACAATGTTAACCTCTTGGTTTTCTAAGAAACAAAATTCTGTTGCACTATCAACCGCTGAGGCAGAATACATTGCAGCCGGAAGTTGTTGTGCCCAAGTATTATGGATGAAACAACAACTAGAAGACTATGGCATGAACCTAAAAAACATCCCAATATTTTGTGATAATACTAGTGCTATCAACCTAACCAAGAACCCTATTCAGCACTCTAGAACAAAGCACATAGAAATCAGACATCATTTCTTAAGAGACCATGCTTAAAAAGGTGATATAAGACTAGAATTCATACCTTCGGAAGATCAAATAGCTGACATTCTTACAAAACCCCTAAGTGAAGCTAGTTTTTATAAGATTAGAATGTTGATGGGATTGTTGGATTATGATAAACTGATTATCTAAATGTTCCTTCATTTCATCATTTGCATGTTTGACATCTAGTGAAAGATTATTAATTCTTGTTTAAATATCTGCCTCACTCAAGATGTCATAGATAAACAAATTTCGTGCAAAAAATTCAAGACTGGAAATTTTCGTAAGGGTCCAGTCGACTAGTAAATCTGTTTCAGTCGACTGGTAAGTCTCTACCAATTCTTCTAGTCGACTGGTAAGTCTTATCCAGTCGACTAGTACCTCTAAACCCTGTTTGGAGCCAATTTTTTTAAAATTCAGTTGTCATTCATTCGACTGGTAAGGCTATACCAGACGACTAGACTTTATTTGGAGCCATTTAATACTGAATTATTAATTAATTTTTGATAAATTCTCTTTGATTTGGCATTGGATAAATCAAGTGATGAGCTTGAATTTAGATTTGAGAATTACTTTTGAGCTATTTATTTCTCAAGCATGAGCTAAATATGAAACTTTCTATTATATATGCTTGAGTTTGAAAATAATGATTATCTTTGCATTGAATTGATAATCATCTAATTATTGAATCTAACATGCCCTGAAAATGATATTTGATTGATAATTGAAAATTATATTTCGGTGCATATATGTAGGGGAAGTAACTTTATTTCAAGTACTTATAGATATTTCCAATTTGAACATCTTTTTGAGTAGTTGATGAGCTCTTTGTCTTGATTATTCAATCAATCAACTACCGATTAGGCTTGTTAAGTTTTATCCAATTTTATTTCTCTTAAGAGTTAAAAATAATTACTTTAGACTTTTTGAAAGGGGGAGAAAATCTAATTTCTTGATAAAAGAGAAAACCTTTGGTAAAATCATTTTACTCAAATGAGTTTTAAATACTTGATAAACTCTTTTTGATATGTTTTAAATTTGGATATTATATCTTGAGAATTTTATCTCTATGTCCTAAAGGAACTCTTTCGAAAGATTTATAGTTCTTGATATATTGTAAAATGATTCTTTTCTCAAAATGTTTCATCAAAATTCTTCTTTGAAATCCACCCTTTTTTATTGTGACAAAAAGGGGGAGAAAAATAAGAATATTAGAGATCTTGTTAGACCTTATTCTTAAGATTTTTGTCACCATAAAAAAAGGGGCAGATTGTTGACCCTGAATGATTTTGATAGTGATAAAAATCTTAATTAAGCACAAACGAATATTACTTAAGTAATACAGATTGTTAATAGTGCTTATACATCAAAGGAGATCAAGATTGTAGAAATTGGTGATTCAATGTTGATGATCTCAAAAGTCAATAAGTTCTCTAAAAGATCAAATTCAAGGAGAATAATTTAAATGCATTTTCAAAGTCAATAGAGATAAATTATAGGTTTGAATCCTAAGATACACTTTGTGAGCATTTCAATTTTTAAGAGCTAATTATATTTGCATTACATTTTATTATATAGTCTTAATTAATTGAAGATATAAAATCTCCAAGTGATTCTATTAAATGCAAATAAATTAATTGGGCTCAATACTTAACATTCTCTAATTGAATTTAAGAAGAATTCATGTTGACATAGAAAATTACTTGAGCATTTGTAATATATCATTCTGCATATATCTTGCACACATATTATGCTTAAATTTGTAATATGTTTTGTCATCACCAAAAATGCCTTAATCAAGAAATTGATTAGATTAAATTTGATGATAACAAAACACTTTTGAAGTGATTAACTTGTGTGTTTAATGTGCAAGAAAGTTTGATTCAATTAGGAGATTTTTTGGAACTCAAAAATCCAAAAAGAATAAAGAGATATGAAGAAAATTGATGCTGAAAATACTGTTCATCCTGAAAACACTGTAGCAGCACTCAAATAGTGACCTAGTCGACGGGTGAATAGTATTGTCGACTGGTAAAATGGGCAAAAGGTTCCCAGTCGACTGGTAAGTCATACCAGTCGACTGGTAACCCTGTAGCAGCAAAAATGTGATTTTTAAAGAGGATCCAATCGACTGGTATCACGACCCAGTCGACTGGTAGTTAAAAAATATGACCGTTGGGACTCGAAATCTGAGATTTTAAAGGCATAATCAATTCAAATTAAAGTCTAACGGCCATATTAATTTATGGCTATATAAACCCACTCAATTCAGCATTCAACAAGAAGGAGAAGAAATTCAAAAAGAGTAGAGCACACACAATCAAGTCATTCATTCCTTGAAACTCAAAAAGCTTTGAAATACTCATGTTGAGCCATTCTTCAAGCTTTGAAAGAGAGACATTATTCAGTTGTATAAGCTTCCATTGTTATCTCTCTACCATTTACTTTACAGCATTTATTGTAAAGGGATTACTTCCGAGAGGAAGGGATTGTAAGGTTTATACAACACTGGTGAAGTTGTACGACTAAGTTACTTAGTGGATTACTTCAAGGAGGTTCCTTGAAGAGAGTGGACGTAGGGTCGGAATGAATCCGATATTGCCGAACCACTATAATCTGAGTTTGTATCCTCTACTCTTTAAACTCTTTATTTACAGCACATTACTTGTATTAATTGTTTGCTGCTTATACGTTTTTATAAACTTGTATTAATTCCGCAAAAAGTTTTAAAAACCCAATTCACTCCCCATCTTGGGTTGAAACCTCAGTCTACAGACATGATAGCTAAATTCACATATTTTGAGTTCATGTTGTTTTTATATTACTGTTCAGATGCATATTTCATATCATTGTTCATATGCATATGCATTAAATAAAAGAAAAGAATCGGGAAGGGGCCGGTCTAATTGAAAAACCGTGACAGCCGATATAGGCTGGAAATAAAAGGGACACCATGACAACCGGTATATGCTGGAAATAAATTATTGACAGTCGGGATAAGCTGTAAAGAAAAAAAACCGGGAAGGCATCCGGTCTAAGATAATAAAAATATGTCGTAATGTGGGAAGACATTCCCATAATAAAAATTCATGCATTGCATATGTTTTAATTATTGCTTGCATTATTGAAATGCTAATGTATGGTGTGTTATTGTGAATTTATTTATAGATGGATGAGTCTCATAGAGAGATAGTAATGGTGATAAGAACCATCAAAATGGTAGACTTTATGATGTGAACCTCATTACGAGGAAATTTTGAGATAATTGATGGTTTTAAGGTGAATCAATAAATAAGAAGAAGGGATTGATAGAGAATGAATCATTTGACATGTGTAGTGATAGTAGAATGCTATTATCAAGTTATGTAAAATATAATTGATTTAATATTGAGAGACTATTTATACAGATTGAGTACTTCTAGTAAATTTAATTCACTGAGCTTGTGAAGCTCATCCCTCATTGTACAATGATTTCAGGTAGCAGGTAGGACAAATAGTCTGGTGGGTTGACAGTCAGATGAAATCATTTCTATAAGCCACATACGTGTCAACATCCTCAGACTAATGAGAAAATAAAATAAAAATTTATTTGTAAATATGCATACATATTACGCTGTGTAAAATGTTTAAGTCAATATCATATTGATGTATCTCCCTTGTTGAGGGTTGAGGATTGATGTAAAAGAATTTCTGTTAGTATTATTTTTTATTTGTTGCATATATGTGTCGTGTTGGGATTTTCAAAATGTGATGACACTGTCTCGGGGGTGGCCAACCCGGGATGGGTCATTACAATTTTGGTATCAAAGCATTATGTTTTATGATTCTATAGACTGCATAAAAAAAGAAAGAAAGTGAAAGATTAAAATAAATTATATTTTAAATAGTCTGAGGATGACACATGGACGTGCTAGAGTTAGAATTAGAGTTGTTGATTTGAGAGGGTGTGGTAGGCCCTCAATACTTTTGACAAGTTGAGGTTGAGTCTGAATCTGTAGTTCCTAGAAGGGAATGTGTTGATAGTATGATTGATATTAGTAATATAATTGATATTAGTAAAGGTATGAGAGAATCTAAAGTTGAAAGAGATGAGCAAAGATAAGCTCTTGCACATGCTCTTGAGAAGTGAATGTAACAGATGATAGAGTTGATAGCTTATAGTATAGATTTGATGAACAAGCTAGAGCAGTGTTTGAGGTTGTTAATCCAGTAATGGTAGACATTTAAAAAGGGAGAAAATGAGTTTATGCATGAGATGCAGAGAGATGTTTAAAGGATCTATGAATCCTTTTAAGCCTGAGTTTTGGGATAAACAGGTAGAAGAAGTATTTGGTATTTTACAAGTGACTGACAGGAAGATGGTTTCCTTTGCTTCGTTTGAGTTAGAAGGAGAAGTTTTAGAATGATGAGAGGATATTCTTCCCAGGGTAAGTGCAGATGTTGTTAGACTCTTAACCTGGAATAGGTTTAAGGAGGTTTTCCTTGATAAATATTTTCCTTAGAACTTTAGAGCCTAACAAGATAGAAATTTTATTTATTTGAGGCAAATAGGTTGACTGTGGCTTAGTATGATAGAAAATTTGTGGCTTTGTCGAGGTTTGTAGCGAAAATGGTATACCCAGAGAAGAAAAAGTGTAAAAGGTTTATAGATAAACTATGTTTTAAGATTTGATCAAAACTATCTTAAATGAGGCTTATAAATTATGTTAGATTAGTGGATATAACACTTTAGATTGAGAAGGAGTTGATGGAGTTTAGTGGTAGGAGGGATTGACTGAAAAGGTCTAGATTTGAGTGACCTAGAGGTGGTAGCAGTATGGGTGTAAAGAACGGGAGACCACCCCAGAGGGGGTGTTCCTTGTCACAAGGAACTGTAGTGCAGAGTCAGAGGCAACCATGATATGTTGCTTCTGTAGCTCAGAATACTATTGATGGGACTCTTAAATTTAGGAGACAGATATAGAAACTGAGAGTCATGGCATTTGAAGTAAGTATGCCACAAAAGGGAAGTGGTAATTTGAGGTAGGATTGAAAAACATAAGTTTGTTATAGATATATTCAGATAAGATATTTATCACAGAATTGTCAAAATTTGAAGTGCTTTGTGTGTAGAGAAGGTGGACATTTCCATGTTGGGTGATCTTGGTGCAACCCATTCTTTTGCATCCAGTATTCATATGAAGTCTATTGAAGTATATATTAGTCCTTTGATGCAAAAATATTTTTGTTGAAGTTCCCACTAAAGATGGAGTGATAATCATAAATGTTTACAAGGGTTGTGTGATTCATATCAGTTATAGAGAATCAAAAGTTGATTTATTATCCTTGAATATGGTTGATTGTTCCAAAAAGAATGTAGTGTTCAAGATATGGATATAAGGAGTGTAACTTTCAGAGAGAACATAAAATACTCTTGAACTATCTTATTTTACTATGAATGCCAGTAAATAGTTGAAGAAGGGTTGTGAGAAGTATTTGACATATATAATGGAAGGAAAATAGGAAGTTAGAAGAAATCTTAGTAATGACAGATTTTTCTCATGTATTTCTTGATGAGTTGTCTAGGTTGTCTCCCAGTAAGGAGATTTAGCTTCCTATAGATGTGATTTTGAGTTCATCGCATATATTTAATAGCACCCTACAAAAGTGGCACCCATTGAGTTAAGAGAGTTAAAAGTTCAATAGTTGTTAGATAAACAATTTATTCGATTTAAGGTGTAGCCATGAGGAGCCCACGTAGTGGTTGTGAAAAAGAGAAAGATGGAACGATGAAATTGTGTATAGACTACAAATAGTTGAATAAGAACTAATATCTTTTACCTAGGATAAGCGAATTAGTTGAGCAGTTGCAAGGAGTGAGAGTGTTTTATAAGATAAACCTGAGATTAGATTATCACCATTTGAGGATAGAGAAGGGAGTCGTGCCTAAAACTGCTTTTAGGACACGTTAGGGTCATAAGCTTTTTGTGATGTCATTTGGATTAACTAATGTTCCAGAAACATTCATGGACTTGATGAATAAAATGTCTAAGCTATTTCTTGATAATCTGGTGGTCGTGTTCATCAATAAAATCTTGGTGTATTTTAAGACTAAGGAAGAGCATGCAATACATTTAGAAATTGTGTTGGAGATTTTGAGGAGAGAGAGATTGTATGCTATAATTCCCTAAATGTGAATTTTGACTGAAAGAAATGACCTTCTTGGAACATATAATATTGGGAAATGGCATAATAGTTGATCCATAAAAGGTAGAGGTAATGTTAAGTTGAAAGAGACCAATTAATGTGTCTGAGATTAGAATCTTCTTAGAGTTAGCTGGTTATTATAGAAGATTCTTTCAGAATTTATTCTATTATTGAAATACTATTGAATAGACTAACCAGGAAAGAGGTGAGATTTCTATGGTGAGGGAAGTGTGAGAAAAATTTCCAATTACTAAAGGAAAAATGGATTACAGCTTCAATATTGGTGTTTCCTTCTGATGATGAAGGATTTATGGTGTATAGTGACGTGTCACATCAATGATTGGGATATGTGTAACATAGAAAAGTTATGACCTATACTTTTAGGAAATTGAAGATTCATGATAGAAATTGCCCTATTCATGACTTAGAGTTGGCTGCTATAGTGTTTACTTTAAAGATTGAAGACATCATTTGTATGGAGCCACTCGGGAGATATTCATGGGTTATAAGAGTTTGACATATTTACCTTCCCAGAGAGAGTTGAATTTGAGGAAAAGATGGTAGATGGAGTTGATTAATAATGATGATTGTACAATTCACTATTATCTAGAAAATGAGAAGGTAATAGCTGATGCATTGAGTAGAAAATTTATAAGAAGATTGTCTGCTATTGGGAGTCCTGCTGTGAAATTGATGATAGATTTAAAGAGATAAGAATGAAGTTGAATAACAGTGATAGAAGATCATGGTTAATGAATATAGTTGTATAGTCATCCCTAGTAAAATGCTTTAGAGATGCAAGGTAGAGATGAAGAGATAGAAAAGATTAAACATTGAGTGCTTACTAGAAAGCAATATGAGTTCAAAATTTGTAATGATGGTATTCTGTTCCCAATAATGCGGAGTTGAGAAATGAGAGGCACGTGATGAAGTAGATTCAATGTAACCAAGAAATAATAAGATGTGTAGAGGATGGAGATAGAATTTATGGTGGTAAGGATTGAAGAGGGATGTAGAGTTATACCTTGGTTTTGGAGAGGCTTTCTAGAAGCCATAGGTACACAGTTGCATTTTAATATAATTTTCATGCTCAGACAGGGAGGATTATTAGAGTACTAGAAGATATGTTACGGGCAATTATGATAAGTTTCTCAGTAAGTTGGGATGCTTACATGCCATCGATTAAAATTGCTTATAATAATAAGGATCAAACTAGTATTGGGATGGGTCGTTACATGTGTGGACATGAGTGAAGAAAAAAAAAGGACAGCATGACAAAATCTGGAGTCTAGGTGTTGCCAAAGGATGGAAAATGGCTGCATGTTAAGTAGCACATTAACATGCAAACGGTGGGTGTAATAATTATATATACAATTTTTACTTTATTTTAATTATACTTACCAAATCCTATTTGGTTTTCTTCAACTTCAATTCAAACTACCCTACTTATTTAAACACTTGGGGACTGAAAGGAAAATTGAAAAACTAAAATTTTGAAGGGATTTACGAAAGAATTTTATAGAGAGTCACGGGAAGCTCTAAAAAAACAAAAGGTAATAATGTGACTTTTATTTTTGAAATTTAGCATACATGAAATTTTCCGAAATTCAATGTGGGAATTTTCAAAGGATGTGAATTATGGAGGAATTGGAGAATAAATTGAAAATTTTAATATAAATATTATGTCAGGTGTTGACGATCAGCAATGGAGGAAATTGCTGAAAGGAGCAGAAAAGGCAATGAGGTGATCCACGAGTAGCTCTAAGTGCTCATGGTGAGTTAGATTTACTTTGAGTAATCAAGATAAATATGAAATATATGGTGAAAATATTTGAATAAATTATAACTTATGATTTAAGGATAGATCAAAGTTGGTTTATGGGTATGACAGGAATAATTGATATATATAGAATTATTATATGAGAAGAAATATTATTAGAATAATGAGTCAAATTAATAATGAAGATAATAAATGAAATTCCTAACGAGCTATGGTTGATGATTTGATATGATATATGATGAGTGCCAAATATTGCATATTTTGACCACTTAATGTACATTTGTTAGCGTAAGAATTTGTTACTTTGAGTTGTTTTTCGTTATTTTACAGGTTTATAAGCTTGGAAAGGAGTTTCACTAAATTGCCAGAATTGCTCGTACAGATCAGCCATTTTTTAGGATTAAATTGTATTGATTCAGGAAGACCAAGATATGAGCCATATATGCTTGGAAAGATCCGGATGTCTATTTTTTGGAGAATTTTATGGATCAATAAAATGATTTTTCTAGAGAAAGTTATGGCAGTTTTAGTAGACAAAGGTCAGGCTATGCATGATTTCAGCGTAACAGATCAGCCATTTTTGAGGATTTAACTGTATTAATTCAGGAAGAACCAGGAAATGAGCCATATATGTTTGGAAAGATCCGAATGTCTATTTTCTGGGGAATTTTACGGATCAATAAAATGATTTTTCTAGAGAAAGTTATGGCAGTTTTAGTAGACAAATGTCAAAGAGCAAAAGTTGGAATCTGCAGTATCCCACATTGGATTGGAAACACATTGCACTTGTGATGTTTCTCTATATAAGCCCCTCTTCACTTCATCTTTAGTGTGCAATTCCTGGTGCCATTGAGTGCAATCCGGTGGACGTCTGCTAGCATTCTAGTGGATCCCGAAGGCTTTGCTACCACGAGGGGAAGCGCCGCCCAACAGCGAGTGCAATTTCTCCCATGTATAGTCAATTTTAATTTACTGTTTTTTTTAGTTTAATGTTTAGCACTGTTATTGTGAACTTTAGTTTCATGATTATGAGTGGCTAAAATCTTCAACTAAGGTTGAAGATGAAGCCTCGCCGTTGTTTGACATAAGATTTTCAGATTTGTTTATACAATTATGATGTTTTTTTTTAGTATAAATGTTCTGGTCAATTGTTTGAGTAAATTCTTACGATTGATAGTTTTTAAATTGTTCTGTTGGATATTCCGTGTGTTTCGTCTGATGGATAAATCGAATCATTTTTGATTAAATTGGATATCCTTTGTGATTTGTTAAAAGCGGATACATTGGATTGTTTTGGTTTAATTGGGATATTTGTTGTGATTTGTTTAAAGTTGGATTCATGGAATGTTTTGATAAATTATTTTTAGAACATGAAAATATATGCTTTACTTTGGTGGGGTGGATTCAGAAACCTTAGTGTTTTTATCATTAGTTTTTAAATCAATTTAGTTTAATTTATATTTGTTTTGCAAAAGACAATTCAAAACTTGTAACTAGGTTAAGATAAGGTTAGTTTAGATAAAATTATATTTTTACAACACAATTCCCTGTGGATTTGACTTTGCACTTTCACAACACTATATTACAAACGACTCGTGCTCTTACGAGTAATTTAAAACTCACAACAAGTTTTTGGTGCCATTGCCGGGAATTGTTTGATTTGTGAAATTTTTGTCTGAATTAATTTTATTTTTCTACTAGTTTAGTTAGCATTTTTGTTTTATTTTTCTTTTGCAATTTTATTTTAGTTTATTTGTTTCTATTGGCAATTGCTCATAAAAAAATAAATAAAATAAAATAAAAATTAGAAAAAATAAAAAAAATGTGGATGAATCCCACGCCTGTTTCACAGTCTTTAGAGGACAGCCTCAAGGATTTCATGAAGATGACTGGCCAGTCCATCAGTGCAACTAATACATTCATATTGATAGTTGTTCCATCTGTGCTAGCCCTATGCATTTAACATTGAATTGTCCATCTATGCCGGTTTTTGCCCAGTATCCCATGGAACAAATAAATGCTTTCAATGACTATCGGTGGCAATCAAATGGATCTTACTCCGAGACGTACAATCCAGGGTGGTGGAACCACCTTAATTTTTCATGGAAGCAGAACCAACTGATAAATCAGGGAGGAGCCCCTCATAATGCTCATAATCAATACCCTCTTGGATTTCCTCCACCAGTTCCAAGTTATGATTTCTCAGCCCATTCAGCACCATCACCCGTTTACCAAGCTCCCACTAAAGCACCAGCGTCGGTTTCACAGTCATTGGAGGACACCCACAATGATTTCAGAAAGATGATCGGCTAATCCATAAATGAAGTAAGAGGTGCGTAAATAGTAAACACCCAAGCGATTGCTAAGATAGAGAGTCAAATGGATCAAATCGTAAGTCACGTGGGTGAAGGAGAGAAGGGAAGGTTCCCTAGTCAACCTGAGCCTAACCCGAAGGAACAGTTTGTGGTGGGAAATTCATCAACTCCTATGCACGGGCAGGAACAAGTGCAATTGATTGTCCCATTGAGGTCTGGGAGACAAGTGGACAATCAAGTGGAAGAGAACTCAGCTATGCAACAAGGGCATGAAAGTGGCAACAAGGAAAAGAGGGATGCTGAGCCATCTACAGCCACACCTATTATTAAGGATCTCCCTAGGTCGTTTGTACCTAAAGCGCCTTACCCTGAGAGATTACAAGCACCGAAGAAAGGAGGGGAGTCTGAGGACATTTTCGAGGCATGCTTTGCTCAGTTTGGAGAGGATTTGGATTTAGATAAGCTACTTGAGCAAGCAACTGTTATCTTGGAGTCTACTCCTCGGGAGAGCAGTAAGACAGAGGAGACTGTGGGTGAATCAAGCATTGAGGACCCCTTGGAGACATGCTTTGCTCAGTTTGGAGAAGATTTAGATTTGGATAAGTTACTTGAGCAAGCAAATGCTACTTTGGAGTCTGTTCCTCAGAAGAGCAGTGAGACGGAGGAAACCACAACACCTGAACCCCCCAAAAAGGAACTTAAGCTTTTACCGGACAATCTTAAGTATAAGTTTCTAGGTCCAGCAGATTCTTTGCCTATGATTATAGCTTCAGATTTGGTTGATATGCCACAGGAGAAATTATTGGACATTTTAAGAGAGCATAAGGAAGCTATCAGCTAGACTATTAAGGATGTCAAGGGAATCAGCTCCTCGATGGTGATGCCTAAGTTACGTTTGGAAGAGAATTTCAAGCCATCGAGGGAGCCACAAAGAAGGCTCAACCCAGCTATGCAAGAGGTTGTGAGGATTGAAGTGATAAAGCTGTTTGATGCAGTGATCAATTATCCAATCTCTGTTAGCAAGTGGGTGAGTCCGATTCATGTCATGCCCAAGCGGGCTGGAGTGATGGTAGTGAAGAATAAGGATGACGAGTTGGTGCCAATTCGTGTTCAGTCAGGATGGAAAGTATGTATAGACTACCGTAAGTTGAATGCTGCCACAAGGAAGGATCATTTTCCACTCTCATTTATTGATCAAATGGTGAAGTGCTTAGTTGGGCATGATTACTAATGTTGGGTCTAGCTGAAGACGTTAAACTTAGCGCTCATGGGAGGCACCCTACAGCTTATCCTTTCTGTTTATTTATTATTTTACATATTTATGATTAATGTTTGTTTCCAGTATTTTTGTTTTCCAGTCGTTATTTTTCAAGGACAACGCGTACTTCAGTTCAAGTTTGGGGGTATGCTATGAGCCATACCCGTCCAACTAGTTCTCCATCTCCCAGGTTAGCTCTTTCCATATTATTCACACATTGAGGTCAATACGTAATTTAAGTTTGGGGGTATGGGAGACACATGTACACTTTGTCCTAATTTGTTGTTGTTTTTCTTCAATTAAAAAAAAAGGTAAATGCATGTTCATGTTCGTCTGAAAATTTTGGTTGATCTGAGAAATTGTGATGTGATCTCATTGATGAGCTTAAAATTTTGAACACATGATCTGATTATAGAATTTTAAACTTTAGTTACTTACTTTAGGCATTCGAGAATTCACATGTTTGATCTAATCTGACACGAGCACATTAACACATAATTGTGTGAGGAATGACATGTGATTTTAATGTGCATGTTTCCATGACTTAACTGAAACTGGATGACTTGTGGGATTAACAAGGCATAGAAAAGAAAAAAAAACAAATACTACTACTAATATTTATTCTGATCATCATCAATAAACTTTTCACTGAGTAACTGGATCTCTTGCCTCAGTAAGTAGTGAGTGTTCACGTCAAAAGGTGGAAATTTTATTCATAATGATCATTGCGAAAATTTTCACTGAGTAACTGGACCTCTTGCCTCAGTAAGCAGTGAGTGTTCACGTCAAAAGGTGGAAATTTTGCTTGGTAACATTAAGGCCAGTTTAGTTTTGCAGCCTTTTTGACTCTAGTTAGTAAGTTCTTAGGGGTGTCTTTACACCTAATGCCCTAAAACCATCTGGTTTGGGAGTCATTGACTCAACACTCAATACATGGGTCAATTAGAAAGCTTGAGGGAACTAAACATAGCAGAGCCTTATAATAAAAATAAATAAAATAAAACTATGCCATCGTTGTTCATTCTGATGAGAAATTCTGTGAATATTGAGACATGAAGACATTGTACATTGAAGTTATTTGGAAACCTCATCTGTTTATGCTAATTCACTTTACACTGATTCAAGCTTGTGATGTCTTAGCCTGCCTCTTGTAAGTAATTAAGTTTTAAAATTCTTATTCATTGCAAAGATGAGTTATATTTTTTTAAGCTTGCTCATGAATGAATATCACGGTTTTGAGTACTTCTTAAATTTTTGGATACCATGAGTGATGAATTTATCTTGATGTTATTTGTTTTTCATTTAGTTTTTTATTTTGTTTTGCTAAGGGACTAACAAAATGAAAGTTTGGGAGTATTTGATGAGTGTCAAATATTGCATATTTTGGCCACTTAATTTACATTTGTTAGCTTAGGAATTTGTTACTTTGAGTTGTTTTTCGTTGTTTTACAGGTTTACAAGCTTGGAAAGGAGTTTCACTAAATTGCTAGAATTGCTCATACAGATCAGCCATTTTTTAGGATTAAACTGTATTGATTCATGAAGAACTAGGAGATGAGCCATATATACTTGGAAAGATCCGGATGTCTATTTTCTGAAGAATTTACGGATCAATAAAATAATTTTTCTAGAGAAAATTATGGCAGTTTTAGTAGACAAAGGTCAGGCTGTGCATGATTTCAGCGTAACAGATCAGCCATTTTTAAGGATTTAACTGTATTAATTCAGGAAGAACCAGGAGATGAGCCATATATGCTTAGAAAGATCCGGATGTCTATTTTCTAGAGAATTTTACAGATCAATAAAATGATTTTTCTAGAGAAAGTTATGGCAGTTTTAGTAGACAAAGGTCAAAGAGCAAAAGCTGGAATCTGCAGTATCCCACATCGGATTGGAAACACATTGCACTTGTGATGTTTCTCTATATAAGCCCCTCTTCACTTCATCTTTTGTGAAATTCCCGGTGCCATTGAGTGCAATCCGGTGGACGTCTGCTAGCATTCTGGTGGATCCCGAAGGCTTTGCTACCACGAGGGGAAGCGTTGCCCAACAACGAGTGGAATTTATCCCATGTATAGTCAGTTTTAATTTACTGTTTTTTTTAGTTTAATGTTTAGCACTGTTATTGTGAACTTTAGTTTCATGATTATGAGCGGCTAAACTCTTCAACTAAGGTTGAAGATGAAGCCTTGCCGTTGTTTGGCATAAGATTTTCAGATTTGTTTATACAATTCTGATTTTTTTTTAGTATAAATGTTCTAGTCAATTGTTTGAGTAAATTCTTACGATTGATAGTTTTTAAATTGTTCTGTTGGATATTCTGTGTATTTCATCTGATGGATACATCGAATCGTTTTTGATTAAAGTGGATATCCTTTGTGATTTGTTAAAAGCGGATACATTAGATTGTTTTGGTTTAATTGAGATATTTGTTGTGATTTGTTTAAAGTTGGATTCATGGAATGTTTTGATAGATTATTTTTAGAACATAAAAATATATGCTTTACTTTGGTGGGGTAGATTCAGAAACCTTAGTGTTTTTATCATTAGTTTTTAAATCAATTTAGTTTAATTTATATTTATTTTGCAAAAGACAATTCAAAACTTGGAACTAGGTTAAGATAAAGTTAGTTTAGATAAAATTATATTTTCACAACACAATTCCCTATGGATTCGACCTCGCACTTGCACAAAACTATATTGCAAATGACTCGTGCACTTGCGAGTAATTTAAAACTCACAACAATATATGAAGAATTTAATGAAATTGATCAAATAATAATTTGAGAAGAAGCAGGATAGCTAATTTGAATGTCTGAATAAATGCTTGTTTTTATATCATTATTCATATGTATATGCATGAAATAAAAGAATCAGGAAGGTAGCCGGTCTAAATGAAAATAAAAGAACTAGGAGGGCAATCGGTCTAAATAAGAATAAAAGAACCAGGAAGACAGCTGGTCTAAATGAGAACGAAAGAATCGAGAAGGCAGCCGGTTAAAGTTAAAACATGTCGATACGTGGGAAGACGTTCCCAATAATAATATCATTTAAATTCATGCATTGTATTTGCTTTAAATATTGATTGTTATTGCTTGAGATGTTAAAGTGCTATTCATGATTGTAAATTTATTGATAGATGAATAAGTCTCACAGGGGGACTAATACGCTGAAGAAGAAATATAGAAATATGATATGATGAGAATTGTCTGAGTGATTGATTATATGTTGTGAACCTCATAACGAGGTAAATGATAATATTGAATTGAGAATTTAAAGATGATTAAATATATGATTGAAAGATTGATATGTCTGATGAGTAACTTAAGAAGAGATTGTGTAATGGGGGAATTATGAAATTGACTAGTGATTACAGAATATTGTTATTGAATTATTTTAGGAAAAAGATGAATGAATATCATAAAATTATTAGAAGCAATTGAATTATAAGATGTAACTGAGAGTATAGAATCGAATACTTCTAGTAAATTTAATTCACTGAGCTTGTGAAGCTCACTCCTCATTGTACAATTATTTCATGTAGCAGACAGGACATATAGTTTGGTGAATTGAGATTCAAATGAAGTCATTATCTGTAAGCCACGTGGTTCACATCCTCAGACTATTGGAAAACAAAAAAAATTATTTGTAAATATTCATGCATATTATGTCATATAAAATGTTTAATTTTAGACCTGAATGATGTATCTCCCATATTAAGGGTTAAGAATTGATGTAAATAATTGTAGTAGCTATATTTTTATTGTTGCATATATGTGTCGTGCTGAGATTTTCAAAATGTGACAACATCGTCTCGGGGTTGGCTAACCCGGGCTGGGTCGTTACTATTTTGGTATCAGAGCAAAATAAGTTTTATGATTCTATAGACTGCATAAAAAAAATAAAGTGGAAGATTAAAATAAATTATATTGTAATGAATAGGATGACATGTGGATGTGCTAGAGCTAGAGTTGTTGATTTGAGAGGGTGTGGTAAGCCCCCAATATTTTGACAAGTAGAGGTTGAGTCTAAATCTGTGGTTCCTTGAAGGGACATATTGACAGTATAATTGATATTAGTAGAGGTGTGAGAGAATCTAAAGTTGAAAGAGATGAGATAAGATAAGCTCTTGCACACCCTCTTGAGAAAATGAATGTAATAGATGATAGAGTTGATAGCCTATAGCATAGATTTAATGAACTGGCTAGAGCAGTGCCTAAGGTAGTTGTAAATCCAGTAATGGTAGACGTTTAAAAAGGGAAAAGGTGAGTTTATGCACGAGATGTAGGGAGATTGTTTTGTTAGATATATTAAGTTGAATGCTTTGTTGTTTAAAGGATCTATGAATACTTTTGAGCTTGAGCTATGGGTGAAACATGTAGAGAGATTAGTTGGTGTTTTACCAGCGACTGACAAGTAGAGGGTCACCTTTGCTTCGTTTGAGTTAGAAGGAGAAACTTTAAATGATGGTAGGATACTCTTCCCAGGGTAAGTGCATATGTTGATATACCCTTTAACCTGGAATAGGTTTAAGGAGGTTTTCCTTGATAAATAATTTCCTTATACTTTTAGAGCCCAACAAGAAAAAGATTTTATATATTTGAGGAAAATATATTGACTATGACTCAGTATGATAGGAGATTTGTGGCTTTGTCAAGGTTTGTACTGGAAATAGTAGACTTAAAGGAGAAGAAGTGTAAGAGGTTCATAGATGAACTATGTTTTAAGATTCGATCGAAACTATCTTACATGAGGCATATCAATTATGTCAGGTTAGTTGATATAGCACTTCAGATTGAGAAAGATGTGATGGAGTTTAAGGGAAAGAGAAGTAGTGGTTAAAGAGGCTTAGATATGAAGGTTCTAGAGGTAGTGGTAGTATGAGTGTACAGGATGAGAGACCACCCTAGATGGGGCGTTCCTTATTATAAGAAACTATAGTACAAAGTCGGAGGTGAGTAAGATCTGTTGCTTCTGTTGCTCAGAGTACTATCGGTGGGACCCTTAAATTTGGGAGACAGGTTATGGGAACTAGGATTCATGGTAGAGGGAGTAAGTATGCCACCAAGAGGAAGTGGTAATTTGATGTATGATTGAGAGACAAAAGTTTGTTATAGATGTAATCAGATAAGATATTTATCCTGGAATTGTCCTAATTTGAAGTGCTTGGTATATAGAAAAGGTGGACATATCAATGTTGGTTGATCCTAGTGCAACCCATTCTTTTGTATCCAATGTATTTATGAAGTTTATTGATGCATGAATTAGTCCTTTGATGCATAATAGTATTTCTGAAATTCCCACTAGAGATAAAATGATAATTATAAATGTTTACAAGGGTTGTGTGATTCGTATCAGTGATAGAGAATCTGAAGTTGATTTATTACCTTCGAATATGATAGATTTTCATTTGATTTTGGGAATAAATTGGTTGTCAACGTATTATGCCTAGGTTGATTGTTCTAGAAAAAGAATGTAATGTTCAGGATATGGACAAGAGGAGTTTAATTTTTTAGAAGAACGTAAGATATTCTGGAACTATCTTATTTTGCTATGACTACTAGTAAATGGTCAAGGAAAGGATGTGAGCAGTATTTGGCATATATGGAGGATTTTAGAAATGATAGTAGAGAGTTGGAAGAAATCTTAATAGTGAAAGATTTTTTTGAAGTATTTCTTGATAAGTTGTTTAGTTTACCTCTCAGTAGGGAAATTAAATTCTCTATTAATAATGATACCAGGTTCATCATATATATCTATAGAACTCTTCGGAATGACACTCGCTGAGTTGAGAGAATTGAGAGTTCAGCTTCAAGAGTTGTTAGATAAACAATTTATTCGACAAATTGTCACCATGGGGAGCCCCTGTATTGTTTGTAAAGAAGAAAGATAGAACGATGATGTGGTGTATAGATTGACGAATAAGATCTCCATTAAGAAAAAATATCCTTTACCCAAGATAGATGATTTATTTGAGAAGTTGCAGGAAGCAAGGGTATTTTCTAAGATATACCTGAGATCAGATTATCACCCATTTATGAATAAAAGAAGGAGACGTGTCTAAGACTGCTTTTAAGACATGTTATGGTCATAAGTTTCTAGTGATGTCATTGGGTTGACTAATGTTCCAGAAACATTCATGGACTTGATGAATAAAATGTTTAAACTATTTCTTGATAATTTTGTTGTTGTGTTCATTGATCACATCTTGGTGTATTTTAAGACAAAGGGAGAGTATGTAAAACATTTAGAAATTGTGTTGGAGATTTTGAGGAAATAGTATGCTATAATTTTCTAAATGTGAATTTTGGCTGAATGAATAACTTTCTTCGGGCATGTAATATCTAGAGATGGCATAACAGTTGATCCACAAAAGGTAAAGGCAATGTTAAGTTGCGAGAGACAAACTAATGTAACTGACATTAGAATCTTTTTGGGGTTAGCTGGTTATTACAGATGATTCTTTCAAAAAATTTCTATTATTTTAGTACTATTGACTAGACTGATCAAGATAGATGTGAGATTTGTATGGTCTGGGAAGTGTGAGAAAAGTTTCCAATTACTAAAGGAGAAATTGAGTACAACTCTAGTATTGGTGCTTTCTTATAGTGATGAAGGATTTGTGATGTATAGTGATGCATCCCATCAAGAATTGGGATGTGTGTTGATGCAACATGGGAAGATAATGGCATATGCTTCTAGGTAATTGAGGAATTGTGAGAGAAATTACCCTACCTATGATTTAGAGTTAGCTGCCATAGGTTTACTTTGAAGATTTAGAGACATCATCTGTATGGAACCACTTGTGAAATATTTACTGATCACAAGAGTTTAACATACTTACCTACTTAGAGAGAGTTGAATTTGAGATAGATGAGGTGTATGGAGTTGATTTGTGACTATGATTGTATAATTCACTATCATCTACAAGAAGATTAACTACTATTGAGAGTCGTGATGTGAAATTGACGATAGATTTAAGAGAGATAAGAATGAAGTTGAATATTAGTGATAGAGGATTATTGTCAACAAATTTTGTTGTACAATCATCCATAGTAAAATGCTTATTAGAAATGAAAGGTAGAGATGAAGAGATAGAGAAGACTGAGCAAGAAGTGCTTAGTAGAAAGTGATATGAATTCAAAATTGAAATGATGATATTTTGGTATTGGAATATAGGATTTGTGTTCCTAATGATGCGGAGTTAAGAAAGGAGATATTGAGTGAAGCACATGATGATGTATATTCGATGCAACCGAGTAACAATAAGATGTACAGAGGATTGAGACAGAATTACTAGTGGTTAGAATTGAAAAGGGATATAGCTTAATATGATTCTAGATGTTTGGTTTGTCAGCGAGTTAAGTTAGAGAACAAACATCCAGGAGGCTTATTATAGTCTCTTCTTATGCTAGATTGACCACAGAAAAATGTGAGTACGGATTTTGTTTCTGGATTTTTCCATAACTAGAGAGGTCACGATACAGTGTAAGTGATAGTAGATAGACTTTTTAAGTCATCTCAATTTCTTCCAATTAAAACTAATTGGAGTCTTAAAAAGGTGGTTGAATAGTATATAGCTAAGATTGTGAGGTTGTATGGAGTGCTATTGAGCATAGTGTCAAATAGAGATGCTAGAATTACATATTGGTTTTGGAGAGGTTTTCAGAAAGCCACAGGTACGCAGTTACAATTAAGTACAACTCTTCATTCTCAAACAAATGAGCAGATAGAAAGAATCATTAAAATACTAGAAGATATATTGAGGGAAAATGTAAGGAGTTTTCAGTAAGTTGGAATGCTTACTTGTCACTAGTTGAATTTTCTTATAATAATCAACATCAAACTAGTATTAGAATGACACCATTTGAGGCTTTATATAGTTGGAGGTGTAGAACTGCAATATGCTGGGAATAAGTGGGAGAGAGAAAGATATTTGGTCTAAAAATAATAGATTTGACTACTGAGAGAATCAAACTAGTTAGAGAGAACCTTAGAGCAACACAGAACATACAGAAGAGATATGTTGATAATAGAAGACGACCTCTTGAGTTTCAGGTTGGTGACTGGGTATTTTTGAAGATATCTCCGTGGAAGAGTGTATTGAGGTTTAAAAAGAAAGGAAAGTTTAGCTCGAGAATTGTGGGGCCATATGAGGTGATTGAGAGAGTTGGACCAGTAGTATATAGATTGGATTTGCCTCCAGAGTTAAAGCAATTACATAATATGTTTCATGTGTCACTTTTGAGAAAGTACTTACACGATGAATCTTATAGTATCTCGAATCAGGCGATAGAACTTAGGAAGATTTGACCTTTATGCAAGTACTGGTCAAAATTTTAAACAGAAAGGAACAAGTCTTGCTTAATAAAGTTATTCATTTGATTCAAGTTTTATGGCGAAATAAAGATGTTGAAGAAATTACTTGGGAGCATGAAGTAAGAATGAGAAAAGAATACCCTAAACTTTTTCATGAATTAGGTAAAGAAATTTCGGGGACAAAATTTTTGTAAGGTGGGTAGAATTGTAGTGTCTGTATTCGTAAAGAAAAGGTAAATGACTAATTTGATAAATATGATATAGAATTAAAATAATATATATATGAAAGATTTATTATTGAATAAAATAACGGACAGACGCGTGGACATTAGTAAGGAAGAAAAAAAACGAAAAAATGGACGAACGCGTGGACATGAATAAGGAAGAAAAAAAAAGGAAAAAAAAAGGACAACATGACAACACCTGGAGTCCAGGTGTTGCCAAAGGATGTCAAATGGTTGCATGTTAAGCATCACATCAACATGAACACGGTGAGTGTAATAATATATATATAATTTTTACTTTATTTTAATTATAAGAGAATTTTATAGAGAGTCACGGGAAGCTCTAAGAAAAATAAAGGGTAATAATATGAATTTTATTTTTGAAATTTAACATACATTAAATTTCTCGAAATTTAATGTGGGAATTTTGAAAGGGTGTGAATTATGGAGGAATTTAAGAATAAATTAGAAATTTCAATATAATATTATGTCAGGTGTTGACGATCAGCAATCGGGGAAAATTGCTGAAAAGAGCGGGAAAGGCAAAGAGGTGATCCACGGGTAGCTCTAAGTGCTACGTGGTGAGTTAGATTTAATTTAAGTAATCAAGATAAATATGAAATATATAGTGAAAATATTTGAATGAATTATTAACTTATGATTTGAGAATAGATGAAAGTTGGTTGATGGGTATGACAGGAATCAATGATATGTAGAGAATTATTATATGAGAAATAATATTATTAGAATAATGAGTCAAATTAATAATGAAGGTGATAAATGAAATTCTTGACGAGCTATGGTTGATGATTTGATATGATATATGGGGAGAAGAGTTTAGTGAAATTGATCAAATAATAATTTGAGAAGAAGTAGGATAGCTAATTTGAATGTTTGAATACATGCTTGTTTTTATATCATTATTCATATGCATATGCATGAAATAAAAGAACCGGGAAGGCAGCCGGTCTAATGAAAATAAAAGAACCAGGAAGGTAACCGGTCTAAATTAAAATAATAGAATCGAGAGGGCAGTCGGTCTAAATGAGAATAAAAGAACCAGGAAGGTAGTCGGTCTAAATGAGAATGAAAGAACCGGGAAGGCAGCCGATCTAAGCTAAAACATGTTGACATGTGGGCAAACGTTTCCAATAATAATAACATTTAAATTCACACATTGTATTTGCTTTAAATATTGATTATTATTGCTTGAGAGTTTAAAGTACTATTCATGATTGTAAATTTATTGATAAATGAATGAGTCTCTCAAAGAGACAAATATGATGAGGAAGAAATATGAAAATATGATATGATGAGAATTGTTTGAGTGATTGATTATATGTTGTGAACCTTATAACGAGATAAATGATAATGTTGAATTGAGAATTTAGAGATGACTAAATATATGATGGAAAGATTGATATGTTTGATGAGTAACTTAAGAAGAGATTGTGTAATGAGTGAATTATAAAATTGAGTAGGGATTACAAAAATATTGTTTTTGAATTATTTAAGGAAAAAGATGAATGAATATCGGAAGATTATTAGAAGTAATTGAATTATAAGATGTAACTGAGAGTATATAATCGAATACTTCTAGTAAATTTAATTAATTGAGCTTGTGAAGCTCACTCATTGTACAATGATTTCAGGTCGTAGGCAGGACAAATAGTTTGGTAAGTTAAGATTCAGATGAAGTCATTATCTATAAGTCACGTGGTTCACATTCTCAGACTATTGGAAAACAAAAAAAAATTATTTGTAAATATTCATGCATATTATGTCGTATAAAATGTTTAAGTTGAGATCTGAATGATGTATTTCCCCTATTAAGGGTTGATGATTGATGTAAATAATTGCAGTAGCTATGTTTTTATTGTTGCATATATGTGTCGTGCTGGGATTTTCAAAATATAACAACACCGCCTTGGGGGTGGCCAACTCGGGATGGATCATTACACACTTCGACAATCTACTTCCTTAATCGCATAACTGTACTAAAGGAAACAGGGACATATAATGTAGGGGAAAATTCCCCAACCAGTAACATAATGACACGTGACATCTTTTATAGGTGAATTAGGTAATTTTACAAACACGACAGAGTAACCAATCTAGTGGCTATACGTGGCAAATGACAAAACAATAATCTCACACCGGAACCCTAATTCTACTATGACACTCCAGCCTCTGGAAACCCTAGATCTATCAAAACTCTCCAGCGTATTGGGATCCTAATCATATTATAATACTCAACATTAATTACTTTTCTAATCGAATTTTACCTCTAAACACTATATAAAAGTGGCTCTCATTATCACAAGTACACATTTAACACTCTCAATTCATCCTGCTTTCTTGCTCCTTACTTTATTACGCCTTCATTTTACTGACTCATGCATTGGAGAGCCCTCTCGAAGGCACAACCCCTCCGGTCCTCCGGAAACTCCTTAGAGTTTCTTCTGTCTTTGTGTGCACAGGTACCCTTTAGTGTCTGTTCGCTTGCCTGGTACCTTTTCGGTATCAAAAGTTCCCAATTTATGTCATTACTGAAACTTATATTTAACATTGTTCTAAATTTATGTCCTTATTGAATTTGAGATTATAAAATGAATTTATTAGCCACATAAGATCTTAGGTGGTAAGAAAGGCAGAACTTTTGCTGCATATCATATCACCTGCAGTCACTTAATCTAACTATTCAGTTCTTCAGTTCAATCAATGACAATTCTTCTTATGGTCTAAATCGAAAATTAGGGTTCTTCACCACCATTTGCAATC
Organism: Bretschneidera sinensis; assembly: GCA_023935145.1. Classification (NCBI taxonomy): domain Eukaryota; kingdom Viridiplantae; phylum Streptophyta; class Magnoliopsida; order Brassicales; family Akaniaceae; genus Bretschneidera; species Bretschneidera sinensis. The sequence continues at coordinate 80,690,225 of CM043703.1, read as the reverse complement.
TTCAACGACTCCTTCATCCCACATATACATTTTTCTTCTAATTTAGTATTGATGACTATTATATCTGGAAGAAGATGAAAAACAGAGTCAAGGTTAAGTTTCATTCACACTACGATATTTTTTTATTTAAAATTCTTGAATTGATCGCATGTTTGTTCCAATGTGTTTTATATAAAAATTAAAACTTACTTCCATGATAATCAACTAGGCACCCTTCACTCATACAAGTAGGGTTACTGCTATGGTTTATGATACTTATTCTTCTTCAATCAAATGAAGTAACATCAGTTATGCTTTGAAAAGAAGAAAAAAAATTATTAATGTTGATTGAATTAGTAGAAAGAATAGACTATATTTGTTCTTCATTAATTTGAAGTAATATTATTCCCGTTCATGATCAAAACGAGACCCAAACTAAAGCAAAATTCGAGTTACACAAGGTTGCCTTGTCTAATTGTATGTTGACAGCTGTTATAGTTCACTGGGTCCTACAAAAGGTGGGTTCTATTATTCTTATTTCTTTTCTATTTTCGTCTATTAAAATGGTTTTAAGCTTTTTTGTATAGACTCTGCTATAGGATTCACCTAGACATTTTACAACACTTCTCCTTAAAGTTCCACTGAGCCTATTTTTATTTGTTGTATTCAATGCAATTGTCGATCACAATGGCAGAATGGAATCATAATAGGGAAAGAGTCCATTCGATATGCTTTTGAAAAAAAAAGTAAGAAAAGTGAAGAAATGAAGGAAAGAAGAATAATATTTCTTGTCCAAAGATTTTGACGCCAACTTTCCTGCCTTTCTTGCTACGTAAGATTTGACGTGACTAATAAATTCATTTTCTATAATTTCAAACGGAATAAATACTTAAATTGGTCAGCCTCTAATACAGAACATGAATCTAATACTCAGTGCATTTTCGGGTATAATTTGTAGATTTCATTTTGAGTAAATATAAATGCACAACAAAAATTTAGAGTTTGATATAAATGTACAATTCAATTATAGACCAAAGAAAATACGTTATGCAAGCGCGGGATAAGAAATTTATTTTAAGCTCTTTTATATTATTACTTGATTTTTTTTTTAAAATTATCACTTGAACTTGTTAAGATATATAGATAAATATATGGAAAATTGTGTATCTATTTCTATTAAGAATTGGGGAAATATATGTACAATTTCTATTATATGAAGGGATTGATATAATCCCATGATTATAGGAAACTAATATAACAATATAACAATAAGATATGTGCAGAACCATGATTATAAGGATAAGATAAGGAAAAAAGTGATTGTATAGATTTGACTTCTACTGCTGTCAACCTGTTGTTGTTATCGATAGGGCATAACTACTTAATACTCCCCTTCAAGTCAAAGTATGAAGGTCCGAAATGCCTAACTTACTCTTTAAGAAGCGAATGATCAATACCCAAGGAATTAGTGAAGATGTCTACCTACTGGTTCATGTTCGATATGTAAGAAGTACATAAGAGACAACATTGTAATTTATCAAGAACGTGATAGTCGATGTCGATGTCTTTAGTAGGTTCATGAAGACAAGATTGGCAGTAATGTGGAAGAAAACTTGATTATCACAGAACAAAGTCTTTGATTGTGAAAGTCCGCAACAAAGATGAGTGAGCAAGTAATGAAGCCAAGTGATCTCAGAAGTGGCCATGGCCATAGCTCAATACTCTTGCTTCATTGGATGACTTGGTCTTCCAAGAAATTAGATTGGAGCCCAAAAGAACATACTAAACTGCGATTGATAATGGACAACTAGCCTAATCAGAATCATAGTAGGCGGTGAGATTAAGATCATCAGTAGCAAGCATGAGAATACCTTGACTAGGAGATCTTTTGAGGTATCTCAGCAAACGAAGAACGACATCCATATGAGGTTTTCAGGGTTGGTTCATAAACTGACTTAAGATGTGAACAGTGTGAACAATGTTCGGTCGTGTAATGAAGAGATAGATGAGATGTCCAATTAGGCGTCGATAAGCGGAAGGTTACGAGAAAAAGTTGATCATCACAATCACTCAATTTGAGGTTTTGTTCCATAGGAAAAGAGGCATGTCTAGCAACTGAATTGCCAATATCAGAAAGAATATTGAAAAAAATATTTGCGCTGGCTCAAATAAATACCTTGCTTGGAACATGAGATCTCAAGGTCCAGGAAATATATTATTCGACCAAGATCTTTGAGGTAAAAAGGAGAGCCAAGAAAGGTTTATAAAGGTAAAATGGCTTCATAATTAAACAATTATGTCATCAACATATACTAAAACAAAAAAGGAGTTGTTATTCTTGTGATAGGTAAACATAAAATAATATAAATTAGACTGAATGAAACCACCATCACAAGTTTGAATAGTTTAGAAAACCACTGTTGTGATGCTTGTTTCAGTTAATATAGAGACTTATGAAATTGACAAACTTATCTTCTCCCTGTTTTTGATATTCGGGTGGAAATTGTATGTATATTTCCTCATTTAAATAACCATGTAAAAAAGTGTTATTGACATCAAGATGATAAAGTGGTCAATGTTTGATGGCAGCAACGACAACGAGGATAACGAATAGTAACAAGCTTAGCAGCAGAGGCAAATGTTTCATGGAAATCAAAACTTTCTAATTGAGTGTACCTTTTGACGATAAGACGAGATTTATACCTGTTATGGAGCCGTGATATTTATTTATTTATTTTGTAAACCCATTTACAACAAATAGGTGTTTTAATAGGTGAAAGTGATACAAGTCCATTTGTTATTATCTTTAAGAGCTTTTATCTGACGCGCATAGCAGTGCACCATTCGGGTACTTGCACTGCTTTAGCAAACAACTTAAGTTCCTCAACAGAAGACAGGGAGCTAAGAAAAGTAGTATGTGTAGGAGTAAATATGTGATAAGAGAAATAAATATGAAGGGAAAATGAGTACCTTCAGACCACGTCGAGGCAGAAAGACTAGACTGGGCAATGGAATAGTGGTAATCCAAAAGATGAGTTGGCGGTCGATGTTGTCATTTGGAATGATAGGGAAGGTATGAAATAACAGTAGAAGACATATCTGTTATGCCCATGAGTAATCTAACACACACCAAACACACACAAACACAATAATTTACGAGGTTTGGCAATTTGTCTACATCCCCGGGCAGAGACAGTTGATTTTTGTATATTGAGGAGGAATTACAAAGAGAACTCTCACACTAGAAAGCAAACTACACCTCACTCTAATGGCTCACTTCTTCACTTCTCTGAGTCTATTTGATCGCTCAGTTGCTCTCTCTATTTATACATGAAGGAGGGGAATCATAGAGAGAAAAAAAACAAGAGCCCATCACATGGGCTCATTTCTTTTCCACCGAAAGGTGGATTGAACTCAACAATGGCTGCTAAAAGATAGGGTCAACAAAGGCTGCTGGAGAGAGAGTCAATAATGGCTGCTGGAGATTGAGCCACAAAATCCTACAAATATCCACCTTAGCGAAAATCTCATCGCCTACACAAATCAACTTCATGCCAAGGCGCCCTAAGACGCAATACACCCTAGATGTTCAATACTGCGAGATGTGGATCAAGTCTAAACAGTGTTAGAACTTGACCCCAGTAACGATCTTCGTTAACATGTCCACCGGATTATCTACTGTACCAATTTTCTGAAGTTTTATGTCCCTTTCTTCCAAAATCTCGCGAACAAAGTGGAAACAGACATCAATATGTGACATGGGTATGTCCAACCTAGCATGGGCCTGCCCAACAAAAATCTAATAATCTCTTGTCAACTAAGCAAGGTGCAAGGTCCAAGCCCAAAGTGGAAGAAGATTCGGATGCAACAGCTTACTGGATTTAGGCTGATCATACCAGGCCCAAACGATCTTCTTTTTGAGATTTTCTTAAGTCCAAATTAAAGTTCAAGACGTCATCTTTCCAACCAAACAAGTTTCAGCCCATTTGGAGATGTCTACAAGAAGATATGACCATTTGAATTCTGGTCATTGGGTGCTCCTGAAAATCCGAAATTGTGTTCCTCTTTTTACTTTTGACCAATTCCTTGATTCCTTGCATGTTTTAGGGATTGTCTCCTTCCTTGTTTTAGGGATTGTTTCCTTGCATGTTTTATGGATTGTTTTCTTACTTTTCCTAAGCTTAGAGGGTTGTTCTAAGCTCTATAAGTACTTGTGTTTGTAAGCTAAAAATCAGACTTGAGTTTATAAATTGAAATCAGCCTTTGGCTTTTAGAAGAGAGTTTTCTCCTTCTTATAATTCTGTATCTCTTTGGTATAATCCTTAGAGTGGTGAATTCCTATAGTTCTGTATCCCTTGTGTTAATCCTTTGGGTGGTGATATTCTATATCCCTTTGGTGTTATCTCTTGGGTGGTGAACTCCTATCTTTCATTTCGTTGTTTGTTTGTTTAGTTTCCTTCAATTCTATTTAAATCCGGTATCAAATTGGTATCAGAGCTTTGGTTTCTCAAGTGTGATATCTAACACCTTGATTTCCATAGTTCTTGTTATTATGGCTGGTCGTGGTCGTCGTGGTCAAGCTATTCCAATAGCAGCTCCAGCACCGCAAGGAGACCCGCGAGATATCGAGCTGGAAGCCTTAAGGAGACAAGTGCAGCAACTCGAACAACGCCTAGAGCGTTATGAAACTTCTGAACATGGTGCTCCTCATCATGGCTCAGATGCTGAAGTTTCCAGCAATGATGGAGATGAAGTTAATCCTTTTCACCAAGCTCGTAGCCATGCCTCAAATGACAGCACGCCACCTCACCCCCGTGAGCTAAGAAATCACGTTTTCCAACGTGATTATGACGTCAAGGTGGACATTCCAGAATTTGAAGGAAGAATGCAACCCGATGAATTCATTGATTGGCTTAACACCATTGAGCGGATCTTTGATTACAAAGATGTTGCAGATCACAAGAAGGTGAAGCTTGTTGCCATCAAGCTACGAAAACATGCTTCTATTTGGTGGGAACACCTTAAGAGGCAGCGAGAACGTGAAAGGAAGAGTCGCATTGTGACATGGGCAAAGATGAAGAAGGCTCTTAAGAAGAAGTATTTGCCAGATCATTATAGGCAAGATGCTTTTCTTAAGTTCCACAACTTTCGACAAAACGATCTCTCCGTGGAAGAATATACAGCAGAGTTCGATTATTCTATGATGCGTTGTGACATCGTAGAGCCCGAAGAACAAATGGTAGCCCGCTACCTTGGAGGGTTACGTCGTGAAATCAGTAATGTTGTACAATTACAACCTTACTGGACCTACAATGATGTTTGCAAGCTAGCACTAAAGGTGGAGAAACAATTAATGGAAGGGCGTAAGAATACTTATCGACCTTTCAATCGCGATGGAATCACAAACCGGGGGAGTAGTTCTACTTCCAAGGCCACTCCATCAACCAAAACTGCAGCTGTCAAACCACCTGCAAGGAATGAAGCTCCATCAGGTTCTAATCGCTTCAATAATTCTAATTCAAGTAGAAAATGCTTTAAATGTCATGGTTTTGGACATATTGCTTCCGATTGTCCAAATCGCAAGATAATCTCCCTTGTTGAAGAAGAATTGGAAGATAATGCAGAGGAGGAGCAAATTGAGGACGAATCCGAGGAGGAGTTCACGTATGCGGATCAGGGAGAGTCTCTTGTTATTCGTAGACTCTTGAAGTCAACTTATGCAGAAGATGATTGGCTTCGAAACAACATTTTCCACACCAAATGCACTTCCAATGGCAAGGTGTGTAATGTCATCATTGATGGGGGAAGTTGTGAGAATGTGGTGTCTACAACCATGGTGGAGAAGCTGAATCTAAAAACAGAAGCTCATTCACATCCCTACAAACTTCAATGGCTTCGAAAAGGCAACGATATTCAGGTAACTAAGAAATGCTTAGTTCAATTCTCCATTGGGAAAAATTATGAGGATGAAGTTATGTGTGATGTTGTCCCTATGGATGCATGTCATATACTACTTGGTAGGCCATGGCAGTATGATAGGAAAGTTATCCATGATGGTCTCAAAAACACCTATTCTTTTGTAAAGAATGGAATTAAAGTGACTTTAGCCCCACTGAAAATGATATTCACTCCTAAACCTTCTAAAAGGGAGGGTTGTAGTTTACTTTCTGTAGGTGAAGTTGAGAAAACTTTAACAGAATGTGGAGAGGGGTACGCTCTTATGGTTGTTGAAAAGAAAGATCCCATTGAGATTCCACTTATAATACAACCACTTCTTAAGGAATTCCCTGATATTATTCCTGAAGAACTTCCACCGGGCCTTCCACCTATGAGGGGTATACAGCACCATATTGATCTTATTCCAGGTTCTGTTTTACCTAACAAAGCAGCTTATCGGATGAATCCAAGGGAGCATGAAGAGTTACAAAGTCAAGTTGATGAGCTGATCTCCAAAGGCCTTGTACGAGAAAGCATGAGTCCTTGCGCTGTTCCAGCACTTCTAGTACCAAAGAAGGACGGTTCATGGCGAATGTGCATTGACAGCAGGGCTGTCAACAAAATCACCATCCGGTACCGCTTTCCCATCCCACGGTTGGATGATCTCTTGGATCAACTTCATGGAGCCATAATCTTCTCAAACATCGATCTTCGCAGCGGATATCATCAAATTCCCATGAGAGATGGCGATGAATGGAAGACAGCGTTCAAAACGAGAGATGGTCTTTATGAATGGATGGTCATGCCATTCGGACTATCTAATGCTCTGAGTACTTTTATGCGCCTTATGAATCATATTTTCAAACCATTTATGGGTCAATTTGTTGTTGTTTACTTTGATGATATCTTAGTTTACAGCAAGTCTCAAGAGCAACATATGGAGCATCTTCATCAAGTTTTCCAAACCTTACGGGAACAAAAGTTGTATGTCAACTTGAAGAAGTGTCATTTCTTCACTAATAGCCTTGTGTTCTTAGGCTATGTTGTTTGCAAAGAAGGAATCATGATGGATCCGGGCAAGATAGAGGCAATCACCAGCTGGCCTATTCCCAAGTCCCTTCACGACATAAGAAGCTTTCATGGACTTGCATCATTCTATCGACGGTTCATCAAAGGCTTCAGCACCATTATTGCTCCTATCACGGAATGCCTTAAAGGGGGAACATTCAAGTGGACGAAGGAAGCCCAAAAGAGCTTTGAACTTCTCAAACAGAAGGTAACGGAGGCCCCAGTCCTTACACTTCCAGATTTCTCCAAAGTGTTCGAAGTTGATTGCGATGCCTCTAATTTAGGGGTTGGTGGTGTTCTCAGCCAAGAAGGTAAACCCATTGCCTTTTTTAGTGAAAAGCTCAATGAATCTCGAAAGAAGTATTCAACATATGACAAAGAATTCTATGCTCTTGTTCGTGCCTTGGGGCATTGGAGTCATTATCTACTCCATAAAGAGTTTATACTTCATTCTGATCATGAAGCTCTAAAGTATTTGAGCAGCCAACAAAAACTCAACAAGCGACATGCAAAGTGGAGTGAATTCTAGCAAGCCTATTCATTCTCCATCAAGCACAAGTCAGGTAAACTTAATCAAGTTGCTGACGCCCTAAGTCGAAGACACTCTTTACTTAACACTATGCAAGTGCAGGTTTTGGGTTTTGAAGTTGTCAAAGAACTTTATAAAGATGATCTTGATTTTGGCAATGCATGGAAGGAATCTTCTAATGGTCCTAACAACCATTTCTTGTTACAAGATGGTTTTCTCTTCAAGGGCAATCTTTTGTGCATTCCTCGATGTTCGTTGAGAGAAGCCATTATCAAAGAAGCCCATGGAGGAGGCCTTGCTGGTCATTTTGGTAGAGATAAAACTTTAACTCTTGTGCAGGAACATTTTTTTTGGCCCAAAATGGTGAGAGATGTTGAGCGACATGTGAAGCAATGTCAAATTTGCCACCTCGCAAAGAGCCGCAAGCAAAACACCGGGATATACATCCCATTACCTATTCCTAATGCCCCATGGGAGGACGTTAGTATGGATTTTGTTGTAGGTTTGCCAAGAACTCAACGAAATAAAGACTCCATTATGGTGGTGGTTGATCGATTCTCAAAGATGGCTCATTTTGTTCCTTGCCACAAAACTCTTGATGCATCTCATGTTGCTGACCTATATTTCAGAGAAATTGTCAAACTTCATGGCATTCCTAAGACGATTACTTCTGATCGTGATTCCAAGTTCGTCGGACATTTTTGGCGTACTCTTTGGCGAAAGCTTGGCACTATCCTTCAATTCAGCTCCGCTTATCATCCCCAAACAGATAGTCAAACTGAAGTTGTTAATCGAAGTTTGGGAAATCTTTTGAGAAGCTTTGTGGGGAAGAACATCCGTCAATGGGATCTCTTCCTAGCTCAAGCTGAATTTGCCTATAATAGGTCTACTAGCCAAACCACTGGCTATAGCCCCTTTGAGGCTGTCTATGGTCTCAAACCTATTAGCCCTCTTGATTTGGCTCCACTTCCGACTACTACCCAATTTAGTGGAGATGCCAATGAACGAACGAAGGAGATCAAGAAATTACATGAGCAGATTCGAGCTCATATTGAGAAGCAAAATGAGAAGTACCGCAAGCAAGCAAATAAACATAGAAAGCCTGCAGCTTTCAAAGAAGGAGATCTAGTATGGATTCATCTTCGAAAGGAACGTTTTCCCGCAAAACGACGGTCTAAACTTCTGCCACGAGCTGATGGCCCATTTAAGGTACTTCAACGCATTGGAGAAAATGCTTACAAGATTGAACTTCCAGGAGATTATGGAGTATCTGCAACTTTCAATGTGAGTGACTTATCTCCCTATGAAGTAAATGAAGAAATCTTGGACTTGAGGGCAAGTCCCCATCAACTGGGGGAGCCTGACATGGGTATGTCCAACCTAGCATGGGCCTGCCCAACAAAAATCTAATAATCTCTTGTCAACTAAGCAAGGTGCAAGGTCCAAGCCCAAAGTGGAAGAAGATTCGGATGCAACAGCTTACTGGATTTAGGCTGATCATACCAGGCCCAAACGATCTCCTTTTTGAGATTTTCTTATGTCCAAATTAAAGTTCAAGACGTCATCTTTCCAACCAAACAAGTTTCAGCCCATTTGGAGATGTCTACAAGAAGATATGACCATTTGAATTCTGGTCATTGGGTGCTCCTGAAAATCCAAAATTGTGTTCCTCTTTTTACTTTTGACCAATTCCTTGATTCCTTGCATGTTTTAGGGATTGTCTCCTTCCTTGTTTTAGGGATTGTTTCCTTGCATGTTTTATGGATTGTTTTCTTACTTTTCCTAAGCTTAGAGGGTTGTTCTAAGCTCTATAAGTACTTGTGTTTGTAAGCTAAAAATCAGACTTGAGTTTATAAATTGAAATCAGCCTTTGGCTTTTAGAAGAGAGTTTTCTCCTTCTTATAATTCTGTATCTCTTTGGTATAATCCTTAGAGTGGTGAATTCCTATAGTTCTGTATCCCTTGTGTTAATCCTTTGGGTGGTGATATTCTATATCTCTTTGGTGTTATCTCTTGGGTGGTGAACTCCTATCTTTCATTTCGTTGTTTGTTTGTTTAGTTTCCTTCAATTCTATTTAAATCCGGTATCAATATGTTTCGTGCGAACGTGATGCACCTGATTCTTCGCCAAGTGGATTGCACTCTGACTGTCACAATAGACAGTAACTTGTTCCTGCTCAACGCCAAGGTCTGCTACTAATCCATGTAACCAAATGGCTTCTTTGATGGCTTCTATCACAGCCATGTACTCAGCTTCCGTAGTGGATAGCGCAATCGTGGACTGCAATATAGAATGCCAACTTACTGGTCCTCCTGCCATAGTGAACACATAACCAGTAGTGGAACGACGTTTGTCGAGATCACCTGCATAATCGGAATCAACATAACCGACTACCAGATGGTCGACTGCATCACTTCTCTCGAACTTCAAACCATGATCCACGATCCCCTGAATGTACTGTAGAATCCATTTAGCTGCGTGCCAGTGTGCCTTTCCTGGATTATGCATGTATCTGCTCACCATACTAACAGCCTGGGAGATATCAGGTCTCGTGCACACCATTGCATACATCAGGCTACCAACTAAATCACTGCTGGGAGACTGCGCTGCACTGAGCTTGAAGTGTGGGGCCAACGGAGTGCTAACTGGTTTCGAGTTCTTGTCCAAGCCGAAACGCTGCAGAACTCGCCTCAAGTACTACTTTTGAGTCAGGTGAACTATGGCCTTCGCCCTGTCTCTAGTAATCTCCATGCCCATAATTTTTCGTGCTTCTCCCAGGTCCTTCATCTCGAATTCTTGGCTCAACTTAGCCTTCAAACGATCTATCTCCACTTTGCTCTTAGATGCCACTAACATGTCATCGACATATAAGAGCAAATAGATGAAGGAACCATCTGCAAGTTTCTTGAAATATACGCAGTGATCGAACTGACTACGCGTATAATCCAGAGCTAACATTTAGTTGTCGAACCGCTTGTACCACTGTCGGGGTGATTGCTTCAATCCATACAAAGACTTCTTCAGACTACAGACCATCTTTGCCTTACCAACTTTTTTGAACCCATCTGGTTGAGACATATAAATATTCTCTTCCAGGTCACCATGGAGAAATGCTGTCTTCACATCAAGTTGTGTCAACTCGAGGTCAAACTGGGCCACCAAAGCTAGCAAAATGCGAATCGAAGAGTGCTTGACGACCGGAGAGAACACTTCATTATAGTCGATTCCCTCCATCTGAGCATAGCCCTTGGCTACCAATCTAGCTTTGTAGCGTACTCCATCTCTACTGGTTGGATCCTCGTTCTTGGTGAACACCCACTTACAGCCAATTACCTTTTTGTTCTTTCGAAGTGGCACAAGCTCCCAAGTCTGATTCTTGTAAAGAGACTGCATATTCTCAACCATAGCTATCTTCCAGTCAGCCCACTCAGTGGACTGTGCAGCTGCCCTGTAAGTGGTAGGGATATCATCCCCAACTATTGGTAGTGCATATGTGACATAATCTTGTAGACGAGCCGGTTTAACTGGCTGTCTCCTCGGTCTGTTGACTACAATAGATTCAGGCTGTGGTGGAGGTGTAGTGGTTGGGCTATCATTATCGGTATTCTGATCATACTCCTCCTCCTCATCTACGGCTAAATCATCTACATAGATTGGAGCCTCAAGCTCCACCTTCTGCGAACTCCTGGCTGATTCGCTGCTACTGCTGCTGATTTCACTGGAGCCTTCATGCTTCTGTGGATGAAGCATTTCAGACCCGTTGAACTTTACATCTCTGCTGACAATGATTTTCTTTGACTTGATGCACCAGAGTCTGTACCCCTTCACGCCTATGCTAAAGCCCAACAATTTTGCTTTCTTAGCTCTAGAGTCGAGCTTGTCTTCCTGAACATGATAATAGGCAGGACAACCAAATATATGAAAAGAATCATAATCAGTAGTTGGAGTACCTTTTAACATTTCCATTGGTGTTTTCCCGCCATTTGCAGCTGCGGGCAATCGATTGATCAGGTGGCTAGCATAAACCAAAGCTTCAGCCCCAAAATGTTTCCCAAGTCCAGCACTCAGAAGCATACATTAGACCTTATCCACCAAAGTCCGGTTTATTCATTCTGCCACCCCATTCTGCTGCGGCGTCTTCCGCATGGTGAAGTGTCTGACAATACCTTCTTTTCGGTATAAGTCAAAGAATGGATCCTCTGTGTATTCTCCTCCATTGTCTGATCTGAGCCGCTTAATCTTTCTGCCGGTCTGGGTTTCCATCAATTTTTTCCAATTTTGGAAGATCTCCAATACGTCGTTTTTGCGTTTCATCATGTACACCCACACACGACAAGAGTAATCATCAACAAAAGTAACAAACCAGTGTCTACTGCCAATCGATGCTTTTCGGGATAGTCCCCAAACATCGGTATGCACATAATCAAGAATTCCCTTCGTCCGATGAATTGCAGTGCCGAACTTGATCCTGGTTTGTTTTCCCATAACACAATGCTCGCAAAAAGATAACTTGCAAGTTTTGGCACCTTTGAGCAAACCCTGCCTTGCTAGAATCTGCATGGACTTCTCCCCGGGATGACCTAAACGCATGTACCAAAGTCTGTTCGAGTCCGCATTAGTCTCGTCTAGCTTCTCACAAACTGTGGAAGCTCCACCTCCAATGGTACTCCCTTATAGGAAGTATAGGTTGCCATGCTTCATTCCCTTCATGACCACGAGAGCTCCTATTACCACCTTGAGAACTCCGGCTTCAATACTGATTATGAACCCTTTCAAGTCCAGGGCTCCGAGTGAGATGAGGTTTTTTCGCAAGTCCGGTACATACCAAACTTCTGTCAATGGCCTGATAGTTCCATCATGCAACTTCAAACGGATGGTGCCTATCCCCTTCGTCTTACAGGCAAAGTCGTTGCCCATAAGTACTGATCCACCGTCAATCTCCTTGAATTCAGCAAACCATTCCTGGTTGGGACACATGTGATAGGTACATCCGGAATCTAAGATCCACTTGTCATATTGGGACATGAGTGAAGATCCGTTGAAAGCAAAATCCTCTTCATCACTAGCTGTGTTGGCTGTGGAAGGTTTATCCTTCTGCTGCCCTTTTAACTGTGGGCAATCCTTCTTCCAGTGTCCCTTGTTGTGGCAGTAGGAACACTTATCTTTGGCAGGTCTCTGTCTGTCTGATGGACCACGAGATCTGTCATGAGGCCTTGACCGAGAATTTCTCCTATTCCCTTTGCTTGTAGGTTGTTTCATTTCTGATCTGCCTCTAGCTGCAAAGGCTCCATTGAAAGTATCTTTGTGTATCTACTTGTCTATCCTGCGACACTCATTGTTCTGAAGTACACTAGATACTTCGTCAAATTTAATCTTTTCTTTCCCGTACAACAGTGTGGTAATTAAGTGTTCATATGTGTCGGGCAAAGAGTTTAACAAAAGCAAAGTTTTATCTTCATCTTGAGTTTTGACATCCAAGTTTTGCAAATCAGCTAACATTTTATTATAATTATTTAAATGTTCGGCCATAGATATACCTTCACGAAATTGGAACCTGAAGAGCCTTTTTTTCAAGTAGAGGCGGCTCTATGCTCTTCGTCATGTACTTGTCCTCTAATTTCTTCCAGAGTACCTTCGCATTTGCCTTTTTCATCACGAAGTACTTCTGGTCCTTCATGAGGCAAAGTCGGATTGTGCTACAGGCCTGGCGATTCACTTTTTCCCAGTCTGCATCCGTCATGTCCTGGGGCTTCTTCATCTCCAGGGCAATCTCCAGGTCTTACTGGAACAAGACATCCCTCACTTCGCACTGCCACATGCCGAAGTTGTTCATACTATCAAACTTTTCCACCTCAAACTTTGCGTTGGATGTCGTATTCCTTCGCGAGGAGTTGCTCGTTGTAGAGCTACTCGGTGTGGTGGTATCTGTATTCTCCACAGATTTCTGTCTTTCTTCTACCATGCTAACAATTTTCTGCTATCAGAAAATCTCTCCAAATGTTCCACTAAGGTAGAACAGCAACTTAGGAGCAAAATTACCAGTTTGAACTGGTAAAAAACGGGCCAAAATCGGACCAAAAAGGGCAAAAAATGATTCTGGTCAATACCGGTCAAGGTTTAACGCCGGTCAAAGTCTGGTCAGTAGGTCCAAATGTGGGTCGGGTCGGATATGGATCGGGTCGATCCTATCGACCGCGGGCTGGGTCGTTCTAAATGAGCTGGGTTGAATGAAGTGAACTGGGCTGGTCAACTCTGGGATTGACCAGTGGACATGGGCTGGGCTTGTGGCTTCTGGACTGGGCCAAGTTAAATCTTGACTAGGTTTTCTGATGTTGGGCCTCTGCAACTGGGCTGAAAAAAAATAGGCTGGTCTAAAATGGATCGAGTTGGGTTACTGAGTAACCAACCGAGTCACCGATTCGACTCAGCTACTGTTCATCTTCTATACAAAAATTCTGAATTTTAGAGTTAAGGCCACGTTTGGCAAAAAACATAAAAAATGAAAGCTTTAAGCGGCTGTTACGGCCTCATTTTAGCTCTGATTTCGACGCGTAAGATACTGTTGAATTCGTATCGACTAGCTCTACAATTAAACCTCCAAATTTGAGGTCTTCAGATCTGGTCAGATTGTGGACCTGAGCTCTGATACCATTTTTGTTATGCCCATGAGTAATCTAACACACACCAAACACACACAAACACAATAATTTACGAGGTTCGGCAATTTGCCTACATCCTCGGGCAGAGATAGTTGATTTTTGTATATTGAGGAGGAATTACAAAGTGAACTCTCACACTAGAAAGCAAACTATACTTCAATCTAATGGCTCACTTCTTCTCTTCTCTGAGTCTATTTGATCACTCAGTTGCTCTCTCTATTTATACATGAAGGAGGGGAATCATAGAGAGGAAAAAAACAAGAGCCCATCACATGGGCTCATTTCTTTTCCACCGAAAGGTGGATTGAACTCAACAATGGCTGCTAAGAGATAGGGTCAACAATGGCTGCTGGAGAGAGAGTCAATAATGGCTGCTGGAGATTGAGCCACAAAATCCTACAATATTGACAGAAGGAGAAATGGGGAAACCTGATGGACAATGTTGTCTTGTCGATTAGGGTCACTTACCAATTTTTGAACTGGATTTATTATTGACCTGGATTGTGAAAGTCTCTATTGCATATGTATCAAAGGAAAGAGTATGTAACGCTTGTTGATCTGGTGTGTGAATTATGGTTGATGAATTTGGTTGGCTGATGGGGTAGAAAGATAGGAGACAACTTCATCAGTGAGGGAAAAGAAATAATGGTAGGATTGTTTATGATGGAATGGATCTTGATTATGGAAGGGAAAATGGTTTTCAAAGAAAGTGACATCCCTACTGGTATAAACCTTTTTGGTGTCAATGTAAATTTTTTTTTAGGCTTTTTGAGCATAAGAATAACCAATGAAAATATCGAGTTTTGCATGATGATCAAACTAATGTTGGATGTTCATAACGTTATCACCATAAGAAAGAGAACCAAACACACGCAAATGACTATATTTTAGAATTTCACTGAAGAAAAGCTTATATGGTGTTTTTCCATTTAAAACTTTGGTGGGTAAGAGATTGATCAACTGAGCAATGGTGACGACATAATCACCCCAAAATTTTCCTGAACATGCAAAACACAAGCAATGTTAATGAGATGGAAATGTTTGCATTCAACACTTTGTTTTGTTGAGGAGTACCTGAACAACTAGTTTGATGAATCACTCCTTGGTTTTTAAGGAAAATCCAAAATCCCCTAGAAAAAAATCTTTTGTGTTATCACTCCAGATTTGTTTAATGGCATAGTTAAACTATCGGTCAGCAATAGCAAAAAGAAATTTGTAAGATGAGTGGTAGATTCATTTTTGGTATGCGTCAAATATAACTAAGTGGCTCGGCAGTAGTCATAGACAATGGTCATTATATATTGTGCGCTAGATAAAGAAGGAATACGATAAAAACCCCAAATATCAAAATTCACTAAATCGAAACTATGATAACTAGATCTTGTACTTAAAGTAAATGGCTATCGACACTGTTTAGCCAAAGGGTAAATAGTGCAAGGGCACTTATTACAATTTAAGAATCCAAAGTGCGCAAAGAAGATGAAATAGATGACAAAGGAATGTGAAGTAACAACAAATGAAGAAGATTTATATTTGGCTTCTTCTCAAACTAATAGAGACCACCACTTTCTTTACCCACTCCAATCATTTGCCCTGAATTGAGGTCCTAAATAACACAAGAATTAGAAAAAAATAATAATACAACAATGAAGAGATTTAGCAAGCTTATTGACAGACATCAAATTAAACTGAAAATAAGGTAGTAAAAGAAAATTATTTAGTGTCAATGTGTGTGTGAGTGTAGATGACCCAATGTGAGAAACAATGGTTTATTGGCCTATGGGAAAATTAATGGGCGCATGAGAAGTGGATGTTTGAGAATCAAGTTTTGCGGATGAAGAAGATATGTGGTCAGTGTAAGAATTTAAATATAATCTAAACATGCTAAACAACTTAAATAGCATATAGATTAAATACGGAATTATAAAGACCGTAAACATACCTCCAGCCATTGAAGCTTTTCACTTACACAATCTGCTATTCTCTCGATATTGGTTCTTCTAGACTCTCAGAACTCTCTTCAATTTGATGGTGTATGAAAGAAAATGAGAAGTACCGAGTCTAGGGACCAAACCTGTATTTATACATGTTCTTCCATCAAGAACATCCATCCGTATTCCATACACTTGTTACCACAATCAATGGATAGCCAAAGGGTTAAACATGGACCATATATAGGTTGGTTACATATACCTTATACTCTCAATACAACCATTGAGAATATGAACCTACATTCCTTAAGCATACACCTTGTGTTTTTTCTCTAACACTCTAACTTGCTAACTCTTAATATGCTCTAAGGTTATCCTATTTATAGGAGAAATGCACTAAGAATAATTGAATTAATTTGGCCACAATTAATACTTAGTGGAACACATCTACCTCTACTTAATTGCCACAATTAATGCTTGAATTTATTACATCTACCTCTACTTAATTGCCACAATTAATGTTTGAATTTATTACATCTACCTCCACTTATTATTTGCCACAATTAATGCTTGAATTTATTACATTCTCCCACTTGGTCCATATGTTTAACCTAACTTAAACCCATTGATATATTTTAAGAAGTAAATACATGAATCATGGCGATAAGTCCTCTAAGAGTGAGTATTACCTTCCATGTATTACGATGCATTTAGTTCCTCAAGTATTATTCTTCATGTGGTAACATTTCTTAATGAATAAACCCTATGTTTATTCTTGGTCCTATACAGATGAGTTTTCTCAAAGAAATTAAGGTGCACATGAATATGAGAAAACATCAAAATATGTAAGAGTTTCATTAATAAACTGTATGTATACACTTACAAAGTGGAACCAAGTCCCATTTTCTCTATATGATCCTTGAATTTCAAAGGTGGCATGCCTTTAGTCAAAGGATCAGCGATCATCAATTCAGTGATAATGTGTTCAATGACCACTTTCTTTTCTTTTACACGTTCTCTTATGGCTAAATACTTAATGTCGATGTGTTTACTTCGACTTCCACTTTTATTGTTTTTAGCCATAAAGACAGCAGCTGAATTGTTGCAGAAAATTCTCAATGGCCTAGATATAGAATCCATGACTCTAAGCCCAAAAATGAAACTCCTAAGCCATACACTATGTGAAGTGGCCTCAAAACAAGAGACGAACTCTGCTTCCATAGTAGAAGTAGCAGTCAATGTCTGCTTGACACTTCTCCAAGAAACAGCTCCACCGGCCATTAGAAAAATGTACCATGATGTTGATTTACATGAATCAACACAGCCAGCAAAGTCTAAATTAGAGTAGCCAATCATATCCAGATTGTACGTCTGTCTATATATAAGCTTGTAATCTTTAGTTCCTTGAAGATACCTCATTACTTTCTTTGCAGCTCTCCAGTGGTCTATACCTGGGTTACTCTGATATTGCCCTAACGTCCCTACAACAAATGCAATGTCAGGTCTAGTGCAGACCTGAGCATACATAAGGCTTTCGACTGCAGAAGCATATGGAATGTTCTTCATGGATTCCCTCTCAAAATCGTTCTTCGGGCATTGGTTCAAATTGAACCTATCACTTTTCACAATGGGAGCTATACTTGGTGAACAATATATCTAAAACTTTGTTGATATAGGTTTCTTGTGATAGACCTAAAACATCTCGAGGTCTATCTCTATGAATCTTAATGCCAATGACATAAGATGCCTCATCCATATCTTTCATATCAAAATTTTTA
Organism: Bretschneidera sinensis; assembly: GCA_023935145.1. Taxonomy (NCBI): domain Eukaryota; kingdom Viridiplantae; phylum Streptophyta; class Magnoliopsida; order Brassicales; family Akaniaceae; genus Bretschneidera; species Bretschneidera sinensis. Next base: position 80,672,343 of record CM043703.1, on the reverse strand, counting down.
GAGAGAAATTGTTTCACCTCATGCAACAAGCCCTTATCATTGGTTGCAAGTAAAATATCATCCACATATAAAACAAGAAAAAAAATTTTACTCCCACTGACCTTCTGGTATATACATTGATCCATGGGATTTTCAACAAAACCGAATGAAGAAATTACTTTATGGAATTTAAAATACCATTGATGGGAGGCTTGTTTTAAACCGTATATGGATTTCCTAAGCTTGCAAACCAAATGCTCACCATCATTAGAGGAGAAACCTTCAGGTTGTTTCATATAAACCTCCTCCTCTAGATCTCCATTAAGAAATGCGGTTTTCACATCCATTTGTTGCAGCTTAAGGTCAAAATGAGCAACTAATGCCAAAATAATACGAAGAGAATCTTTCTTAGATACAGGAGAGAAAGTCTCCGTGTAATCGATTCCTTATTTTTGAGTAAATCCCTTAGCAACGAGTCTCGCTTTGTTTCTCTCAATGTTGTCTAATGAATCTTTCTTGGTCTTAAAGACCTATTTGCAACCAATGACTTTCGCCCCATTAGGAAACTCTACAAGATCCCAGACTCCGTTGCTTTTCATGGAATTCATCTCTTCCTTCATGACATCATGCCACAAGGTTGACTCTTTACAACTCATGGCCTGTGAAAAGGTTTCAAGATCATTTTCGGCTCCAGAATTTTAGTCAGATTCTTGTAGATACACAATGTAATCACTAGGAATTGCTGATCTCCTGACTCTAGTAGATTTTCTTAATGTTGTACCAATGTCTCCCAGGGGAGCTTGTGGTTCAAGTGGTTGTTCAGGAACTTGTGGTATTTCCTGAACTACTTGATCTATTAGAATGTTGTCAGCAGCTTGTGGAACCTTAATGACCGATTGGTCAACACGAGCTTGTACTTGAGGCGTGTTATGAACTATAACCAATCTATCATTTGATGAAGGTTGAGATTTTGTATGATCTTGTGCAGGTTCTGTATAATCATGTGCAGGAACTAAGTTCCTGAACCGATCCCTCCCACTGATCATGTCATTCTCTAGAAACTTAGCGTTTCTTGATTCCACAATCCTAGTAGTATGAGTTGGACAATAAAACCTGTAACCCTTGGACCTTTCGGCATATCCAACGAAATATCCACTAATGGTCCTCGGATCCAGTTTATTCTCTTGTGGGTTATAAATCCTCACCTCAGACGGACATCCCCAAACGTGCATATGTCGCAAACACAGTTTCCAACCTTTCCATAATTCAAATGGTGTCTTGGTAATAGCCTTGGTTGGAACTCGGTTTAATATATACGCAGCCGTCTTTAGTGCTTCAGTCCACAAGGATGTAGGAAGGTTGGAGTTGCTAAGCATACTCCGCACCATGTCCATCAATGTTCGGTTTCTTCTTTCTGCAACACCATTCTGGTCCGGGGAACCAAGCATAGTGTATTGGGCAACAATCCCATGTTCTTGAAGAAACTTGGCAAAAAGACCAGGTGCTTGTCCACTTTCTGTGTATCTACCATAATATTCTCCACCTCTATCGGATCTCACAATTTGTAGTTGCTTTCCGGATTAATTCTCAACTTCAGCCTTAAAGACTTTGAAGGCATCCAATGCTTCATTCTTATTATGAAGCAAATATATATACATATATCGTGAGTAATCATCGATAAAAGTGACAAAATATTTTTGACCATGTACGTCCATGTCTGGACAACATATATCAGTATGAATGATTTCTAATATATCCGAACTCCTATTAGCACCTTTCTTGGACTTGTTGGTCTGCTTTCCCTTAATACAGTCCACACAAGTCTCAAAATCAGTATAATCTAAAGTACTAAGTACCCCTTCATTCATTAATCTCTTAATTCTTTCTATGGAGATACGTCCAAATCTCCAGTGCCATAACATAGATGAGTCATCGTTAATATTACACATTTTAACGCCAGTTTGAACATGCATTGAACTATAAGTGGCATCATTTTGTAAATAAATATGATAAAGACCATCAGTCAAAATACCATTCCCAACACAATCAGTTTTATAAAATAAACTGAAAGATATGTCTTGAAAATTAAAGGAATATCCAAATGGTATAAGTCTGGAAACAGAAATCAAGTTTCGTGAGAAACTTGGTACATAAAAGTTCCTTTCCAATTTTAAAATAAAGCCACTACTTAAAGTTAAAATGCACGTTCCAATCGCCTCCACATGTAAGCCCATCTTGTTGCCTGATAAGATGTTTTGCTCACTTCCCACTGGCTTCCTTAAGTTTTGCATACCCTGCAAGGAGTTTGCAATATGGATTGTAGATCCAGAATCAATCCACCAGGTGTTAATATTAACATTAACCATATTAAATTCATATCAAACAAACGGGTTAGTTCTAATATGTCCTTCCCACGGGTAGTAGCCAGCATTGTACTCTCACCTAGTTCCATCACAAGCCTCTCTTCTTCTTCAACACACATGGTCATTAATTCATTGATTGACCATTTGTCTTTATGTGTGTTGTACGATATTTTGAAAGGCCCGTACTGAGTTGGAAGGGTGTTCAGAATGTAGTGCACCAGGAAGGACTCTGACATATCAACCTCAAGTTTCTTAAGTTGAGCTGCAATGTCACGCATTTGCATTATGTGCTCGCGCACACTTTTTACGCTGGTGAGTTTGAGGGATGATAATCTCATTATCAGGGTGCTTGCCAATGCCTTTTCTGAAGTGATTAATTGATCGTCAATGGCTTTCAACAAATCGCAGACTTTCTCATGCTGGTCGACAGAACCACGTATACCAGCAGTTATCTTAGTTTTGATAAACATCACGCTGAGTCGATTGGATCGCTCCCATCACTCATATAGCGTGATAGCAGCTGGAGTGCTGTTATCGATGATTGCCGGTGGTTCGTCCTTCCTAATAGCATAATCTATGTCCATCCACCCTAGATGAAGAAGAATCCCCTCATTCCATACATTATAGTTATCTCCCCTAAGTTTGGGTAAGTCACAACGGATATCAGAGAAACTAGTGAGTTGAGTAACTACATAAAGTCCAAAAGCTTATGTCAAGATTTGAGGTCTAATTTTCTAAATTACATGTTTTACCAATGTAAAAACACGCTGAAATTGAATCTAATTTCATTGAAAATTACCTGTGGGCTAAATTTTTAATTCAATAAGATTCTTTATACTTTATGATAAATTTTATCAAACTATTTTTACAAAATTCATAATGTATATTATGATTACAGTTTGATGTTTTTCTATCTTTAAACTTTATGATAAAATTATTAAATTAATTCTTCTTAACTCGTGTGGGTAAATTAAGAAAAATTAATTTTAATATATTATCCTAATTAATTATATAAACACAATAAAATCCCTGTGGGGTAAAATCATTATATTCATATAATTAATTACAATTAATGTCCATTATGTGATCCTAATCCACTTAATATATAATTTTATATAATTAAAGATGTTGTGACTACTCTTTAAATATTTTAAAATTATATGGTTCGCTAGATATTTATATTTACTATATTTTAGGCTCTACTTAATGCCTAAAAACAATTACGCAGTTACATAATAGGTAATCACTAAGAGTGCTTCCAGGATAATTGGTCGGGACAAAGCCTCATTAAAAACCAGAATCCTTAGACAGAGCATTGTCCTAGATCATGCTGTCTTATGCCAACTACAAATTGTTTATGAATTATTCATAATTTTTAACTTAATTGTTCATAGTAATGTATTATGAACCTTAATGTGTTATGCACAAATTAAGTTTTATGAGAATAACCTAAGTTTACACAATCTAACAATATCTAAACTTAATAATATGTTATCATATGTAAATAAAGTTCTCATAAATAAAACATAAATTGCACAATTAAACATAATATTATGCAATTAATTTAATTCATTGCCCAAAACAAACTCATTCTAAAAGCATGAATTGAAAAACAAAAGTATGCTAAAAATGAGCATTTACTAAAATTGCATATATAGAACTAACATAAATAGTATATATGCGTAATCTTAATTTGAGAAAAATAATCACAAAATTAAAAATACATGCCTAACATTAAATTATTTATGCACTAAAACTATTTAAACTTAAATTGCATGCAGAACCCAAAAAAGTTATGCATACATAACACATAATTTTAAGCACATAAATAAAATAAATACCTATAAGGGTTTATAAACTTTATTTTTGCAAATAATTACAAATCATATGCAACATAGTGAAAATCCATTAAATTGGCTTCCAAGATTTTAAAACTCAGAAATACTAGAAATCAAATTTCCTAATGATTTCTAACATTATTTTCCATCAAAAAAAAATACTCGAAAAACAAACTTTGAAATCAAATTATTTTTTGGGTATAAATCAAAAGTATTACAGATTGCTTAATACTTCAAGGCATAGGCAAACAATGTTCTGATACCAAATGTTAGAACTTAAATATAATCTAAACATGTTAAACAACTTAAATAGCATATAGATTAAATGCAGAATTATAAAGACCGTAAACATACCTCCAGCCATTGAAGCTTTTCACTTACACAATCCGCTATTCTCTCGATATTGGTTCTTCTAGACTCTCAGAACTCTCTTCAATTTGATGGTGTATGAAAGAAAATGAGAAGTACCGAGTCTAGGGACCAAACCTGTATTTATACATGTTCTTCCATCAAGAACGTCCGTCCGTATTCCATACGCTTGTTACCACAATCAATGGATAGCCAAAGGGTTAAACATGAACCATATATAGGTTGGTTACATATACCTTATACTCTCAATACAACCATTGAGAATATGAACCAACATTCCTTAAGCATACACCTTGTGTTTTTTCTCTAACACTCTAACTTGCTAACTCTTAATATGCTCTATGGTTATCCTATTTATAGGAGAAATGCACTAAGAATAATTGAATTAATTTGGCCACAATTAATGCTAGTGGAGCACATATACCTCCACTTAATTGCCACAATTAATGTTTGAATTTATTACATCTACCTCTACATATTAATTGCCACAATTAATGCTTGAATTTATTACAGTCAGTGGCTTCTGAATCTACGATCCATATATAAATCTTTTATTGCAGAATGAAAAAAGTTAGGCAATGTGACAAACCTATGGCATTTGATACCTGTTTTGATGAATGCTAGCAATTGTTGGAATTGCTCAGGGGTGAAACGTGGAGTGGTTGATATAGCTGATATGTTTGTCGATCTAGTCAAAGTAACAAGAATGGAACCAGAAGTTGCAGTAGCGACAAATGAAGATTTAACATCAGTATGAGTGGTTTTCACATGAAGAATGCCCTTCTTCTTCCTCATACATCGTGATTTACTATGACCATCTTTCCTACAATAATCACAATGATATAAAGGTTTCTAGCCATTCTTAAAATTCCACTATCGATAGGAAGCTGCCATTGTTGATTGATCAACAAAGGGCAGAAAAATGTGATTGATGGGCCGGTGACGTTCTTCTTGTAATAAAAGTGCTTAGGTTTTATTGATAGATGGGAGTGGATCCATGTGAAGGATTTGATTTTGCACGGTGCTATAGGAATCATTAAGACCCATCAAGAAATCAAAAAGTCTGTCAACGTAAAGTAAATCAATATAATTCTTGAGTGTACCACAAGTTCAAAGTGGGTAGGATTAATGTGAGGCAAGCTCATCCCAACAGCCTTTCAAGGTACTAAAATACACAACAATAGAATCGTTTCTTTGAGAGTGATTAGAGATTGCTCGACGAATCTCAAATATGCAAGGAGCATTTGTTTTTAGAGAAACATATTTGTAAATCAAGCCATACCTCTTGTGAGGTTGTGGTGTAGATGATGTCGTTGGCCATATTTGGATAAACAATATTGACAATCCATGAAAGAACCATGCTATTGCAACGAGTCCATTAAGAGTAATCAACTGCTGATTCAAGAGGCTATAGTAGAGAACCATCAATGAAACCAAACCTTATTCTTTACTCAAGTGCCATGCGAATCAAACAGCTCCATATAGGACAGTTTTGTCTATTTAGTGATTGTGAAACAAGGTGTTGATGCCCGAAATGTGTATTGCGGAGTAAGCAGAGTGACCTTGGCTGTATCTGCACAGAGAAAGAACAATGAACTATGGGGTCGCCAGAGGGATACCTCCGGGGATGCTCCGATGCTTAAGTTAGAGCGTGATAAGCGTGATAAGGTATAAGCAGGGGTTGAGTAGTCCCTGGTTCGTTGTGTGTGTTTTCTTGGCCGTGTTAAAGGCGTACCTTATCCTTTTTATAGAGCGTTGGAGGCGGTCTTGGACCTGAGGCGGCAGTGATATTATACTCCTAACAGGGCCAAGTAATGATGCCTAGGAAATCCAACTAAGTGGATTTAAGCCGTCCGCTAGGGCTTTGTGTCATTGGTATAATCAGGAACCGCCCACGTGTAAGGGCGGTTGCAGGCCTGACACCCCAATTGGGATGGGCACTGGTGCCTAGGAGGCCCAGCTGGGTGGCTGGAGGCCGTCTGCTAGGGCTTTGTCTTGCTGGCTTGATCAGGAGCCATTTGTGTCTGGGGCCGTCTATCGACCCGGTATCCCAACTTGGGCTATGTAATGATGGCTTGGAAGGCGGTAGTGACGTGGAGACCCAACTGGGGGCAACGGAGCCCTGAGGGGCGGTTATGACCTGGAGGCTTAGCTGTCTGGTCCCGGGTCGTCCACATGTGGTCTTATGATCCGTAGTCAGAGGATCCACGTGTTGTCTTTTTATTGGAAGGGTAGTTTTTGGCAGTATCACAAGGATTGTTCCAGAATTATCAGTGGTGCAAAAATAATAGAAAAGAAATATCAAAATCGAAATAACCATTGGATAACTGAGTTTTAGGTGTTTTATCGGATATGGTTGGATCAAAATCCCCATATGATTATGGTGATTTTCTTAAGAAAAAAAACCTTAGAAAATAAGAAAGATCTCACACTGCTTTGATATCATGTTAAAACAGAGAAAACTATAATTTTTTTTATGTATTTATATTTATCGTGGGAAAATATATATATAATTTACATGATTTAAATAAATTGAAATAAATATTGTTTGGGGTTAGATTTAAACTAATTAAAACTGTTTGTTTAAATCTATTCAATATAATTTTTTTAAAAAAATTTAAATAAATTAATTAAAATTTACTTAAATTTACCTGAAATGTGGTCGTAATCCAATAATGATAGAAAACTAATATAACGACAAAGACCTGTACAGATCCCATTATTGTAAAAACAAAATAAAATAAAAAATTGTTTAGATTTGACTTTTTCTATTTTCTACCTATTGTTGCTATTGATAGACGATGACTGCTAATAAAATTCCTCGGAATTACCGCATGACTTCAAGGTAAAAAAAAAATTGTGTTGATGCTTATACCGCTTGGGATGTACGCCTATGACGACTTTTTTTTTTGGCTTTATTTTTCTACATGTTAGTATTTTATTTTTTCTCCTTGTTCTCATTTGTAGATTTTAAAAAAAAAATTATTTTAAAGGTACACACTTGCCTTTTTTGTGGAACTCTGTTTCGGGAGGTAAAGGATACAATATTACGTGGCCTCCTGCGCTTGTATTATGTTTGCAGGCTCAGGTGGCTACGGATTAGTAACTGATTAAAATCGGATTCGGGTTGGATTCGCACTAAATTTTATGTTAGTAGATATGTAGTAACTTGGCTTGAAATTCAGGCCTTAGCTTTTGTTTAACCCTAATAAGTCAGCCGAGCTCAAGCTATCCATCTAAATTTTAAGTTACCAGTTGGTAATTTTTACTAATATAACATTTTTTTTAAGGAATAGGCATAACAACAATTTAAGCATAAAATAACTTTTCAAGTCTTTGGTCCATGTACTTTTTATAAAAAAAATAAAATCTTGGTCTATCTACATTTTTGATCATCTCGTTTCATACAGATCGATAATCATATGATATTACATGTTGATTCTTACAAGTGCTTTTGACACCCTTATGATTGATACAAAAAATTAAGATTACCAACTTCATTGATTCTTGCAGGAATTCTTGTTTTCTTTGAAAATGCTTGTAAGAAACCACATTGATTCATGTTACTGGAGAATCCTTTGATTTATGTTTTGATCGGTGAGTTGACTGAGTGATTGGTTGAGCTGATGGTGCGGTTGGTTGCATCATTTCACAATCAATGAAAGAACTCATCAAGTATGAATGATAGGAATTGAAATTAAAACTAGGTTTGCAGTCATGAAGCAATCAACGAAAAAAGTCATAAAAGGTGGATGATATAATAACTGAAATTTGAGAACTCTAAAGTTATTATCTGTTAGCATCTCGCGTGTGTTAATCTGATCTTTTATGTCATAAAATAATTTGTTAATTTACTTATAAGCATACCAAAACTTAAGTTTGAGTGTGATAATGAAATAAAAAAATATGAAAAAAAAACATAAACAATTGGAGTCAATTAAGTTACACGTATAATTTTTTGAGTGCGATAGTGGAATAGAAAAACACGAGAGAAAAATATAAAGAGTTGAAATCAACTGAGTTACATGTAAAATTTTATTTAAATATTTAATTTATATATTTAAGTATTAACTTATAAAATATTTTGATGGGTGGGTTATGATATTATTAACAGTATAGATATTCATATAAAAAGGATAGTTTTTTCATTCTCCAATGGGGAGGAGAAATAGACTTTCTTACTTATAGGAAACAAAGTCTATTAATTAAATACTCCAAAAGTTGCATTGATTTTCCAAAGTTGTTTCTTATTGGCTATCTAAATAAATAATGCAGCTAAATTACTTCAGCCTTTTATAACCCAGCTAGATCTGTCGTGGATCTGAATATTTCTCTTTTGATTTTGCGTTTATATCGTGTGGGGTGTGATCCATTCTTTCCTCTTTCGAATATTTTTTTAAGCTGAACCTCTTGTCACAGTGCATCCATTAAGACTACTACAATGAGGTGTGATTCATTTTTTTTTGTAAAAATTGTTAAATCAAATATATATTACATTATTTTTTTAGATGAATTTAAATTTATTAAATTTTAAATTTTAATAAGAATAACTTTATAATTAAAATTTATATGTATTATAGATTTTACTTCACATTTTTTATAACATAAAATTACAGTGCATATAAGGTTTGCCTTAGTATTTTACCTTCATAAAACCATAACAAAAAGGTGAGAGGATAGGTTGACACTATCAGATTTTATAGATAAAATTAACAAATACGAATAGAAGGAGAATTAATTCCTTAAGCCAAGAAAAAAATTAAGGAGGCCTATCATTCGAGAAACTTTTGGGTATATCAAGAAAAAAAAAAACTACTATTTTTAATGGATAGTTAGTATGCACTTAGTATAACTTACATGAACTAAAAAATTTCACTTATAATTCATGGTCCTAATACAATCTTGTTTACAAGCTATTGAAATCTGAGTAGGCAAACAGCCTAAACGAGGGAAGATTTCAGTAACTGTATGATCATGGGCTAGAGCTGCAACCATGTCTGCTGGTTTGTTCGCCTCTTGATAAATATGATGGATGCTGTAATGAATAAGGAGAGGAGCAATTCAATCATTTATAACATAATGGATCTTTCACGACCAAGTTGATGAAGAGAAACTTTAAAGAAGAATCTTAATTTGAGTCACAGTCAATGGATGAAAGATCAATGCCACACTCATGGCCAGAACTTAAGACCGAAGAGAAGACCACTAGCTTCTTCCATGTTTGATCCTTCACCAAAGAATATTGAGAAAGCTAATACCACGACACCTCTATGATCTTTGATTAAACTTTCTCCATAACATTGGCCCCTTCTGCTAAGGCCGTCCTTGTTGAGTTTCACGCCCTCCCGAGGAGCTGTCCAGCAAACCCACTTCCCCCCCCCCCCCCCCCCCCTTCCCTTTTTTTTTCTTTTTACCAAAGAAGCCTTAACTCCAATCCGTAAAGACTGTAATGTACCTGGAGTCTTAGAAGTTAGAACTGTTCAATGGAGGGAAAGTTGACCCTATTTCCTTCACCAGATTCGAGACGTTGCAAATAATCACCATATTGCCAAATATTATTGAGCATAGAAGGCTGTCAATTGTTGTATACTTATTAAGGATTTTGGGGAGTGTAATAAATGCTTATTAATAAAATCTCAAACATAATAAATAATAAATCAAAGCCCAAATAACATGATAATTCCCAAATCAAAATCCATAAATTATAGTTCTCCATCGAAATATGGTACACGAGTTGACAACCATCAAACATGAAAATCCCACCTTTTTTTATTTGTTTCATACTAGCTGACTGAATCAATGAAGGTCACTATACTAAGCCAATAGACCAGTTGGTATCTCCTGTTTGAGATCTTCTGGTGTATTTGAATCTCTCTCTCACACACACAGACACGTCCACTCGCACACAAACATATCCCTTAACCAAGGGAGTGATCATCTATGAAAATTTTTATTTTTGAATCCAAGTGAGAACTTGTGCAAATTTTGTACACATCTACAGGCTGTAAACCTCTTGCTTGGACTACACGTGTTATACATATCCCTTACAGCAAAAGGTCTTGAGTACATACATAAGAACACTAAAACATATTATTGTATAAGAATTAATTCAGAGAGAATAATTTGTGGAAGACCTCTTTGATGATTAGGTCATGTCTATTTCATATATATATAGTGTAAGAAGTTACAGTCTTTACAGATACTTGATGACAAGGAGAATATACAGAAGATAAGTCTAGATATATGGAGATAGTGATTCCTATAATTAATTAACAGAAGATAATTAAGTCAAAATACATAGCGATAATGATTCCTTAAATTAAGGGTTACAATCATGGTTTTCACTCCCCTTCAAGCGAAACGGTACTGAGTGAAATTTGAGCTTGGATGCCAAGAAGAATAACTGATCTTTAGACGAAGCTTTAGTAAAAATATCTGCTAGCTGATCCACTGACGATACATAGGAAATGCATAATACGCCTTGAGCGACTAATTCCCAAATAAAATGATAATCTATTTCAATATTATGTGTCAGTGTATAGAAGATGGGGTGCGCAGTCATGTGAATAGCAGAGATATTATCACAAAATCAATGAGCAGGATGCCGAAGTGGAATACCGAGTTCACGAAATAGATAACAAAACCAACGCAGTTCAGCAGTAGTATAAGCTATGACTCGATATTCAGCTTCAGCACTAGATCTAGACACAGTGGATTATTTCTTGGTAGACCAGCTTAACAGACTTGGACCAAGAAAAATACAAGCACTAGAGATAAAACTACGATCATTAGGATTGTTGGCCCAATCAGCATTGGAGAAAGCCTACAAGGAAAAATTGATAGAGCGAAAAAATGAGATACCTTGTTGAAAAGACCCCTTGATGTACGGCAAAATCCGTTTTATTGCTGTAAGGTGTAAGTCTCGAGGATTATGCATGAACTAACAAACTTGATTAACAAAAAAGGCAATGTCTGGTCGACTTATGGTAAGATGCTGAAGACCACCTACCATACTGCCGAATGAGGTAGCATCGGTGAAAGGCTCATTGTCAGTAGAGGAGAGGCGAGAGCCACTGGAGACTGTAGTAGTGTAGGGCTGGTAAGTATGCATGCTGAATTTATTAAGGAGATCCGTAGCATACTGAACTTGAGAGAGTGATAAGGACTAAGATGTCTGTGTCACTTCAATGCCAAGAAAGAAACTCAACTCACCAAGATCTCTTGTGTCAAATGTGGAACAAACTTGAGATATAAATTGATCAATGTCATTGACTAGATCTCTTATAACAATAATGTCATCCATATATACAAGTATAATCAGAATATGTGAATTATGATGCTGAATAAAAAGAAAGGGATCAAATTGACTGGAAAAGAATCCATGATCAAATAAAAAGGATTGAAGTCGATGGAACCATGCTCGAGGGGATTTCTTAAGACCATAAAGAGCCTTGTAAAGTTTGCAGACATGATTAGGCTTAAAAGGATCAGAAAAGTCAAATGGTTGCTTCATGTACCCTTGTTTTTGAAGGTAACCATTCACAAAGGTATTCCGCACATCAAGTTTCTTAAGAGACCAATTATGAGAAAATACTAAGGCAAGATCAATGCGGATAATGGCAGGTTTGACCACAGGGCTAAAGGTCTCATCAAAATCTAAAGTTCCTTGTTGATTATATCCCTTAGCAATAAGTCTAGCCTTATGTATTTCTATAGTACCATCAAATTTCCTTTTAACTTTAAAAACCCAGCGACAACCAACAATATTTTGAGAAGGATGAGAAAGTACCACAGACCATGTATTATTTCGGAGAAAGGCATCATATTTTTCTTGCATTGCTTGTTTCCAATAAGGGTGTTTGGATGCTTGAGTGTAGGAGAAAGGCTCTTCGGACATAGGATCATTGAGGACCATAGAGAAGGCTTCAGGTAGAGGATGCATGTCAGTGTTATAGGTGAGAGAATTAATACTTTTGAATTTGCGGGGTGGTGGAGAGGAGGGAAGGAAAGGTTGTGACAAGCTAGAGAGGGTGGTAGGTGTTACTGAGATTGGTGATGGTGACCCGTGTGGAGTGGTGGGCATTATGGTGTTCTCAAGTGGTGGTGTGGGTGTGTGGTAAAGAGCTAACTGAGTGATAAGGAGGGGGTGAAATTGGGTAGGTGTTTTGGGGGTAAGGTACGTAGTTTAGTTGACATATTTGTGTAAAGGAAAAAGGTTTCATCAAAGGTAACATGTTGGGACATAGAGAATTTCCCTAATAGAGGATCATAACATCTATACCCTTTGTGAGACCTATTATAGCCAAGAAAAACATAATTTGTGGATTTGAGCATTAGCTTGTGTGAGTTATATGGCACCAAAAGAGTTACGTGCACAACCAAACACTTTAAAAAATTCATAATCTAGCGAACAATGAAATAAAATTCATATGGAGAGTACTTACCAAGGACAACTGTGGGTAACCTGTTAATAAGAAAAACTAACGAAGAGAAGGCCTCAACCCAAAAGGTGGAGGGAACCTAAGACTGTGCCAATAGACAGAGACTTATTTCAAAATATGGTGATGGTTCCTTTCCATAATCCATTTTGTTGTGGGGTATGTGGACAAGAAAACCTTTGAAAAATACCATGGTTCTGAAGAAACAACTTAAATTTGTTGCTAGTAAATTCACCACCTTCATCACATTGAACAGTTGTAATCTTAAAATTAAGAAAATTCTTAACTTCTTGTTTAAAAATCACAAACATGGCAGGTGCATCAAATTTCTTCATAAGATGATAAAACCATGTAAATCAATTGAAATCATCAACAATAGATAAATAGTAACGAAAATCAGAGTTTGAAATAGTAGGTATAGGTCCTTCTAAATCAAGATGAATTAATTCTAATGGATGGACAGTAGTAAAAGTTCTAGTTGAAAAGGAAAAACGACTAGCTTTCCCTGACAGACAAACACGACACACTTTATCAAGAAGAGGACTACAAACTGGTAAATGAAACTAACACATAAGAGACTGAAGAGTTATATATGAGGGCTATCCCAAACGAGCATGCCCAATGTCTTGACTTGTTTTTACTCCAAGGAAGCCTAGCTTGTGAGATGTGGCAGTGCTTGTTTGAATGTGATAGAGACCGTAAGAGCTATTTTTTTAAATGAAAAAGACCGTTAAAGCTAATACCAATCAAAAGAATACGACCAGTTAGGAGGTCCTTCACAAAAAAACCATTAGCATGCATTATAAAATAATAGTTACTATCACGACAAAAACGACGAACAAATAAAAGATTTTTCTTAATAGCAGGAACACATAAGACTTCATTAAGATTAAAAAGATTATTATGTGAAGAGAAAAGGATGTTTCCTATGTAGGAGATAGACAAGTTATTACTATTACCGATTACTATAGATTCTTTACCAGATTAGGGTTGAGGAATGGACATGGAGGACGATACGAGAGCTATATGGTGAGAAGCATCAGAATCAAGACATCACGTGGATTGAGTGTTAGAAGGAGGAATGTTGGAGATTGCATCAGCAAGAGATTTACCAACATAGGAAAAATTACTTCGTTTTGGACATTAGTGAGCTATGTGACCAGGTTTATTGCAAAGTTAACATGAAACAAGAAGAGTACTAAATGGAGTAATAGGGAGCTAAGGAGGTCGTGAATGGTGATAGGGCTACGGAAGGTAGTATGGATGATGGAATGAAAAGGAACCACCACGGTGATGAGAGAAGCCACCGCGGTTAGAGCCACAGCCATTGCAACCTCTACCATGGTTGTTGTTGCGGTCACGAGAGGGATGAGATGTTTGTTATGGTGGAGGAGAATCAACATAGAGAGATGTTGAAGTGGTGGACGTAGTTTGAGTTTGGGCATGAAGGCCAAGGAGAGAGAAGATGTCAGGTTGTTCTTTTTGATAAGGTGTTCTTCTTAAAGAAGAAGGTCATAAAATTCATCAAGACTAACAAAAGGATGGAGATGAAGGGAGGTGATAAATTCTTTGAATTTGGGGCCAAGACCATCAATGATGAACTCAATGAGTTCTTGTTCTGAGAGAGGTACGCCAGTAAGGGCAAAAGAGTCAAAAATATTTTTGGTATGGAGAAGAAATTCTAAGATTGGTTTGTTAGAATCTTTGCATAGAGAACAAAGTTGATCACATAGGTGTCGAATATGAATTTTTGAAAAAAAGAGACAACCATTTATAAAGAAAAGTCCATGCATCTTATGCAGTTTTGCAAGGTAAGAGAAGAGTTTGTATAGAAGAAAATACTATAGCCTAAATCCAACAGAGCACGAGTTTTTTTGTTTTTTTTTCCATAACCCAAATGCTGGATTAAAGGAACCATCAGAGAGTTTTTATGGAGGAATGGGTTTGCTATCAACAATATGATGTTGAAGATCATGGACGTCGAGAACATTAAGAAATTAAGAACGCCAATTGGAGTAAGTGGAGATTTCCATAGCTGTGTTAAATAGATTGAAGATGTTGAAGGAGGCAGGTAGAGAAGAGGAGGTCATGATGAACTATGAAGAATTGAGGGAGATAAGAAAGGTGTTGCTTATATATCATTGCTTGCTAATATAGATAATGAATAAGACACAGAGGAAAAAGGAAAAAGAAGAAAAATAAAAGTAGAAGTTTAGGAGAATTCAGGAACACCACTGCTCTGATACTATGTAAAAGAATTAATTCAGAGAGAATAATTTGTTGAAGACATTATTGATGATTAGGTCATGTCTATTTCATATATATAGTGTATAGGAGTTACAATCTTTACATATACTTAATGATAAGGAGAATATACAGAAGATAAGGAAGTCTAAATACATGGAGATAATGATTCTTATAATTAAGCCTAAATACATAGAGATAATGATTCCTTAAATTAAGGGTTACAATTATGGTTTTCAGATTAAGAATAATTGAGTTACCAATTATCCCAAAAGTTTAAGCTGATGGGAAATGGCCAAATTAATTCTTTGTACTTTAACACACCCCTCACGTAAAAGTGAAGAATTAAAGGCTTTGCACGTAAAACCCAAATTAAAGAAAGCCCAAATATCTGAAAGGGCAAAGAACTGGGTGAAATATTAAATGAAAAGGGG
This sequence comes from Bretschneidera sinensis, assembly GCA_023935145.1. NCBI lineage: Eukaryota > Viridiplantae > Streptophyta > Magnoliopsida > Brassicales > Akaniaceae > Bretschneidera > Bretschneidera sinensis. The sequence continues at coordinate 80,656,678 of CM043703.1, read as the reverse complement.
CATCATCAGGATTTGAATAACGACTTGGACCTCTGATACCATATTAAGAATAATTGAGTTATCAATTATCTCAAAAGCTTAAGCTGATGGGAAAGGAACCAATTAATTCTTTATACTTTATTAAGGGTTGCAAACAAGGAAAGTAAGACAAAAAGTTGGGTTGCCTCCCAAAAGCGCTAAGTTTTACGTCTTCAGCCAGACGTTGTCACCTCTTAATCGCCATAAGTCGGACATTCCAAGATAATTAGATCAACATTATACACTTGAAAACCTCCATAAAAAGGTTTCAGACGATGACCATTGACCTTAAAAGTTTTACCTGTATCCGAACTTTGTATTTCAACTGCACCATGAGGAAACACATTAGTAACAATAAAAGGACCTACCCATCTAGAACGCAATTTACCAGGAAATAACTTCAGTTTAGAGTGATAAAGTAAAACTTTCTGACCAATAGAAATTTTTTTTCTAGAAACTAGTTGATCATGAAAGGCTTTGGTCTTTTCTTTGTATACTCTCGAGCTTTCATAGGCATCATTGTGGATTTCCTCCAATTCTTGCAATTGTAATTTCCTTTGTCCTCCTGATTCATCCATTCCCATGTTGCAATGCTTGACAGCCCAATATGCCTTGTGTTCTAGTTCGACTGGGAGATGACATGGTTTGCCAAATACCAAACGGTAAGGAGACATACCTATGGGGGTCTTATAGGCTGTTCGGTAGGCCCATAGTGCATCATTAAGCCGCATACTCCAATCCTTCCTATTTGGGTTGACAGTTTTCTCGAGTATGGACTTGATCTCTCTATTAGATACTTCAGCTTGTCCATTTGTTTGTGGATGATAAGCAGTGGAGATGCGGTGTGTAACATTATATTTCTTAAATAAAGCCCCCACTACTCTGTTGCAAAAATGAGTCCCACGATCACTGATTATAGCTCTTGGTGTCCCGAACCTGACAAAAATATGAGATTTGACAAAATCTACAACTACTTTAGCATCATCAGTCCGAGTAGCCTCAGCTTCTACCCATTTTGAAACATAATCCACAGCAAGAATGATGTAAACATTACCATAAGAAGAAGGAAAAGGGCCCATGAAATCAATACCCCACACATCAAATATTTCACAAACAAGAATAGGGGTGAGTGGCATTTGGTCTCTATGCCCTAAATTTTCAGTTTTCTAACACTGTTCACATGCTTTACAAAACTTATATGAATCACGAAATAAAGTAGGCCAAAACAATCCACATTCTAACACCTTACGAGCTGTTCTTTTGGGACCAAAATGTCCTCCGCATGCATATGAATGACAAAATTTCAAAATGGAAGGAGTTTCTTGTTGAGAGACGCACCTTCGAATAATTTGATCAGAACAATGTTTCCACAAATAAGGATCATCCCAAACATAATATTTAGCATCATTTTTGATTTTATCTCCTTAAGCTCTAGACAAATCATCTGGCAGTTTTCTAGTAACTAGATAATTAACCATATCAGCATACCAGGGGATTAACTTTTCAATAGAAAAGAGATACTCATCTGGAAAGTCATCTTGCAATGGTGATGGTTCTTCGTTTGTAGGCAATCTACTGAGATGATCTGCGACCAAATTCTCTGCACCTTTTTTATCGCGTATCTCCAAATTGAACTCTTGTAGCAAAAGTATCCATCGAATGAGTCTGGGTTTTGCCTCCTTCTTTGACAGCAAATACTTGAGAGCTGCATGATCAGAATAAACAATTACTTTAGTGCCAAGTAAATATGGACAAAATTTTTCTAAAGCAAGAACAATAGCTAGAAGTTCTTTTTCCGTCGTTGAATAGTTCCTCTGTGCACTATCAAGTGTTCTTGAAGCATAATAGATGGCATGAGAAACTCGTCCAACTCTTTGTCCAAGAACAGCACCAACTGCATGATTGCTTGTGTCACACATGATTTCGAATGGAAGATCCCAGTTTGGTGGCCGGATAATTGGCGTCGAAGTCAGCATATCCTTCAACTTATCGAATGCATCTTTGCAGTCCTCATCAAATTTGAACACCACATCTTTTTGCAATAATCTACATAAGAGTTGAGTGATTTTGGAAAAATCCTTGATAAAGCGTCAATAAAATCCTGCATGTCCAAGAAAAGAGCGAATTTCCTGCACATTTGCGGGATAAGGCAAAGATTTGATAATTTCTATCTTAGCTTTATCAACTTCAATTCCCTTAGAAGATACAATATGGCCTAGAATAATACCTTGATCAACTATAAAGTGACACTTTTCATAATTAAGAACAAGGTTTGTTTCTATGCATCTTTTAAGCACTTTTGTAAGGTTAGTTAAACAAGTATCAAAAGAATTACCATAGACTGTAAAGTCATCCATAAATACCTCTATGATATTTTCTACGTACTCTGAAAATATACTAACCATACACCTTTGAAATGTAGCAGGAGCGTTGCAAAGTCCAAATGGCATTCGTCAGTATGCAAAAGTGCCAAACGGGCATGTGAAGGTGGTTTTTTCTTGATCCTCCGGTGCGATTGGGATTTGATGAAAACCTGAATAACCATCAAGACAACAATAATGAGTACGACCAGCCAAACGTTCAAGCATTTGATCAATAAATGGAAGAGGAAAGTGGTCTTTTCTAGTTGATGCATTTAACTTCCTGTAATCTATACAAACCCGCCACCCGTTTTGGATTCAAGTGGGCACCAACTCACCATTAGGATTTTTTATTACTGTTATACCTGTTTTCTTTGGCACAACCTGAACCAGACTTACCTATTTACTGTCTGAAATTGGATAAATCATACCTGCATCGAGAAGTTTCAAAATCTCTTTCTTTACCACTTCCATCATTGGTGGATTCAGTCGGCGTTGGGCTTCTCTAGACGGCTTACAATCTTCCTCTAATAGTATCCTGTGCATGCATGTGGAAGGGCTCAATCCCTTAATGTCAACTAAAGTCCAGCCAATAGCCTCTTTATACTCTCTAAGCATCCGAATCAACTTTTCTTCCTCTAATATGGAAAGTTTGTTTGAGATTATCACCGGAAGAGTTTCTCCTTCTCCCAAAAATGCATATTTCAGACGATCTGGTAAGGGTTTCAATTCCAAATTTGGTGCCTGCACAATAGAAGGAAGAAGTTTTGTGTGAGAAAGAGGCAAATCAATGTAAGACACCTCATACCTTACAGGTTTAAGTGATTCTAATTCGTAGATTGCATCCTGTAGGTCGGACTCCAACATAAACTTCCTCATGATCTTTCATAGCCCTTCAAGAGTGAGATTCCTGCTAAGTGTAACTTTTAGCTTATCATCATCAACTAGATCAAAGATTTCTTGCGCCAACGGGTCAATAACATCCATAACAAAAACAGAAGACACATCATTAGGGTACCTCATGGCGTCATAAATATTGAATTTAATAATTTCACCATCAAATTCCATTGTGAGTGTACCATCATGCACATCAATTTTTGTCCTAGATGTTTTTAGAAATGGCCTTCCTAATAACATTAATGCTAAATTAGAAGAGTCATCTTCTTCCATGTCAAGAACATAAAAATCAGCAGGAAAGATCAACCCATTAACTTGTACTAAGACATCCTCCAAAACTCCTTCAGGATATACATTAGATCTATCAGCAAGTTGAATAATCACACCTGTTTCTTTTAATGGACCAATATTCAAAGATGAATAAATAGAGAGAGGCATGACATTTATTGAAGCTCCTAGATCTAGCATTGCTCTTTCAATCCTAACATCACCTAGTTTGCAAGGGATAGTAAACATACCTAGGTCCTTGCAATTTGAAGGTAATTTTTTCTGGAGGATGGCTGAAACATTTTCCCCCATACATATCATTTCATTACCTTTCAACTTTCTCTTGTTGGTGCATGTTGTGAGTTTTAAATTACTCGCAAGCGCACGAGTCGTTTGCAGTATAGCGTTGTGCAAGTGCGAGGTCGAATCCACAGGGAATTGCGTTGTGAAAATATAATTTTTAATCTAAATTAACTCTATCTTAACCTAGTTCCGAATTTTGAATGATAATTTGCAAAACAAATTAAAACTAAATTAAATTGATTTAAAATCTAATAATAAAAAGCACTAAGGTTTCCGAATCCACCCCACCGAAGTTAAGCATACATTTTCTAAAAATATAGCCTATCAAAACATTCAATGAATCCAACTATAAGACAAAAAACAAAGAATATCCCAACTAAACCAAAAGCATCCGATGTATCTGCTCTTAACAAATCACAAAGGGAATCCAATTTAATCGAAAAGCATTCAATGTATCCATCAGATGAAACACAAAGAAAATCCAACAGACAATTTAAACTCAATCAATTATAAGATTAACTCAAATAATTGACAGAACATTTATACAAAAAAATTGTCAGATTTGTACAAGCAAATCTGAACTACTACGCCAAACAACGGCGGGGCTTCATCTTCAACCTTAGCTGAAGAGTCTAGCCACTCATAATAATAAAACTATAATAAAAAGTGTTAAACATTTAAACTAAAACAACTGAATATAAAGAAATAAATAAACAACTTTACATGGGAGAAATTCCACTCGCTGACGGGCGGTGCTTCCCCTCGTGGTAGCAATGCCTTCGGGATCCACCAGAATGCTGACGGACGTCCACCGGTAAACACCAAAGTGGCTCAGGAATTGTACCCTGAATTATGAAGTCAGGTGGTGTTTATATAGGGGGAGACCCGGAGTAATGTGGCTTGCAGAAACGATGTGGGATACTGGCCCGAGTGCACTCGATCGCAGTATGTTGCGATCGATCGCATGTGCGCTCGATCGCGTGTCTGGTGCGCACGATCTCATGTGCGCTCGATCGTATGTCTGCTGCGATCGATCGCAGATGCACTGAACTTCAAATATTTCGATGTGGGATTGATGACCTTGCGTTCGATCATAGGCAGGTACGCTCGAGCGCATGTGCGCTCGATCGCATATTGTATGCGATCGAGCGCAATGTCTCCAGAAGCTTTAAATATCCTGAAATGCTTCATTTTCTCCACAAACCTGTAAAAATACACAAAACACAAGAAAAGCGTAAAATAAAGTAAAATACTACTAACTAAGAGCATAACAAATATAAGTTAAGGGTCTAAAATATGCAATATTTTAGACTCATCAAATACCCCCAAACTTATATTTTGCTAGTCCCTTAGCAAAACAAAATAAAAGACTCAATGAAAAACAAAGAACATAAAGATAAAGTCATCACTCATGGTATCCAAAAATTTAAGGAGCACACATCACCATGATATTCATTCATAAGCAAGCTTAAAAAGGTAAACCCATCTTCGCAATGAATAGAAATGTTAAAATCTAATTACTTACAAAAGGCAGGATAAGGCATCACAAGCTTGAATCAGTGTAAGGTGAATTAGTACATAAAAATGAAGCTTCAAGTAACTCTAATGTGTAAGGTCTCCATGTCTCAAGATTCACCGAATTTCCCATAAAAAATGAACGAAAAGGCATAGTTTTTATTTTATTCTCTTTTTTTTATTATTATTATTAAGGCACGGCTATGTTTAGTTCTCTTGAGCTTTCTAATTGACCCATGTAGCGAGTGTTAAGTCAATGACTCCCAAACCAGGTGGTTTTAGGGCATTAGGTGTAAAGACACCCCCAAGGACTTACTAACTCGAGTCAAAAAGGCTACGAAATTAAACCGACCTTAATATTACCAAACAAAATTCCACCTTTTGACGTGAACACTCACTGCTTACTGAGGCAAGAGGTCCAGTTACTCAGCGAAAAATTTATTGATAATAATTTTTTTTTTATATTTTTCTATGCCCAAGAGTTCATCCAACAAGTCATCCAGTTTAAGTTAAGATAAGGAAAAATACACATTAAAATCACATGTCATACCTCACATAATTTGTGCTAATGTGCTCGTGCTAGATCAGATCAAACATGTGAATTCTCAAAATGCCTAAAGTAAGTAACTAAATTTTAAAAATTTATCACCAAATCATGTGTTCAAAATGTTAAGCTCACCAATGACATCACATCACAGAAAATTTTTAGATCAACCAAAATTTCACGATAACATGAGCATGCATTTATCTCTATGACGAAAAGACAACAAATTAGGATAAAGTGTGTGATGTGTTTTCCATACCCCCAAACTTAAATTACACATTGACCCCAATGTGTGACTAATATGGAAAGAGCTGACCTGAGATATAGAGAACTATCTGGACTGGTATGGCTCATAGCATACCCCCAAACTTGAACTGAAGTACGCTTTGTCCCTGAAAAATAAAAACTGGAAAACAAAAAATACTAGAAACAAACATTAATCATAAAAATGCGAAATAATAAATAAACAAAAGAAAGATAAGCTGTGGGGTGCCTCCCATGAGCACTAATTTTTACGTCTTCAGCCAGACTCTCCCTAGAATACTACACTCAATCTGAGTAACTAGGATCCTCCAATAGTATCGTCTCAATATCCGGACTCCTCAACTCTAAGAATGGTTTTAGCCTTTGTCCATTTACCTTGAAAGTATTACCATTCTTAGGATCCTCAATCTCGATGGCCCCATGAGGAAAAACCGATCGAATAATGAATGGGCCTGACCATCGGGATTTGAGCTTGCCTGGAAAAAGATGCAGGTGCGAATTATAAAGAAGAACTCTCTGACCCGGCTCAAAAGCTCGTCTCAAAATATTTTGGTCATGAGTCTTCTTCATTTGTGCTTTGTATGATCGAGCACACTCATATGCATCATTTCGCAGCTCCTCCAATTCATTGAGTTGGAGCTTTCGTTGTGAGCCAGCCTTGGAAAGATTAAAATTTAGTTGCTTGACAGCCCAATACGCACGATGCTCTAATTCAACCGGAAGGTGACATGCCTTTCCGTATACAATGCGATAGGGAGACATGCCAATTGGCGTCTTGAAGGCTGTCCGATATGCCCACAGTGCATCCGTCAATCGCATAGACCAATCCTTTCTAGTAGGGTTCACAGTCTTTTCCAAAATATGTTTGATCTCGCGATTTGAAATTTCCACTTGACCACTCGTTTGTGGGTGATATGGGGTGGCAACTTTGTGCGTGATACAATATTTCTTCATCAACTGCTCAAAGATCTTGTTGCAAAAGTGCTTACCTCCATCACTTATGATTGCTCGAGGCGTACCAAAACGAGCAAAAATAGTGTCTTTCAAGAACTGGACCACAACTCTGTGGTCATTGGTCTTGCACGCAACAGCCTCCACCCACTTGGACAGATAGTCCACAGCAACTAGAATGTATAAGTAGCCAAAGGAGTTTGGGAATGGTCCCATGAAATCAATGCCCCACACATCAAAAATCTCAACAATCAGAATAGGGTTGAGGGGCATCATATTTCTCCTAGAAAGACTCCCTAGCTTTTGGCAACGCTCACAAGATATACAGTAGGTGTGAGAGTCCCGGAACAGGGTAGGCCAATAAAATCCACACTGCAAAATCTTTGCAGCGGTCTTTTTAGCACTAAAATGGCCTCCACATGCATGATCATGACAAAAGGCGATGATATTAGATTGGTCATGCTCAGGAATACACCGTCTAATGATCTGATCAGGAAAATACTTGAACAGGTAAGGATCGTCCCAGAAAAAGTGTTTTACCATGGCCAAAAATTTTGATTTATCTTGCCTCCCCCAATGCAAGGGCATGTGTCCGGTGACAAGATAGTTCACTATATCAGCAAACCATGGTGCGGGACTGTGAGCAATGTGCATCAATTGTTCATCAGGAAAGGTCTCAGAAATGGGATTGGCAGCCTCACTGAATTCCACAATCAATCTAGACAAATGGTCCGCCACCACATTTTCCGAACCTTTCTTATCCCGAATCTCAATGTCGAACTCTTGAAGTAGCAAGATCCATCGGATAAGACGAGATTTAGCATCTTTTTTAGAGAAAAGATACTTCAATGCAGCATGGTCCGAGTAGATAATGACTTTAGATCCTAACAAGTAGGATCTGAACTTGTCTAATGCAAAAACGACTGCAAGCAACTCCTTCTCAGTGGTAGAGTAATTGAGTTGTGCGTCGTTTAGAGTTCGACTTGCATAATAGATAGCATGGGGAATTTTATCAACACGCTGCCCCAAAACAACTCCAACAGCATAGTCTGATGCATCACACATAATCTCAAAAGGCACATTCCAGTTAGGTGGCTGAATAATGGGTGTGGATGTCAGAATTTTCTTCAGATCCCCAAATGCTTTCTTACAATCCTCATCAAATAGAAATGGGGCATCTTTTTGCAACAACTTGCACAAGGGCCTGGCGATCTTGCTGAAATTCTGGATAAATCGCCTATAGAAACCTGCATGGCCCAGAAAAGATCGAACCTCTTTCACCGTACGTGGGGGTGGAAGGCTGGAAATCAAATCCACCTTCGCTTTGTCGACCTCAATCCCTCGATGAGATACGATATGCCCCAGTACAATTCCTTGCTTGACCATAAAATGGCACTTCTCCCAATTAAGCACCAGGTTCTTCTCCTTGCACCGTACCAAAACCAAAGAGAGACGGTGCATGCACTCCTCAAATGTTGAACCGAAGACGGAGAAGTCATCCATGAAAATCTCCAAGAACCGCTCTACCATGTCAGAGAATATACTGACCATGCACCGCTGAAAAGTGGTGGGCGCATTGCATAACCCAAAGGGCATGCGACGGTAGGCGAAGGTCCCAAAAGGACAGGTAAATGTCGTATTCTCCTGATCTTCGGGGTCCACGGGGACCTGGTTATATCCAGAATAACCATCCAAAAAGCAATAATACTCGTGCCCAGCCAAACGCTCCACCATCTGATCAATAAATGGAAGTGGAAAATGATCCTTCCTTGTGGCACTGTTCAGCTTACGGTAGTCTATACACACTCTCCACCCAGACTGCACACGAGTTGGCACAAACTCGTCGTCCTTATTCTTTACTACCGTTAACCCAGCTCGCTTGGGCACGACATGAATGGGGCTCACCTACTTGCTATCAGAGATGGGATAAATGATCCCTGCATCTAACAGCTTAATAACCTCTGCTCTCACAACCTCTTGCATAGCAGGGTTGAGCATTCTTTGCGGCTCCCTCGATGGCTTAGCATCTTCCTCCAAGTGTATCCTGTGCATCACCACCGAGGGGCTGATTCCCTTAATATCTTCAATGGTCCAGCCGATAGCTTCCTTGTGCTCTCTTAAAACCTCTAACAATTTCTCCTCTTGAGCCTCTCCCAAATCTGAAGCTATTATCACAGGCAAACAGTATGCTGGACCTAGGAACTTATACTTAAGATTATCTGGTAAAGGCTTAAGTTCATTCTTTTGAGGTTCTTGTGACACCTTCTCCTCCTCCTCCTTGCTTTCTTGAGGATCAGACTCCAAAATGGCATTTACTTCCTCGAGTAACTTATCTAAACCCAAGTCCTCTCCAAAGTGAGCAAAGCATGCCTCCATGGGATCCTCAATGCTTGATTCATCCACAGTATCCTCAAGAATCTCCTCTATCAAGCACACATCTCTCATTTCATCATATTCCAGTGGTTGCCTAGTGATATCAAAAATGTTCAACTCCACTGTTATATTTCCGAAGGAGATCTTCATCACCCCTGTCCTACAATTGATTAGGGCGTTAGCCGTGGCTAAGAATGGTCGCCCTAGAATCACCGGTATTTGAATCCCTACATTCTGAACCGGCTCTGTGTCAAGCACAATAAAATCCACGGGAAAATAGAACTTATCCACTTTTATCAAAACGTCCTCAACTATCCCCCGTGGTCTTTTCACTGACCTGTCAGCCAATTGAAGCGTCGTGGATGTGGGCTTCAATTCTCCTAACCCCAACTGCACATAGACCGAGTAGGGTAGAAGATTCACACTCGCCCCTAGATCCAAAAGGGCCCTCTCAATGTGACTGACTCCTATCGTGCAAGAGATGGTAGGACACCCCGGCTCCTTATACTTGATGGGTAGCTTGCACTGAAGGATTGAACTGACCTGCTCGGTCAAAAATGCTTTCTTTGGGACATTCATCCTCCTCTTGATAGTGACCAAGTCCTTTAAAAACTTGGCATATGATGGCACTTGATGGATGGCATCCAAAAATGGGATATTGATTTGGACTTGCTTGAATACCTCCAGAATTTCCTCATACTTCCCTCCTTTCTTGGGCGCCTGTAATCTCTCGGGGTAGGGCGCTCTAGGTACAAACGACCTAGGAGGGTCTTTCTCAGTAGGTGTGGCTGTAGATGGCTCAGCATCTCTCTTCTCTGTGTTGCCACTCCCTTGCCCTTGCTGCATAGCAGGGCTCTCTTCCACTCGATTGTCCACTTGTCTCCCAGACCTCAGTGTGACAATCGACTGTACTTGTTCCTCCCCGTGCGTAGGAGTTGATGAACTCTCAACCGTAAATTGTCCTTTTGGGTTTTGCACGGGCTGACTGGGGAACTTTTCTTTCTCTCTCTCACCCAAGTGACTCGCAATTTGCCCTATTTGACTCTCCAGCTTGGCAATTGCTTGGGTGTTTACCATTGTTGCACTCCTCACATCGCTCATATTTTGGCTAGTCGCTTTCATGAATTCCTTAAGAGTGTCCTCAAGCGACTGTGAAACTGGCGCTGGTGTTTGAGCGGGTGCATGGTAAGCAGGTAAAGGTGCTGGATGGGCAGAACGACCACGATTAGGAATTTGTGGGGCAAATCCGGGAGAATATTGATTTTGAGCATAATGAGAGGATCCTCCCTGATTCATTGGTTGGTTCTGCCTCCATGAAAAATTTGGGTGGTTCCGCCACCCTGGATTGTACGTCTCGGAGTACGATCCATTTGACTGCCTTCGAAAGTCATTGAAAGCATTTACTTGTTCTATAGGATACTCGGCACAAGCCAGCATTGATGGGCAATTCTGTGCTAGATGCATGGGACTAGCACAGATGGAACAGCTTTCAACATTGAATGTGTTGGCAGCATTGATGGATTGGCTCACAGTGAGAGCGTCAATCTTCTTGGTGAGGGCATCTAACTTTATCCTCAAATCAGCGTCCTCTCTGACCTCATAGATGCCTCCCCTCTTAGGAGCACGAATGGACTTATCTCGACAGCTTGAAAAATCCCACTGCTGTGAGTTGTCGGACAACTTGTCCAACGCCATATATGCTTCGTCTCCTGTCAGACTCAAGAATGCCCCCCCATTCATAGACTCGATCATGCTACGGTTGGGTTGAGTCAACCCTTGGTAAAAGAATTGAACGAGTCTCCACTTCTCATATCCATGTGGAGGGCATCTGATCAGTAACTCTTTAAAGCGCTCCCAGCTTTCAGAGAACTTCTCATCCTCGTCCTGAGTGAAAGAGCTAATCTCCTTTCGGCACTCATTCACTCTAGACATTGGGAAAAACTTATGATAAAATTTGCTAAGCAGGTTTTCCCAAGATGTAATAGACCCGGACGTGTTGGAGTCCAACCACGCCCTAGCTCTATCGTGAAGGGAGAAAGGGAAGAGTTGAAGATGGACTGACTCCTCAGAGAAGTTCTGGAATTTGAATATAGCACAAATGTCTTTGAACTTCTTCACATGACTATAAGGATTTTCAAGATCTAAGCCATGGAATGAGGGTAGGAGTTGGATAACATGTGGCTTCAAATCAAAGTGTGTGGCATTGGTTGGTGGCAACACTATGCAGGAAGATGAGTTAGTCGCAACGGGTGCGAACAAATCCCTAAGGGATGTAGTGGAGTCCACGTTCCAAGCTCTAGGTTGCTCTACATATTTAGGATGATTAAAATTTTCTCCCATCTCAATAGCCTCTCTCTCAACTAGTGCTCTTTTCTGCCTCCTAAGAGTTCTTTCTAAGTCGGGATCTAAATGTGTCAAATCTAAGTTCAAGGATCTCCGACCAAGCATACACTATCAGAAAAAGAATGAGATACTAACCAGCAGAAGCAACAGAATAAAGCAAACACAAAACTCAAATTTTTTTTTTAAATTAAATTAACTAGTAGAAAAATAAAATCAATTCAGACAAAAAAATTTTCACAAACCAAACAATTCCCCGGCAACGGCGCCAAAAACTTGTTGTGAGTTTTAAATTACTCGCAAGCGCACGAGTCGTTTGCAGTATAGCGTTGTGCAAGTGCGAGGTCGAATCCACAGGGAATTGCGTTGTGAAAATATAATTTTGAATCTAAATTAACTCTATTTTAACCTAGTTCCGAATTTTGAATGATAATTTGCAAAACAAATTAAAACTAAATTAAATTGATTTAAAATCTAATAATAAAAAGCATTAAGGTTTCCGAATCCACCCCACCGAAGTTAAGCATACATGTTCTAAAAATATAGCCTATCAAAACATTCAATGAATCCAACTATAAGACAAAAAACAAAAAATATCCCAAATAAACCAAAAGCACCCGATGTATCCGCTCTTAACAAATCACAAAGGGAATCCAATTTAATCGAAAAGCATTCAATGTATCCATCAGATGAAACACAAAGAAAATCCAACAGACAATTTAAACTCAATCAATTATAAGATTAACTCAAATAATTGACAGAACATTTATACTAAAAAATTGTCAGATTTGTACAAGCAAATCTGAACTACTACGCCAAACAACGGCGGGGCTTCATCTTCAACCTTAGCTGAAGAGTCTAGCCACTCATAATAATAAAACTATAATAAAAAGTGCTAAACATTTAAACTAAAACAACTGAATATAAAGAAATAAATAAACAACTTTACATGGGAGAAATTCCACTCGCTGACGGGCGGCGCTTCCCCTCGTGGTAGCAATGCCTTCGGGATCCACCAGAATGCTGACGGACGTCCACCGGTAAACACCAAAGTGGCTCAGGAATTGTACCCTGAATTATGAAGTCAGGTGGTGTTTATATAGGGGGAGACCCGGAGTAATGTGGCTTGCAGAAACGATGTGGGATACTGGCCCGAGTGCGCTCGATCGCAGTATGTTGCGATCGATCGCATATGCGCTCGATCGTGTGTCTGGTGCGCACGATCTCATGTGCACTCGATCGCATGTCTGCTGCGATCGATCACAGATGCACTGAACTTCAAATATTTCGATGTGGGATTGATGACCTTGCGCTCGATCATAGGCAGGTGCGCTCGAGCGCATGTGCACTCGATCGCATATCGTGTGCGATCGAGCGCAATGTCTCCAGAAGCTTTAAATATCCTGAAATGCTTCATTTTCTCCACAAACCTGTAAAAATACACAAAACACAAGAAAAACGTAAAATAAAGTAAAATACTACTAACTAAGAGCATAACAAATATAAGTTAAGGGTCTAAAATATGCAATATTTTAGACTCATCAGTGCACAACTCCTTGAGAAATTTAGCATATCGAGGCACTTGTTTAATTGCATCAAGTAAAGGAACATTTACCTCAACCTTGCGAAAAGTTTCAAGAATTTCCTTATCTTTCTCCTCTTTTTTCGATTTATTCAGTCTAGTAGGAAATGGAGGATTTGTCACTAATGCCTTTGGTTGTTCACTATCGAGTCCTCTAGGCTGGTCAGTTTGAGGTTGAGAAGCAACTACTTCTTTTTCAATTTCTTCTCCACGTGCTGCCTTACTGGGTACCTTCAACTCCTTCCCGCTTCTCAAGGTAACTACACTAGCATTTTGTTTTGGGTTAACAATAGTTTAGGAGGGAAATTTACCTTGAGATTCCAATCGGTTCACAGAAGATGCCAGTTGACTCATTTGGTTCTCCAATTGTTGAATGCTTGTTCTTGTCTCCTGTTGAAATTGTTGCTTGTTAGTTGCAAGTGATTTAACAATTTCTTCTAGAGACATACCTAAACTTGTGGAGTTTTGTTGTGGTGGTGGAACAGGCAGTCTATGCTGAAAGTGTTGGAATGGTGGTCTTGCTCCATAGCTAAAATTGGGATGATCCTTCCATCCTGGGTTATAGGTATTTGAATAGGGGTCATATTTCCTTTGCGGTGGGCCTGGAAATCCTCCAGCTGTATTGGCATGCTCATAGGAATCATCTCGAAGTGTAGGGCACATGTCACTTGGATGACCGATGGTGGCACAAATCCCACAAGCTTTCACTTGTTGCATATTTCCTACAGCTAACTGTTGGACAACAGAAGTTAGATTGGATATTTGATTTGCAATGGAAGATATACTTACCTCATTCACCCTTACTGGAGATGTGTCCTGCCTAAATCCAAATTGTTGTGAGTTAGCGGCCATGATGGAGATCAATTCTCTAGCGTCACGAGGAGTTTTGTTCACTATGGCACCTCCACTCGCTGCATCCATCATCTTCCTTTCCATGGGTAGGAGCCCTTCGTATAAATATTGAATGAGGAGCTGTTCAGAAATTCCATGTTGTGGGCAGCTTGCATAGAGTTGCTTAAATCTTTCCCAATACTCGTGAAGGGTCTCTGTATCTTTCTGTTTTATTCCACATATCTCCCTTCTAATGCCAGCAGCTCGTGATGCAGGAAAAAATTTATCAAGAAATAATCTTACCATCTCCATCCATGTGGTTATAGAGCCAGGGGGCAAATAAAATAACCAATCCTTTGCTTTTTCAGTCAACGAGAATGGAAAAGCATGTAATTTGATTTGATCTTCAGTCACTCCTTGTGGTTTCATGCTTGAACATACCACGTGGAATTCCTTCAGATGCTTGTGAGGATCTTCATTCTCAAGACCACGAAAAGTTGGGAGCAAATGGATCAATCCGGATTTTAACTCAAACCCCACTTCCAAAGCTGGATATGTAATGCAGAGTGGCTGTTGATTTAAATTTGGTGCAGCCAATTCCCTTAAAGTTCTCTCTTGATTGGCCATTGCTTCTTCTGTTTCAGAATCGCTAGATGAATCAACTAAGTCAGGTACTGAATTAAATCCGGGGGGTGAAGATGAAGATGCTTGTTTGTCACGCAATTTAGCTTCCTTCCTCAACTCCCGAGCTGTCTTCTCAATCTCAGGATCGTATTGGGGTTCACCTGCACGAGAAGATCGAAGCATTAAAAATAAATCTAATTAACACCAATCCCCGGCAACGGCGCCAAAAATTTGGTGGGTGTCGAATCCAACAAATAATAAAATTCTCACTCTCAAAAATACAAATTGTAACAGTGATGAGCAAGGTCGAATCCACAGGGATTGGGTAGATTTATTTTAATGAAAATTAAAGCGGAGAAAAGGGGGGTTTGAAATTTCGGAGTGAAATAAAAGAGAAAGCAATTATAATCAACTAAAAACTAAGGAGAAATCAATATCGGGCAAATATCCAACCGAAGGTATAATTTCAGAATTGGTTCAGAGAATTGATCTCAGATACAAGGATAAAATCTTCTATTCTTCACCAAATTGGTTATGGTTGCTAACAAGCTCTAACAACCTATCTCTCCTTACTTTCTCGATAACCAAAACAAGCTCTTTGATTACTTCCCTTGTTAATAAACAACCCTAAATAAGCTCTTAGGATTTAATCTATCGACAGCATTAATAATTAGAGAGACTACCAATTCTAGCCAACAAATACACAAGCTCGATTCATTTAGACTAGGTTATATATCTCCATAACATAAATCGAAAATCTGGTTATAATCAACTTTGTTATTTTACCACTAATATTAGAACTTTTAAACAATTATGGATTTAAAGTTCTAAATGGCAATTTATTGACCTGATAATTGAACAACGGGCCCTTTGCATCAATCAACCAAGACAATAATTGATAATAAACACAGAAGATATATAAATAGAGAAGAAATAAAAGAGCAATGAAAATTATTTAGATCTCACAATTCTTGAAGAACCAAGACTTCAATTATCCTTCAATTGGAAGAAGAGTATTTAGCTACTCATAATTAAAAGAAATCCTAAAGAAAAGAGAAGAGGGATTTTCTATTCAACGGTCGCCTCTTCTGTTCGAGCTTTTTTTTTTTTTTTTTTCTTTCAGCTAGGGTTAGTATTTATAACTTTCAAAACCCGCGGGCTGGCGCTACAGCCTCAGCTTTCTGGCGCTGCAGCGCCAAGTTGCTGCCCCTTCTTCATATTATCACTATGCTGGCGCTGCAGCCTCAGCTTTCTGGCGCTGCAGCTCCAGGTTGCTGCCCCTTCTTCACAAATCTCTTGATTTTGACTTCAATTTGATTCAACTCCTCAATCTACTCCACAAAATACGAAACATAATCAAAATCCAAGATTTAAGCATTTATAATCATTAAAACATGAGGAATTATAACAAACATATAGATATTATGAATCCTTATCAATAACATAATGACATGTGGCCACCTCTTAGGGGGAAATTCATCCTTTAAAAATCAAGCTAGTGGATAATCTATTCACCAATGAAGATCAGACACATGGAGAGCTAAAACCTCTCAAATGCATCACAAGGTCATTATGATGACAACGCTTACAAATGACACATGGCGGAATGCATCATGAGGTCATTATCGCTAACAAACTTTTCACACGTCAAGGCGCAGGAACCTAGGCGGTATTTTAGGGACCTCGTCGTCCTTGAGCAAATAACAGATTTGATTCCCTAAACGAATCACTGAAATAAAATGGGGTCCAAGGTACGCAAAAAACAAGCCATATTTTTCCTTATCCATCACTATTACTACTCTCACTCTCTCACAACCCTTGACTAACAAAGGCATCGGAGAGTCCTCGGAGGCATCACCCCCTCTTCCTCCAACGACCCTTTCGATCACCTTTTTCCCTTTATCGTGTGCAGATCCAGAATTTCGACCCTTCGACCCAATGACAGATTTTTTACATCAACTTGTTGTTACAAAATCTCGAATATGATCTACAACATGGTTATAAATAGCTTTGAGAATTCTGTAATTGGCACATTAAAATAAAACCATTTTCTTCTTCTTCAACCTCTCTTTTCTTTTTCTTATGGAGTTGGTCACTAGCAAAGAATTAGTGATATTTCTTCCTTCTTTAATTCTAAACTCTATCAATGTGATTTTCAATATGCAAAAAAATAAACTAAAAAATCCATAACAAAAAAAAAATAAAATTTCCCCATTCCTCTCACCTTCTCCCTCCCTCTTCCCATCACTATCATCACCTACTTTTTTTTTCTTTTTTACGTATGTGTCAAATGTCAAACATGGAGAACACCACTGTTTAATCGTTTATGCCCACTCTTCAATCTTAATGTGTTGTATAGATGTTTGCTTGATCAAATATAGTTTAGATGAGAAGATAGCCACGTGATCATGGAATTAGCATGACCCAAAGTTCAACCAACTGGAATTCCATCTACCGTTGCAGTATCGCACACTGCACTCGTGGCAACTAACTGTTACAACAAATACTTTTGCGAGTTGGACAGTTGAAGTAGTTATCAAATATGTGGGAGAAAAGCATTAAGCAGAAATCCTTTTTTCAAAAGCAACCGTAGGTAAATAGACCATGATACTCAAATTTCCCACTTGAGAACAGCATATTTTTGTTTAGAACAGATCATCCAACTTTCCCACTTGAAATGAAGAAAAAATGGCCAATTTAAGTCAAGGCTCAACCATCAATTTGTTCCTTAGAATCTGTATTTTCAGTATGAAATTTTAAATTATTTGATAGGATATCCACACGTAAATTATTTCATATATGAAATAACTAAAACATAGCATGCACACGTAAACATACACAATTAGATTTTCTCTCTCTTGAATCTCAGATAATGAACTGATCAAATTACATCCATGTATAAATACATTCATCAAACTCGAAAGGAATCACTACATAAAATGATAGAATTCTACAGTTTCCTACACCTTGCTTTTGCAGCCTCTCATAAGAGTGAATTGCATCAGCCAAAAGCATAACATGAATATATTTCACAATCCAACTTTGCGATACAGTTCCCACTATTTATCAGCATTTTTCAAGCTGCTTTTGATTGTTTAAAGCCATAGAAAGTGTTTAAAGCCATAGAATTCTACAGTTTCCTACACCTTGCTTTTGCAGCCTTTCATAAGAGTGAATTGCATCAGCCAAAAGCATAACATTTATATATTTCACAATCGAACTTTGCGATCAGTTCCCACTATTTATCAGCATTTTTCAAGCTGCTTTTGATTGTTTAAAGCCATAGAAAGTGGTTTTGATGGATGAACTACATCAATTTATTGACTACCAATAGAGCAACATTGCCAGGTTTTCAAAAAAGATGTTGAAAACTTTCAAGGCCATCTAAAGTCCCAAGGAAAACAGACGTTGAGTTCCAATTCTTCTCTTTCTGAGTCGCTCAGCAATGATAAAAGCTAGTTCAAGAGACTGAGAAGCATTGAGCCTTGGGTCACAATGTGTGTGATAGCGCGAGCTAAGATCATCAAAGGTCACTGTTCGAGATCCTCCTATGCACTCTGTCACATTTTGGCCAGTCATCTCTAGATGGATACCTCCGGGGTGGCTGCCTTCTTGTTCATGCACGTCAAAGAATGCTCTCACCTCAGCCTACCAACAAATTACAATATTACCATCTTGATTTTATCTCTTAATAATAACCTATAGAAAGGTCAGGTCACAATATTTTTAGAATATGCCATACTACTTTTGATGATGACTCTACTTTAGACAACAAAGAGGCATACTGTTATGTCATATAAATCAAGTAGTACTGAATAACAAATTTAACGGTTTCAGTAATCAAATGAAGTCAGGAGAGAAATTATACCAGAATTGCATCAAAGGGACGTGTTTTGAGTCCGCAAGGTGCCTTGATGGTGTTTCCATGCATTGGATCACAGACCCAGGTCACGGTTTCCCCTGCCCTGCGGACTGCCCTGATCAAGTGGGGAAGCTTGACTCTCATGTTCTCAGCACCCATTCTTACAATAATTGTTATCCTTCCAGGTTTGTTATGAGGATTCAGGATTTCAATGAGCTTAACTAGTTCATTTGGATCCATTTTGTTGCTTACCTGCATAAAAAGTATCACTTTCAGCAACCTAAATTTTGTATGCGAAAACATTCCTAAGTTACATCAACCAGAATGTCTAACAAAATTAAGGCCAAAAACTTCAGTTGATGCAATAATTTCCAATGGAATTTTCAATTAATAATACAGAAGTAAGATGACCTATTCTAGAAAACTTTTCAACATCAAGTCCAGAATAAATTTCTGTTATTGTGAATTAGCAGCTTCTTCAATAAGGATAACAATTAACAAAAGCACAGAATAACACATAACAAAAACCAACTAATCCAAACATGAGTTAATTATCAGCTTCTCAAGAACCTAGTAAAAGTAATGCCAACAAAATAGATAGCAGTCACATAAATGCACCATTATGTAATTATATTTTTCACAGAAGACTTACCCAGTTTATGTTGATCATAAGCCCTAGTACTGCCAGAGATTAAATCAGTGATTTTGGGTTTTATGGTATAAAGCTAGGATCCATTTTGCAGGAAGTGTGCACGCATATTAGTAGGATTGTAATTTTTCATTTTTAGTGCTCCCAGCACGTCCTTGTTGGAGTAGGAGTGCCTATTTTCCTTTTTTAGGTGTACTGTGTGCGTGCTTTATGCTCCTTGGGAGTTACCTTATTATACTTTCCTAATTGCCTGGAAGTTGTAAACTAGCTTTTAGGGTTGATCATCAAGGTCATATCTCTTATAGGAGGTCGTATTTACTTATGTATTATGTCGGGTCAGGCCTAGGGTCATCTATGAGGTCAGGTTTTATGTCCCCCTCGAGTATGGTGCCCTTTTGTTCCCCTTGTTTGTACTTCTTTTATTTTATGGAATAAAACTGGTAGGGGTCTACGCCAAACCCCCCTCAACCACACAGAGATGTTCTTAAAAAAAATGGGATGAAGCTAAAGCATGGCCCAAAAATACATATAGAGCCCATAGAAATATAGAAATATTGTAGTGAATGGGATCCAGATGATATCAAAACTCTCTGAAGTTTGATGGGGAAACTAGCATGCATAACCAAGGAAACTTTACGCATGAACTGAAGTAGGAAATGATAGGGATTAGACAAAGAAGCCTACTATGTCATTGTTGAATTTATATATTGTTAGGAGTTGGAATATTATCATAAAATTGTGGAGTAATACGATTACGTTGAAAAAGAGTTCTGAACGCTTAGAACAAAAAGTATCAACTACTACAGGACCATTTGGGAGAATGTCACAGAAGGAGACGCTAATTTCTTTTGTTCTATGCCCTAAATTATGTTTGTCTCCTGAGTTATGTGATAAAATTGTAAAGCAGCAGTTAGCAGTCAAAAGAGCATCTCCTTTGTCCATTTAAGCAATAATTAGCAAATCAATCATAAGCTTGCATCTCAAATACCTTGACGCCAAGGGGATTGGCAATTCCTCTCAGAAACTCTACATGAGCACCATCCAATTGCCGGGTACGCTCCCCACACCAAAGCATGTGAGCAGAGCAATCATAGTACAAGCCAGAAGTTGAATCCAGCCTTGTGAGTGCTTGCTCATAGGGCAAATGCAAACACTCATGGGACGTCCAGAATTCAGTTGTTGTCATTATAGGGTGTTCAACAGTGAGTCCTGCAGCAGCCATGAATCCTAAGGCCTCGTCGACCCTGTTAGCTAATTCCTGGTACCTTTTGATTAACAATAAACAAAACACATGTTAGAAATTTAAGTGACTCCAATATTCAACTCAAAACCCTACCAAATTCACTCCTCAATCATTGGAACTCAATGAGGATAATTTTCACTGATGATTGTTATGAAACAGCAAATATGTTTTTTACTCAAAAGGCCATAACTTTGGCCTACTTCCTTGCAAATTCATGTTCATGTCTAATCTCAATCTTGCATTTTGACTCAAATTTATGAACATTAATGAATAATATATTTTTTAAGCTCATAAAAGACCAGAAGGTTACAAAGGAAATAAACTGGCAAGTTTAACCTCATTTACCTGCCTCCCTGCTCACTGTGCTCCGCAAAATCAAGGTTCCACTGGGTAACTCTCTGCATTGCGGCATAACCTCCAGTGGCGAAGGCCCTAAGAAGGTTAAGAGTTGCTGCAGATTGACAATAAGCCCTAACCATCCTCTGTGGGTCTGGAATTCTTGACTTTTCATCAAAAGCATCACCATTGATATTGTCCCCCTTGTAACTTGGCAGTTTCACTCCATTCTTCTCCTCAAATGGATCTGATCTAGGTTTGGCAAATTGACCAGCCATTCTTCCCACCTAAGACCCCAGATTTGTCAAATTCAATTCATTTTCTATTTCATTTCATACAACTAGCATAGACAAAAACACCAATGCATCCCAAAGAAGCACCCCCCCCCCCCCCCCCCCCCCGCCTCTTCTTTCTTCCCCCTTCCCCCCTAAAAAAACTGCAGATTTATCTCTTTTTTGGTTTTGGCCAAGCAACTGGAGATTATCCAAAACATAATTTAAAAAGCATTTGGAACCAATTTAAGCCAAGTAATTAAACTAACAAGCTAAATTCCAACGCCAAATTCAACTAATTAAGATGCACAATTCAATATCCTTATGTAATCACATGAAAACTAGAGGTCACCTTTTAAAGAGCCTCCACATTATACTATCAAAACTTAATAAATATAAATCATTGAAATGCACTTCAAATCCAATATTTATTAACAACTACCAAAAAATTAACCAACGCCAACATTCGAAATCACCAAATGCTCTCACTAAATAATCTCACCAAAATCACAAAAAAGAGAAAAAGATAAGATTTTTAACCTTAATCACAGGCATTTGGCCACCAAACATAAGCACAACACCCATCTGCAACATCACCCTGAAAGTATCCCTGATATTGTTGGCACTGAACTCCTTGAAACTCTCTGCACAATCTCCACCCTGAAGCAAGAAAGCATTCCCCATGGCTGCCTCTGCTATTCTGTCCTCCAAGCTCCTCGCCTCACCAGCAAACACAATAGGAGGAAATGCCTCGATGGTCTTGAGAACTGAATCGAGCTCATTTGCATCTGGGTATTCTGGCAATTGCAAAGCCTTCTTTGATTTCCAGCTATCCACCGTCCATTTCCCTGTGCTCGGAGAAACGGAAGGCGAGGATTCCTTCACTGCAACAGAGTTCTTGGTTGGCTCAGCTGCATGGACGACTGTGATTGGGTGCAGAGATCTGTATTTGTTGGTGGGGTAGAGAGAGAAAGTTGGTTGTTGGTGGGGTTTGGGGAGAGAGTTGCTGCAGATAGACTTAGAGGAGAGAATTGAAGTGTTTGAAAGAGCCATTGCTGAAGCAAAGTTTGGGTCTTTTTGGGTGTCCTTTCTCTCTCTACTCTTTGAAAGAGCGAAACTCTAGATAGACAAGTGTGGAGGCTCTTGAGGAGAGAAGAGAGGAATGATGGAGGGGGTTTTATAGGGGTTTAAGAGAGGGGGATGGTGGACTTTCGACAGTCAAAAAAGGGTGGGAGAAACGCAGAGTGGAGGTAGTTAGGAAAAAGTTAAGGGTGTTTTCGTTAATTAATCGGGAGAAAGATGAGAACAAATCACAGAAGATATGGTATTTTGGAAATATGTATGAACAGTGAGGGTGTTTTGGGTGAAATGAAGGGATTTATATATTTTTTTGGTCCTTTGGATAGGAAGGGATTTATAAATTTCATGTCCACTACTCCATTTTATGTAATTTAAGATTTTTAATAGGACTCACCAAACCATGGCTCCGCTCCACCAACAAAATGCATTACCTAACAAACACAGCTTGTTGGGGCCCTTTAGTGTCAAAATATCATTTTCAACAGAAAATTTCAGTACACGAAGAAATTCATGTGTATCTCGTGTCAAAAACATGCAAACATTAATAAGGGATAAAAAATATAAAAAGAAGAGTGCAGCCCTAAATACAACGCTATTTTAACTTCAATCCACGAAATAGTTTGTCCTTTTCCTTTGAAAAAATGGTAAAAGGAGTAAAAAGCCTTTAAACTGGGTGTTTACCATAATTTCACCCAATAGTTAAAAGCTTGTTTAATTAAAAAAAACAATTATAAAAGTGACAATTTAATTTTTTAAATAAAATAATTATAATAATAAATATATTAATGATATTGTGAAATAAAAATATTGAATGTTGTAATCTAAGTTTTACGTTACCAGTTTATTAGTCAATTTTTTATGTTAAAACTCTCAAAATTTATATGGCGAATCAAGTTGGTATGGATACCGGTTCTAAACTTGAATATGAAATCAAAATTTTATTATTTTTATTTAAAAATATAAAAAATATAAAAACAATTATTAATTTAAATCTTAAATCGTTAATTAAGAATAAAAAAACACCCAAAAATAATAATATCTCACAAATAACAACTTGCAAAAGTAATGTATTCCAAATTACTTCGGCTCAAATAAAAACAGAAGGAAACAAACTCACAGCTTTAATTGCGGGAGTCTTACCATATCAATGTTAAGTTACATGGGAAACCTGAGAGTTGTTGGAACAGAAAAGGGTTTCTGCAGAACCCCAAAAGTTCAAGTCATTCGTAAAGAATGCCTTAGAGATGATATTCAAAGCTGCACATGCAACTCCTTCACCAACAAATGAATAACAACGGGTCACAAAGCAAATGTCATCACAAATGATCTCACTTAAGAAAACAATTTTATGTAATTTTAATCCATGAAAAATACATGGTTTAAGAGTTCATTTTATTATTGGATTAAAGAAAAATATATTTTTTTCTCTTTTTTCTTGTATCATCAATGATAAAATGAACCATTATACTATGTATTTTTTATGAACTGTGTTAGACAAAAACTTTTCATTATTCCATTATTAATTGATCATTTCAAAACTTCATTAATGCTCAGTTACCATAGATTTAGTTTTTAAGATTTTAGCAAGATTCCTGCTAAAGAATAAAAAAATTAAGGTGATTAACAGGGTATCCTCATATGGCATATATATGTTCTTCAAAGCTGTTTTTGCTCGACACAGAATGTATATTCAAATGCATATGATTAAATCGGAATTCAAAAGCAAAATCCATAGTACTATTGTCTTCCAAAAATGAAGAAAAGAAAAAGCAGGGTCGTGTACAAAATAATTGGCCTACTTGTGGAGAAAAGAAAATTTGCCTTAAGCCACGAAATTCACACTTGAATTAAGTCAAGCGAAAAATGGATATTCTTGAGAAGATGCTTGACAAGGCGAAAAGTATGTCGGGTCCCCCGGCGAAGTCAATAATTTGTTTTAAGTATGATCAAAATATAAAATCAAGAGGCCATATATATATATATATATATATATATATATATATATATATATATATATAATCAAGAGGGATTCAAATAATAAAATAACAATAAAAGTGTTCATTGCTCATAGGCTTATAGAAATTGGACATAAGAATACTAATTCATATTTGTTTGAAGTAATATTTTAAAATATTAGTTAAATTAGCACGTGTTTTTCGCATGTGCATATGTTGTGCATATATTTTTCACAATTGTAAATTGAAATAATAATCAACTTTAGTTATGTCAAGTTACATGAATAATGAAATAAGAGAAAGGTTTAATACTATTATTATATGATTATTTTATAAATTTATAAATTGATTACATTATGCTTCAAAAACATGAAAATCCATAGGAAACAATTGACAATGTAAAATAGATCTATTTACCTTGGTTTTAATGATATTAATATTTTATTATTATTGTAAATCGAGGTTCAAACCCAAGAGGGGGTGAACTGGGTTTTAAAAACTTTTTGTTAATTAACTTGCAAGTTTTTAAAACAGTTTGATAAGCAATGCACACAATCAAATAATATGTTTGTAAATAAAAGAGTTGAGGAAGAGAAAATGCAAACTCTGTTTATAGTGGTTCGACAATATTAGAATCTCTCTGACCCTACATCCACTCACTTTAATGAACCTCCTTGAAGTATTCCACTAATCATTAGTCGAGTAACTTCACGGGTGTTGCACAAATTTTACAAACAATCTATTCCTCACGAAAGTTACAAACAAAGTGTTTAATCCTAAACACTCTAAGAGTGACACCAACTCTTTCCTTTTGCAATAAATTATATTAACTATAAATGGTAGAGAGATGACAATGAATGCTATATTTCTTTCAAGAACAAGCTTGAAGAATGGCTCACAATGAATTTTTCAAAGCTTTTGAGAATTAATGAACTATATAATGAATTGAATGTGCTATCTTTTCTTTTCTTTTCTTTAAATGCTCATTGAAGTGGGTTTATAATGCCTTGAATCAATATGGTCTTTTGACACTGACTTGGTAGGTTTGGGGCATTAAATGCTCAAGTTTCGCATCTCAAACCGTCATATTTTCGAATTACCAATCGATTGGGTCCTTGTACCAGTCGATTGGGTCAAGTGAAAAATCTGCACTTTTAGGCTTAGGGACAGTACCAATAGACTGGGCCATAGGACCAGTCGACTAGGTGAAGTTACCAATCAATTGGGTCCTTATTACCAATTGACTGGGAACTTACTGTCCCATTTCCCAATCGACTGGTATGTAGACCCAATCGACTAGGTTGTCCTTCAACCTAGTTTTCATGTTTGAAAACAGTTTTTTGACTTAGAAACTTTTTGCATTTTAGTTTTGCCATAGTCTTTTGTAACATAGATCAAGCTAAGTAATTGAATTTAGAGATTTGTAGAGTGATTTAATTACCTTAGTGCTTATTCTAGATCTTCTGTCTTCTTTTGGTGTCTCAATGTGTTGAGTTTTTGCATCTTGTTTCTGAACTGAATGCTTTTACCGCTTAAATACTTAGATAAAACTGTTAGTTCAATTTAAGTAGTATTTTGTCATTATTAAAATCAAATACGGGTCAACAATCTCCCCCCTTTCGATGATCAAAAAACTAAAGAGAGAAAAAACAGTTTTAAAAACTAAGTATTGTTTTTTTTTTTGTTGAAAAAATTGGATAGTTTCCTCTATTTTTCTGATAAAAACCAACTTGTAAGCATTCAAATATAGGTGTAATATAGTAATTTCAATACCAACTAAGCAAGCAAGACTATTTTACACTTTACAATATGTTCGGAGCAATGCTTCTCCTAAATTTATGATATCTTAGTTTACAAATGCTTTACAATAGATTTTTCTCTTTCTCTCCCCCATTTTGACAATAGTAGAAAAAGTGGTGTAAACTTGAAAAATAAGCAATTTAATCACCATAGACATGAAGATAAGGCATAAAGAGAAAAGACTTCGCGAGTGAGGGAGTTAGAGTTGTCCTAAAGGAGATCTCGAATCTCTGCTAATAAGCCTTTCGAGTGCTCTCGGAGTAACTCAAAGTCATCCCCGAGGGTGCTGACACCGTGACACATGTGATCAATATCAATCCGCACCAATTGGAAGCTCTGGTCGACAAAAGAGCTCAAGCTCTCGAAGCCCGACTGCATGGATAGTTGGAGGCTTGCAATAGCCTATAGGACGTTGTCGTGTCAAGCCTGACCAGCACTAGAGCCACCATGTTGTGGACTAGGGTCAGTGTCCATGGCAGTGGGAGGAGCTGCATCATTAGGCATCTCGTCATCTTTCTCGCTGCTGTCGTCATCACCGATCCTGATGTTCTTCCTAGCCTTGGAATGGACCATGCCATCTCGGATCATGCACCCCATCTTTTTTAGGGAGAAAAAATTAATAATATCCTTGGGGTTGATATCATGGGCTTCGGAGGTAGGCAATGAGACATGGAAGTGCTGGAGGATCAGGGTGATTAGTATCCCGTATAGAAGGCACCCAAAGTCGTGTGCTTCGTCATTTATCATATTGGTGAGCAAGAGTGGATAAATATTGAAATGACATCCAGTTTTGAGACACTAGATCAATACTATGTATATTTTAGACATATAACCCCAACTCCCGAGTCTAGGATGGATGGTCCAACTCACGATGAGGTTGAACAATTTTGAATCAAGGGGCATATCACTACATTGGTGAAATGTAGTGGGTCGAAAGACATAGTTAAGGTCACCCCTAACTATCTGACATGCCTCTTCATAGTCAAAATTGTCTGGCTATCCATCTAGACTCCATTGGACCCCTCGCACGGGGATTCTTAGTAGGTTGACCAAGAGGTCAATATTAACGTCAAATTCTATGCCCATAACCCTGGTCTTAAATCGAAGAGCTAATGGGTTAGGTTTGACCAAGTTAGTATAGAATTGATGGATGAGGTGAGGATAGTATTTTTAGTGGATGTTTACAAGGGGGGTTAGGTGAATCGCCTCAAAGGCAGGAAAATTTTCAAAGTTTAATGACGAATAGAATCAAAATTGACGAATCTACCCATCATGATTTTCTTATTGCGAATGACAAAAGTTTACCTTCTATTGGCAGCGGGGTTTCAAAAAAGGGACTCATCGAGCTCGGTCCTCACCTGTTTGCTTGAGAAACCAGCTATCCCCTTACCCTTGGTGTCTAGTGCAGAGGATTTCTTCGAACAAGGCCTTGTTGGCGCGTGAGGTCTGACAATCATGGTTTTTACCCGGATTCTCTTAGACATTTTGACAAAAATTTCTTTGGAGAGAAGTTTTGGGAAATGATGAGGTTGCAACCGTGAAAAGTTAAAAAAAAAGGTGATTTGAGGGAAGATTAAAGGTTTTATGGAGTTTATCTCAAGAGATTTTGGTGAAAAATCAAGGATTTCTAGAGAGAGAAAGCTAGGTTTTGTTAGAGATGGTGTAAACCCTGTGAAAAAATGAAGCAATTATTTATAGAATCACGATACTAGTCGACTGGGTTAGGGTACCAATCGACTAGGTCCTTCATATTTTGGGGACATTTCAACATACCCGTGGACTGGGTCGGGATACCAATCGACTGGGTAATTTGGCAGTAAGATACCAGTTAACTGGGTGTATTTTACCAGTCGACTAGGTTGTCTAGAAGAAATTCAAATTTTTTGCTCCAAATATTTTCTTGTGGTACCAGTCAACTGGGTACTTATACTAGTCGACTGGTGAAATGAGTAGTGAGTTACCAGTCGATTAAATTGACTCAACTAGTCGACTAGGTAACTGGACACAGAGATACTAGTCGACTAGATCAAGATACTAGTCGATTGGGCCTTTCACAAAACATAAAATTTTTAGTTCTAACTTGGAATTTTAGCAAGAAATTATTTATTTATGCCATCTTGAGTGAGAGATATATTAAATGGGAGTTAATACTCATTCACTAGATGTCATATATGCATATTATGAAATGTAAATGCAATTAAACACACATATTTTCATAATTTGTTAATCCCATTAATAGTCTAATATTGCTAAAGCTATCTTTGTTTAAGGGCTTAGTAAGAATGTCAACTATTTAGTCATCTGAAAGGATGAATTCTAACCTTAGATCACCCTTTTGGGCATGGTCTCTTATGAAGTGATGTCTTATTTCTATGTGTTTGGTTCTCGAATGATGAATGAGGTTTTTGGTCAAGTTGATAGCATTGGTGTTATCACAATGAATTGGTATATTTTTAAAGTTCATGTCATAGTTTTCTAATTGTTGTTTCATGCACAACACTTGTGCACAATAACTTCCAGTTGCTACATATTCCACTTCGGTGGTTGATAGTGCAACTGAATTTTGTTTTTTTGGAAAACCAAGAGGCTAACATTGCACCTAAAAATTGGCATGTTCCACTAATGATTTTTTTATCTAGCCTACAACCTCCAAAATCGGCATCCGAATATTCTACAAACTCAAAAGTTGATTTTCTAGAATACCATAACCTTAGGTTTTGAGTGCCTTGTAAATATCTTAGGATTCTTTTTACAGTAATTACATATGATTCCTTAGGATTAGCTTGAAATCTAGTACACATGCATACATTGAACATTATATCAGATCTACTTGTAATTAGATAAAGTAAAGCTTCTATTATGCTTCTATAAGTGTTAGTATCTACACACTTGTCTTCCTCATCTAGGTCAACTTTTGTAGAAGTACTCATAGGAGTGCCAATTGACTTTAAGCTTTCTATTCCAAACCTCTTCAATAAGTCCTTGGTATACTTTGATTGATTAATGAAGATGCTTTCTATCAATTGTTTGATTTGAAGTCCAAGAAAGTAGGTAAGCTATCCCATTATGCTCATTTCAAATTCACCTTGCATACACTTAGCAAACTCTTGACACATAGATTCATTAGTAGCACTAAATATATATTTGGACTAGTAGTGTGTCATTTTTGTGAGTTTTTGTGAAGAGGGTTGTGTCTATTTTTCCTCTTGTAAAACCATTTTCAAGCAAAAACTTACTTAGCCTTTCATACCATGCTCTTGTAGCTTGCTTCAACCCATAGAGAGCTTTAGAAAGCTTATATACATGGTTTGGAAGACTAGGATTTTTAAATCCAAGAGGTTTCTCAACATACACCTATTCTTCTATAAAACCATTTAAAAATGCACTTTTTACATCCATTTGAAATAGCTTAAATTTATTAAAGCATGCAAAGACCAATAACATATTAATGGCTTCTAATCTAACTACGGGAGCATATATCTCACCAAAATCTATTCCTTCTTCTTGATTATATCCCTTAGCAACTAGTCTAGCCTTATTCCTAGTTATTATTCCATTTTCATCCATTTTATTTCTATATGCCCATTTAGTTTCTATTATAGTGTGATTCTTTGGTCTAGGAACTAGATTCTATACTTTGTTTCTTTCAAATTGATTTAATTTTTCTTGCATAGCATTTATCCAATCAACATCTTTTTCGAATTCTACAAAAGTCTTAGGTTTTACTTGAGATAAATAGGCTACACAATTGCAAATATTTCTTATAGAGGAACGAGTCCTTACCCTTTGTGAAGGATCACCAATCACTTAATCGATTGGATGATAATTCACATAACTCCAATCTTTGGGAAGACTATCATCTTGTTGACTTGTAGAGGTTGATCAAGATTGAGAGCATCTACCTCTTGACTTGTTTGAGGTTGGCTCTCCTTTGGGTCAACAATGGGAGTAGGTGTTTCTATTCTTGGAATAAAATTTGCATCATCATTAAAAGAAACTACTCGACCAGTAATTAGGTTAGACTCATCAAAGGTAACATGTACGAATTCTTCAACCACTAGAGTTCTTTTTTTGGAATAATATCCTAAGAATATCCCTTCATCGATCTTTAAGTCAAATTTACCTAAATTAGTTTTATTGTTATTTAGGATGAAGCACTTGCAACCAAAAGCACAAAAATAATAGATATTAGAATTTCTACCTTTTCATAGTTCATATGGAGCTTTGTTAAGCATTGGCCTAATTAATACTCTATTTAAAACATAGCAAGAAGTGTTTACGACTTCCGCCCAAAAGTATTTTGGTAAACTGTTTTGATAAAGCATTGTTCTAGCAAACTCTTTTAGAACTCTATTTTTCCTCTCAACAACTCCATTTTGTTGAGGAGTTTTAGGTGCTGAAAAATTGTGATCAATTCCATTTTCATCACAAAATTTTGAAAAACTTTGGTTTTCAAATTCTTTTCCATGATAACTTCTAATGCTTGAAATAGAAATACCTTTTTTCATTTTGAACCTTCTTGCAAAAGTTCACAAATCATTTATATGATTCATCCTTGTAAGCAATAAAAATAACAAAGGTATTTCTTGAATAATCATCAACAATAATAAGAGCATATTGATGGCCTAGACTAATAGTACTTATTGGACCAAACAAATCTATATGCAAAAGTTCCAATGGTCTAGAGGTTGGAATTATATTTTTTTTATTTAAAACAAATTCTTGTTTGTTTTCCCATTTAACAAGCATCGCACACCTTGTCTTTTTCAAATTTGATTTTTGGAAGTCCAATGACTAAATCTTTTCTTGAAATAATTTTAAGCAAATCCGTGTTCACATCGCCAAGTCTTTTATGTTATAGCCATGGGTTTTCACTAAAAGCTGGAAAATATTTTTCATTTTTCGAATGCAAAGATTTTAAATCAACTATATAAACATTTTCGTGTCTATGGCCAACAAAATTGATCTTGTTACTATTGATGTCTATAACTAGACAATGATGGGTTTCAAATATGACTTTATTGCCTTTGTCACATAGTTGACTAATACTAAGTAAATTTGGCTTAAGGCATTGCACATATAAAACATGATCAATAGTTGAGAAGTCATTACCAACTTTGCCATGCCCGATGATCTTTATCTTTATGTTGTCTCCAATGGTGATGTATCCATCATCCCTTAGAGTTAGGTCTTTGAACATGCTTTGATCACTGGTCATGTGCTTTGAGCATCCACTATCAAGGTACCAATAGTTACATTTTTCCTTGG
Source organism: Bretschneidera sinensis (assembly GCA_023935145.1). Taxonomy (NCBI): domain Eukaryota; kingdom Viridiplantae; phylum Streptophyta; class Magnoliopsida; order Brassicales; family Akaniaceae; genus Bretschneidera; species Bretschneidera sinensis. The sequence goes on along the minus strand of CM043703.1, from coordinate 80,625,344 downwards.
TGTGGAGTCATATCTAAATTACACAAGGATATACAATTGCACTTTTAGGTACCCAAAATTTCTTGAGTCCTTTGGGGTTAGTCCTAGAAAATATGCTTCCTTTAGGGCCCCATACTTTCTTAATATTGTAAGGTGCTCTATAATCATAGACATGTTGATGATGCATGATCCTAGGATAATAGTTATTGAAGTTTCTATAATTTCTTAAATATGCATGTCTATAGTTCCTTGGATGATCATTCCTAGGATACATGTTTGTATTATGAAAATTACGAACACACATGTTATCTCTAAGAAATGTATGATGGTAATTTCTAGGATGTGCACTTGTAGTATGCAAGTTATGAATATACATATTATCTCTAGGATATACATAATGGTAATTCCTAGGATGTGAATTTCTAGTATGTGCATTTCTTGAATGATTATTCCTAGCATTTGCATTTCTTGAGTGAGCATACATATATACATGAGTATTTCTAGGATGCTTATCTCTAGTATATGCATTAGGATTTAAATTTGTATTCTTAGACCTACTGGTATATATTGAGCGAGTGCTTTTAATCTTGCTAGTGGCCTTGGAAGTGGAAGCTTCATTCACACATGTTGATTTCATGAACAAAGTCTTTTTTGATTTTTGCTTACCTAATGGAGAAAAACCCAAGCCGGATTTTCCTCAACTTAACCTTTGGTAAGATAGCACTTCATCTACCTTTTATTTTCCAAGCATAAGTCTAGATATAGTGCTATTAAATTCAGTTATTTTCTTCTTTAAAATATCATTTTCATTTTTTAGAAAATCTTGTGAAGAGTTAAAAAGCATGGAAGATAGTTTTTCTTTTTCTTCGTTTAAGCCTTCCAACTCTTTAGAAAGAGATGAGACTTCGTTCTTGATGGCCACATTTCTATAATTGAATTTCTTCAATTCTTCATGCATCTCATTTATAACTTCAATTAATTCTTCACTACTACTAACAATGTTATTATTTTTAGAAAGGGAAGAAATTAATACCTCATTCTCATCGTCGATTTCCATCAAGCATAGGCTGGCAATCTCCTCGTATCCAACTTCATTGTCCGAAGCTTCTTCCTCTTCGTCATCACTCCATGTGGTTGCAATCATGGCTTTCTTTTTGAAGCTCTTGCAAGGTTTGCTCGTTGTTGGGCAATCGGCCTTCATTTGATCGAGCTTCTTGCAACCAAAACACACAAGAGGTTCCCTTTTTGGAGTGGAATCCTTTGTGTAAGGTTTCTTGCTCTTTTCAAGAACTTGTGAAACCTTTTGTTGATTAAAGTCATCTCACCTTCTTCTTCACTGCTCTCATTTTCTTATTTTTCTTTCTCTTTGTTGCTTGTAGAGGCCTTGAGAGCAATCAACTTTTTCTTCTTCTCTTCATCATTGACAACGGGATTCTTTTCTTCCGTCTCGTATGTCAATAGTGATCCGAGAAGTGTTTCGACATCAAGTTTGTCAAGATCTTTGGCCTTCGTTATCACTGTCTTCTTTGCTTTCCAAGTGGATGGAAAAGACCTTAAGATCTTCTTTGTTAGTTCAAATTCCTCAATGTTCCTACCAAAAAGCTTTAAACAGTTAACAATGGTAGTAAAACATGAGTGCATTTAAGAAATAGTTTCATTGGGATACATTTTGAAAGATTCATATTCGGAGACTAGCTTATAAATTTTTTATTTTTTTACTTCGCTAGTGCCTTCATATGTAACTTGTAATTTATCCCAAATTTCTTTAGCTGAAATGCATGCAGAAATTTTATTGTATTCATCAATATCTAGGGCACAGTGTAACATGATAGTTTCTCTACTATTTAGAGACATCATTCTACAATCCTCTTCATTAAACTCTGTTTTGAGTTTAGGCATTGTATGATTGATCTATGCAATGGTTATTTCCTTTGTAGGAATTCTAGGTCCTTCTTCAATGACTCTCCATAGATTGTAATCTTGTCATTTGATAAAGATTTTCATTATATTTTTTAAATAGTTATAGTTGGAGCCATTGAACGAAGGAGGCCTAGTATAGGAATATCCTTCGGTATAGCTATTAGATGCCATCAGATTAACTCAATGATTTTAAGCCTGAAATTGAGTACAAAGCTCTAATACCAATTGTAAACCGAGGTTCAAACTCAAGAGGGGGTGAATTGGGTTTTAAAAACTTTTTGCTAATTAACTTGCAAGTTTTTAAAACAGTTTGATAAGCAATGAACACAACCAAATAATATGCTTATAAATAAAGGAGTTAAGGAATAGAAAATGAAAATTTGGTTTATAGTGGTTTGGCAATATCGAAATCCCTCTGACTCTACGTCCACTCTCTTCAAGGAACCTCCTTGAAGTAATCCACTAATCGTTAGTCGAGCAACTTCACAGGTGTTGCACAAACCTTACAAAAAATCTCTTCCTCATGGAAGTTACAAATAAAGTGTTTAATCCTAAACACTTTAAGAGTTACTAATGAGTACTTGAAAATATACTAATACTTAGTGATTTATCGGTATTATTTGTGGGAAATTAGGTATAAATCTTGCATTTTTTACTTAATTGTCTTTAAAATGTGTTTTTTTTGGAATTACAAGTATTTTTGGTGTATTTTTAGGTTATTGGTGCTTAGAAATAATATTTGGATGAAAAAAATAATATTAGCAAGAAGATCCGGAACGTCTAGGATCAAACGATTCCAAAATCGGAGTCAGAATGAGAGAGATGACGTCATTTTATCAAAGGAAAATAGCTGAATTCGAAGGATGTGTGTCGCAGCATGCATGCTCTGGTCGTTTATTCCCTGGAGTTTGGCTGGGGATGTCTATTGCTATGAGCCATGGTATACTTTTCTTGGGCCGTGACCCGCATAGCTGGAGAGGACAATAAAAAAAAACCTAATGAATATTGTGAGCCTCCATATATATACTAGTTTTACTTGTGTTGCACTTTTTCCTATTTTGAGTCATATTTCCTTTTAGTTACTTTCCTATTTCATGTTTTCATAGTAGTAGAAATATTTTCCATTTCAATGTCTTTCCTTTTCTTAGGCTACACTTTTTCCTATTTTGTGTTATATTTCCTTTTAGTTACTTTCCTATTTCATGTTTTCCTAGTAGTAGAAGTATTTCCCATTTCAGTGTCTTTCCTTTCCCTAGAAGGAGTAGCATTATTGTACTTTTCTTTTATTTTCTAGGAGTTTGTCTATATAAAGCCAGCTGCTTTTGCCTTGTAAAAAAAAAAGAAAGGGATTTTTCCTAAACAAAAAAAGAAGAAGAGAAAATTGGGAAAAACGTAGCTGCTATTAGTGATCAAGGAGATTCATCTGCATAGAAGACTCTTCAAGATTACTGTTGTTCGCTTTCATTTTTCATTCTTCCCATCTTTCATGTCTTTGAATATTTATTTTGTTTTTAATTTTATGATTATGTCTAGCTAATTTTATTTTTGGTTAAGGGTGATTTCAAAGCCCTAGACATGATTTTGTGATTGAATATTCAGAGATTATTATCCATATTTCTAATAAAATTGTTGAAGTTCTTCCATAAGAATTGTTTATGATTATTATTTTATTTTATTTGGGGTGGCCAACCAAATGAAATAGAGTAATTATCTATTTCTAGGTTAAGAATTTTGATTCATAATTGTCTTGAATTTCTAATCGTAGCAATTAGTAATCACTGATGATGGGATATTTTCCTGTGATTATTATATGGAACATAACTCAAGATAAATGAACTGAGCTTATGCGTTTATTTCTTGGACCAACCTATCTTTCTTAACCTAATACTTCTATTAAATTAAATTTAGAGAGCTTATCCTAGGTTATTTAATAGATAGAGATTAAGTAAAGAGCTTGTTTTACTTAACAACAAACTAAGGAAAGATTAGGGTAATAAAGCTTATTATTATCTACGGTTGGTAATTTTATTAAGAATTTGGGGATAACTTTGATATTGATTCATCATTTCATGTCTAGTGGTGGAGAATGATCATTTGACCAGTTTTCTCATTATTGTTACAAAGTTTATTCAATTTTGAATCATATTTTAGTTTTCTTTCATTATTCGTAATTTTTAGTTATTCATTTAAAAAAAACTCCCCAATTAGTTTATTAGATTGCTTTGAATTTAATTTAGTTTAGAAATTATTTAGTTTAATTATTTATATTTTTTCTTTTAACAATTAAGAGTTTAATTTAATTAATTTGCAATCCTATGTGGGAAATGACCTTTGCTTTCCACTATATTTCATACGATAATTTTTAGAGCAAGGAATTAATTTACATATCTGTTTTTTGGCATGCCAAATTTTGGCTCTGTGTCGCCAGGATTGTTTTATTAATTTGTTAAATTGCTTATTTGTTATTTTTTATTTTTTATTTTTTGCTTTTAGTTTTCTTAATTTGTTTTTCTTCTTCTTCTTCAGATAAATTTGAATGCATTGGAGTCCTTACAACTTGAGATCAAAATGACCCATCTCATAAACATTTGATCGATCAGTCGACACCACCCTCCCATCTAGTTCGTCAAGCAACTCATTAGCTGATTTGAACTACTCTGATTACGAGGAGATGACACTGAATAACCAAACACTTAAAGGGTTGGCGGCGCCATACATTGATCAACAACATTATGTATTGAGTATCCTACTCTGGAGGTTGCTTTTGAACTCAAATTAGGAATGAGTCATCTTCTGCTGACATTCAATGATTTCGCAGGAGAAAACCCAAATAAGCATCTCAAAGAATTTCATGTGGTGTGTTAAAGCATGAAACCAAGCAGAATTTCTGAATAGCAAGTCAAGTTTAGAGCCTTTCCATTCTTTCTGGCTGATTCAACAAAGGAATGGCTCTACTATTTACCTTCTGGCACTATAACCACATAGAATAATATGAATAGGCTATTTCTGGAGAAGTATATCCCTGCATTAAAGGCTGCCAACATCAGGAAGGAAATATGTGGTATTAGGCCGTACAATAGAGAATCACTTTATGAATACTGGGAGCGTTTTAAGAAACTCTATGCTAACTACCCTCACCACCAAATTAGTGAACAACTCCTCATCCAATATTTCTATGAGGGATTAATACTAATGGAGAAGAGTATGATTGATGCTTCTAGTGGGGGAGCCTTATTGGATAAAATGTCGAAAGCCGCACGAAATTTGATTGCAAACATGGCAGCTAACTCCCAACAGTTCGATGATAGGGCATCCAACTAACATGTTCCCAACTTTTCAAGAAGGTAACACGGAGCAAGCTAATGCGATGGGCGGATTTCCAGGTCAACAAAGGCAAAGATATGACCCTTTTCTCTAACACCTAATGTTGGATGGAGGGATCATCCTAATTTTAGCTATGGAGGAAATCGAAAAAATGCTCCAAATGCCATTCTCAATTGGCCACCGGGGTTTAATCAACAAAGGATGCAATAGCCATACCAAGCTAAACCTCAACCCACTCCACAAAACTTAGGTACATATCTGGAAGACATAGTAAAAACCCTTGCTACCAATACAATGCAATTTCAACAGGAAACCAAGGCAAGTATCCAGAGTTTGGAGAATCAAATGAGCCAATTGGCTACAACAGTGGGTAAGTTAGAAGCATAAAGATCAAGAAAACTCCCATCTCAAACTATGGTTAACCCAAGGGAGAATGCTAGTGCAATCACATTGAGAAGTGGAAAGCTACTTGAAACTTCACAACATGCACTATCAAGCACGCCATCCACAAAGGAAGAACAAAAAAGGAAAGCCATTCTGGAGGAAGATGAAAGTGAACCTTTTACTGATAATTTGTCATCCCTCAAGGCAAGTGCAAAAACGCCTAACTCTTCCTATGTTACTCCTCCACCTTTTCCCAGTAGATTTACTAAGTCTAAAAAAGAGGAGCAAGATAAGGAAATTCTAGAGACCTTCTGCAAGGTTAAGGTCCATATACCTCTTTTGGATGCAATAAAGCAGGTGTCGAGCTATGCTAAGTTCCTGAAAGAATTGTGCACTAATAAGCAAAAGCTGAAAAAGAATAAGTAAATAAGTGTGGGGGAAAACGTCTCAGTGGTGCTACAAAGGAAGCTTCCACTCAAGTGTGAAGATTCAGGAACTTTCGCCATTCCCTGCACAATCGACAATACCAGGTTTGAAAAAGCTATGTTAGATTTAGGAGCATCAATTAATGTGATGCCTTATTCTATTTATACTTATTTAAATCTTGGACTGCTTGAGGAAACTAGTGTAATTATAATACTTGCTGACCAGTCTAACACTTATCCAAAGGGAGTTGTAGAAGATGTTTTAGTGCAAGTAAATAAATTAGTCTTTCTGGCGGATTTTTATGTTCTAAAGATGGAGGATGAGACATCTCCCAACCCAACACCGATACTGCTAGGAAGACCGTTCCTAAAAACTGTGCGGACAAAGATAGATGTTCATGATGGGACTCTCACTATGGAATTCGAAGGGGAAGTTATTCATTTCAATATCTATAAGGCCATGAGATATTGTTGGTATTTGTATAAGGTTTGAACAAGGTTGGAAGAGGTTCAAGCACTTGTCCTTGAAGCCTCAGCACACTTAGAGTGTGCCTCAGCATAAAGCAGCAAAAATGGGTGTGCATCAGGTCAGGCAGCGGCCCAGACTACACCAGGCAGCGGCGCCCCGAAGGTAAAGGTTTATTGAGGAGGTTCAGGCCACGGTACAGCCTACCCCAGGCCGTGGCGCAGCCTACCCCAGGCCGCGCGCAGCCTACCAAAGGGACATCAAGTGTGCCCTGCTCTAGGCCGCACCTTTCCCTGTTTCAGGCCACACCTTGAAGGCACACATAGTCCATTTGATTCAGCCTTTGTTAAGTGCGTGGAGACATGTCCAAAATGCATAGGATCACTAAGGATTGATCAAAGGCTGATTACACCCAAAGTATAACGCGGTAGTTGTAGCACAGCTTTGGAATGTCGATTCCACAGGGAAACAAGTTAACTACAAAAGAAGGTGTGAACCTTAACACAAACGATAAAAGGTTAAATGAGAGAATCTGAATTGTGAGAAAATTGTGTAGATAATATGATGGATAGATAACAAGGTTCCAAGAATCCTCCCTAAGTTTGTTGCCCTATTCCTATCTTGATTCAACTGTTTATCTCGATTGCAAGTTTCACATCCTAAACAAGCAATCGAAAAATATTCAATTAAAACGCATATGTAAACCCTAATGTAATTGTTATGAAATACTTTTTACTTTCAAGCACACATGACCTAACTTATAGATTATCAAGAAACAATAATATATCATGATGACAATACTGCAATAATGGACAAATCTATAAGAGAAATCTACCGAACTCAATCACACCTCAACAACATCACATAAGAAGAGCATGACTAAACTTATATGGGGGAGAAAAATTCAATCACCAGATTAAGGGGAAATCTTCTAATTAAATTAAAAAGTAAATCATAGTAATGTTTAACGATAAATCCACATTACAACTGAATCAAGAAAAGAAAATAAGAACAACTACACCTAGGGATTCATCCCTTTGCCTTGCTTGGAGATTAGACGGCCATGGGGCTTCTCCTTGAGTCTTTGGGCCCTTGTCTAGCCTCCAATATATATTTTATCAAAACCTAAGTGGCTTATTTATATTACAAAAGTTCCAAGGGTGTTTTAGGGTTTAAAAAATCATTTAAAATCCTAATTAGGTCAAAGCTCGGAGAAGAAAAGCGTGTGCGCGTTGCGGTGCTGCTGTATGGGCGCTGCAGTGCTAGGCATAATTTGGCTTGGTGAGCTTCTTGGCACCGTGGTGCTGCTGAGGAGCACTACAGCACCACAGTGCTCACTGATTCTTCAAAACATGGCAGTTTCTGGGCACTGCGGTGCTGGCCGGTGCTGTTCTGGCCTAACCTTTGTTTACTAAAACTGCCATAACTTTCTTTAGGAAAATCATTTTGACGAGCCGTAAAAGTCTCCAGAAAATAGACTTTCGGATCTTTCTAATCATATATGGCTTATCTCCTGGTTTTTCTTGCATCAATATAGTTTAATTTGCAAAGATGATTGATCTGTATGGGCAATTTTGGCAATTTAGTGAAACTCCTGTCCAAGTGCTTGTGAACCTTCACTTTGGTGTTCATCGAGTCATTGTACTTCAAGAAATGATAGCTTTTCCATCTCTTTTGAACTGAAAGTACCTGAAAATGCATCAAAATAGATCAATGATCCAAGAATGACACTTTAGAGTTGTTAAGGTATAAAAGTGCAATTCAAACCTAGATCAACCCTAAAATGCTAACAATTAAGTACTGTAAAGATGCATTTTATGACTCTCATCAAGGGCCATGGTTGATTGTTCATCTAGATCTAAAGGTGGAGAATGACACTCATGATTGGACAAGAAGTTGGTGCACTATATAAAGGGTCACATAGCTTCATTCTCAATAACAATGTGACATAACTTGTGATCAAAAGTGAGAGAATTGTAAAGAGTGCAAAGACACAAAACAAGAGAGACTCATTTGTAAGGCTAATTATTTACAAGAGTGAGTAGAATAGAAAGGGGATTGAAGGGCTTGTAAAGGGAATTTTCTTGGGAAAATTCCAGGGTTAGTTCTCATCACTTTGTGTTTCTTCTTCTTCTTTGTTTCTTTAAGAACTTACGCTTCTTGGAGAGGGGTTGTTGTGATTGTAAAAGAACCATTGATTAGTGTAGAGAGTTCAGGTGAACTCACGGGAACGTAGGCTGTTGGTATTTGTCTAAGGTTTAAACATGGTTCAAAGATGGTTAAAGTCTAAACCAAGGTTGGAAGATTAAATTTCAGCATGTTAAAGGAGTACACTGATAAGTGCTTAAATAGTCATATTTAAGCCCCTTAATTTACACTTGTTAGGCTATTTATTTATCCATTTATGTGGATTCTACTTTATTTTCGTGTTTTATGTGTTTTTCATAGGATTTGGACAAAAGGATGACAATTTGGAGCTTTTAGAAGCAAAAGTCAAGTTCTGCCATCCAGCAAAGTGCGCTCGAGCACACCCCCCCTTGAGATCGAGGTCACAAGAGCACGAGCGCACTTGAAGAAGGCTCGAGCGCACACATGCGCTCGAGTGCACCCCGCATACACTCTAGCGCAATTACTCCAGAGGTGGTAGAGCCAGATATGAAAAGAAGTCTTCAGACTCCAAATAGGAAATTAGGGTTTTGGGACACCATGAGGACCCTATAAATAGCCCTATAAAACACATAAACCAAACCTTTTGTTTGAGATTCAAAGTAGCAAGCTTAGGAGAGGAATTGACGACTCATCTCCCGAGTCTTCTTTGGTTTTAGTTTTCTGTTTTTATTTCACTATGTTTAGAATGTTTAGTTTAACTAGCATGTGTAACTAAACTCTTTTAGGGCTCGATTGAAGCCCTAGTTATGCTTTTCCACATGTTTATTCATTGATTATCTTTGCTATAGTCTTGTTCGAATTTTTAACTTGATTAATACTTGTTTGTATTTAAATTCCTAATATGTGTGTGCCTGATCAACGTATGCATGTGGTATGGATAAGTTAGTTGAATCAATTTGGATGACCGAGTCCTGGGTTTGACTTTAGTAATAAGGGATATCCACACCAGATTCCCGGGTTAATCAACATGGGAAACCGGGAGCGGACAAAGCCCTAGGTCCCGTGTGGTTACCGATCTCCATAGCCCTCATGCTCTCTTAAAGAACAACTCAGTATACACCCATGTTGAATCCCTTAAGAGAAAAAAGAGTTAGAGTATACACCATGCCTAACTCGTTGCATAGGGAGATCAATAGCCAAAGGTGTGGGCCAAGCCCTTAGGTTGGCAACCATTAAATATTCATGATAAGGCTAGAGCATTGACACTTTACTTAGTGGGAAAGTATAATTAGTGGTGGATATCGCAGTCCTATGTTCTCATTATTATTATTCACTCATAATCAATCAGTTATTTCTCTTTTTTCTTTGAAGAAACTAATTCTAAATTGAAATTCACCAATCCCTGTGGAAATGATCTCGCATTTGCACACTATACTATCACTGACCTTGTGCACTTGCAAGTAAAAATAGGATGGTTATTTGCATTTTTATTTAGGTAGGTATCCGTCACAACATGCACACATGTGTGTGCATCATTTTGGGCGTGTGTGCACACCCTTATTCAGCAAGGCAAAGGAGTGCGCACAGCTGTGTGAAGGGCAGCATCAGTGTGTGCTGCACCACTTCTTCACCAGCGCTGCACCACCCAGTAAAGGAGGTGCTGAAAGAAGGGCCGCACCGCACCACTCCTTCACCAGCGCCGCATCACTCAGCAAGTAGTGAAAATGGTGTTTTGCCTAGCGCCGCATCATGCCCTGTTCAGTGCCGCAGAGCTAGGCACACTGATGCACACATGGACAACTTATTTAAGCCTCTTCTTAGGTGCGTGGATGCAAGGTTAAAGTTCACAACACCACTTAGGATTGATGTAAGGCTATAGTTAAGTGGTCATCAAGATCTAAGGGTGGAGATTGACTCTCAAGATTGGACAAGAAGTTGGTGCACTATATAAAGGGTCACCTAGCTTCATTATCAACAAGAATAACAAGTTTATGACATACTTTGAGATCAATTGTAAAGAGTGACAAGATACAATAAAAAAGAGAATTGTGTGAGAGTGCAAAGACACAAAACACAAGAGGGACTCATTGTAGAGAGACTAGTTGTAAAGAAGAGAGAGTAGTATAGATAGAGAGCATTGCAATAGTTCTTATCATCTTCTTTCTTCTCTTTTTGGTTTCTTCAAGAACTTTGGGTTTCTTGAAGAGGGTTGTGGTATTGTAAAGGACCATTAATTTAGTGTAGAGAGTTTAGTGGAACTCACGGAGACGTAGGCTATTGCCGAACCTCGATAACAAATCGCATGTCTTCTTTTCTTTCTTGCTTTCGATTGCTGTATTTCTTTCTACAAGTCATTCTAGATTTGGGTGTTTGGAAGATCACCACCTGGGCATCTTGTCAAGGTGATTTCCAATAGTGGTATCAGAGCTTGAACAGATGGGTATCGAAGCAAGAACAAGAAGCTTATGGAGTCAAGACTCCAAGAATCAAAGATCAACTTCTTGGGTGATTCAAGAACGAAGTAAAGATCAAGATCATATCATGTTCTTGAGAGTGATTCAAGAACGGTGTTAAGATCCATCTTCGATTGTGTTCTTGAGGTTGAAGAAAGTATTTGTGGGTATTGCATAAATCTGGGATCTTGTCTGCAAAGATGGCTTCAAATTTCGTGGTTGAGAAATTTGATGGAAAAGGAGATTTTTCCCTATGGAAGCAAAAGATCAAGGCTGTTCTTATGCAACAGAAAGTGGACTTGGCTATTGGAGAAGATGATACTTTTCCAGTAAGTGTCACAGAGGACTAGCGGATTGAGATGAAGAAGATGGTTTACAACACCATTTTCTTACACATGTCGGATAGTGTCATAAGGGAGTGCGGAGACTCAAAAGATCCAGTTGTCATATGGAAGAAACTAGATGAGTTGTTTCTTACCAAAACTCTCCCTAACGAAATTCATCTTCTAAAAAGAATCTTTGCTTTTAAAATGGATCCTAGTAAAGAGTTGTAAGATAATCTTGATGTCTTTAATAAACTAGGTCAAGATTTAGCTAGTTATAGTATTAAATTCTCGGATGAACAATTAGCTGTTATTTTGTTAAATTCTCTTCCTGATTGCTTTCATAATTTGATTAATGCTATTGAGTATGGAAGGGATACTTTAACCAAGGAGATTGTGATCAATGCCATAAGAGCACATGACTTCAAAGCCAAGATGAAAGAGACATCAAGTGGAGATGGGCTGTTCATAAGAGGAAGGCCAGCAACTCGGAATGGCAGTAGCAACCATGACAACTATCAGGAGAAATTAAGAGGTAGAGGGCAAAGCCATAGGAGAGCACATTCCAAATCAAGATTTGGAAAGAGGTGCTTCTACTACAACAAGGAGGGCCATTTCAAGAAAGATTGCAAGAAGAAGATGTGGGATGAGAGAAGAAGCCATACCAACAGTGGAGAGGCTTTGGTTGCCAAAAGAGAACAGCAAGATGATGTGCATGTTGTGTGCTCAAATGTGAGCAGGAGGCAAGGTAGCGAAAAGTGGATTCTGGATTCCGGGTGCACTTATTACATGTGCCCTCACAAGGAATGGTTCAAGAATTTCAAGGAGATGAATGATGAAAGGGTCTTCTTAGGGAATGAAAATTCTTGCCAAGTGAAGGGGATTGGAGACATCCAATCGAGGATGTTTGATGAAGTCACAAGGCTGCTGCGAAATATGAGGTATCTTCCAAATTTAAAGAGAAATTTGATCTCATTGAGGCAGCTAGATTCCATGAGGTATACATGCAAAGTAGAGGGAGGAAAGATCAAGGTGGCCAAGGGATCTTTGGTAGTGATCAAGGCAGCAAGAAACGATGGACTCTATGAGATGATCGGAGAGACAGAAATCAATGATCAAGTAGCAAGCTTAATGGCTGAGATGGATAAGGTAGCCCTTTGGCACACTCACTTAGGACATATGAGTGAAAAGGGCCTACAAGTTCTTAGCGAGGATGGTCTACTTGGAGGAGACAAAGTAGAGAAACTGAACTTCTGTGAGAGTTGCATTCTTGGGAAGCAACACCGTGTCAGCTTCAACACCGGAGTGCACAAGTCTGAGGGCATTCTTGACTACATTCATTCGGACCTTTTGGGATCAGCAAGAACACCAACACAGGGAGGTAACTTTTACTTTTTGTCTTTAATTGATGATTATTCAAGAAGAGTGTGGGTTTATTTACTTAGAAATAAATCAGATGCCTTGAATAAATTTGTTATGTGGAAGAAGTTGCTGGAAACTCAAATAGGTAGGGTAGTTAAGGCTTTACGAACCGATAATGGCTTAGAATTTTGCAATAAGGATTTTGATAAATTATGTGAATTAAATGGCATTCTAAGGCATATAACGGTTGTAAAAACACCTCAGCAAAATTGAGTTGCTGAGAGTATGAATAGAACCCTTATGGAAAAGGTTAGGTGCATGTTAATAGGATCCGGCTTGCCAAAATATTTTTAGGGAGAAGCTGTGACTACAGCTGTATACTTGGTAAATAGATCACCCTCTAAAGCTTTAGAGCTCAAGACTCCCATGGAGATGTGGAGTGGGAAACCCCCTGAATTAAGCAACCTTAGGACTTTTGGGTGTGCTGCATATGCACATCAAAGGGAGGATAAACTTAGCCCAAGGTCTAGAAAATGTATATTTCTAGGATATGGTGATGGAGTTAAGGGATATAGGTTGTGGTCCTTAGAAAAGAAAGGCGTGAAACTCATTATAAGTAGGGATGTTATTTTTAATGAATTGTTATTTCCCTACTTAGAGAAAACTAACCCTGCAGGGGCTAGTGAGCAAATCAGTCCGAAAGTTATGGAGCATCGTATCAAGGAGAATTCAGTTTAGGTAGAGCAAAGGAGACAAGAGGTTTCATGAGGAGCTACTATGATTCGTGCTTATACTATAAGGGGCAGAAGGTTGAGGAAGTGGTGATCATCCTTATCTATGTTGATGACATATTGCTGGTTAGGAGCAGCAAGGAGAGGATAAGGAAATTGAAGGCTTAACTCAGTGAGGAGTTTGAGATAAAGGATCTTGGCCATGCACAGAAGATCCTAGGGATGTGTATCATTTGGGAAGGGGAGAGAAATAGATTGAAGATCTCTCAAACTTCCTACTTAGAGAAGATGATATCTAAATTCTCTATGGAAGATAGCAAACTAGTGAAGGTTCCCTTTGCTAGTCATTTCAAGTTCTCCAGTGATCAATGTCTGAGGTCGAAGGCAGAGAAGAAGGAAATGGAAAAGTCCCTTATTCTAGTGCTATTGGTTCTGTTATGTTCACCATGGTAAGCACTAGACCTGATATTGCTCATGCAATAAGTGGTTTCAGCAAGTTTATGAGTAATCCCAGAAAGGAGCATTGGCTTGGGATGAAGTGGTTGCTGAGGTACTTGAAGGGAGGCCCAGAAGTAAGGCTGGTTTATGAGAAGGGGGGTAAGTCCATCTGCAATGAGGGTTTTGCGGATTCGGACTATGTAGCAGACCGAGATAAAAGGAGATCGATTAACTCCTACTTCTTCAACTTAAATAAATGTTGTGTAAGTTGGAAGGCTCATTTGCAGCTGGTGGTAGCACTCAACAACCGAGGCTGAGTACATAGCGACTACGGAGGCCATTAAGGAGGCTATGTGGTGCAAAGGGTTGTTGGAAGAGTTTAAGGTACTAGAGGAGTTGGTTGTGGTGTTTTCGGATAGTCAAAGTGCATTACACTTGTGTAAGAATCCGGTGTTCCATGAGAGGATAAAGCACATGGATGTTCGGTATCATTTCGTTTGGGAAAATGTTACGAAAGGATGCATCCATGTGGACAAGGTAGCCATGGAAGAAAATCCTGCGGATTTAGGTACTAAAGTCCTACCTCTAAGTAAGTTCAATCATTGCCTTGGACTACTTAGGATTGGAGTCGGTTAATTGATGACTTAAGATGAGTTTGGATCCTAAAGCTCTCTGCACAATGGTTCGGGTTTAAACACTTAGATAAAGGTAGAGATTATTGGTATTTGTCTAAGGTTTAAACATGGTTCAAAGATGGTTAAAGTCTAAACCAAGGTTGGAAGATTAAATTTCAGCATGTTAAAGGAGTGCACACATGTGTGTGCATCACTTTAGGTGTGTGTGCACACCCCTATTCAGTAAGGCAAAGAAGTGCGCACAGTTGTGTGAAGGGCAGCATCAGTGTGTCCTGCATCGCTTCTTCACCAGCGCTGCACTGCCCAGCAAGGGAGGTGCTGAAAGAAGGGCAATGCCGCACCACTCCTTGACCAGCGCCGCACCACTCAGTAAGTGGTGAAAATGGTGTTTTGCCTAGCACCGCAGCATGCCCTATTCAGTGCCGCAGCGCTAGGTACATTGATGCACACATGGACAGCTTGTTTAAGCCTCTTCTTAGGTGTGTGGATGCAAGGTTAAAATGCACAGCACCACTTAAGATTGATGGAGGGCCATGATTAAGTGGTTATCAAGATCTAAGGGTGGAGATTGACTCTCAAGATTGGACATGAAGTTGGTGCAGTATATAAAGGGTCACCTAGCTTCATTATCAACAAGAATAACAAGTTTGTGACATACTTTGGGATCAATTGTAAAGAGTGACAAGACACAATATAAGAGAGAATTATGTGAGAGTGCAAAGACACAAAACACAAGAGGGACTCATTGTAGAGAGGATCGTTGTAAAGAAGAGATAGTAGTATAGATAGAGAGCATTGTAATATTTCTTATCATCGTCTTTATTCTCTTCTTGGTTTCTTTAAGAACTTGAGGTTTTTCGAAAAGGGTTGCTGTAATTGTAAAGAACCATTGATTTAGTGCAGAGAGTTCAGAGGAACTCACGGGGATGTAGGCTATTGTCGAACCTCGATAACAAATCGCTCGTCTTCTTTTCTTTCTTGCTTTCGATTGCAGTATTTCTTTCTACAAGTCATTCTAGACTTGGGTGTTTAGAAGATCACCACCTGGGCATCTTGTCAAGGTGATTTCCAATATAAACTATTGCTAAACCTCGGTAGCAAATCGTTTGTCTTCTTTCTTTCTTTCATTTCTGCTTTCGATTCCTAATCTTTATAAGTCATTCTAGACTTGGGTGTTTGGAAGATCACCACCTGGGCATCTTGTCAAGGTGATTTCCAACAGTGGTATCAAAGCTGGAGGAGCTAGTACAGCCGGGTATCGAAGCAAGAACAGAAGGTATCGGAGCAAGACTCCAAGAATCAAAGAACAAACTTCTTGGGTGATTCAAGAGCGGAGTAATGACCAAGATCAGATCATGTTCTTGAGGTTGATTCAAGAACGATGCTGAGATCAATCTTCGATCATGTTCTTGAGGTTTAGAAGAAGTTGGAAAGCATTGTGGGTGCTGTACAAATCTGGGATTATCTCCGCAAGATGGGTTCAAATTTCGTTGTTGAGAAGTTTGATGGAAAGGGAGATTTTTCCCTGTGGAAGTGGAAGATCAAGGCTGTTCTTATGCAACAGAAGGTGGACTTGGCTATTGGAGAAGATAATGCTTTTCCAGCAAGTTTCGTGAAGGACCAGTGGATTGAAATGAAGAAGATGGCATACAACACCATCTTCCTACACATGTCGGATAGTGTCACAAGGGAGTGGGGAGACTCGGAAGATCCTGCTGTCATATGGAAGAAACTAGATGAGTTGTTTTTTACCAAAACTCTCCCTAACAAGATTTATCATCTTAAAAGAATCTTTGCTTTTAAAATGGATCCTAATAAAGAGTTGCAAGATAATCTTGATGTCTTTAATAAGCTTGTTCAAGATTTGGCTAGTTGTAGTATTAAATTCTCGGATGAATAATTAGCTGTTATGGTATTAAATTCTCTTTCTGATTGTTTTGATAGTTTAATTAATGCAATTAAATATGGAAGAGATTCACTAACCTAAGAAATTTTGGTCAATGCTATAAAGGCTCATGATTTCAAAGCCAAGAGTAGGGAGGCATCAAGTGGGGAAGGCCTGTGTGTAAGAGGAAGGCCAGCAACTCGAAATGGCAGTAGCAACCATGGCAACTACCGGGAGAAATCAAAGGGTAGAGAGCAGAACCATGGGAGATTGCATTCCAAACCGAAGTTTGGAGCAAGGTGATGCTTCTATTGCAACAAGAAGGGTCACTTCAAGAAAGATTGTAAGAAGAGGTTATGGGATGAGAGAGGGAGAAGCCATACCAACAATGGAGAGGCTTCGGTTGCCAAAGGAGAACAGCAAGATGATTTTCTTGTTGTGTGCTAAAATGTGAGCAGGAGGCAAGGCAGCGAGAAATAGATTTTGGATTCCGGGTGCACTTATCACATGTTCCCTCACAAGGAATGGTTCAAGAATTTCAAAGAGATCAATGATAGAAAAGTTTTCTTGGGGAATGACAATTCTTGCCAAGTGAGGGGGATTGGAGACATCCAGTTGAGGATGTTTGATGGAGTCATAAGGCTGCTGCAGAATGTGAGGTATCTTCCAAATTTGAAGAGGAATTTGATCTCATTGGGGCAGCTGGATTCCATGGGGTATACATAAAAAGCAGAGGAAGGAAAGATCAAGGTGACCAAGGGATCTTTGGTAGTGATCAAAGCAGCAATAAAAGATGGACTCTATGAGATGATCGGAGAGACAAAAATCAAGGATCAAGCAGCAAGCTTAATGGCTGAGATGGATAGGGCAGCCCTTTCGCACACCCACTTAGGACCTATGAGTGAAAAGGGCCTACAAGTTCTTAGCAAAGATGGTCTACTTGGAGGAGACAAAGTAAAGAAATTGGATTTCTGCGAGTGTTGCGTTCTTAGGAAGCAACACTAGGTCAGCTTCAACACCAGAGTGCACAAGTCTAAGGGTATTCTTGACTACATTCATTCGGACCTTTGGGGACCAGCAAGAACACCAACACAGGGAGGTAACTTTTACTTTCTATCTTTAATTGATGATTATTCAAGAAAGGGTTGGGTTTATTTGCTTAAAAATAAATCAGATGCTTTGAATAAATTTGTTGTGTGGAAAAAGTTGCTGGAGACTCAAACAAGTAAGGTAGTTAAGGCTTTACGAACCGATAATGGCTTAGAATTTTGTAATAATGATTTTGATAAATTATGTGAATTAAATGGCATATTAAGGCATAGAACGGTTGTAAAAGCACCTCAGCAAAATTGAGTTGCTGAGAGAATGAATAGGATCCTTAAGGAAAAAGTTAGGTACATGTTAATAGGATCCGGTTTACCAAAATATTTTTAGGGGGAAGTTGTGTCTACTGCTGCATACTTGGTAAATAGATCACCCTTTAGAGCTTTAGAGCTCAAGACTCCCATGGAGATGTGGAGTGGAAAACCCCCTGAGTTGAGCGACCTTAGGACTTTTGGGTGTGTAACATTTGCACACCAAAAGGATGATAAACTTAACCCAAGGTCTAAAAAATGTGTATTTCTAGGGTATGGTGATGGGGTTAAGGGATATAGGTTGTGTTCCTTAGAACCAAAAGGAATGAAAGTCATTATAAGTAGGGATGTTATTTTTGATGAATTGTTATTTCCCTACTTGGAGAAAACTAACCCTGGGGCTAGTGAGCAAACCAGTCCGAAATTTGTGGAGTATCGCATCAAGAAGAATTCAGTTCAGGTAAAGCAAAGAAGGCAAGAGGGTTTGGACTAGGTAGAGCCCATTAATGAAGGCCATGCTCAAGACACTCAAGTGGAGGCTGAACTAGAAGAGGTTGATGCAGCAAGTCAGAATGACTATTAGCTCACAAGGGACCGGGGAAAGGGGGTGGTTAGACCACCTTTGAGATATGGGTTTGCGGATGCTAATGTAACAGCTCCTTGGACCGAAGGAGGAATGGTTGAACCAGAAACTGACATAGAAGCCATGGAGGAAGAAATTGATTCTTTGAGGAAGAACAACTCTTGGGAATTGGTGCCCAAACAAGAAAAATAGAGAGTTGTGGATTGTAGATGGATCTTCAAGATCAAAGAAGGGAATATTCCAAGAGATGAAGTCTGGTATAAAGTTAAGCTGGTGGCGAAGGGGTTCACACAAAAAGAAGGCATAGATTTCACAAAAATCTTCTCACTAGTTGTGAAGTACAAGATGATACAGATAGTATTGGCAATGGAGGTCCAATTTGATTGAGAAATCGAGCAAATGGATGTGAAGACAGCATTCTTACATGGAGGGCTTGATGAGACCATCTACATGAGGCTACCCAAAGGCTATGAGGAAGGAAGGCAGGGAGAGTTGGTGTGCAAATTGAAGAAATATCTCTATGGCCTCAAGCAATCACCTCGGCAATGGAATAAGAGGTTTAATTCCTTTGTAATCAACCTGGGTTTCATGAGGAGCTACTATGATTCATGTTTGTATTACAAGGGGCACAAGGTGGAGAAAATGGTGATCATTCTGATTTATATTGATGACATGTTGTTGGTTGGGAGCAGCATGGAAAGGATAAGAAAATTGAAGGCTCAACTCAGTGAGGAGTTTGAGATGAAGGATCTTGGCCATGCACAGAAGATCCTTGGGATGTGTATCATCCGGGAAAAGGAGAGAAACATATTAAAGATCTCTCAAACTTCCTACATAGAGAAGATGATATCTGAGTTCTCTATAGAAGATAGCAAACCAGTGAAGGTTCCTTTTGCTGGTTATTTCAAGTTCTCCAGCGATCAATGTCCAAGATTGAATGCGGAGAAGAAGCAAATGGAAAAGGTCCCCTACTCTAATGCGGTTGGTTCTGTAATGTTCACCATGGTAAGCACTAGACCTGATATTGGTCATGCAATAAGTGTTCTTAGCAGGTTTATGAGTAATCCCAGAAAGAAGCATTGGCTTGGAATGAAGTGGTTGCTAAGGTAATTAAAGGGAAGCCCAGAAGTGGGGCTGATTTATGAGAAGAGGGGTAAGTCCATCTATCTTGAGGGTTATGCGGATTCAGACTATGGAGCAGACCGAATAAAAGAAGATCGATTACCTCCTACTTCTTCAACTTAAACGGATGTTGTGTAAGTTGGAAGGCTCAGTTGCACCCAATGGTAGCACTCTCAACAACCAAGGCTGAGTACATAGCGGCTACGGAAGCCATCAAGGAGGCTATATAGTGCAAAGGGTTACTGGAAGAGTTGAGGGTACTAGAGGAGCAGGTTGTGGTGTATTCTAATAGCCAAAGTACATTGCACTTGCGCAAGAATCCAGTGTTTCATGAGAGGACGAAGCACATGGATGTTCGGTATCATTTCGTTCGAGAAAATGTTATGGAGGGATGCATTTATGTGGACAAGGTAGCCATGGAGGAAAATCCTGCAGATTTAGGCACTAAGGTTCTACCCCTAAGTAAGTTCAATCATTGCCTTGGACTACTTAGGATTGGAGTCGGTTGATATGATGACTCAAGATGAGTTTGGATCTTGAGGTCTCTGCATAATGGTTTGGGTTTAAACACTTAGACAAAGGTAGAGATTGTTGGTATTTGTCTAAGGTTTAAACAAGGTTGGAAGAGGTTCAAGCACTTATCCTTGAAGCCTCAACACACTTAGAGTGTGCTCAGCACAAAGCAGCAAAAATGGGTGTGCATCAAGTCAAGCCGCGGCCCAGACTACCCCAGGCCGTGGCGCCCAGAAGAGGGAGGTTTGTTGAGGAGGTCCAGGCCGCGACACCCAGAAGGACAACAAGTGTGCCCTGCTCTAGGCCACACCTTGAAGGCACACATAGTCCATTTGATTTAGCCTTTATTAAGTTCGTGGAGACATGTCCAAAATGCATAGGATCACTAAGGATTGATCAAGGGCCATGGTTGATTGTTCATCTAAATCTAAGGGTGGAGAATGACACTCAACAGTGGACAAGAAGTTGGTGCACTATATAAAGGGTCACCTAGCTTCATTCTCAATAACAATGTGATGTAACTTGTGATCAAAAGTGAGAGAATTGTAAAGAGTGCAAAGACACAAAATAAAAGAGACTCATTTGTAAGGCTGGTTGTTAGAAGAGAGTATAATAGAAAGGGGATTGAAGGTCTTGTAAAGGGAATTTTCTTGGGAAAATTCCAGGGTTAGTTCTCATCACTTTTTGTTTCTTCTTCTTCTTTGTTTCTTCAAGAACTTTAACTTCTTGGAAAGGGGTTGCTATGATTGTAAAAGAACCATTGATTAGTGCAGAGAGTTCAGGTGAACTCACGGGGACGTAGGCTATTGCCGAACCTCGATAACAAATTGCTTATCTTCTTTCTTTCTTTCATTTCTGTTTCCGATTCCTAATCTTTACAAGTCATTCTAGACTTGGTTGTTTGGAAGATCGCCACTTGGGCATCTTGTCAAGGTAATTTCCAACAGATATCCTAGTGATTTACATTTTGTATTTGCAATTAACATTATTGAGTCTTTAGCACAACAATTATTTGAGTTGACTGGCAAAGACGGTTTGAAGGTCGCCATTAGTGAGCACTTGGAGTTGAAAACTCTTAAGAGGTCGAAATGGGATGTACAAGTGACTGAAGATGTAGAGGAAGCTATGGCATTCTTGGGAGCCCTACCACAAATGAGGTATGATGTTTTGATCCTTGAATTACCTATATCTAATGAGAAATTTTTACCTTCTGTGATACCGACACCTAACTTGGAACTGAAACCCCTTTCAGAGCATCCTAAGTATATTTTCCTAGATGAGAATGACACATTGCCTGTGATCATTGCGAAGAACCTCTCAGATTTACAAGAGGCGAAGCTCATTTGGGTGCTTAAAGATCACAAGACGGCTATTGGTTAGACAATTGCAGATATCAAAGGAATTATCCTATCCATGTGCATGCACCAAATATTGCTAGAAGAGGGATCAAAACCTACCAGAGAGGCACAATGAAGATTAAACCTACCTATAATGGAGGTGGTCAAAAAGGAGATACCGAAGCTCCTAGATGTAGGGGTAATTTACCCAATCTCTGCTTGCAAGTGGGTGAGTCTGGTACAAGTAGTTCTAAAGAAATTCAGGGTCACTATCATCAAGAACGAAGATAATGAGCTAGTTTCGACCCGTGTCCAAACTAGATGGAGAGTTTGCATCAACTACCGAAAACTCAACTCAACAACTCGCAAAGACCGCTTTCCTCTGTCGTTCATTAATCAAATACTTGAAAGGTTAGCAGGTCATTCTTACTACTGTTTCCTTGATGGATATTTAGGCTATAACCAAATTGTGATCGCACCGAAAGACCAAGAGAATATGACATTCACTTGTCCATTTGGTATATTTGCCTACCAACACGTGCCTTTTGGTCTTTGCAACGCTTCAGTGACTTTCCAACGGTGTATGGTTAGTATTTTTTCGAAATATGTTGAGAACATCATATAGGTATTTATGGATGATTTTAATGTCTATGGTGATTCTTTTGATAAATGTCTTGATAACCTTACACTCGTTCTTAAATGTTGCATAGAAATTAACCGTGTATTAAACTGGGAAAAATACCATTTTATGGTAGATCAAGATATAGTATTGGGACATGTTATATCTTCTAAAGGTATGGAATTGATAAATTTAAGATTGATCATGTTCGTTCCTTATCACCTCCCATTAGTGTGAGGGAGATTTTCTCTTTTCTTGGTCATGTAGGATTTTATCGCAGGTTTTGAAGAATTTTTCAAAGATAGCATTACCCTTGTGCAAGTTGCTTCAAAAGGATGTGGCTTTTGAGTTTGAAGAGAAGTGCAAAGAAGCATTTGAAAAACTGAAGGAGCTCTTAACTTCAGCTCCTGTCATCAAACCACC
Source organism: Bretschneidera sinensis (assembly GCA_023935145.1). Classification (NCBI taxonomy): domain Eukaryota; kingdom Viridiplantae; phylum Streptophyta; class Magnoliopsida; order Brassicales; family Akaniaceae; genus Bretschneidera; species Bretschneidera sinensis. Next base: position 80,602,958 of record CM043703.1, on the reverse strand, counting down.
TGACTGGAACCTCCCATTCGAGATCATGTGCGACGCCAATGACTATGCTGTGGGTACTGTTTTTGGACAACGAGTGGGAAAGCTTCCTCACACCAGCTACTATGTATCCCAAACATTAAATGATGCCCAGCTTAACTATTCCATGACTGAAAATGAGCTTTTGGCGGTTATATTTGCTTTAAAAAAATTTAGTTCTTACTTAATTGGTACAAACCTAATCGTTTTATCTGATCATGCAGCTCTTAATTACTTGTTGACTAAGAAGGATGGTAAACCATGCCTCATCCGATAGATACTTCTCTTGCAATTCAATTTAGAGATTAAAGACAAGAAAAGTAGTGAAAAATCTGGTTGTGGATCATCTAAGCCGCTTGATTCATGATGAAGATGTCCTACCACTGCATGATAATTTTCCAGATGAGCAATTATTTTCAGTTGGATTGGTAGCCCCTTGGTATGCAAATATTGTCAATTACTTGGTTATCAAGAAGCTATCGGTAGATTTGACTCGTGCTATGAAGGACAAGATTAAAGCGGATGCAAAGTACTATGTGTGGGATGATCCATATCTGTGGAAATACTGCTATGATCAATTGATAAGAAGAAACGCTCAAAAATTCAGATTTCTTCAACCTATTGAAGCTAGGGTAGTGGAGTTGTCTCTTCAAGGTTGGGGATTTTGGCTCAAGTATGCACAAGAGCGGTGATCGAACCTTCACGCCTAGTTGCACGTCACGGTTAAAAAAGGAGGTAATTTTTCTCTTCTTTCCTTTTGTTTACATTTGTACATTGGGGACAATGTAGAGATAAGGTTGGGGGTAAGGAAGATTCTTCTTTTAATTCTGAAAATTAAAATTAAAATTAAAATTAAATAAAAAGAAAGAAAAACTAAGTTTGATATTTGGGTTGATTCATATGGTCAATGATGGTATATCAGGTGGCATTTGTATGTAGTTTTCAATTGAGTTATATTTTGCATGACTTTAAGAGTGGGTTTCCTGTCTAGTCTACAATTGTCTGAGATTTATACTATTCCTAAATATGATTGTGAGGATTGATAGTCTTTGCATGCTTAGAGAAGCTTTATGTGGATTTTGATTTTATGATTGATCTCAACTTACTCTAGAACCTATTTGATGATTGCTCGAGGTGAAATCCTAGGATTCACACCATTAGGGAGATGATTTAGGCCATTGTTGGATTGTTTGAACCTTTCTAGCCTTTTTTTTTTTTTTTTTTTCATTTTGATTGCTAGTCACCCCTTTGAGCCATAATAAGAGACCATGTTTTTCTTGTTTTTAGCTCATTATAACCTACCCCTTTTTGAGCTTAAACACTATATCCTTACACTTTAAGAAGAACTAGATGCACACATTAAAATAAAGCATAAAGAGAGTTAGGAAATGAGTTTATTTTGAATACTACCGCAACCCAAGTTATGAAAGATGATAGGTTGGGGGTTGTGGCAAGTTATCAAAGAGTAGATGGCAAAAAAAAAAAAAAACGAAAATGCATGAATGAAAATACATGGTTTGCAAGAAATTGGGGATGGTTGAAAAGAGAAGAAAAAAGGGTTTGGTTGAAAAGATGAGTTTAATGATCACGGAAAGTTAATATTTAGGAATAGAGGCTCCTAGTGCTTTAAGGTTATGCTTTAAATAAGGTCTTCTTACTTTGTTTGAATCCTATCCTTCGTTTGTAGCCATTACCCTAGCCTAACATTACAAGCTTGATAAAATCCTTTTGATCCCTAGTGGTGTGACAATCCTACATTAGTGGAGAGTATTTCTGAAAATTAGGCCTATGGAGTTTGATACATATATTTCGAGATCATAATTAATACTTGTCCGTATAACACAATCCGAGTAGTAAAACTAATCTTTCTGAATAATCGTGCAAGGGAAGTGGTCGAGATTGATAGCAAAAGTATGAGTGGACTTGTGAATCTAACTCTTGAATTTGTGTGATATCTGACGATACTATTAATTATATGCGCTTTGCAATCTTATGAGATAGGATTATGAATCGACCCAGGATTAAGCTTAATTCTTTTTGGTGTTTGTGGGTATCGCCGCTGGAAGCCCTCACGAGACTATACTCATCCTATTTAGGCCACCGATAGGTTTATAGGCTTGTTGCATTCGCTACATGCAACCGTGCAAAAGATAAAAGTGATTTATCTTATTTTAGGAGTAGCTTTGATTTTTGGTTTTAGTTGGAGGCAATTTTTAGACACTTGACTTGCTAGGGGCTAACAAGGAGCTGGTTGGGGGTTGTGATGAGTACTTGAAAATACACTAATACTTAGTGATTTATCGGTATTATTTGTGGGAAATTAGGTTTAAATCTTGCATTTTTACTTAATTGTCTTTTGTTGTGAGTTTTAAATTACTTGTAAGCGCACGAGTCGTTTGCAATATAGTGTTGTGCAAGTGCGAGGTCGAATCCACAGGGAATTGCATTGTGAAAAGTATATTTTTATCTATATACTTGTGAAAATATATAGTTCCAAATTTTGGATTGTATTTTGCAAAGAAATATAAACTAAATTAAATTGATTTAAAAACAACTGATACAAACACTAAGGTTTTTTGAATCCACCCCACCAAAGTAAAGCATGTATCTTCATGTTCTATATAAAAATAATCTATCAAATCATTCCATGAATCCACCATTATACAAATCACGGCGAATACCCAAACTAAACAAAAACCATTCAATGTATCCGTTTAATTCACAAATCACAATGAATATCCAATCTAATTTGAATGATCCGCTGTATCCGGCAGATGAAACACAAGGAATATCAAATTTAACAATTTAAAAACAATCAATAATAAGAGTTTACTCAAACAATTGAAATAGAACATTTATACTAAAAATATCAAAATTGTACGAACATATCTGAAAATATAATGCTAAACAATGGCGAGGCTTCATCTTCAACCTTAGATGAAGATTTTAGCCTTGCATAATTATGAACATAATTTTCACAATTACAGTGCTAAACATTTAAACTTTAAAACTTAAAATAAATTAAAACTAACAATACATGGATAGAGAGATTCCACTCGCAGCTGTCGTGCGACACTTCCCCTCTTGGTAGCAAAGTCTTCGAGATCCACCAGAATGCTAGCAGAAGTCCTCCAGATTGCACACCCATTTGATGAAGTGAAATGAGGCTTTTATAGGGGAACTCCATGAGTGTAATATGTTTCCAATCTGATGTGGAATGTGGGATATAGAAGGTGTTTCCAACCGAAGTGGGATGTGGGATTTAAGCCTTCACATGCCCTTTAAAACTTCTGCCAATGCTGAAATCCCGCACAGCCTGACCCTTGTCTACTAAAACTGCCATAACTTTCTGTAGAAAAGTCATATTTAAGAGCCATAAAATTCCCTAGAAAATAGACATCCGAATATTTCCAAACTTATATGGCTCATCTCTAGATTCTTCCTAAATCATTATAGTTTAATCCGCAAAAATCACTTCTGTCACGTTGAAATCACGCACAACCTGACCTTTGTCTACTAAAACTGTCATAACTTTCTCTAGAAAAATCATATTTACGAGCCGTAAAATTCCCCAGAAAATAAACATCCGGATCTTTCCAAGAATATATGGCTTATCTCCTGGTTCTTCCTGAATCAATACAGTTTAATCTGCAAAAATAACTAATCTTTACAAGCAATTCTGGCAATTTAGTGAAACTCCTTTCCAAGTGTCCTTCCCAAGTGCTTGTAAACCTGTAAAACACGAAAACAACTCAAAGTAACAAATTCCTAAGCTAACAAATGTAAATTAAGGGACCAAAATATGCAATATTTGATACTTATCAAATACCCCCAAACTTACATTTTGCTAGTCCCTTAGCAAAACAAAATAAAAAAACCTAAATGAAAACAAAGAACACAGAGATAAATCCATCATTCATGGTATCCAAAAATTTAAGTATCATACAAAATCATGATATCCATTCATAAGTAAGCTTTAAAAATATAATTCATCTTCACAATGAATAGGAATTTTAAAACCTAATTACTTACAAAAGGCAGGCTAAGGCATCACAAGCTTGAATCTGTGTAAAGTGAATTAGCATATAAAGATGAGGCTTCCAAATAACTTCAATGTACAATGTCTCCATGTCTCAAGATTCACAGAATTTTTCATCAGAATGAACAATGATGGCATAGTTTTATTTTCTTCTCTCTTTTATTATAAGGCTCTGCTATGTTTAGTTCCTCTAAGCTTTCTAATTGACCCATGTAGTGAGTGTTAAGTCAATGACTTCCAAACCAGATGGTTTTAGGGCATTTGGTGTAAAGACACCCATAAGGACTTACTAACTTAAGTAAAAAAGGCTACGAAACTAAAATGGCTTTAATACTACCAAGCAAAATTCCTACTTTTTGACGTGAATACTCACTGCTTACTGAGACAAGAGGTCCAGTTACTCAGCGAAATGTTTTGTAATGATCATTAAGAATAAAATTCTCACCTTTTGACGTGAACACTCACTGCTTACTGAGGCAAGAGGTCTAGTTACTCAGTAGAAAGTTTATTGATTTTCATTATAATTATTTTATTTTTACGTTTCTATGCCAAAGTGTTTATCCTACAAGTCATCCAATTTCAGTTAAGTCAAGGAAACATACGCATTAAAATCACATGTCATACCTCACACAATTTTGTGCTTAATGTGCTCATGTAAGATTAGATCAAACATGTGAATACTCAAATGCCTAAAGTAAGTAACGAAGTTTTAAAACTGTATCATCAAATCATGTGTTCACGATTTTAAGCTCACCAATGACATCACATCACAATATTTGTTTAGATTAACCAAAATTTCAAAATAACATGAGCATGCATTTATCTTCTCTTTAAAACGGTGAAGAAAAAAATAACAGATTAAGACAAAGTGTGTGTAATGTGTCTCCCATACCCCCAAACTTAAATTACACATTGACACTAATGTGTGAATAATATAGAAAGAGCTGACCTGGGAGATAGAGAACTAGCTAGATTGGCATGGCTCATAGCATACCCCCAAACTTGAACTAAAGTACGCGTTGTCCCTGAAAAAATAAAGACTGGAAAACAAAAGAAATACTAGAAATAAACAGTAATAAGAAATATGTAAAATAATAAATAAACAAAAAGTATATGCTGTGGAGTGTCTCCCATGAGTGCTAAGTTTAATGTCTTCAGCCAGACTCATAACTTGCACAAGGGCTTGGCGGTCTTACTGAAATCCTGGATAAATCACCTGTAGAATCCTGCATGGCCCAGAAAAGAACGAACCTCCTTCACCGTACGTGGGGGTGGAAAGTGGGAAATCAGGTCCACCTTCGCTTTGTCGACCCCGATGAGATATGACGTGCCCTAGTACAATACCTTGCTTGACCATAAAATGGCACTTCTCCCAATTAAGCACTAGGTTCTTCTCCTTGCACCGCACTAACACCAAAATGAGATAGTGCAAACACTCCTCAAATGATGAACTGAAGATGGAGAAGTCATCCATGAAAATCTCTAAGAAACGCTCTACCATGTCAGTGAATATGTTGACCATGCACCGCTAAAAAGTAGCGGGTGCATTGCATAACCCAAAGGGCATGCAACGGTAGGCGAATATCCCAAAAGGACAAGTAAATGTCGTATTCTCCTGATCTTCGGGGTCCATAGGGACCTGGTTATATCAAGAATAACCATCCAAGAATCAATAGTAATCATGCCCAGCCAAGTGCTCCACCATCTGATCAATAAATGGGAGTGAAAAATGATCCTTCCTTGTGGCAGCATTCAACTTACAGTAGTCTATACTTGTTGTGAGTTTTAAATTACTCGCAAGCACACGAGTCGTTTGCAATATAGTGTTGTGCAAGTACGAGGTCGAATCCACAGGGAATTGCGCTGTGAAAATATATTTTAATCTAAACTAATTTTATCTTAACCTAGTTCCGAATTTCTGAATGATATTTTTTGAAAACAAATTAAAACTAAATTAAATTGATTTTAAAACTAATAAAAGAGACACTAAGGTTTCTGAATCCACCCCACCAAAATTAAGCATATATGTCCTAAAAAAAATAGCCTATCAAAAGATTCTATGAATCCAACTATAAGACAAAAAACAAAGAATATCCCAATTAAACCAAAAGCGTCCAATGTATCCGCTCTTAACAAATCACAAAGGAAATCCAATTTAATTGAAAATAATTCAATGTATCTATCAGATGAAACACAAAGAATATCCAACATAACAATTTAAACTCAATCAATCATAAGATTAACTCAAATAATTGACAGAACATTTATACTAAAAATTGTTAGAATTGTACAAGCAATTCTGAACTACTATGCCAAACAACGGCGAGGCTTCATCTTCAACCTTAGCTGAAGATTCTAGCCACTCATAACTATGAAACTACAATTCATAATAAAAGTGCTAACAATTAAACTAAAACAACTAAATAAAAAGAAATAAATAACTTTACATTGGAGAAATTCCACTCGCTGATGGGCGGCGCTTCCCCTTGTGGTAGCAAAGCCTTCGGGATCCACCAGAATGCCAGCAGACGTCCACCGGTTAACACCAAAGTGGCCCAGGAATTGTACACTGAATGATGAGGCCAGATGGTGTTTATATAGGGGGAGTCTCAGAGCACTGTAGGTTTCAGATTCGATGTGGCATACTGGCCCGAGTGCGCTCGATCGCAGAATCATGTGCGCTCGATCGCATGTCTGTTACGATCGATCGCAGACGCACTGAACAACAACTATTTCGATGTGGGATGTTGACCTTGCGCTCGTTCGTAGGCAAGTGCGCTCGAGCGCAAGTGCGCTCGATCGCATATCTCGTGTGATCGATCGCACTATGCATCCTCTTTGCTCTTGAAGCTTGATATCTTCAGAAATTCTTCATTTTCTCCACAAACCTATAAAAATACACAAAACACAAAAAAGACATAAAATAAAGTGAAATAATACAAATTAAGAACCTAACAAATATAAATTAAAGGGCTTAAATATGCAATATTTAAGACTCATCAATACACATTCTCTATCCTTATTTTTCACGACCGTCAATCCAGCTCGCTTGGGCACGACATGAATCAGACTCACCCACTTGCTATCAGAGATTGGATAAATGATCCCTACATCCAACAGCTTAATCACTTCAGTCTTCAAAACCTCTTGCATAGCTAGGTTGAGCCTTCTTTGTGGCTCCCTTGATGGCTTGGCATTCTTCTCCAAATGCATATTGTGCATCACCACCGAGGGGTTGATTCCCTTAATATCATCAATAGTCCAGCCGATAGCTTCCTTGTGCTCTGTTAAAAATCTAATAATTTCTCCTCTTAAGCCTTAACCAAATCTAAAGCTATAATCATAAGCAAAGAATCTGCTAGACCTAGGAACTTGTACTTAAGATTGTCTGGTAAAGGCTTAAGTTCCTTATGGGGGGGCTCAGGTGCTGCAATCTCCTCCATCTCACTGTTCTCCTGAAGGGCAGACTCCAAAATAGCATTTACTTGCTCAAGTAACTTATCTAAATCCAAATCCTCTCCAAACTGAGGAAAGCATGCCTCCAGAATGTCCTCAGACTCCCTTCCTTTCTTGGGCGCTTGTAATCTCTCAAGGTAAGGTGCTTTAGGTACAAACGACCTAGGGAGATCCTTAATAGTAGGTGTGGCTGTAGATGTCTCAACATCTCTCTTCTCCTTATTGCCACTTTTTTGCCCTTGCTGCATAGCAGGGTTCTCTTCCACTTGATTGTCCACTTGTCTCCTAGACCTCAATGTGACAATCGATTGCACTTGTTCTTACCCGTGCGTAGGAGTTGATGAATTTCTGACCACAAACTGTTTCTTTGGGTTGGGCACGGGTTGACTGGGGAACTTTCATTTCTCTCCGTCACCCATATGACTTGCGATTTGATCCATTTGGCTCTCTAGCTTGGCAATCACTTAGGTGTTTACCATTGTTGCACTCCTTACTTCACCGATGGATTGGCTGGTTATCTTCATGAAATCCTTGATGGTGTCCTCTAGAGACTGTGAAACCGGCACTGGCGCTTGAGTGGGAGCATGGTAAGCGGGTGATGGTGCTGGATGGGCTGAATGACCATGACTTGGAAATGGTGGAAGAAATCCGGGAGAGTATTGATTGTGAGCATGATGAAGGGCTCCTCCCTGATTCATTGGTTAGTTCTGCTCCCATGAAAAATTAGGGTGGTTTCGACACCCTGGATTGTAAGTCTCGGAGTAAGATCCATTTGATTGCCTCCGATAGTCATTGAAAGTGTTCACTTGTTCCATGGGATACTCGGCAAAAGCCGACATTGATGGACAATTCTGTGCTAAATGTATAGGACTAGCACAAATGGAACAACTATCAACATTGAATGTATTAGCTGTATTGATGGACTAGCCGGTCATCTTCATGAAATCCTTGAGGCTGTTCGCCAATGTCTATGGCTTTAAATCAAAATGGGTAGCATTGGTTGGTGGCAACACTATACAAGAAGGGGAGTTAGTCGCAACGAGTGCGAACAAATCCTTAAGGGATGTAGTGAAGTCCACTTTCCAAGCTCTAGGTTGCTCTACATTCTCAGGTTGATTTATATTCCAAAAATTTTCTCCCATCTCAATTGTCTCTCTTTCAACAAGTGCTCTCTTTTGTCTCCGAAGAGTTCTTTCTAATTCGGGATCTAAATGTATTGACTCTAAATTCAGGGATCTCCAACCAATCATACACCAAACAAACAACACTAATATAAACTAACCAGTAGAAACAAAAGAATAAAATAAAATACAAATAACAATAAGATAATACAAAATAAATACAAAAACAGAAAAAACAATACTCACAAAATGAGCCACAAAAATTGGCAAATTTTTTATTATTATTATTTTATTTTATTTTATTTTTTATTCTTTATGGGCAATTGCAAATAGAAACAAATAATATTTAGATGAAAAAAATAATATTGGCAAGAAGTTCCAAAACGTCTGGGATCAAATGGTTCAAAAATCGAAGTTAGAATGAGAGAGATGACGTAGTTTTATCAAAGGAAGGTAGCTAAATTCGAAGAAGGATGTGTGCCGCAGCATAGGTTTTGCATGCTGCGGCTGTCTGTTCCCTGGAGTTTAGCTAGGGATGTCTACTGACACGGGCCGTCGCCCGCATAGCTAGAGAGGGCAATAAAAAAAAACCCTAATGAATATTGTGAGCCTCCATATATATACTAGTTTTACTTGTGCTGCACTTTTTCCTATTTTGTGTCATATTTCCTTTTAGTTACTTTCCAATTTCATGTTTCCCTAGTAGTAGAAGTATTTCCCATTTCAATATCTTTTCTTTTCCTAGGTTGCACTTTTTCCTATTTTGTGTTATATTTCCTTTTATTTACTTTCTTATTTCATGTTTTCCTAGTAGTAGAAGTATTTCCCATTTCAGTGTCTTTCCTTTTCCTAGAAGGAGTAGTATTATTGTACTTTCCTTTTCTTTTCTAGGAGTTTGCCTATATAAGGCCAGCTACCCTTACCTTATAAAAAGAAACAGATTTTTCCTAGAAAAAAAAAGAAAAAAAAGTGAAAATTGGGAAGATCGTAGCTTCTATTGATGATCAAGAAGATTCATCTACATAGAAGACTCTTCAAAATTACTGTTATTCGTTTTCATTCTTCCCATCTTTCATGTCTTTGAATATTTATTTTGTTTTTAATTTTAGGATTATGTCTAGCTAATTTTATTTTTGGTTAAAGGTGATTCAAAGCCCTAGACATGATTTTGTGATTGAATATTCAGAGATTATTATCCATATTTCTAATAAAATTGTTTATGTTCTTCCATAAGAATTGTTTATGATTATTATTTTATTTTATTCGGGTGGCCAACCAAATGAAATAGGGTAATTATTTATTGCTAGGTTAGGAATCTTGATCCGTAATTGGCTTGAATTTTTAATCAATGGTAGCAATTAGTAATCACTGATGATGGGATATTTTCGTGTGATTATTATATGAAACATAACTCAAGATAAATGAACCGAGCTTATGCATTTGTTTCTTAGACCAACCTATCTTTCTTAACCTAATGCTTCTATTAAATTAAATTTAGAGAGTTTATCCTAGGTTATTTAATAGATAGAGATTAAGTAAAGAGCTTGTTTTACTTAACAACAAACTAAGGAAAGGTTGGGGTAATAAAGCTTATTATATCTATGGTTGGTAATTTATTAGGAATTTGGGGATAACTTTGATCTTGATTCATCATTTCATGTCTAGTGGTGGAGAATGATCCTTTGACCAGTTTTCTCATTATTGTTACAAAGTTTATTCAATTTTGAATCATATTTTAGTTGTCTTTCATTATTCGTAATTTTTAGTTAATCATTTAAAAAAATCCCCCAATTAGTTTATTAGGTAGTTTTGAATTTAATTTAGTTTTGGAATTATTTATATTTTTTCTTTTAACAATTACGTGTTTAATTGAATTAATTTACAATCCTCTAAGGAAAATGACCTTTGCTTTCCACTATATTTCATACGATAATTTTTAGAGTGAGGAATTAATTAACATTATATTTCTTTAGCTGAAATATATGCATAAATTTTATTGTATTCATTAATATCTAGAGTACAAGGTAACATGGTAGTTTCTTTATTATTCAGAGACATCATTCTACAATCCTCTTCATTAAGCTCTGTTTTGAGTTTAGGCATTATATGATTGATCTCTCCAATGGTTATTTCCTTTGTAGGAATTCTAGGTCCTTCTTTAACGACTCTCCATAGATTCTAATCTTGTTCTTCAATAAATATTTTCATTCTATTTTTCTAATAGTTATTGTTGGAGCCATTGGACGAATGAGGCCTAGTATAGGAATGTCCTTTGGTATAGCTATTAGATTCCATCGGATCAACTAAAGGATTTTAAGCCTGAAATTAAGTATGAAGCTCTGATACCAATTGTAAACCTAGGTTCAAACTCAAGAGGGGGGTGAATTGGTTTTAAAAAACTTTTTGCTAATTAACTTGCAAGTTTTTAAAATACTTTGATAAGCAATGCACACAATCGAATAATATACTTATAAATAAAGGAGTTAAGGAAGAGAAAATGCAAACTCTGTTTATAGTGGTTCGGCAATATCAAAATCTCTCCAACCCTATGTCCACTCTCTTCAAGGAACCTCCTTGAAGTAATCCACTAATCGTTAGTCGAACAACTTCACAAGTGTTGCACAAACCCTACAAACAATCTCTTCCTCACGGAAGTTATAAACAAAATGTTTAATCCTAAACATTCTAAGAGTTACACTAACTCTTTCCCTTTACAATAAATTGTATTAACTATAAAGTAAATGGTAGAGAGATAGCAATGAATGCTTTTACAAATGAATAATATCTCTCTTTCAAGAACAAGCTTGAAGAATGGTGATGAGTGCCAAATATTGCATATTTTGGCCACTTAATTTACATTTGTTAGCTTAGGAATTTGTTACTTTGAGTTGTTTTTCGTTGTTTTACAGGTTTACAAGCTTGGAAAGGAGTTTCACTAAATTGCTAGAATTGCTCGTACAGATCAGCCATTTTGAGGATTAAACTGTATTGATTTAGGAAGAACCAAGAGATGAGCCATATATGCTTGGAAAGATCCGGATGTCTATTTTTTGGAGAATTTTACGGATCAATGAAATGATTTTTCTAGAGAAAGTTATGACAGTTTTAGTAGACAAAGGTCAAAGAGCAAAAGCTGGAATCTACAGTATCCCACATCGGATTGGAAACACATTGCACTTGTGGTGTTTCCCTATATAAGCCCCTCTTCACTTCATCTTTAGAGTACAATTCCTGGGCCATTTGGTGTAATCCCGTGGTCATCTGCTAGCATTTTGGTGGACCTTGAAGGCTTTGCTACCACTAGGGGAAGCGCCGCCCAACAACGAGTGGAATTTATCCCATGTATAGTAATTTGTTTCTTTTTATCTAGTTTTAAAGTTTAATGTTTAGCATTTATATTGTGAACTTTAGTTTCGTAATTATGAGAGGCCAAAATCTTCAGTTAATGTTGAAGATAAAGCCTCTCCATTGTTTAGCATTATATTTTCAGATTTGCGCATAATAATTCTGATGTTTTTAGTATAAATGTTCTGTTCAATTATTTGAGTAAATCTTATGATTGATTGCTTTTAATTGTTAAATTGGATATTCCTTATGTTTC